>CM061136.1:94399681-94999681 GCA_030789695.1 Scilla litardierei
TTGAGAAAGCAAACTTAGCTTCTCAAAATGTCACATTGAGAGATGAGGTGAATTCCCTTAAATCTCAACTAGATCAAACACATCATATGGATAATAGTGATCTAGTTACACGTCACACACAATTGGGTTTAGAGAATGATTCTCTTAAAACCCAAGTGCACGAGCTCAAAGCACGGGTGTCCACCTTGGATACCAACATTTCTTCTTTAAAGGAGAAATATGAGCTCATGTCCTCCCGTATTGTGAGATTCAATAAGGGACAAGGACAATTGGATGATTTGCTTGCAAACCAATTTCCGGCCATACATCGTGTATGCCTTGGATTTGTAAAAGCAAATGCATCTAATGCTCGCACCTCCTATAGTGGTGTCACTATAGATTTTGTGAGGCCTTCCTCCGATGCATCCACAAGTGGTGTCAAAGACACTATAGGTAGCAATCCTACCAAGAATGTCACTACATCACCTTCTCTTCCTTTTGACAAGAAACCCACTAAGGGTGGAAACCAAAAACAAGGCCATGCTTTTATGTATACTAACACACATCCACGTAGGAAACAACCTACTTCACAAGTGGATAATCATGACACATTTTATGCTCCGCACCCACGGACACGTACACAACCACACATGAGAAATACTCATGTACGTGCTCCTACACACCCATATGATCATACGCATCATTCTTTCATGTATGCTCATCCTCCACATGTCATGCATGATCAATATGCTTCATATAATATGCATGTTCCTAAGCATACATATCATTCTATAATGTACAATGCATATCCTCCACCACATCTCTATGCTAGAAATCATGTTCCTAAGAAGCTAGCACCACATAGAAATCCAACACATATGCATGCAACTTGGAATAGGACTCCCAAGATGTACACTATTTGGGGTCATAAGAACACTAGTCTAAATGTTAGGAATGCCTATTTTGATTCCTACTTTCATGATGTAATTAGAAATAGTAACTATGTTGGGAAGCAGAAGTCCACTTGGACTTGGCTTCCAAAGGGCTAATCCACTTGGACCCAACAAACATTGGGTACCATAAGCTTATGGTATATTATATAGGTACCCAAGAGAAAGAAGAAGAGCAATAAATGTCTTATTAGCTCTAAAGGGAAATGATGGATTCTTGATAGCGGTTGCTCCAAACACATGATGGGGGATCCCTCATTGCTCTCCGAAGTGATTAGCATCAAGGATGGTGCAACGGTCACTTTTGGAGGTAATCAAAAGGGAACCATCATTGGAGTAGGTATTGTTGGCGTTCATAGTGATCCAGGTATACCCAAAGCTTATCCAACCATTCGCAACCATCCCCATAACCAAATTAGTGGAGATATTGGTGTGGGTGTTCTAACGAGATCAAGAATTGAAGAATTCTCTCATTGCGCTTTCGTCTCTACCATTGAGCCAAAGAACATTCAAGAAGCTTGTGAGGATAGCTCTTAGATAGTGTCAATGGAAGAAGAACTAGCGCAATTCGAGAGAAACGAAGTTTGAGTACTTGTACCTCTGCCAAGTGGTCACCAAGTTATTGGTGTTGGATATGGACGACATGAATACACCCATAAGGGGATGTATGAGGGTATACGGACCTCAGATGTCACGTGCACGAAAGCGTGCACGAAGGGAACCTTTTCTCGTGTGAAAAGGACCACTCGATAAGTGGAAAAAGCCACTCGATAAGTGGAAAAAGTCACTTTATAAGTGCATAAAGGCACTTGATAAGTGAATGAAGAAGAGGATAAATGAATGTGCTAATATAGGCTAATAAGCTTATAATTGGTTATTTCCTACAATAACCACCCCTAAAGCCTATAAATAGGACCCAAGGGTAAGGCATTCATACTACACTTTTCATGCCATAAGTTTGCATAAGGCATCTTATGTTCTTCTTCTCCCTTCCATTAAAATCCTCTTCTAAATAGAGATTTAGGCGGTGAAACTCTGCTTCGATCCTTCGTGACGAAGTATCGACCGTTGTGGCGAATCCGAGGACGAAGTTCCGAGATTACGGTGCCGTGTACGCAAGCGTAAGTCTCGACTTTATTAATCGATCCTAATGTCCTTATTTTGACAGGATCCTACATTGGTATCGGAGCCATATGGGTTCGCCCCGGTCAGACCGTCGCCCCGTCGAACCGATGAACGAGGCGTTGTCTTTTTCACGAATGGGTATCCTACCATTATGGATATGGTAGGAACGCTTCGTGACAGAGAGAACGCAGCGGTTGTTCTTTTCACGTTAGGGTCTTCTGTCATTACGGATATGGCAGGAACTCTCCGTGACGGGAAGAACCGACCATTCATGTCGTCAAGCTCGCACTCTTCATGGATGCTGAGTCTCCATTCATAAGGAATGTGAACTCTCTTCATATGGAGCGTGCAGTTTGCGAACTTTAGAGTATGTTATTTCTTCATTTTGGCACACGTCCATTAGAGAATAACTACTTTCTCGACGAACGGGTGCTTCATCGACGAACGGGTGCTTCATCAAGGAAGATGATGCTAGTTATCCCCATCGGAGAAGATGACCTTTGGTGCATGACCACCATGACCAAATGGGCTATGGAGGCAATGCATCCCCCCTCCCATGTGGAGGGGGTTGGCTACGGACAAATGACAACGAAACCCACCCCGTCGGGGGGGAAGTGTGTGCGGCAACCCCATACAAGGGGGTGGTCGGCCATGGCCATATGGGCCATGGCCGGCCAAGGCCAAAGGGCCATGGCCGGCCCCGGCCATGGCCAGCCCCGGCCATGGCCAGCCCTGGCCAGGCCGACCTCGGCCAGGGCCAGAGGGCCCTGGCCAGGCCAGGTCCACGGGGCCCTGGCCGCGGCCGGCTAGGGCCCTACCGGCCCTGGCAGAGGCGAGGGCCTGGCCGGCCATGGCCAGGGGCCAGGGCCCTGCCGGCCCTGGCAGAGGCTAGGGCCAGGCCCTGGCCGGCCCTGGCCGGCCTCGACAGGCCTCGGCCTGGGCAGAGGCCCTGGTCGAGGGGCCAGGACCCCTGGCCGGCCAGGGCAGAGGCCCTGGCCGCCCTTGGCCGGCCTCGGCCAGGGCAGAGGCCCTGGCCGGGGGTTCCAGGGTCCTTGGCCGACTAGGGCAGAGGCCCTGGTCGACCAATCGGGGATTTTTGGTCGCATTAGTCGGCCTCGGTGAGAGGCCTTGGTCGATGTACCACGAACATGCTGACTAGCCCATACGGGGCCAACGACAGTCGTCTGCGGCAAAATTCTCCTATACGGGGGGAAACGCCTGGATCCATACGGGAGCCGGCGAAAATGGCTTGCAGAAAAATCCCCTCAGGTGGGATCCGGCCTTGGCACGGCTACGGCTCAACCCCGGCAATGGCCAGGGATTGCCGAATATTTCTCTAGTATCATAAGGGTACTAGATTAAAATACACGTTTTGAAAAATACGTTTTCAAAAACGCTTTTCTTCTGCGATAAGTGGGGGAGAAATATTGAAGGATTGTTCTAGATGGTGATTGGAATCGTAGAAACCTTTCCGATTCTATAACAACATCTTCAATATTTTTCGAAAGTAACTTATCAAATTATAAATATCATTCCAAGTGGGAGTTGAAATTAGAACTATCCAAATGGGATATTCTATTATCATTTCAAGTGGGAATTATATTTTAAGAATTTTTAATGCAATGTTTTTGATCAAACCTTCGGTTTTGTGTCTTGTGCAGCATTTTAAAAGTAAAATGTCTTCTGCTTTAAAGAATATCGTCGCTGAGTTAAACAGAGGTGAAAAACTCAACGGCGATAATTACAAATTATGGTCCATCAAGATACAATACGTTCTAGAGGAGCAAGAAGTGCTCGAAAATCTAAAGAACGTAATGATTGAACCCGAGTTGGGCACTATGGCCCAACACAGACAAGACAAGGAAGCTTTTGATGCTTGGTCTCGGAAGAATAAGATAGCTCGCATTACGTTATTGAGCAGTATGGCAGATGACATAATGTGCATCTTCCGAGAGCATGACCTAGCCATGGACATATGGTCCAAGCTAGAGGAGAAGTTTGGTGGCACATCGGTGTCCAAACTTCGCGCCTTAACTATAAGATTCGATTCATACAAGAAACGTCCAGATCATTCCATGGGGAAACATCTGCAACATATGGCGAATCTTATATCAGAGTTAAAGGATGCAGGTCATGTGCTCACTGATGAGCAACAAATCCAAGCAGTCATACGTTCCCTACCAAATGGGTGGGACCAAATGAAGATGCATCTCACTCACAATGAGAGCATCAAGACCTTCAGCGATGTTTTCAAGCACCTCGAATTAGAGGAAGTGCGGCTTGCGACTGCCAAGCCAAGTGCAAAAGTGCACATGGTTGCTAGTTCCTCACACGGGGGAAAGAAACGGAAAGATCGTTCGAAGTCTACTAATGAACGTAATAAGCAACCCGAGTCTACCAAGAAACCCAAACATAAGGGTGGGCACAAGAAATGGCACAAGAAGAAAGACTTGAAGAGGATCAAGTGCTTCAAGTGCAACAAGCTCGGTCACTATGCTCGTTCGTGTACGAGTGGAGGCGTCGAGGTAACTTGTAATTATACTAGTTACATATGTGTTTCTAGTTCAATATTTCTTGTGGAATCTAATCCATTTTGGATAATTGATTCAGATGCCACCGACCACATAGCAAGGGACAGACGTCCTTCGTGGAGTATCACCGGATACCCCAAGGAACGACGTGGATCTATGTAGGAAACAACACTCGTGTTGAAGTGAAAGGCGTTGGGACGTGCAAGCTAGTCTTGGACAACGGCCGCACTCTCCTACTTCATGATGTTCTCTTCGCTCCAGATATTCGAAGGAATATAATATATGTGGTCGTGTTAATGGGTCTTGGTTATAACTGGTTTTTTCATGATTGTAAAGTGGACTTGTTTTGTAATAATTCCTTAATTGGCACTGGGTATGTATTTAAAGGATTTATTGTATTAAATACAATGTATGACTCTTCATATTGTAATGAAAATTTCCTTGTTGCAAATTCATCGACTTATGAGTCTGATATAATTTGTTGGCATGCAAGGCTTGGTCACATTGGACCAACACGTATGGATAGACTTGCCAAACGTGGCCTTTTATCTAATGTTTCAAAAGTTGATATGTCGACTTGCGAACATTGCCTTGTAGGGAAATCTTGTCGCAAGCCGTTTGGAACCGGCACAAGGGCCGAGGTTCCATTACAACTCATCCATTCGGACATATGTGGTCCGATGAATGTCAAGACAAGACGCGGGAAGTCCTATTTCATCACTTTTATTGATGATTTCACCCGATTTGGATATATCTATTTGATATCCCACAAAAATGAAGCATTAACTTGCTTTAAAAACTATATGAGTTTAGTGGAGAATCAATTAGATAGCAAGATTAAGGTCTTGCGAACCGATAGGGGCAGTGAATATCAATCAACAAGTTTTAAGGAACTTTGTGATGAAAAGGGCATAGTACATCAGGTAACTATGCCTTATACTCCTCAACAAAATGGTGTTGCTGAAAGGAGGAATAGGACTTTAATGGAAATGGTCCGTTGAATGATGGCGCAAGCTAACTTGCCAATCACCTTTTGGGGTGATGCATTATTGACGGCAGCTTTCATTTTAAACCGCGTACCCCCGAAATCAGTTAGCTCCACTCCTTATGAGTTGTGGAACCAAAGGTCTCCTGACTTAAACATTTTAAAACCTTGGGATGTGCATCCTACGCACATATTTCCTCCCATAAGTATGGAAAACTTGGGCCAAGGGGAAGGAAATGTATCTTTATATGATACGCAGAAAACTCCAAAGGTTATGTTTTCGTTAGTCAGGAAGACAATGGAGGTCTAATTGAGTTTGAGTCGAGGGATGTCACTTTCTTGGAAAACGAGTTTCCAAGACAGGGCGAGATAAGTCAGGACTTATCTCTATTTGAGATTAATAATCAAGAAGGATTACCTCATTCGAGTGGGAGAATTCTTGGTGAAGAAGAAAATACGTTTCAAACTTCACCAATGGATGATACGAATGACACAAATCCTATTCCATACGGGAATAATGATCCAAGTGGGAGCATTTCTAACGACATTCCAAATGGGAGTAATGTTAGAATTGATCTAAATTCGAGTCAACAAGGACTTGAAGAATCTCAAATACGACGTAGTAATCGTACAAGGTTGGCTCCTCTAAGATTTGAGGATGAATTTTCGCAAACCTTTATGACTTTACTACAGGATGATGACGAGCCTGCTACTTTTAAACAAGCCGTATCATGCCCTGCGAAAGACAAATGGATGGAAGCGATGAAGGAAGAGTTGGAATACATGAAAGTTAACCAAGTCTGGGACTTAGTTGACTTACCCAGAGGACGTAGAGCTATTGGGAACAAATGGGTTCTTAAGATCAAGCATAAGGCTGATGGCTCTATTGACAGATATAAAGCTCGCCTTGTCGCGAAAGGTTTTACGCAACAGGAAGGGATAGACTACGAAGAGACCTTCTCACCTGTTGTCCGTTTTATCTCGATTCGCCTGATTCTGGCTATGGTAGCTTGCTTAGACCTTGAATTATATCAGATGGACAAGGAGATCTATATGGAACAACCAACAGGGTTTGTAAAAGAAGGAAACGAACATAAGGTTTGTAAACTTCGTAAGTCCATATATGGTTTTAAACAATCCTCGAGGCAATGGTATATACGATTTCAAGAAGTTGTCTTATCAAATGGTTTTTCCATGCTTGATGAAGACAACTGCGCATATATCAAGAGGATTAAGAGCAAGTACGTTATTATGTCTCTATATGTAGATGACATTTTAATAGCCGGAAATGACAAAGGCTTTGTGATGGATATCAAGGATTGGCTTTCATCAGTTTTTGAGATGAAAGACATGGGAGAAGACGCATATATCCTTGGAGTTAAGATTTCAAGGAATCGTTCGAAGAAACTTCTTTCTCTTTCACAGGAGACTTATATAAAGAAGGTTTTAGAACGTTTTAATATGCAGGACTGCAAGTCCATTGATACTCCTATAAGCAAATGCGACAATTTATGTCTGAAATCGTGTCCAAAGAACCAAAAGGAAAAGGAAATTATGGAAAAAGTTCCATATTTCAGTGCAGTTGGTAGTCTTATGTACGCTATGATGTGTACAAGACCGGACATCTGTTTTGCCCTTGGAATGGTAAGTCGTTACCAATTCAATCCAGGGCAAATACACTGGAAAGCGGTTAAGAGGATATTGCGGTATCTCAAAGGAACTGCAGACTATGCTTTATGCTATCAAGGAGATGCCTTGAGGCTCGAAGGCTACACTGATGCTGATTGGGCGGGTGATCTCGATGAGCGACGATCGACCTCAGGATATGTTTTTCTACTCGGATCTGGTGCAATATCCTGGAGTAGCAAGAAACAATCCTACATCGCACTTTCAACTATGGAAGCCGAGTTTGTATCATTTAGCATGGCAGTCCAAGAGGCTGTTTGGCTTAGGAAGTTCTTAGACAGTCTAATTGACGCAAGTGACTCAGGTGTTGTACCTATACACAGCGACAGTCAAGCTTCTATAGCCTATGTCAAAGATCCTAAATTCCATTGTAAGACCAAACACATAGATATCCGCTACAAATTTGCAAAAGACTATGATAAGACCAAGAAGGTAGACATAAGGTGTATATCTACGCATGAGATGATAGCGGATCCTCTTACGAAGGAGATCCCCAGAGATGTGTTTTACAAACACTTATCATCTCAAGGATTGCGTAAGAGCTGAGTTGTACCAATGTAAATTCACATGTCTGTAAATGATAAAATATAATAAAAGAATAAGTTCTTTTCAACATTGCATATGAATTCTTTAAGAAATGTTTTTGTACATTTTTGAAATCTCAGCTATACTTTCTAGTATGTCGGACAGATTAAGGTTGGCTCTCTCACATGAGCAACCGCCTTTATTTTATCAGACAGGTAAAATAAAGATGAGACCTGTTTAAAGTCAAAATCGTCAGACGGACGATTTAGAGTGATGAATTAAACAAAATGGTCGTATGAAAGATTTACATCATATGGATTCTTTCAAAAGATCTGAGAGGATTTTTGAAATCCTATCTGTCTTATGCGGGATGTGGGTCCAGAAGATTATTTGAGTAGTAAAGGGACTCAAAGTCAGACATTGTGGTGTCTGGTTATCATCCTTACAACATCATTAAGACATACGCTCCATGGGAAAAGGAGTGATGTTGTAATACGTATTCATACTATGTATGCATTTTGACCATTGGGTTAGAATTGTAATTGTGTTTACTATTATGTGAGACCCAAAGACCACATGGGTCTTAACTCATTACCCTTATAGACTCTAATTGGTTCCTTAAGATTTAACTGGGTGATTGCTATCTTAGCATGTTGCTTATGGACTATGGTTAATTCGGTCCGGCGGGGCATGTTAGAAAAGCGAGTCAAGTCAAGATCAAAAGGATCGCAAGAAGAGGAAGATTAATTTCATATTCATATTTAGACTTTAGAGATTCAAAGCTGGCCAGCCAATTGTAATCCAGATGGGATTCAATTGTTGAATATAAAGTATAAGAAATGTGAAGAAATAATCTAGGGTAAATCATGCGTTGATCTACTCAACTTTGCACCTTGAGGAGTGTTTTGTATCTCTAACAAGTGCACAACAGCGGACTCTATGCACATGACGGTCACACGGCCTATTTCTCGGTATGACAAACAGAAGAGTTAAAGGAAAAGATGTTTCCTTACAATCCCCTCAAGTGTGAGTGGGAGATGTTGGATATGGATGACATGAATACACCCATGAGGGGATGTATGAGGGTATACGGACCTCAGATGTCGCGTGCACGAAAGCGTGCACGAAGGGAACCTTTTCTCGTGTGAAAAGGACCACTCGATAAGTGGAAAAAGCCACTCGATAAGTGGAAAAAGTCACTTTATAAGTGCATAAAGGCACTTGATAAGTGAATGAAGAAGAGGATAAATGAATGTGCTAATATAGGCTAATAAGCTTGTAATTGGTTATTTCCTACAATAACCACCCCTAAAGCCTATAAATAGGACCCAAGGGTAAGGCATTCATACTACACTTTCCATGCCATAAGTTTGCATAAAGCATCTTATATTCTTCTTCTCCCTTCCATTAAAATCCTCTTCTAAATAGAGATTTAGGTGGTGAAACTCTGTTTCGATCCTCCGTGACGAAGTATCGACCGTTGTGGCGAATCCGAGGGCAAAGTTCCGAGATTACGGTGCCGCGTAAGCAAGCGTAAGTCTCGACTTTATTAATCGATCCTACCGTCCTTGTTTTGACAGGATCCTACAATTGGGACCAAATGGATCTTCAAGAACAAGACGGATGAAAATGAGGTAATCACACGGAACAAAGCAAGGTTAGTAGCTTAAGGCTACCGGCAAGAGGAAGGTATTGATTTCGAAGAATCTTTTGCCCCCGTAGCTAGATTAGAAGCTATTAGATTTGCTTTTATCTTTTGCATCCCATAAGAATTTTAAATTATTTCAAATGGATGTTAAAATTGCATTTTTAAATGGGTTTGTCAATGAAGAAGTCTATGTTTCTCAACCTCCCGGTTTTATTCATGAAAAATTTCCAAACCTTATTTTCAAACTTAAGAAAGCTTTGTATGGATTGAGACAAGCTCCTAGAGCTTGGTATAATCGTCTTAAGACCTTTCTTTTGAATTTAGGTTTTAAAATGGGAGAAGTTGATTCTACACTCTTCATTAAAGATTATGAAATTGACATTCTTTTGATTCAAGTTTATGTAGACGATATTATTTTCAGTTCTACTAACTTTACTCTTTGTCAAGAATTTTCCAAGTCTATGAAGGATGAGTTTGAGATGAGCCACATAGGATAGCTCACCTACTTCCTTGGATTGCAAATTCGACAAATGGAGAATGTCACTTTCATACATTAGACAAAGTACACATGGGAGCTTATTAAGTGATTCGGGATGGAATCGTCTTCGAGCAAAAGGACTCCCATGAGTACTACTACTCATCTACACAAGGATGAAAGCGGAAAAGATGTAGACGTTCGTCTATATCGAGATATGATCGGTAGCTTACTTTACTTAACCGCTAGTAGGCCCGATATCATGTTTTCCGTATGTATTTGTGCTAGATATCAAGCAAGACCTAAGGAGTCACACTTGATTGCGGTTAAACGAATATTTTGTTATCTCAATCAATCTCTAGATTATGGGTTATTCTACCCTAAGTCTAGCACATATGAGTTAATCTCATATAGTGATGCCGACTTTGCCAGATGCAAGTCCGACAGGAAAAGTACTAGTGGCACATGCCATTTCTTAGGAAATTCCTTAGTTTCTTGGTTTTCTAAGAAACAGAATTCGGTGTCATTGTTCACGACTGAAGCGGAATATATTGCCACGGGTCTTGCATGTGCACAAGTTCTTTGGATGAGACACACTCTTTGTGACTATGGTGTCACTTGTGATACTTGCCCTATCATGGTTGATAATCAAAGTGCTATTTGTCTTTCCAAGAATCCGATACACCACTCCGGTACCAAACACATAGACGTGAGACACCATTTTATAAATGATCATGTAGCTAAGAAGGACATCATCTTAGAGTACATTGAAACCCAAAAAAAATTACCGATATCTTCACTAAACCTCTTAAATAAGATTCATTTGTGAGGTTGCATGGAGAATTGGGAATTATGGGTGAATCTGAAATCTAGAAGCTCAATCTTTCATGTTATAACTCCTTATTGAGCTCATATCTTTTTGATTGTCTTTCTTCATGTGCTTTATTGTTTTATGTGTTTAAGAAAGGCAATTGTGACTTATTTGATTTCATGAGTTTTGAGTTTGATTGGAGTAATTTGTGTTTCAATGGATTTATTGTTTTCATAATGATTTTACGATGTATTTGTGATTAGAGTATAGGTCCTAGGGTGAGTGTTCTTATTCTCTGGAATTCTATCTCCTTGTGCTCTTTTGGACCAGGACAGATGACTGTCTTTCCTTCGACAGTCGACTGCCCTACTCTATCTCCTCAGTCTGAGAATTGGTATCTTTCGCACAGTCGACTGATGACTGTTATACAGTCGACTGTTAATTTAACAGGTGACTGCATTTTAGTCATCAGGCGCTGTACTCTCTGTCGAATTTTTACAGTGTTCTCTGTTCCTTTTGTGAACTGTATTAATTCTCGACCAACCGACTGTTAAGTATATGTCAGTCGACTGTCCAATGGACAGGGGACTGCATGTTACTTTCCAGTTGACTGCCCATCTATTTGAGCATTAATTTTATCACTTCATCCAGTCGACTGACTTTTGTGCATCAGTCGACTGTCTTATGATGTGTCGGTTCATGTGATTTGATCTGAGCCATCGATTCCTTGATCCAACAGCTCAGATTCATTCCCCTAATTTTATATTCAAGTTTATGCGATCACTTCCCCACGTCGACTATCTCTCCTCCGCTTCGACCGTTTAACTTCCTGCTCGTTTTTCTCTCCAAAAACGATCGACTTCGCCTTCAAAACTGTCGAACTGCTCCTATTCGTCGTCGTCGCTCGCGTTCTACCGTTGCCTTCGATCTCCTTCTCCACGATCGTCATTGCTTCCACTTGGTTTGCTTCTCCCACTTGCTCTTCATTCGATTTTTCCTTTGCTTTAGTTTCTCCTTCTCTTGTTTCCATGGTTTCTAAACCAAAGGGAAAAGAGAAGATCGCTGCTCCTAAATGACCTAGCACACCCAAGAAAGTCATTGCCAAGCAAAAGAAACTCTATAAATCCAGAACCAAACATGTCAAGTCACCCGTGCATTCGTCTTCGCTGGGTTACTCACCTTCTGCTTCTTCTAGCGATGCTCAGCCTTTGATCCATCGTCAGCGCAAGCCTACTGTTGTTCACATCAGTGAGCCTGTTGCTGAGAACCCACATGTGTCTCCCTCTGTGTCCAGTTCTTCTGAAGAAACTCCTGCCGTACCCTCCTCTGATCTCCTAGTTCTCGTTTGCCGAGACGATCTTTGTCTGGCAAAATTTCACTCTCTCCTAGGGATCAACCTACTTAGGGAGCGGTACATTGCTTTCTCCGCCTTCACTGCTGAGAAACTATCTGACATTCTTTCCGCTACTCACCTGGCCGATCTTTTTCGCTTCTCTCAGAGCGAGTCCCCCAGAGCCTATCCATTTCTGGTGAAGCTCTTCTATGTGAACCGCGTTCGCGGTGAGTATTCGTCTACCGGGATCCTTGATACTATCGTTCAGGGAACCCACATTCAGATCACTCCCTCTCTCTTAGGGACTATTCTTAGGATTCCTTCTGTCGGTTCCCTTCCCACTGATATCTGCATCTTTGAGATTGACGATCTTGACCAGTCTGTCCTTCGGGATATGTTTCGAGAGGTAACTTTAGCTCTTGATTCGGGTGTCAGATCATCTATGTTCTCTGCACGAGGTTGGGCTGTTCACTTAGTGGTGAAGTCCAACATCCTGCCGAGATATGGATCTTTTGACCAGCCGTCTCAGGATATTCTAAAGTGTATGTATGCTATTTTCTCTGGCATGCCCATGAACTGGGCCGGTGTCCTCCTTGATAGGATGGAAAAGGTTGAGTTCACGTCCTCCTCGTCTCACATTCCTTACGGTGGTCTTTTGACTCGTGTCTTCCGTCACTTTAGTATTGACTTGACTCGTTACGAGCCCATGCCCTTTGGTCCCCTCCTCGACGCTTCTGCAAAGTCGAAATCTTCTTCGGCTCTTAGACTGCCTCGAAGATGAAGAAGTCTACTTCAGCTCCATCCTCGTCCACTGTGTCTCCAGCTGATTTTCCTTCTTCATCTGCTCCACCGTCTCGGGATATTCTTTTGGAGATGGTCTCTGGTATCTACAGATTGCTGTCTCTCTCTTTCCTCCATCAGGGAATTCCCTTCCCTGAGGATTTGAGACAGTTTGTTCCGCAGCTTCATGTGCCTCCTCAGCCTACTGGTGTCGTTGAGCCTCCTGTTGTTGCTTCTACTCAGGATGTTGATGCTGCTTCTTCTGTTGCTCCTTCTGACCCTCCTCCAAAGGATACTCCTGCTGCTACAGAGCATGCTTCCTCGTCTGCAGCCCCTGGAGACGCTCACTCTTAGATAGATGTTTGAGTGATGTTATTTTGAGTGATGATATATGTTTCTTTTTATGTATGATGGATGATGCTGTCTGTGACTCTTTTATATATGTTTGGTGATATACTTTGATGTCGTCATGATGATGTATTTTTTTGTCTTGGTTATGATGATGTATCTTTTTGGGATGGCCATGTAGATGACCATCCGTTGATGTACTCAGTTTCTATATATCTATATATATGATGTTGCACCCTCTCTTGTGTCACACTATGTCACGCCCCGCTTCCCAAAAACGTGGAGGCGAAGCGTGAGAAGGTCCGCTCAGACTTGAAGCTACAAAGCTGCAAGTCCGATAAGCGTCAATCAAAATTTAACTGCAGGTCCTTGCAACGCGAAACGAAACAAAGATAATAATAACGAAATAGACAAAAGGAACATCTCAGAATATCCATAATAATAAATCTCAACATCGCAGAAAAGCCACCAGGCTGAAATAAAAGAGAGACTAAAGGCCCAAACATGGCCAACAAAGGTACAACATACAAAACAACGGTGCCACGCACCGACAACTAACAGCAGAAACTAAAAATAAAAGAAACTCAGCAAAATCACCAAGAAAGGTCTCCGGTGTCCACAAAACTCCCCCTGGACAAACATGGACTCGGGCTCAGCGTCAGCAACACATCACGTACTCAGCAACGGTCTCTGGCTCAGGGTCTAACATGTGACACCCAAAAGAGCAAGGGGCACATGTCAGCAAGTCTAAAAAGACTTGTGCAAGTGAAACTGAAAGTACAAGTAAAAGCAACCTAAAAGTTCTAGCATGATGCAATGACATGGCAGTTTAAGTATGAGTGCAACAGGTAAAGTAAAGCGAAGTAAAGTACGAGCATGGCATGACATTCACAAGACAAGTACAAGTCAAGAAAAGTAAGCACCTCGTGCACAGAGTTCACGCCTTACAGCTGAAGAGGCTGTACGGGCACACTTCTACGCTGAGTGGTCGCTCAACCCTACCCCTCCACGTGTATCGAGCCAGGGCCTTACCCCCGAACGGGAATGCTCGCTTCTGGAACACGAGCCAGGAAGTGTTTTGCCTTGCTGGTCTAGGGGTGCACCTAGCCAGTCAAGGGAGTACAAGTACAAGTATTGTAGCGTGTGCTACCAATGCGACATTCAATGCATGGATGACATGTCATGACAAGTAGTAAGGCGTACAGGTAAGGAAAGTAAACGTGACAGTTTAGTATGCATGAACAACAAGTTTAAAGGTTGGATCTAGCTTCGTTGTCAAGCTAGGTCAATTAGGTGACGGATCTAGTTTCGTTGTCAAACTAGATCAAGTAGGCGTCTAGCCAGCTATCATTTCACTGACTAGTCTCTTTTACGCTAAAAACAAGTAAGTGGCCTAAAAACATGGCCCTACACAAGAGTTGGCAAGTTTCACTTGCCTGTAAGTACAACATCTGAGCACAGCGTCCAATGAGTCCAAGAATCACAATTATCCTACGTGCAAAGTCCACCGGCCTAAAGTCCATATTATTAATCTTGATTAGTGATTGCTAAAACATTTAAAATACTTTAAAATACTGATTTTTAGTCTTGATTAGTCATGCAATTGGGTTGGGGGTCCTAGGGGTGCAAAGCGTTACCTCAACACGACGCGAAAGCTACACCGGCGTCGGGTAGCGACGCCGGGGGTTGGAATAATAGAACGCGCTCCAAGTCCTGATTCCAAAACATATTCCTCGCTGGAAAATTCAGAGCTTCAACCGGGGCGACGGTTCCAGATTCCAAAGCTAGCACGTGCGACGACGGGCTACGACGTGCGACGACGTCGTACGCGACGAATCCTCGAAGAGCAAGAACCTAGGTGGGGCCCACAGTAGTCCTAGGGACCTTTGGGGGACCCACAATACCTCTGGAGAACTTGGGGGGCCCACGGTGGCAAGTGGTGCGACGGATGCGGGGTTGCGACGTATGGCCATCGGTCGTACCCTAGCCTGACAGAGAGAGTCTCTCGGTCAGACACAGCGCACGGCGCTGTGCAGCGCTGCGGAGCGGTGCAGCAGCGGGTGCGAGGAAATCCATCGGTCGGAGCGGTCGGTCGTCTCGGTCGGGCGCTTGGGCGGGCGTTGCAACGTTGCAATGTTGCAACGCGGGGCGATGCGGGTGTGGGCATCGGTCAGACACAGCGGGCGGGCCGGTCGGGCGCTTGGGCTGCAGCGGAGCGGGGGAACGGGCGTGAGCGGGGGCAGCCATCGGTCTGACCGAGGGAATTCCTCGGTCGGACACAGCTTGGTGCGGGGGAACGATGCAGCGGCTGTGCGATGGCGCGGACGAAGCTTGGTGCGGATGCAGCTGCCGGTCAGAGCGGGCGAACGGAGGCCGTTCTCTCGGTCATGCGGTGGCTGAACGTCGCAACGTTGCGACGAATCGTCGCAACGTCCAATTTGAGTTTTGGGAGAGGCTAGGGCTAATTTCTTGCGAAAATAGGACTTCCTAGGGGTTGCTTATATAGTATAGATGGGTTGACTTGGTCTAGGGCTAAATCTAATAGGATTAGAATATTAAAATAATTTAAAATTTGAATTCCAACTACACCAACTCACCCAAGGATTTGACTTGGTCCAAATGAGCTGGAAATTGGCTCAAAAATTCTTTAAAACGTTTAAAACTCAAATAAATTTTATTTGGCCGAAATTAATTTAAAAATAAATTATTAAAAATAATATAAAACTTGTTAAAAATATAAAAGTGGTCAAATAAACTCCAAAAATTATAAAATAAATATCGTGGTGATCGTGGCGACGAATGTGAGCTAACTAAAAGACGGATCTCAAATTCGACGTCGGACGACGAAACTAAAAATAGAAACGTCTCCCGTCAAGAGTGAGAATCGTCACGTCTCGTCGAGTAATTTTAAATTGTGGGAAAACGACTCGAGAAAAGTCGTTCCAAATTAGTCCCACATTTTAATACTCTCAGAGACGTTCACAACGGCATATCACACAAAAGTGTTCACAATCAAATAAAGTCTAAAACAAACACGTGCACGGTCAAAAGCACGTGCACGAACAACGCACCACGAAAAGTGGTCGTTACATCCTCCCCACCTTAGAATAAAGTCCGTTCTCGGACTTTCTAATATAGCTAGTCGCTCTAGTAACTACCCCAAATCAAGTCACATCGTATTTCAAACCAAGTATAGTCATTACAAGTGCTCATATATGCACTAGGTAGTCGAACATTATTATTACGTATATATATACATTCACGTACGTATACACTTTTACCTATTATAGTCCGTCAACTTCATACATGTATTTCAATCAGGTATATAAACATACATCCCTGCTACTACTTACCTAACCACAAAACAATATTTCAGATACTCATATAAAGATAGCTTCACGCTCAGCCAATACAATCATCGCTCTACCTATATGTAGCTACCTATGCACAACCATCAAGGGTATACTACCCTCTAATATTCATCCAATACCAAACATCTCAACACATATAGTCACACCATACCGTTATTGAATCAAGTTCACTATATCCAATATACATTCACCACTACTATAATTTCACCATATATATAGTCATTCAATACATGCAAATAGTTCACCTTATATTCACATCACGTACGGTCCTATAACTATATTTACGGCACGCCACATATACCATAGTCATCAATACCTATAACTAAGCACATACTTACCCGTGCATGGTGCACACCCATACACGCTAACATTTCATTTCATACGCCAATCATACCATTATATAACTAGCACACATACACACTTAGTTTTAGCTAATACACATACGTTCACATAACAAGTCTTTGGTAAATAACTATACCACAAGACAAACACCTATAACTATATACTGGCGTAGCGACCCACAATCATGTGCGTAGCACAACTAGGCACAAACACTCCTATCCCTATACATACATCAAGCATCGTTATATTCAAGCTACAAACATACATTCAATATACTTAGAGTTTACCTACTCAAGCTTGAGTGAGACTCAATACACACATCAGGGTATTCTATATACGTAACACGGCATTCATACCTATACCAATACCACTCTTATGTTTATATATATGTCTACCAATACAACCATATACATTCCATAGATCAATCACTCTAAATATTTAGTCCGGTAATACTTACATAGTTCAATCAATTTATACACCATAATAATAATACAGACATCAGCACACGTATATTTATAATACACTCCCTAGTACGTGCATACGTATTCATCGTATAGTCACCCATAAGTAATGTATATATCTACACCATGGCCTACTACCTATAATTAGTATACTAACACATCCACACATGCATAATTAGGATGTGCAATAGTCGTGTATACCTCACGGTATGCACACATGCAACATCCCGCAAAAGCTAGCAATATTAATCAAAATTATAATCCTACTACCATATGTATAACACATATATACTCAGGTAACAAAACATAACTACTTACGTCCAAGCACTATATGTATATCTACCTACGAGCACATACTCACTCATACTAGTATATAGATCACTCAATAGGCCTACTTACTTATCTATAAGTTCACACATCATCATCACACCTAGCATATACATAGCTTTACCAATCATTTTATTTCAACCATTATAAGTATCTCTTACCACATGCACAACTTAGATATTCTAACGCTAATTCAAATATACACAAGCATCCCTAGTATAGTATATCTAACCACTCACAAGTCTATACATTCTAACACACAAACAACTTCCTAATATTACGAATAACTCCGAGTACATATATATATATATCACACAATAGGCAAGCATCAATATACTATGGGGGCACGCTCATTCAAGCCCACGTACACAACTTAGGTACGTGCACCACGACAACCTCACAAGGGTCCAAGAGCCTACTAACAACTAAGAGTTGACACAGACATTGAAGGACCCTAAGGCCTAAGCAATAAAGAGAGGTCGAGAGCGTGACGAGGGAAGAATCGATAAGCACGAGTTCAGATAGGACGAATACAAGGAGACAGTTTGGTTAGACGAAACATTGACTCAATTGTGATGTTTAGGTTGAGGGAAAAGGGAGATGTGGTGATGCCTATATAGGAGGGGAAAAAGAAGATAGGGTAAATAGCATGAGTTAAAATACGCAAAATTGAAAACTGGTGTGCTTAAAAAAAATTGGAATTCCTCATCTGTATAAAATATTTGAAGATCGATAAAGCGAGTTGAAATAAGTTTGAGTCGAATATTCATAATAAGAGAAAATATTTTATTGGTTTATATAAAATCAATGTAAAAGGAAATAAAATCATTTACACGAATATTAAGGACGAGGTTTTAGAAATCTTATACGTTAGTAATTTAATATAATGTTGTCAAAACTTTTTGAAAGTCAAAGAATAAAATCAAGTAACGGAAGAATTTAAACTCATGTTAAATGCTTCAAAACTTTAGGCTATGGAAAATTTTAAAATGATCAATTTGAAACTGCTTTTATAGAACCAGGGTTTGCCAAAAATGAAAAAAACGGATTTACGCAAGGTTCTTAATATACGAGCTCAACAAGTCTGGCACGGATATAAAAATAATTGAAATTCAATTTGGTTTAGAAATTTTTCTAAAAGCGTGTATGGTGAGCGGAAAGAAAATAATAGTAACTTAGCATAAGAATCATCAAGATCGAATAGAAAATCTTTAAAATCAAATCAGGGAGGGTCTAAAGCACGAAGAGGCTATGAAAATAGTAATTTTGCAAAAATCTGAAGTAGCGAAAACGACGGGCAAAGTCCAACTTGCTGAAAGCTGAAATTCCATGTGTCTTGAAAGTATATTAAAGTAAACACGACGTATCATTCGAATAACACAATAAGAGGGAAAACTATAAATCGAATTGGAGCAGGGCAAAAGTAAAACTAATATATGAAAGAACGACACATTTACATAAGTATGGAAAAATATAGGCTGGGAAAATACCATAAGCTAGTATTCAAAAATTCCGAAAAACGTTTTAAAAATTTAAATCAATGAAGGAGGATGAAATATAGGTATATTAAAATTTTGGACAAAATTGAACTTAGTGGAAGAGAAGATTGAAAAGTACTTTCAGAAGATTCAAGTTTTGCAATGGCGATGTTTGAAAATTGACGACGATCGTCACGGGGCGATCTCGTGAATCGAGGCAAGGAAACTGGTCGGATGATCAAAACATACATACGTCTAGGACATGAATCAGAAAAGTCTACGGAAACTCCTACGGTTGACCAACTAAAGATTTGAAACTAAGCACTAAGACCTTCTAAGGGGCTGGATGGTAATGAAATGCGTTCAGCTTGGTCCGAAATCGATGAACCCAAGTGAACGACAAAAGGAAATTTAAGAGGTCTAATATGGTCAGGGTTAGGCAATAACCACTAAGATAACTCCTACGACGATTAAATCAATTGCTGGCAGGGAGTCTAACTAACAAACAGAGGCCTCTAACTAGCAAGCACAGACGTCTAACTAAGCCTTCGTATCACCTAGGGTCCTAAGAATACAACTTGACTCAGGGCTTCTGACTCGGATGTTGCAATTTATTTAATGGACATTCCGTTATTATCGTTGTTTCGTTAATTCGCAATTGCAAGACTGGACCTGCATGGGCCACCAACAAAACCTGTCACGCCCCGCTTCCCAAAAACGTGGAGGCGAAGCGTGAGAAGGTCCGCTCAGACTTGAAGCTACAAAGCTGCAAGTCCGATAAGCGTCAATCAAAATTTAACTGCAGGTCCTTGCAACGCGAAACGAAACAAAGATAATAATAACGAAATAGACAAAAGGAACATCTCAGAATATCCATAATAATAAATCTCAACATCGCAGAAAAGCCACCAGGCTGAAATAAAAGAGAGACTAAAGGCCCAAACATGGCCAACAAAGGTACAACATACAAAACAACGGTGCCACGCACCGACAACTAACAGCAGAAACTAAAAATAAAAGAAACTCAGCAAAATCACCAAGAAAGGTCTCCGGTGTCCACAAAACTCCCCCTGGACAAACATGGACTCGGGCTCAGCGTCAGCAACACATCACGTACTCAGCAACGGTCTCTGGCTCAGGGTCTAACATGTGACACCCAAAAGAGCAAGGGGCACATGTCAGCAAGTCTAAAAAGACTTGTGCAAGTGAAACTGAAAGTACAAGTAAAAGCAACCTAAAAGTTCTAGCATGATGCAATGACATGGCAGTTTAAGTATGAGTGCAACAGGTAAAGTAAAGCGAAGTAAAGTACGAGCATGGCATGACATTCACAAGACAAGTACAAGTCAAGAAAAGTAAGCACCTCGTGCACAGAGTTCACGCCTTACAGCTGAAGAGGCTGTACGGGCACACTTCTACGCTGAGTGGTCGCTCAACCCTACCCCTCCACGTGTATCGAGCCAGGGCCTTACCCCCAAACGGGAATGCTCGCTTCTGGAACACGAGCCAGGAAGTGTTTTGCCTTGCTGGTCTAGGGGTGCACCTAGCCAGTCAAGGGAGTACAAGTACAAGTATTGTAGCGTGTGCTACCAATGCGACATTCAATGCATGGATGACATGTCATGACAAGTAGTAAGGCGTACAGGTAAGGAAAGTAAACGTGACAGTTTAGTATGCATGAACAACAAGTTTAAAGGTTGGATCTAGCTTCGTTGTCAAGCTAGGTCAATTAGGTGACGGATCTAGTTTCGTTGTCAAACTAGATCAAGTAGGCGTCTAGCCAGCTATCATTTCACTGACTAGTCTCTTTTACGCTAAAAACAAGTAAGTGGCCTAAAAACATGGCCCTACACAAGAGTTGGCAAGTTTCACTTGCCTGTAAGTACAACATCTGAGCACAGCGTCCAATGAGTCCAAGAATCACAATTATCCTACGTGCAAAGTCCACCGGCCTAAAGTCCATATTATTAATCTTGATTAGTGATTGCTAAAATATTTAAAATACTTTAAAATACTGATTTTTAGTCTTGATTAGTCATGCAATTGGGTTGGGGGGTCCTAGGGGTGCAAAGCGTTACCTCAACACGACGCGAAAGCTACACCGGCGTCGGGTAGCGACGCCGGGGGTTGGAATAATAGAACGCGCTCCAAGTCCTGATTCCAAAATATATTCCTCGCTGGAAAATTCAGAGCTTCAACCGGGGTGACGGTTCCAGATTCCAAAGCTAGCACGTGCGACGACGGGCTACGACGTGCGACGACGTCGTACGCGACGAATCCTCGAAGAGCAAGAACCTAGGTGGGGCCCACAGTAGTCCTAGGGACCTTTGGGGGACCCACAATACCTCTGGAGAACTTGGGGGGCCCACGGTGGCAAGTGGTGCGACGGATGCGGGGTTGCGACGTATGGCCATCGGTCGTACCCTAGCCTGACCGAGAGAGTCTCTCGGTCAGACACAGCGCACGGCGCTGTGCAGCGCTGCGGAGCGGTGCAGCAGCGGGTGCGAGGAAATCCATCGGTCGGAGCGGTCGGTCGTCTCGGTCGGGCGCTTGGGCGGGCGTTGCAACGTTGCAATGTTGCAACGCGGGGCGATGCGGGCGTGGGCATCGGTCAGACACAGCGGGCGGGCCGGTCGGGCGCTTGGGCTGCAGCGGAGCGGGGGAACGGGCGTGAGCGGGGGCGGCCATCGGTCTGACCGAGGGAATTCCTCGGTCGGACACAGCTTGGTGCGGGGGAACGATGCAGCGGCTGTGCGATGGCGCGGACGAAGCTTGGTGCGGAGGCAGCTGCCGGTCAGAGCGGGCGAACGGAGGCCGTTCTCTCGGTCATGCGGTGGCTGAACGTCGCAACGTTGCGACGAATCGTCGCAACGTCCAATTTGAGTTTTGGGAGAGGCTAGGGCTAATTTCTTGCGAAAATAGAACTTCCTAGGGGTTGCTTATATAGTATAGATGGGTTGACTTGGTCTAGGGCTAAATCTAATAGGATTAGAATATTAAAATAATTTAAAATTTGAATTCCAACTACACCAACTCACCCAAGGATTTGACTTGGTCCAAATGAGCTGGAAATTGGCTCAAAAATTCTTTAAAACGTTTAAAACTCAAATAAATTTTATTTGGCCGAAATTAATTTAAAAATAAATTATTAAAAATAATATAAAACTTGTTAAAAATATAAAAGTGGTCAAATAAACTCCAAAAATTATAAAATAAATATCGTGGTGATCGTGGCGACGAATGTGAGCTAACTAAGAAGACGGATCTCAAATTCGACGTCGGACGACGAAACTAAAAATAGAAACGTCTCCCGTCAAGAGTGAGAATCGTCACGTCTCGTCGAGTAATTTTAAATTGTGGGAAAACGACTCGAGAAAAGTCGTTCCAAATTAGTCCCACATTTTAATACTCTCAGATACGTTCACAACGGCATATCACACAAAAGTGTTCACAATCAAATAAAGTCTAAAACAAACACGTGCACGGTCAAAAGCACGTGCACGAACAACGCACCACGAAAAGTGGTCGTTACACACTATGCTATATTGTATATCTTATCTGTGTGATGTATGATATGTTGTCTCCATGTATGCTTCACTCTCCCTGATGTGCTTTTGAGACAATATATGAATTTGATATCGTTTAATTCATGCTATCTTTGTTGTGATGAATTTGTGAAAATTATTTTCATTTCATATATCTAAAATGTTGATATTGGATTTCAATTCCATTACTCACATATGTATATGATGAGATTTTATGAGTTTTTGATTCAATATATCTTTATACTCCTTGATTGTTGTTAGTTCGTATTTAGCACTATTATTGTTGTTGTTATTTGCTCCCACCTTTTTGGATAATGTCATAGGGGGAGAGAAATAAACATACAAGATTCATAATGGATGTGCTAAGTATGTTCTAACGCTTGAATCTAAGATTTTCGTTGCCTTAGATTCGGGGGAGTAAGATTACAATGAATAGGGATTTTATTTCCTAGATTTCTTGAATTAAATTCATTCATATCTCACTCACTTGCTTCAATTGTTATGTAGATGCTCTAATATTTGTTGACTAACTTGATTGGCATCTATGTAGGGGGAGTAAGTTTTCATTACACACAATTATTTATCTTTTTGTTTATGTTTGTTTGTCATCATCAAAAAGGGGGAGCATGTTGAGTATTGGACTTCTCCCTACTTAGTGTTAATGATGAGCAAACATAAATACTTGTGATTAATCCCCTATTTTACAGTTAATCCATTGCCTAAGCTTATTATGAAGATCAACTAGCAATGAATGACTCACAAACGTAATTGAAGGCAAATGATATGAATTGGATGATCGTAGATTGTTGATTGAAGCTCCGTAAAGACTTCAAGCTCATACGAAGGAAAGAAGAGATTATTCGTCAATGTAATTTTTCTTTTATCTCTTCTAGTATGTAGCTTAGAAGTAAAACTTTGATGGAGCACTCACACACATCTACATTCTGTCATAGGACATCTTTAGACCTTTGTCCTTTGATCCCAATTCAATTCTCTTTTGTTTGTGCTAGGATTATTCATAATAGCCGACTGTTTAACAGTTTACAGTCGCATGTCTCAGAAACAGTCGACTGTGTTTTGTTCTACAGTCGCCTGTTATGCACAAACTATTACAATGTAGTTTTGGGCCTTCTCTGATTATTTCGCACAGGATACTGTTGAACGATTCACAGGCGCCTATCCTAGTGACAATCGAGCGTGTATTGTAAATCAGTCGCCTGTATCTCCATGCCCAAACTCTGTTTGATCTGATTTCTACGGCCAGTCGACTTATGCTGTATATACAGTTGACTGTCTATTAGATCAGTCGACTGTCTATGCTGCAACAGTCGCCTGTCTGTAAATCATTTCTTTGACTCAGCTCTTTGGAAATTTCTCTTGATTGTGACAGTCGTCTATTTAAGGTTATACAGTCACCTGTTCTGATTAACAGTCGACTGTGTTCCTTGCATCAGTCGTCTGTCCTGTATCTTGTGAGATTTCCAGTATTTTTCTAACTTACTCTTCTCTCAGCCAGTCGCCTGTCGAAGAAATTACTGTCGCATGTTGGCTTAACAGACGACTTTCTTTGCTTCATCAGTCGACTGTCCACGTGGTAAGTTACCGTTATGAATTCTCACCTACCCTTGCTGACTGTGCAACAGTCGACTGTGGGTTGTTCAACAGTCGACTGTCGCGAGTTCAGATTATATCTGTTGAGATTTTTCTCACGGATTTCGTTTGGGCTTTTGCCTAAACTGTTTTGTGGATTTGAGAAAGCTATAAATAGAGCTTCTACTGTTTCATTAGAAGGTTACTCATTCATTGCAAAATCCTTCAAGCTTTCATTTCCAAATATCAAAGCTCTCAAATCCAAAGCCCTAAATATTTCCAAATCTTGTTCTCTTGCTCTCCAACCTAGAACCAACGATTGATCTTCTCGGCAATTTGTGCAGTCAAGAGAAAGGGCTTTCTCTTCTCTTAAAGAGAGTTCTTCAACACACATCACACTTCTCCTTCAAGTTCTACTTCAAGGCATAGTTTATTGTAAGTGTTGCTTTCAGATTTCATAACTTCTTTATTTGAATTGTGCTCTCGGTTGTGAGAGTGGTTTTTGCTTGCTCCCTGGTTGTGGGAGTCAAGGACATCGATTGTATTCGATTGCACTTGTAGGGTTGCTACAAGTGGGCTTTAAGGAAACCTCAAGTTAGGGTTCTAACTTGAGTATCCGGTGGTAGGGACGTAGGATTACTGGAAACAAGTCGGGAGTTGACTTGGGTAATCCGAACCCTTGAAACATATCTGTGTTTGCGTCTGTTTCTCTTTGGGTCGTTTTTCTATTCCGCACTATTTGTTGGATTGTATTTTATTTGGCGTAAATTCCTTTTAAATTTGCATAAACACTATTCAACCCACCTTCTAGTGTTTTCCCCATAGACAGGGTCCTGACAGGTTGTAGCTACCTCGTGATCGGCACGGTTGTGTGCCCATATGACACTGCCATGCTCCTTTTCGTGAGTCAAGGAAGATCAAAGCAACCTGAAGGCGCATGGTTGTGTGACTTGTCGACTGGGCCATGCGCTCGAAAAGCCCGAGTTTTCAACCCACATCCACCGAAAGTTTTCAAGACCTATTTTATTGTTTTTCTCTTGGATTGTACGTTGGACTTCTCTTTTCAATAGATTGGTATTGCTTTCTCAACTCTTTCACTTTCTTATTTTTATGATGCTTTCTTATTTAGATTGTTTAGTTGCTGATTTCATGTCTAGAGACTAGAATCCCTATCTAGGGCAAGGTAGAACTCTATTTTTGCTTATTTATTTGAGTTGATTGCCCTAATATCAATCTATTTGAGTGTGCTAGGGTTTAGCTTTGATTATGAATATTATCAATTTGATTAACCAATTATTTCGAATCCCTAATTACCAACCAGAAATTTGGATTATGATTGGATGCTAATTAGTATTAGATTGATTTTCTGGTAACTAGGGTTACAACAAGACATCGAGCCCTAGTTAATTAGAACTACTAATTGGAACCTACGACGAGACATCGGAATCCCAATTTAGAGACTCAAGCTTTAATCTAAGATCTCCCTCAAGATATGGAGAGAATGAGGATATGGATTTAATTCCCACCCGTAGCTTCAATCGAATAAATTGAGAGTTCATATCAACTCAGTAGTTAATCTGCAATAGCCAGGCTACCTAGCTCTGGTTCCTTTGTCTCAGATATATTTCTAATAATTTCTCTCTTTTGATACAAAACCGCGTAGTTAACTATAATCTTAAGCTAATTTGTGCTCAACCACTGCCGCTCTATGTTTGACACCCGTATGCTACGACATTTGTATGCTTGCGGTAATTAAAACCTCAACAATTATTTTTACAGCACAACAAATAGTTGCCAAGGTATATTTTGTGTACCCATCCTCCCGGAGCTATGGATTATGCTTATGAATGCTACCTATTTGTCATCTTTTACATCATTCAACCATTTACTAATTTGATTTGTATACCTAGCATCATTTACGGATAGGGTGAACCTTTGGACAACTTGACTCTCAATCAAGCCGTTACAAATTTAACGGCTTTAGAACAGTAGAACATTTTGAACTAGTTTGTTAAAGGGGAAAATATGGGTGATTTCCTTGATATTTGGTATATTGGTGTATAGCATGTGTATAACTCATTCAATGTTTGGTTCTTTGAAAAAATCCACAAAACTCTTTTCTCATGTCTTTTGCATCAATAACTTTTATACAGGAAAATTTACCTACATAGTGCCATGATCCTATGTGAAAATGTATCACATGATCATGGTGCAGAAAAAATGTATTTTTGGATTTTTTCAATATTTAATCCGTACATATAAATATCTTTGGAGAAATAATGGTGAGCACTAGGTAAATTTGACCCTCTATCAACCTGTTATGAATTCAACAGTTACAAACAAATAGAATATTTTGTACTAATTAAATCTAGGAGACAATATGTGAGATTTTCTAGATTTTTGGTATATTGGTGTATTAGCCTGTGCAGGGCTCATTCAATTTTGGATCTTTGAGAAATCCCCACAAAGATCTTTTCTAGCACCGAGGACTTTTTACACTTGAAAAATTTCCTACATATGGCCATGATCCCATGCAAAAATTTAGCACAAGATCATGGTGCAAAAAAAATTATTTTTTTGAATTTTTTTCAAAACTTTTTAAAAGATATTCAATCCATATATATATACACACACACTCACCCCTTAGAAAAAATAATGGATGAACCTTAGGTGGGATTTGACCCTCGATCAAGCTGTTTATAAATCCAATAGTTTCAAAACAATAGAACATTTTGTACTACTCTGATCAAGGTGAAAATGGGGGATTTCTTGATTTTTGTATGTTGGTGTATTAGCATGTGTAGAACATATTTAACTATTTGGATATTTGAAAAACCCCAAAAACTCTTTTCTCACATTTTTTGCACCAAGGAATTTTTGCACCAAGGAATTTTTGCACATGAAAGTTTGCCTATATATGTATGTGTGTGGGTGGGTGGGTGGGTGTGCATGCCCGTTAGCTAGGGGCGGTCATTTGGTATATCAGATTTTTTAAAAAATCTGAATCCAATCTGATTTAATTCGGATGGGAAAAATAGAAGTCCGCATCCGATTTTGATAAATTGGACTGAAACATTCGGAATCTGATTTGTAAATGAATGAATACGTTGGATCCGATATCTGATTCTGATTAGGCCAGGGCTACACTGTAATGATTGCGCCTTCACGAGGGGCTTCACTATCAATAATTTCATGGAGATGGGCTCAAAACACTAATACAAACTAGTTTTAATTTGTTAAAGCGAACGATAAGGGATCTTGACTTGGTGCCCCCAGATTTGGTTCTTTGCTAGCAGAGCTCAGCTCGGCATCTTTATGTTTCCAAAGTCTCTGGGGATTGCATCGATGAGGTTGAGGAGGTGTAGGCCAGTGAGGGTGGTGATGCAGTTGGGGATGGCGCCGAAGATCTGTTTCTAGTCGGTGAGGATGAAAAAGGAGAGGTGAGGGATGTTGCTGACAGAGAAGTAATGACCGATCATGTGGCTGGAGCGGCCGGAGCGGCTGAAGCAGTTGAGGATGGGGTCGGTGGACTCACCGCAGAGGGAGAGGTCGGGCGTGCAGTGGTGTGGTCGCAGCTGACGTCATAGGAGCAGCAGTCCATGCCGGGGGTACCGCATCTGAGTAACTGATGCATCAACTAGGGGAGGACGAAGAGCTTGAAATAGTCTCCACATCAATCAGATTTTCGAATATAGTATAGTTTAAATATGTTTTTTCGGCACATCTACACAAAAGTTCTAAAATGCAATGCACTATCCTATCAACGTTTCAGGTCCGATTTCTATTTTGAGAGTGAGTTCCGGTTTCCGATTCCGAAATAATTCGGTTGATATTTTTTTGCCCGAATCCGAATCCAAATCTGAACTGTCTGAATATTCGAAATCTGATTTGGGTTTGGAAACGGATTCAGAAGTGGAACCGGGTATTTTGCCCACCCCTAGCGTCAGCTAGCCAAGGAGAAAATTTCCTCATTGGCTAGCATCCAACCACCATCCCTTCGATCCAAACCATTCATTTTGATCTTCATGTTCTAAAACTATAAACCACTAATTTTCAAGTAAACACTTGGGGGGGTTCACTATTCATCTAACCGTTACAAAAAGTTTTCTTATTGTGAAACCGTTAAATTTACACTGAGCGGATGAATGAGCAAACCTCGTGGATTCACTTGAAATGTTGGGCTTTTAGTTCATGAAGATCAAAATAAACAGTTTAGATCAAAGGAAAATATATGGTGGATGAGGATTGATGCTAGCCACTGAGGAAATTTTCTCATTGGCTAGCCGACGCCAACACACACACACATATACATATGTGTGTATCTATGTATGTATCTATATGAAAATGTGTGTGTGTGTGTGGAGGGGATGTCAGCTTGCTGAGGAGCAATTTTAGTCTTGGCTAGATCATGGCACACCCCTCAGTCCCTTCCTTATTAAATTTTTTTAATGTTCATGTACACATTCTAAAGCACCAAAATCCTAAATATGGGTGAGCCCTATGGGTATTTAACCCTCGATCCACATGTTGCAAAAAGATCTATTGTTCTGAAACCGTTGAATGCGTACATAAACTTGATTTTTGGTATGGAAATCATCTATTACGTGCACTATAAACCCCAAAAGATTTTAAAATATATATATAAAGGAGGGGTTTGTAGGTATCTCGCTACCAAGAAGTAAATTTTCCTTATTGAGTTGCCGATACCCATTTTCCACATACATGTATGTGTGTGAGTCTATGAGTATAATGGATATGTGTTGACAGCGTAGCAAATTTCATACGCTGTCAACACCTAGACAGACAAAAAATTTTTAAAAAATTTCTAGGTTGTTAAACACATTCTAAAATCTCAAAATCTCTAAATATATGTGAACCTTAAGGAAATTTGATTAGCGTTCCACCTGTTGCAAAAAATTTTATTATTCTAAAATAATTGAACTTATAATAGTTAAATCAAGGGGCAAATAACACTAGATTCACATGATTTTTTTAGTATGGTGAACAACATGATGCATTGAACGCATCCAAAAAAACTTAACCAAAATAAAAAAATGATGTATACTGCTGTCTGTGCGTTGCAGATAGCATATACACATTATTCTGCATACGCATCATGCTGCTTACCCCAGACTCACAAAACCTGTCAAGTCCGAGTCAACTTGCAGTCTTGTATTCTATCTTATATTAGAATGGTTGGACACATGGATCGTGAATGTCCCCAACCAATAAACAACTCCCATGCCACATGATCTTTCCTTTATCCTCTTCTGATAATACTTGTGATGAATAATTCAAAAGTGATTTCTCTTCTAGGACCACATACATCATAGGACTTTAATGTCCACTTGCTCTCCGTTCAGCAATTGTATTATAGTTTGATAACAATATACGCATGTGGTGTGTATATTTGGAAGAACAAGGGCATCTGGAGCTAGCTGCCAACTCTAAATAACTTATGCAAATGACCAACCCCAACAATCATTTAGTTTTTTCTTTTTCACACTCATATGATTCAAGTTTCTTATAACGAAAGCTTTCTTTCTATACAAGCATGCAATTATACAGCCGGTTCTCTATGCGGAGAACAATACATGCAACTTCACACGTATAGCGCTAACTTTTTCCGAATGGCATGAGCCAGATGAGATTTTTTTTATATCGAGAGCCACTGTAAATGTATATGATAAAATGCGAATAAAACATCACATTATAAAGATTTTTACACTTGACACTCCTTTTACTTCTAATGCACATGTATTATTTTTACGGCAAAACAAATTGTTACGGCCTTATGGCCGGCCCACATAATTAAGGCCCACATATACTGAAAGCCCAAGCGTACAGCTCTCCGACCATCTGAAAGGAATACTAGACCGAGCGGAAGATCGCCTCCCTCTAGGGAAGCTCGCCTCGCCACAAGACAAGCTTACCCTCAGGGTCAAACGAAGCTCGCCAACCCAATGGGCAAGCTCGCCGTACCAGCGGGACGCTAGCCTATTCACCAGGAAGCACAGTCAGACAGTCCGAAGGGGCCGAGCTTGGTCGCCAGGTTGACTCGCCCCAACGGCGATCTAGCGATAATATCTCTGACAGGGCGACGTAGGGCCACATACCATCCATTAATGCCAGAGGTTAAGGGCGAGAACTGATTGCCCCTCGCGACTCATTAATGTGTCTAACACCATCTGACACCCATTAATGCGTAAAATATCTCTGACACGCCACGCTGACCTATCACTTCTCCTCTAGCTAAGCAGACTCGACAGCCGATGGGACGGCGAGCAACCGACTCTCAGCTCTATAAATACCACACGCTTGCCTCCATAAAGGGGGTTAGTCAGTTAAAATCTCTAACTCTTTCCTAATATTCAAAGTCGGATATCTCCCATATATCTGTGCCTTCCGAATAAGCTCGCCACGCTTTGCCTATCTACATTAAGATCGCCAAGCGTGTCTAACACACTTATTTCGAGTCACCCACTGACTTGATCATCAGAGAGGCAATGGACTGACAGCCAGCCCCGCCTTTCTGACGAGTTGCTATTGCCGCAGGAAGCTCGTCTCAGCTACCTGGAGATGGCGACCTTAGGCGACCTTCAGGTGACATTGGATCCTTCACCCTCGAAGCGTGTTTTGAGTCGTGCTAACCTCGCCATCAACCCAAAACATGTAATCATTGTACCCGTGATTTCCATTAACTACAAATATCATTGTTAGGCAAACTTGACCGCAAAAATTTGCACCATCTGTGGGAATCAAGGGTTACACCCATGTCAGGCTCCACACATCTTCACCGCAATTCCTGCCACAGCAAGTCGCTCGACGTCACACCCCCGCGACATTCGAGAAGGACGAGATGACTTGAGACAATGATCAATGACGCTCTGAGGCTGTCCCTGGCCGTAGAGCCTCATTCCCACAGAAGAACTCCCCTAATGAATCTACCCCTCGAGGGGTCGGCCGCGGTCATTCAGGACGTGGCCCTTGGCGTCTACCAGAGCTTTCAGAACTTTATCAAGATGATGGAGGAATGGACCGCTACCAGGAAAACGAGACCACCTTGGGTGGAAATCCCCTCTAACACCGCAATGTGAGGAGAGACCTCCTCCCCCAATTTGACGAAGAAGCGGCCGCACAGCAGATGCAATTTGAAGAGGCGAAAGTAGCCGCTCTGCAGAAGGAGTTCAATAAGGAGGTAGAGGCCGCTCATCGGAGGCGACTGGATGAGGAAGTAGCCATTCGACGCTGTCGATTCCTCGATGCTGAAATGGAGAGAATTCGAGGGGGAGCCGAGGATTCCCACTGTCGTCGGCATTGATAGTACAGGGGAACCCCATGCTGGACCATCCTGCGAAAAGCTATCGCCACGGGAAATCACCAAGCCCGAGACGAGAAGGGCACGCCCACCATAGCAGGAGCACCCCCCGACTGTATCTCTGCTCTCCTAGTCTTGATGACCGACGGTGAAGGAGCCATGACCGCAGCCTAACTGGTCCAAAAAGATGCACCGATAATCCGAAGTGTAGGATGTCGGTCAAGTAGTAAAACCTGGTGAGTCCAGGATCGTATTCCTCATGGACAAAGAAGCCTACAAGTTTCACAATTTAAAATTAAGCGAAAAAATTTATTTGATGAGAGGTGAACCACCCTTCGAAGGCGATTTTTGATTTGGACTTAACGTGAGGTAAAAGTCGTTTTAAGAATTTACAAAAGTGGAACATCGTGAACGTACAAATATGATTTATAACAAGCGTGTTTGTGTTGGGTTTCCAATAGTGTTGCAGTAGGTTATGATATTCATTCTCCATAGTTTCTCAATCCCGCATCAATGCCAAGGTATGGGGATCAGATGATTTATCTTTAAAAACGATGATTTTCAATTAAAAAGATAATCGTAAAAACAAGCGATTTCTTTGAATAATAAAATATAAAAGATGAACCTCACGGTTCATTACCCTCCTTGGGCTCCTCTACGGATTGATGCACTTAGACGATGCCTCGTGACATGTCATCCTAAACGGATTCCTCTACGGATTGTGCATATTTGAAAAAAAATTAAGAAATTGACTTTTTTAACGGTTTCGATAATTGCACAAAATATGGAGATACGAAAGCAAGATCCTAGCAACACTAACTTCCACACAACACACCCACAGTACCTTAGCCAAGCATGGTAACAAAAACGACAAGTTTCATTAATACAAACATCGTTTTAATACAAAACTTAATCCAAAACTAATAAAAACTTAATAAAAACTTAATAAAAACAAGAGAAAATACGGAGTTTTTCACCACCTTTGATGCCCAAACGAGCCCAAACTTCTCTCAAAGCTGCAAAATGTTGTCTGGAATTTGATGGAGATAATTTTGGCTCAAGAATTTCTCAATTCGGAGTTGTGGTGATCAAGTTATGCTCAAAATACCCCTTTTATATAGCCATTTAGCCTTAACGGGCCTGTGAGTTGCAGACCTACAACCCGCCCAGAAATTCCAACAAAGTGTGCAGTCAAAAAGTGCAGGCAGGCGCCGCCCGCGTGGTCAAAGCGGGCATCCAGGCAAAAATCAACAGAGGCGGGCGCCGCCCGCCTGGTCCACGCGGGGCAGGCGCCAGGGAAAAATGGCGGGCCCAACGCAATCAAGAATGACGGGAGCCAGTTGGGGCCCCCTTAAATGATGCGGGCGCCACTGGGCGCCCGCATCGGTAATTCCCGCCCGCTTGCGGGCGGGTGCTGCGTGACCGGCCCGCAAGCGGGCAAGTGCTGACGCCCCCTGATGCCAGGCTGGCGTCAGCATTACTGTTTTCAATTTTTTTTTATTTTTTTCTTTCTTTACAACGTCTTTACTGGGCCTTTTAAATCACAGAAATTTGCTCCGATCACCGAAAAATATGGAAAAATAGCCGTTGGATTTGAAAAATTGCAAGCTTCTCCTGAAAAAATTGAGAAAAAATTAGGCCATAAAGTTGTATTTTGCGTATAAACAAGTGATATACTCTATTATTAAATAATATTACAAAAGTACACTTATTAGGGATCAAATATATATTACATATACGCAAAATACGGTCTAAATGAGGGGTTAAAATGTAATATTCTCTCATAATCACACCCCCAACTAGCTTTTTGCTAGTATCTTAGCAAAATAAGCGAATATTCCAAAAATATGTCATACGCCCAATATTCACTTCAATAAGCTTAAAATGAGTTAAGAATAATATTATCCAACAAATTTGAATAACTATCATGTGTTTTCTTGGACTAATGCAAAAAATCACAATCTTATCTCAATCCACACATATTCATTTTCACACAAATGCTATTGTTTAATCAAATAGGTAATCACATGTTCTAGGCTGTAAATTTCATAGGATTAGGCCATCACAACATCCAAATCATACGATCATGATCTTGAATCCACACAAAATATCTCATCTCTTTTTTTTCTTTTTCTTTTTTCTTTTTTTCTTGTTTTTTAAAATTACATTTTAGCGCAATCCATGTAACGAGCGTTAGGCCAATGACTCCCAAACCAGACGGTTTTAGGGCATTATGTTTTGAAAACCCCCTCAGACTTAATAACTCGGAATGTCTAAAGATTATTATGCACTCTCCCATACTTCATTTTTCGGCGCGAAGCCCCATGCTTCCTGAGGCACGAGGACCCGGCTACTAAATAAAAGCTGGAAGAACGGTGCATTTTATTCACTTTTTTCTTTCTTTCTTTCTTTCTTTTTTTTGAAATGAGACTTGTTTGAGTAAGATTCTCCATAACTTAGTAATCAGCAAGCCTGTGTATGTGGTTAGCCATTATCCTTAGAATTTATGACCTTCTTCACTTAATTGTCTAATTCATAAACGCATACGTGACGTGAATTTTGCCTAAACCAAACAATAGTTTTATGAGATTACAATTGCATATACATACACTAATTTACATGAAAGTCATGATAATTTAAAATTCTACGCAGGGGTAAAACATTTTTAATCTATTTTACAATAATGAATATAGGTGTTCAATTAAATACGATGGAATTTCCACTTCAAAGGGATATATAGATGGTTTTTGGTGAAAAACACAACACTCTGTTTTTTTTGTTATATATAAAAGCAAACATAAGCAAACTATATATGCAAACGGTTTTTTTTGTAATGCAAACAAACACTTCCTCCCCCCCAACTAAAAGTGAACATAGTCCTCGATGTTTGAAGGGTATGATGCAAATATATTTATTACTATATATACTAATACTAACGAGTTATGGAAAGAACACACCTAATCAGTTACCACCCGAAGGTGTGTCTGTAAGTAGCATGGTGTCGTCCTCCTGTGGCCATGACTCTTGATAGTGCTTCAAGCGGTGGTCGTTGACCTTGAACTCATTGCCATTTTTCGGGTTGACTAAGGTCATTGCTCCATGTGGATAACTCATTTTTACAATATCAGGTCCATTCCACTTGGAGTGTAGCTTTCCTGTGAAGAGATGCAAGCGTGAATTTTATAAGAGCACTTTTTGGCTTGTAACAAACTCTCTCCTCAGTATGGTTCGATAATGTGCAACTTTCAATCTATCTTTGGCCAATTTTGCATTGTCATATGCTTCTCTCCTCAGCTCCTCAAGTTCAACCAATTGCAACCTTCTTAAAGAAGAAGAAGAAGAATCAACATCAAAATTTAATTTCTTAACCATCCAAAAAGATTTATGTTCAATCTCGACGGGTAAATGACAATGTTTGCCGTAGACAATACGATAAGGAGACATCCCTAATACGGTTTTGTAGGCGGTATGGTACGCCCACAATGCTTCAGGAAGACGGATGCTCCAATCCTTTCTAGTAGGATTCACTGTCTTTTGGAGAATATTCTTTATCTCCCTGTTTGCCAACTCTGCCTGGCCATTAGTTGGGGGTGGTAAGGTGTAGAGACTTTGTGCTACACCCCAAATGTTGTCATCAATCTCAAAAAAAGGCGGTTGCAAAAATGGGAGCCTTCATCACTTATCATTGCCTTTGGCACCCCAAATCGTGCAAAGATATGATCCTTCATGAACTTCAGCATGACGGATGCATCATTTGTCCTGCAAGGGTTAGCTTCAACCCATTTAGACACATAATCAATTGCGAGTAAAATAAAAGTATGTCCAAAAGAAGGGAGAAATGGTCCCATAAAGTCAATACCCTAATAATCAAAAATTTCGATTTCCAATATGGGGTTTAATGGCATAATATTCCTCTTAGTTATTCCCCCCAACGGTTGGAAAGGCAAGCATGATTTACAAAATGAAAAAGTATCTTTAAACATGTTTGGCCAAAAAAATCCGCATTGTAAAATTTCAGCCACAGTTTTATGAGCCGAAAAATGTCCCCCACATGCACTCTCGTGACAAAAATGCATGACACTGTCTATTTCTTGGTCTGTTTTGCATCTCCTCACTATTTGGTTATTGCAATATTTATAAGATATGGATCATCAAAGAAAAATGATTTTACCTCATGATTAAAGTGTTTTTATCCTGAATTGAGGGGGTCTTACCAGTTACCAAGTAATTGACAATATCCGTATACCATGGAAGTATGGAGACGGCAAATAGGTGCTCATCTGGAAAAGAGTATTTAATAGGAATGGAAGCAAACTCGGTACCAATGGTTAGTCATGAAAGATGGTTGGCCACATGATTTTAAACTCCTTTCTTATCCTTTATCTGCACCTGTAACTCCTGCAAAAGTAAAATCCAATGTATAAGTCTTGGCTTTGCATCTTTCTTGGACAAAAGATATTTAAGAGCAGAATGATCTGTTAAAATAACAATGAGAAATCCCAAAATGTAGCTCCTGAATTTTTCCAATGCAAAGACTACGGCAAGAAGCTCCTTCTCTATGGTAGTGTAGTTCCTCTGAGCTTCATTCAAAATTTTGATTGCGTAGTAAATGACAACAAGAGATTTGTCTTTTCCTTGTCTAAGAACTGCGCCAACTGCAAAATTGCTGGCGTCACACATGATTTCAAATGGCAGTGTCCAATCAGGTACCTGTAAAATGGGAGAAGATATAAGTGATTGTTTTAAATGATTAAAAGAGTTTTTACGCTCTTCTGTCCAAATGAATTCAGTATCATGCATAAGAAGTGTGCATAAAGGATGTGAAATCAAACTAATATCCTTTATAAACCGCCTGTAGAATCCGGCATGACCAAGGAAGGAACGAATGTCCTTAACGCATTTAGGAGTGGGTAACTTCTCGATGACTTTCACCTTGGATTTGTCTACCTGTATTCCTTCCCTGGAAACTATGTGACCAATGACGATGCACTCAGTGGTCATGAAGTGACATTTTTCCCAGTTAAGGAGCAGGTTCTTTTCGATGCATCTATTCGACACACAAGCCAAGTTAGTCAAACAATCAGAAAATGAGTTACCATATACTTAAAATCATCCATAAATACTTCTACAATCTTTTCAACCATATCATCAAATATACTTAACATGCACCACTGAAAAGTTGCAGGGGCGTTGCATAAACCAAATGGCATCCTCCGAAAAGCAAAAGTTCCAAAGGGACAAGTGAAGGGGGTCTTCTCCTGATCCTCTGGGGCTATTTCTATTTGGTAGTAACCGAAGTATCCATCTAGGAAGCAATAAAACTCATGTCCAGCCACTCTCTCCAAAATTTGGTCTAGGAAGGGAAGTGGAAAGTGGTCTTTTCGTGTCTTAGAATTAAGCTTCCTAATGTTTATGCACATACGCCATCCAGTGGCGGCTCTCATAGGTACCAATTCATTTTTTTCATTTTTCACAACAGTTAATCTAGATTTCTTTGGTACAACTTGGGTTGGACTAACCCATCTACTATCAGAAATGGGATTATGATACCCGCATCAAGCAATTTCAGTACCTCACCCTTAACTTTCTTTTAAAGTTGGATTCAACCTTCGTTGTGGTTCACGAGTAGGTTTGGTATCATATTCTAAATATATATGATGTGTGCACACAAGAGGGCTAATACATTTAATATCAGCAATTGTCCATCATATTACCCCCTTATGTTTCTTCAAAACAACTAATATTTCATTTTCCTGATCTAAAGAGAGTTTGAAAGATATTACCACAGGAAATGTAGTTGTCTCCAAGATAAGTGTACTTTAAATACGATGGCAATGGTTTGAGCTCCAGCTGTGGATGCTCAAGATCAGATGGCATTTGGCACGGTGTCTCCAATGGTAGTGGCTCAAAGCATGGCACCCAGGTGGCGCGAGACACCTCTCCAGCTTCCTGCAAAAAAGATTTATCGTCAATATCATCGAATAATTGATCAACAAAATCAATACCAGAAACGAACTCTTCATCAAAGTGATCAACAACAAGAGCGTCAATCATACTTACTTCCTCATACTCCTGTACCTATGTTTGGCAATTTGCAAGCATTAAAAATATTTAGATCCAAAGCCATGTTGCCAAAAGAAAGCTTAAGTTGACCATTCCTACAATTAATAATAGCATTACTAGTAGCTAGGAATGGTCAACCTAAAATATTGGGGGTTGGAGTGGCAGACTGAGGTCCCTGAAGGTCCAATACAATAAAGTCGACGGGGTAATAAAACTTATCCACTTAGACAAGTACATTCTCAATGCATCCCCTTGGGATTTTCACAGATCTATCAGCTAACGGGAGAATAACAGGCGTGGCTTTCAATTCTCCAAGCCCCAGTTGAGTACACAAAGGATATGGAAAAAATGTTAACACTGGACCCTAAGTCAAGAAGAGCCTGACCTATCTGTTTGGTACTTATGGTGCAAGAAATGGTAGGGGATCCAGGGTCCTTGAATTTGGGTGGCGTGTTATGTTGAAATATGGGACTGGCCTGTTGAGTTAAAATGCCTTTTTCTTAACATTGAGATTTCGCTTGACAGTGCAGAGGTCTTTAAGAAATTTGGCATATGCAGTGATTTGATTAATGACATCTAATAGTGGAATATTAATCTGACATCATTGAATAATTTCTCGAATTTCAGATTGATACTTATCTTTCTTTGGAGGCAAGAGCCTCTGTGGATATGGTGTGGGAGGAGAGTAAGGCTCTGGTTCTGGAACTCTCGTCTTTGAAGCATATGTATCCTTGCTTAAGCTCTCCTCTGGTACTCCTTGCGGTTCACAATGTAAGGACCCTGTCTATGGGGAAAACACTAGAAGGGAGGTTGAATAGTGTTTATGCAAATTTAAAAGGAATTTACGCCAAATAAAATGCAATCCAACAAATAATGCGGAAATAGAATTAAACCCAAATAAGAAACAATTGCAAACACAATTATGTTTCAAGGGTTCAGATTACCCAAGTCAACTCCCGACTTGTTCCTGGTAATCCTACGTCCCTACCACCCGGATACCACCGGATACTCAAGTTAGAACCCTAACTTGAGGTTTCCTTAAAATCCACTTGTAGCAACCCTACAAGTGAAATCGAATACAATCAATGTCCTTGACTCCCACAACTTGAGAGCAAGCAAACCACTCTCACAACCGAGAGCAAATCTCAAATAACGAAAGTTATGAAATAATGAAAACAACACTTACAATCACCTATGCCTTGAAGTAGAACTTGAAGGTGGAGTGTGATGTGTGTTGAACAACTCTCTTGGAAGAGAGGAGAAGCCCTTTCTCTTGACTGCACCAAATGCCTAGATGATCACTCTTTGGTTCTAGGTTGGAGAGCAAGAGAACAAGATTTGGAAATAGTTAGGGCTTTGGATTTGAGAGCTTTGATCTTTGGAAATGAAAGCTTGAGAGATTTTGCAATGAATGAGTAACCTTCCAATGGAACAGTAGAAGCTCTATTTATAGCTTTCTCAAATCCACAAAACAGTTTAGGCAAAAACCCAATTGGAATCCGTGAGAAAAATCTCAACGGATAGAATCTGAACTCGCGACAGTCGACTGTTGAACAATCCACAGTCGACTGTTGCACAGTCAGCAATGTTAGGTGAGAATTCATAACGTTAACTTACCACGTGGACAGTCGACTGATGATACAAGGACAGTCGACTGTTAAACCAACAGGTGACAGTAATTCCTTCTACAGGCGACTGGCCGAGAGATGGGTAAGTTTGAATAATACTGGAAATCTCACAAGTAACAGGACAGACGACTGATGCAAGGAACACAGTCGACTGTTAATCAAAACAGGCGACTGTAGATCCTTAAACAGATGACTGTCAAAAGCATGAGAAATTTCCAGAGATGTGAGTCAAATAAATGACTAACAAACAGGCGACTGTTGCAGCATAGACAGTCGACTGATCCAAGATGCAGTCGACTGTATATACAACATAGTCGACTGGCCATAAAAGTCAGATCGATCAGAGTTTGGGCAAGGATAGACAGGCGACTGATTTACAAAACACAGTCAACTGTCACTAGGACAAGCGCCTGTGAATCATTCATCAGTGGCCTGTGCGAAATAAACAGAGAAGGCCCAAAACTATATTGTGAAGGTCTGTGCATAACAGGCGACTGTAGAACAAGACACAGTCGACTGTTTTCAGACAGGTGATTGTAAACTGTTAAGCAGTCGACTGTTATGTAGAGAAATGAATTGGAGTCAAAGGACAATTGATCTAATGAAGTCCTATGACAGAATGTAGATGTGTGTGAGTGCTCTATCAAAGTTCTACTTCTAAGCTACATACTAGAAGAGATAAAAGAAAAATTACATTGACGAATAATCTCTTCTTTACATCGTATGAGCTTGAAGTCTTCACGGAGCTTCAATCATTATCTACGATCAACCAATTCATGTCATTTGCCTTCAATGACGTTTGTGAGTCATCCATTGCGAGTAGATCTTCATAAATAGCTTAGTCAATGGATTAACTGCAAAATAGGGGATTAGTCCCAAGTATTTATGTTTGCTCATCATTAATACCAAGTAGGGAGAAGTCCAATACTCAATATTCTCCCCCTTTTTGATGATGACAAACAAACATAAACAAAAAAGATAAATAATTGTGCGCAATGAAAACTTACTCCCCCTACATAGATGCCAATCAAGTTAGTCAACAAATATTAGGGCATCTACATATCAATTGAAGCAAATGAGTAGGGAATGCATGAATATAAATTCAAAAAATCTAGGAATTACAATCCATATTCATTGTAATCTTACTCCCCCCGAATCTAAGGCAACGTAAATCTTAGATTCAAGTGTTAGAACATACTTAGCACATCCATTATGAATCTTGTATTTTTATTTCTCTCCCCCTATGGCATTATCCAAAAAGGTGGGAGCAAATAACAACAACAATAATAGTGTTAAATACGAACTAACAACAATCAAGGAGTATAAAGATATATCGAATCAAAAACACATAAAATCACATCATATACACATGTGAGTAATGGAATTGAAGTCCAATATCAACATTAAATATACACACAAAAAATAGTTTTAAGAAGACTTCACAAATGCATCATACCAGAGATAGCATGGAAAATCGAATACCAAATTCATATATTGTCTCAAAAGCACATCAGAGAGAGTATAGCATACATGGAGACAACATAACATATATCACACAGATAAGATAAGCAATATAGCATAGTGTGACACAAGATAAACAGCAACATCATATATAGATATATAAAAGATGAGTACATCAACGGACGTACATCTACATGGCCATCACAAAAAGATACATCATGATCAAGACAAAAAAATACATCATCATGATGACAGCGAAGTATATCACCATACATATATAAAGTCAAAGACAACATCATCCAGTAAGCATCAAAATACAATCATCACCAAACTAACACCACTCAAATACCTATCTAAGAGTGAGCGCTCCAGTGGCTGCAGAAGAAGAAGCAGGCTCTGTGACAGCAGGTGTATCCTCTAGAGGAGGGTCAGAAGGAGCAACAGCAGCAGCAACAGCATCAGTAGCAACATCCTAAGTAGAAGCTACACCAGGAGGTTCAACAACATCAGAAGGCTGAGGAGGCACATGAAGCTGGGGAACAAACTGTCTCAGATCCTCAGGGAAGGGTATTCCCTGATGGATGAAAGAAAGAGACAACAATCTGTAAATACCAGAGACCATCTCCAAAAGAATATCACGAGATGGTGGAGCAGAGGATGAAGGCAGGTCAGTTGGAGGAACAGTGGATGAGGACGGAGCTGAAGTAGATTTCCTCGTCTTCGAGGCAGTCTGCAGAGCCGAAGAAGATTTTGACTTTGCAGAAGAGTCGAGGAGAGGACCAAAGGGCATGGGCTCGTAACGAGTCCAATCAACACCAAAATGACGGAAGACATGAGTCAGAAGACCACCGTAAGGAATGTGAGACGAGGAGGTCGTGAACTCAACCTTGTCCATCCTATCAAGGAGAACACCGGCCCAGTTCACGGGTATGCCAGAGAAAATATCATACATACACTTCATGATTTCCTGAGACAGCTGGTCAGATGATCCATATCTTGGCAGGATGTTGAACTTCACCACTAGGTGAACAGCCCAACCTCTTGCAGAAAACATAGATGACCTGACACCCGAATCAAGGGCTAAAGGTACCTCTCGAAACATATCCCGAAGGACAGACTGGTCAAGGTTGTCAATCTCGGAGATGCAGATATCAGTGGGAAGGGAACCAACAGAGGGAATCCTAAGAATAGTCCCTAAGAGCGAGGGAGTGATCTGAATGTGAGTTCCCTGAACTAAAGTATCGAGGATGCCAGTAGACGAATACTCACCATGAACGCGGTTCGCATAGAAGAGCTTCACCATAAATGGATAGCCTCTGGGGGACTCGCTCTGAGAGAAGCGGAAAAGGTAGGCTAGGTGAGTAGCAGAAAGAATGTCAGAAAGCCTCTCAGCAGTGAAGGCGGGGAAAGCAATGTACCGCTCCCTAAGAAGGTTGATCCCTTGGAGAGAGTGAAATTTTGCCAAGTAGAGGTCGCCTCGGCAAACGGGGACTCGGGGATCATAGGGGGGGTACAACATGAGGCTCTTCTGAAGAACTCGAAGCAATCGGTGACTGATGGAGAGCATCAGCAACAGGCTCACTGATGGCAAGATCAATGCGCTTCCGCTGACGATGAATTAGTGGCTGAGCGTCGGAAGAAGAAGCAGAAGGTGAATATCCCTGCGAAGAAGAATGCACAGGAGACTCGGCATACTTGGTTCCGGCTTTGTAGGGTTTCTTCTTCTTGGCTATTGGTTTCTTGGGTGCCCTAGGACGTTTAGGAGCAACAATCTTCTCTTTTCCCTTGGTTTTGGGTGCCATGGAATCGAGAGAAAGAGAAGCAATGCAAAGAAATCGGAAGACAATGAACCGAACGAAGGGCTAGAGAGAGAGAGAGAAGCAAACCAAGTACATGAGATGCGAGGAAGCAACGACGAAGCAGTCGACGAGCAGGGAGGCGGAGATCGACGGCAACGACAACACAAAATCGACTCACTAAGAGAAGAAAATCAACGGATTTGGAAGAGAAAACGAGCGGGAATACGAAGCTGTCGAATCGGATGAGAGAGAGTCAACGTGGGTAAATGAACGGGCTTTATCGAATATAAAAGTTGGGGAATGAATCTGGACCGTTGGATCAATGAATCGACGGCTCGGATCAAATCACTTGAACCGTCTCAACAGAAGACAGTCGACTGATGAACAAATGTCAGTCGACTGGATGAAGTGATAACAATAAAGCTCAGAAAGATGGGCAGTCGACTGGAAAGTAACATGCAGTCGCCTGTCCGTTGGACAGTCGACTGATATATACTCAATAGTCAGCTGGCCGAGAATTAATACAGTTCATCAAAATAACAGAGAGCACATTGAAAATTTGACAGAGAGAACAGTCGCCTGATGACTAAAATGCAGTCGCCTGTTAAAATAACAGTAGACTGTAAAACAGTCATCAGTCGGCTGTGCGAAAGATACCAATTCTCAGACTGAGGAGATAGAGTAGGGCAGTCAACTGGCGAAGGAAAGACAGTCGTCTGTCCTGATCCAAAAATGCACAGTGAGATAGATTTCCAGAGAATAAGAACACTCACCCTAGGACCTATACTCTAATCACAAATACATCGTAAAAAAAATGTAAAAACAATAAATCCATTGAAACACAAATCACTACAATCAATCTCAAAAACTCATGAAATCAATTAAATCACAATTGCCTTTCTTAACATATAAATATAATAAAGCACATGAAGATAGGCAACAAAATGACATGAGCTCAAAAAGAGTTATAAACAAGAAAGATTGAGCTTTTAGATTTCAGATTCACCCATAATTCCTAATTCTCCACGCAACCTCACAAATGAATCTTCTTTAAGAGGTTTAGTGAAGATGTCGGCAATTTTTTTTGGGTTTAAATGTACTCTAAGATGATGTCCTTCTTAGCTACATGATCATTTATAAAATGGTGTCTCACGTCTATGTGTTTGATACGGGAGTGGTGTATCGGATTCTTGAAAAGACATATGGTACTTTGGTTATCAACCATGATCGAGCAAGTATCACAATTGACACCATAGTCCATAAGAGTGTGTCTCATCCAAAGAACTTGTGCATATGCAAGACCCGCGGCAATATATTCTGCTTCAGTCGTGGACAATGACACGGAATTCTGTTCTTCAGAAAACCAAGAAACTAAGGAATTTCCTAGAAAATGGCAAGTGCCACTAGTACTTTTCCTGTCGGACTTGCATCCGGCAAAGTCGGCATCACTATATGAGATTAACTCATATGTGCTAGACTTAGGGTAAAGTAACCCATAATCTAGAGATTGATTGAGATAACGAAATATTCCTTTAACCCCAATCAAGTGTGACTTCTTAGGTCTAGCTTGATATCTAGCACAAAGTAAAGTAAGCTACCGATCATACCTCGATATAGACGAACGTCTACATCTTTTCTGCTTTCATCATTGTGTAGATGAGTAGTAGTACTCATGGGAGTCCTTTTGCTCGAAGACGATTCCATCCCGAATCGCTTAATAAGCTCTCCTGTGTACTTTGTCTAATGTATGAATGTGCCATTCTCCATTTGTCGAATTTGCAATCCAAGGAAGTAGGTGAGCTGTCCTATGTGGCTCATCTCAAACTCATCCTTCATAGACTTGGAAAATTCTTGACAAAGATTAAAGGTAGTAGAACCGAAAATAATATCGTCTACATAAACTTGAATCAAAAGAATGTCATTTTCATAATATTTAATAAAGAGTGTAGAATCAACTTCTCCCATTTTAAAACCTAAATTCAGAAGAAAGGTCTTAAGTCAATCATACCAAGCTCTAGGAGCTTGTCTCAACCCATACAACGCTTTCTTAAGTTTGAAAACATGGTTTGGAAATTTTTCATGAATAAAACCGGAAGGTTGAGAAACATAAACTTCTTCATTGCCAAACCCATTTAAAAATTCACTTTTAACATCCATTTGAAATAGTTTAAAATTCTTATGGGATGCAAAAGATAAAAGCAACCTAATAGCTTCTAATCTAGCTACGGGGGCAAAAGATTCTTCGAAATCAATACCTTCCTCTTGCCGGTAGCGTTGAGATACAAACCTTGCTTTGTTTCGTGTGATTACCTCGTTTTCATCCGTCTTGTTCTTGAAGATCCATTTGGTCCCAATGACTTGGTGACCACTTGGAAGTGGTACGAGTTCCCAAACTTCGTTTTTCTCGAATTGCATTAGTTCTTTTTCCATTGCCACTATCCAAGAGCTATCCTCGCAAGCTTCTTGGATGTTCTTTGGCTCAATGGTAGATACGAATGCACAATGAGAGAATTCTTCAATTCTCGATCCCGTTTGAACACCCACACCAATATCTCCAATTATTTGGTATGAGGATGGTTACGAACGGTCGGATAAGCTTTGGGTATACCTATATCACTAGGAACAACTTCAACAATTTCGTTAGAAGTGTTAGTTTCAATAATAGAATCATTAATCTTAATATTATTAAGAGAATCACAAAGAATATCTACATTATCATCATCAACATGAGGAAAATTAAAATCTTCATAAAAAGATACGTGAAGTGATTCCTCAATCGTTGAAGAAGTTTTGTTGTATATCCGGTAGGCTTTGCTACGTGTGGAATATCCAACAAAGATTCCTTCATCGGATCTTGGCTCAAACTTATCTAAATTACCAAATGTGTTCTTTATAAAACATTTTCAACCAAAACACGAAAATATTTTACTTGAGGATTTTTATCATAAAACAACTCAAAACAAATTTTGTTTGTTCAGGGTCTCACTAGGATCCTATTGAGCACATAACTTGCCGTGTGCACCGCTTCTGCCCAAAATTATAGTCCTAAATGACTATCATGGAGCATAGTGCGAGCACACACTCAAAAGAGTCCTATTCTTTCTTTCTACAACAACATTTTATGGTGGTGCACGAGGAAAGGAAAAATTATGAGTTATCCCGGAGTCATCACAAAACTTAGTAAAAGACTCATTCTCAAATTCTCCTCCATGATCACTACGAATAGTGATAATGGTGGATCCTAAAAGATTCTGAATCTTCTTTGCAAATTTGGTAAATTCATGAGCTTCATTCTTATTAGTTAAGAATGAAACCCAAGTAAATCTTAAAAAGTCGTCGACGACAACTAATCCATATTGAGCATTACCTAAAGAAGCGGTTCTAGTTGGCCCAAATAAATCTAGATGAAGAAGTTCTAGGGGCCTCTTAGAAGTAATCCCTTCTTTAAGCCTAAATGAAGATTTACTTAGTTTACCTTTTTGACATGAATCACAAAAGTTTTTCTTATTAAAAGCAATCTTAGGAAAACCTTTGACTAGATCATGCTTAGCTAGCTTATATAAGTGCTTGAAGTGAACATGACCAAAACGGCGATGCCATAATAGTTATTCACTTGTGTTAGCAACTAAACAATGTTCTACGGTTTTAGGCAAGCTCAAATAATAAATATTTTTATGCCTAATACTGGAAAATAAAACATTTGAATCACAATCAACACTGGTACACAATCCTTCTCCAAAGTTAACCATGTAACCTTTGTCACAAAGTCGACTAATGGAAATGAGATTGTGACACAAACCACTAACTAGAAAGACATTAGTAATTAAGGGTTTTGAAGGATTACCAACGATACCTACTCCAATGATGGTTCCCTTTTGATTACCTCCAAAAGTAACCGTTGCACCATCCTTGATGCTAATCACTTCGGAGAGCAACGAGGGATCTCCCGTCATGTGTTTGGAGCAACCGCTATCAAGAATCCATCCTTTCCCTTTAGAGCTAATAAGACATTTATTGCACTTCTTCTTTCTCTTGGGTACCTATATAATATACCATAAGCTTATGGTACCCAATGTTTGTTGGATCCAAGGGGATTATCTCTTTGGAAGCCAAGTCTAAGTGGACTTCTGCTTCCCAACATAATTACTATTTCTAATCACATCATGAAAATAGGAATCAACATAAGCATTCTTATCATTAAGACTAGTGTTCTTAGGACCGCAAATAGTGTAAGTCTTGGGAGTCCTATTCCTAGTTGCATGCATATGTGTTGGATTTCTATGTGGTGCATGCTTCTTAGGAACATGATTTCTAGCATAGAGATGTGGTGGAGGATATGCATTGTACATTCTAGGATGATATGTATGCTTGGGAACATGCATATTATATGAAGCATATGGATCATGCATGACATGTGGAGGATGAGCATACATGAAAGAATGATGCGTATGAGCATACGGGTGTATAAGAGCACGTACATGAGTATTTCTCATGTGTGGTTGTGTACGTGTCCGTGGGTGCGGAGCATAGAATGTGTCATGATTATCCACTTGTGAAGTAGGAGATTTCCTACGTGGATGAGTGTTAGTGTATAAATAATCATGTCCTTGCTTTTGGTTTCAGCCCTTAGTGTGTATCTTACCAAAAGGAAGAGAAGGTGAAGTGGTGACATTCTTGGTAGGATTGCTACCTATAGTGTCTTTGACACCACTTGTGGGTGCACCGGAGGAAGGCCTCACAAAATCTATAATGACACCACTATAGGAGGTGCGAGCATTGGATGCATTCGCTTTTACAAATCCAAGGCCAACACGATGTGTGGCCAGAAATTGGTTTGCAAGCAAATCATCCAATTGTCCTTTTCCCTTATTGAATCTCACAATACGGGAGGACATGAGCTTATATTTCTCCTTTAAATAAGAAATGTTGGTATCCAAGGTGGACACCCATGCTTTGAGCTCGTGCACTTGGGTTTTAAGAGAATCATTCTCTAAACCCAATTGTGTGTGTCGTGTAACTAGATCACTATTATCATTAGGATGTGTTTGATCTAGTTGAGATTTGAGGGAATTCACCTCATCTCTCAATGTGACATTTTGAGAAGCTAAGTTTGCTTTCTCAAGAGTTAGAGTATCAACAATGGTGTCATTGTTGATAATGCATGGAATGGGTGACGTGCTAATATTCAATTTCTTTAAGCTAGAGTACTTAAGCATTAAAGATTGGTATTTAGCAAAAAGTTCTTCATTAGCAATACGTAATTCATCCATTGTTACCTCGGTGTCGTCCGTGTCGGAATCACTCTCATCCGAGAGTGGGTCTTCTAGTGCCATGAAACATATATGGGCGCTCTCACCCTTTTCATCATCGCAATCACTCGATGATTCATCACTTGAGTCATCGAATGTACCTATGAGTCCTTTCTTCTTGTCTCTCTTGTTCTTATCGGACTTGTGGTACTTCGGTGCCTTCCACTTCTCTTTGTTCTTTAGCATTGGGCAATCCCTCTTGATGTGCCCTGGCTTATTACATTTATAGCAAAGAGAGGAAGTAGCATTAGTAGACTCAAAACGTTTGTTGGAGGGAAATTTACCTTTGCGGAAGAAGCGTTGGAACTTCTTCACCATTTGGTCCATTTCACCCAAATCCATCTCGTTCTCGGATTCATCACTTTCGGAGGATGATGAATTGGCGTTGAATACCAAAGCTATCTTCTTGGCCTCCGAGGGATTCATCATTGCTCTAATCTTTAATCGGTTCTCTTGCCTTACCTCATAAGACATGAGAGTCCCGATAAGATTCACCACGGTGTAGTTCTTCAAGTTATTGACCTCCTCGATGGCGATCGCTCTTCTTTCCCATTTGGACGTCATTCCCATGATGATCTTCCTTACCTTATCCGGTTCGGAATATATTTGGCCAAGGGCTTCCAATTCATTGATGATGTCGGTAAAACGTCCGTACATCGATGCAATGGTCTCATTCTCTTGCATATGAAACAAATCGAAGTTTAGCACGGCAACATATAACTTTGAAAGTTTTACCTTGTTCGTTCCCTCGTGGGTAACGATGAGATGGTTCCAAATTTGATATGCACTCTTACATGTGCATATCTTGTTGAACTCATTCGGGTCCAACGCACAATGAAGAGCGTTCATTGCCTTAGCGTTGTTGACCTCGTCGGTTTTCTCGGAAGACGTCCATTTGTTGAAATCTACTTCGGTAGGCTCGACGTATTCCTTGTGGAGGGTTCTCCAAAGCGAAGCACTCCTAAGGAACGTCTCCATCCTGCATTTCCAATAGCTAAACTTTGTACCATTGAAACGCGGAGGGCGCACCGTAGATTGACCTTCAAAAAGTGTGGACGCTCCATCACGATCGTGATTGTTGTATGAAGGCGGCAGTGGAACGTTGCTGTTGTTGGATGTAGATAAAACCTTGCGCACTGATACCAATTGTAAGGACCCTGTCTATGGGGAAAACACTAGAAGGGGGGTTGAATAGTGTTTATGCAAATTTAAAAGGAATTTACGCCAAATAAAATACAATCCAACAAATAATGCGGAAATAGAATTAAACCCAAATAAGAAACAATTGTAAACACAATTATGTTTCAAGGGTTCGGATTACCCAAGTCAACTCCCGACTTGTTCCCGGTAATCCACTTGTAGCAACCCGGATACCACCGGATACTCAAGTTAGAACCCTAACTTTAGGTTTCCTTAAAACCCACTTGTAGCAACCCTACAAGTGCAATCGAATACAATCGATGTCCTTGACTCCCACAACTTGGGAGCAAGCAAAGCACTCTCACAACCGAGAGCAAATCTCAAATAACGAAAGTTATGAAATAATGAAAACAACACTTACAATCACATATGCCCTGAAGTAGAACTTGAAGGTGGAGTGTGATGTGTGTTGAAGAACTCTCTTAGAAGAGAGGAGAAGTCCTTTCTCTTGACTGCACCAAATGCCTAGATGATCACTCTTTGGTTCTAGGTTGGAGAGCAAGAGAACAAGATTTGGAAATAGTTAGGGCTTTGGATTTGAGAGCTTTGATCTTTGGAAATGAAAGCTTGAGATATTTTGCAATGAATGAGTAACATTCCAATGGAACAGTAGAAGCTCTATTTATAGCTTTCTCAAAAACACAAACAGTTTAGGCAAAAATCCAATTGGAATCCGTGAGAAAAATTTCAACGGATAGAATCTGTACTCGCGACAGTCGACTGTTGAACAATCCAAAGTCGACTATTGCACAGTCAGCAAGAATAGGTAAGAATTCATAACGGTAACTTATCACGTGGACAGTCGACTGATGAAACAAGGACTGTCAAATGTTAAACCAACAGGTGACTGTAATTCCTTCTACAGGCGACTGGCCGAGAGATGGGTAAGTTTGAATAATACTGGAAATCTCACAAGTAACAGGACAGACGACTGATGCAAGGAACACAGTCGACTGTTAATCAGAACAGGCGACTGTAGATCCTTAAACAGATGACTGTCAAAAGCCTGAGAAATTTCCAGAGAGGTGAGTCAAAGAAATGACTCACTGACTGGCGACTGTTGCCGCATAGACAGTCGACTGATCTAAGAGACAGTCGACTTTATATACAACATTAGTCGATTGGCCGTAAAAGTCAGATCAATCAGAGTTTGGGCAAGGATAGACATGCGACTGATTTACAAAACACAGTCGACTGTCACTAGGACATGCGCCTGTGAATCATTCATCAGTGGCTTGTGCGAAATAAACAGAGAAGGCCCAAAACTATATTGTAAAGGTCTGTGCATAACAGGCGACAGTAGAACAAGACACAGTCGACTGTTTTCAGACAGGCGACTGTAAACTGTTAAGCAGTCGACTGTTATATACAATCCTTGCACAACCAATAGAGAAATGAATTGGAGTCAAAGGACAATTGATCTAATGAAGTCCTATGACAGAATGTAGATGTGTTTGAGTGATCCATCAAAGTTCTACTTCTAAGCTACATATTAGACGAGATAAAAGAAAGATTACATTGACGAATAATCTCTTCTTTCCATCGTATGAGCTTGAAGTCTTCATGGAGCTTCAATCATTATCTACAATCAACCAATTCATGTCATTTGCCTTCAATGACGTTTGTTAGTCATCCATTGCGAGTAGATCTTCATAAATAGCTTAGGCAATGGATTAACTGCAAAATAGGGGATTAGTCACAAGTATTTATGTTTGCTCATCATTAACATCAAGTAGGGAGAAGTCCAATACTCAACACACAATCCTCTTCCTCTACCACCATCTCAGAAGTGTCCTTTGGCGGCTCAGGCTTTTGAACTTCTTTTCCACTCCTCAAAGTAGTCACCGCTTGGCATGGTTTGATGTTGTTGATCGCTGACGATGAACTCGTGTTGGGATTCGGGAGTGTTTGAGTAGGGAGCTTGCCCTTCTTCAGACTTGCCATAAGTTTTGTGATGCCATCATTCATTTGTTGGAACTGAGTCTGGTGCGTTTGTTGTTGCTACTGAAGTTGTTGCATCTGTTGGAACTGAGCTTGCTGCTGTTGTTGAAGTTGTTGATTTTGATTCTGCTGCAGCTACATGAACTGTTGGAGCATGTCACTGAATGTCTGAAACTGTGGATATGTGCCAGACTCCTCCTTCTTTCTCTGATTTCCACCTTGGTAGTTGTTTTGATGTGGTGTCTTGTATGGTTGAGAAGCTTGTGGCATGTTTTGCCAACTGAGATTGGGGTGGTTGCGCCAATTTGAACTGTATGTGTTCGGATTGAATCCTTGCCCTGGATAAGAATTCGAAATATTATTTACCTGACAAGGATCCTTGAGCACATCTTTAAGTGTTGGAATGGTTGGACACCGCAATGTATTGTGCTCCTGACTATCGCAAAGAGCACACTTCTCTTCAATAGACACCGCCTTCACTCCCTTCATCTCTAGTTTTGGAGCTTTCTAGTGATGAGGGCTTCCATCTTTGCTTCTAACGCCTCCTCGGGTTTCAAAGTAAATAAGCCTCCACGGGATGAAGATTGAGGCTGGATCGTAGTCAGGAGTCGATTCCCAAGTCTGTGCACTCTCAGCTATAGACTCCAAGTAATCCCATGCCTCAGCTGGCTTTTTGTCGAAGAACTCTTTGTTGCACATCATCTCTACAAATTGCTTCATGGAAGTTGGAAGCCCATCGTAGAAGAAGCAGATGAGGCGGTACTCATCAAGTCCATGTTGGGGGCATGAGAGCAGTAAGTCTTTGAACCTCTTCCATGCAGCATCAAACGATTCATTTCCTTTCTAAGAGAATTTCACAATCTGTTTCTTCAGCCCCTGAGTCCTGTGCAAAGGAAAATAATTTTTAAGAAATTCAGCTTGTAAATTCACCCATGAGGTAATAGAGTGAGAACGTAAAGCGTTAAGCCAATTCTTCGCCTTATCTTTTAGTGAAAATGGAAAGAGTTTAAGATATATAGTTTCATTACCCATCTTTCCATCTACACATGTTAGGCAAACATCCTCAAATTCCTTTATATGTAAATATGGATTCTCCCTCTCCATACCGTGATAGGTAGGGAGAAGTTGAACCATTCCTGGTTTTAGACTAAAGGAATTGGCATCGGCTAGGAGCACAATGCATGAGCCAAAAGCAGACCTAGTAGGTCCGAGCACATCTCTAAGTGACCTATCTCCAAAAGTTTGAGAGTGGTCATCATTGTCATTTCCATTGGTGTCATTTGTGTTGTGTGCCATATTCATGTGTCGAACTAATCTATATGTCCTAGGGGTTCTAAGCCACATAAATAACACAAAAGATAATTTTTTTTTGTTTTTTTATCTCGAGCTAATTTTTTATGTGTTTTGAAAATATTAATGTGAAATTAAAGCAAACAAACAAAACAAAACAAAAGAATTCAAAAAATGGATATACAAAGTTTTTATACACAAAAGAGTGGAACGATCTCACCGAATTTTCCAAGTTAATTAGAAACTGTAAAATATGTAGACCATTGTCCCCGGAAATGGTGCCAAAAACTTGACTGGTCCAAAAAGATGCACTGATAATCCCAAGTATAGGACGCTGGTCAAGTAGTAAAACCTGGTGAGTCCAGGATTATATTCCTCAGGGACACAGAAGCCTGCAAGTTTCACAATTTAAAATTAAGCAAGAAAAGTTATTTGATGAGAGGTGAACCACCGTTTGAAGGCGATTTTTGATTTGGATTTAACGTGCAGTAAAAGTCGTTTTAAGAATTTACGAAAGTAGAATATCGTGAACGTAAAAATATGATTTATAACAAGCGTGTGTGTGTTATGTTACCATTAGTGTTGCAGTAGGTTATGCTATTCATTCTCCATAGTTTCTCAATCCCGCATCCATGCCAAGGTATGGGGATAAGATGATTTAGCCTTAAAAACGATGATTTTCAATTAAAAAGATAATCGTAAAAACAAGCGATTTCTTTGAATAATAAAATATATAAGATGAACCTCGCGGTTCATCACCCTCCTTGGGCTCTTCTAGGGATTGATGCACTTAGACGATGCCTCACAGCATGTCATCCTAAACGGATTCCTCTACGGATTGTGCATATTTGAAAAAAAATGAAGAAATCGACGTTTTTTAACGGTTCGATAATTGCACAAAATAAGGAGATATGAAAGCAAGATCCTAGCAACACTAACTTCCACACAACACACCCACAATACCTTAGCCAAGCATGGTAACAAAAACGACAAGTTTCATTAATACAAACATCTTTTTAATACAAAACTTAATACAAAACTAAGATAAAACAAGGAGTTTTTCACCAACTTTGATGCCCAAACGAGCCCAAACTTCTGCCAAAGCTGTAAAACGTTGTCTGGAATTTGATGGAGAGAATTTTGGCTCAAGAATTTCTCATTTTGGAGTTGTGGTGATGAAGTTATGTTCAAAATACCCCCTTTATAAAGCCATTTAGCCTTAACGGGCCTGCCGGTTGCAGACCCGCAACCCGCCCAGAAATCCCAACAAAGTGGGCGGTCAAAAAGTGCAGGCGGGCACCACCCGCATGGTCAAAGTGAACGGCCGGGCAAAAATCAACATAGGAGATCGCCGCTCGCGTGGTCCACGTGGGGCGGGCGCTCGTAAAAATGGTGGGCCCACTCGCAATCAAGAATGGCGGGCGCCAGTTGACGCCCGCTTCAATGGTGCGGGCACCACTGGGCACCCGCGTGGGTAATTCCTGCCTGCTTTGCGGGTGGGTGCTAATGCCCACTGGCATCCGACATACTGTTTTCAAATTTTTTCTTTCTTTACAACACCTTTAATGGGCCTTTTAATTCACAGAAATTTGCTCCGATCTCCAAAAATATGGAAATATAGCCGTTGGATTTGGAAAATTTCAAGCTTCTCCTGAACAATCAAATAGAGACAAAATTAGGTCATAAAGTTGTATTTTGCGTATAAACAGGTGATATACTCTATTATTAAATGATATTACAAAAATACACTTATTAGAGATCAAATATATATTACATAAACGTAAAGTACGGTCTAAATGAGGGGTTAAAAATGTAATATTCTCTCAGAATTAGAGCCTGACCACCAGGAGAGAGGGAGGAATGCCTTTGAGCACCGAGGATGCTCATCTGGCAATTCCAACTAGCTGCGAGAGCATCATGGTGACAGGAACATTTCTCAAAGGTCACCAACGCCTCCCCTACCCCGAAGAAGCTAATCCGCTGACCCAAAGGGTGATCTCAACCCCGGCACCCCATAGGTTCAAGCTACCTCAAATTAAACTATAGGAATGTTCGGGCGATCCCTTGGAGCATGTGCAGTGAAACCGAGTGATGGAGATCCATTGGGCAGGTTATGCCCTCCTTTGCCGAGCTTTTCGAACGACCTTGAAGAAAGAGACAGTGGAGTGGCACAACGGCTTGCCTGATCGTTCTATTGATTCGTTCGGCAACCTCTTCCGAAGGTTTCGTCCCCAATTCCTGGTGGGGCGGAGAAAGAAGAAGGCGTTGGATTATCTGTTCACGGTGGTCCAGAAGGAGGGGGAGACCATCCGCAACTTCTTGCAGTGCTTCACCAAAGAAAGGCTCAACGTGACGAGCTGTTGAAACAAGCTCGTCATGGCGGCCTTCAAGAAGGGGTTGGCAAACAAGAGTCTACCCAAGTCGCTGCTCCGCGATCCGTTCGCTGACCTCCACACCCTCTTCACCCGAGCGGAGAAGTTCATGGTGAGCGAGGAAGCCTTGGGGACAGTGAAGGTGGCCTCACTAGTTAAAGCTGCCTGCATTGAAGCTACGCCCAGTGAATGGCCGTGACGGGATGAACGCCCCCAAGGGCACGACCAGGACTATCCCAGAGGGCATGACCAAGACCGCCCCCGAGGTAGCGACCAGGGAGGCACTCGAGCGCAAGATCACCCTGGATCTCTGAGGGTGTTCTTCCCGCCCAGGGACCCCGCTCCAAGAGGCGTACCAGAAAGAGCACAGGAGGTGCTGCACGATACAAGACTCAACGCCCCCTGACCGAAGTGATGGCAGTGGCCCTGACGGGTGGGCTTTTCAAAGAACAACCCCCGGAGATGAGGACGAGGTCTGACAGAAGGAATATGAAAAAATATTGTCTATACCACCGAAACAACGGCCATGACACCGGTGATTGCTTTGCCCTGAAGAAAGAAATTGAGCGACTAATCCAGGGTGGTCATCTCCAGAGATTCGTCAACCCAGAGAGACCAGACCACTGGGGAAGGGTAACCGCATGGCCTGATACATCGGCCCATGACGCTGAGCAAATGGCCCACCATAGGCCTGAGCCAATCATGCGTGTGTATGTAATCTACGGCAGACCATCACAGTGCGGTACATCAGCATTGGCAAGGAATACGTATGCTCAAAAAATCATGACTGTGGGTGCCGACACAGGGGTAAAGTGGAGAAGAGTAGCTCGTCCCCCTATCTCCTTCTCTAATGACGACATGGAGGGGGTCGAGCTGCCACATAAGGACACCATCGTCATCGAAGAACTCATAAGGCCAATGACCGTGAGCAGGCTCCTGGTCGACACAGGCAGCTCGTGCAGCATCCTGTTCCTGTCTACGATTCAAAAGATGGGGTTGGACTAGGCGGAGCTGAAGCCTTGTTGGGGCCCGATTTTCGGCTTCACCAGACATTTGGTGCCCATTGTTGGAGTAATCACCCAGCACGTCACCCTGGGGGGGAGGCCAAAGATTGTCACATGAATGATGCAGTTCGTCGACGTCGACGTCACCTCAGCATATACAACATCATTGGGTAGTCTTATATGACCGTCGTCAAAGATTTCCCCTCTTTTCTACATCAAATGGTGAAGTTCCAGACTTCGTACGGAGTTGGGCAAGTGCGGGGATCCCAGAAGCTCTCCCGAAGCTGTTACATCGGCTCCACGAAGCATAAGAAGTTCGAGGAAGCCATGTCGATCGACCTCTTTGACGGTTGGGAGGACTTTGCTCATTAACAACTAGCTCCAGTGGAGGACGTGGAGGAGGTACCAGTGGCGGTGGAAGCAGACAAGAATGTGTCCATTGGCACAAAGCTGCATGCAGAGTTGAAGGATGGATTAGTCGACATCCTTCGGGCGATTGCGGATATCTTTGCATGGTCGCCCTCAAATATGCCCAAAGTCGACCCAGCGGTGATCACCCATGAACTTCACGTCGACCCGAAAGCTCGCCCAGTCCGACAGAAGAAACAGAGCGCTGGAGGGGAGAAAATGCGGGCTGCAGGCGAGGAGGTGGAGCGGCTCCTTAAGGCCAAGTTCATCGGGGAAGTGAGCTATCTTGATTGGCTCGCCAATGTGGTGATGGTGAAGAAGCCCAGCGGTATATGGCGAATGTGCATAGACTTTACTGACCTCAACAAAGCCTGCCCGAAAGATAGCTTGCCGCCACCGAGGATCGACCATCTGATGGACAAAGCCTCCGAGTATGAGATGCTGACCTTCATGGACGCCTTCTCTGGCTACAATCAAATTCAAATGGTGCCCCACGATGAGGATAAAACGTCGTTCATCACTGACCGGGGGACGTTCTGCTAGACAAAGATGTCGTTCAAACTGAAGAATGCCGGAGCGACCTACTAACGATGGTGAACAAGATTCCACACCGGGTCGACAGGAATTGGGAGGTCTACATTGACGATATGATGTTCAAATCAAAGAGGGCTGAGGATCACCTAGCCTATCTTGAAGAGTATTTCCAGAAAGTATGGTGCTACAATCTGCGGCTCAACTCGATGAAGTGCATATTCGACGTCCGATCTGGGAAATTCCTCGACTTCATAATCACGAAGCGAGGAATCGGAGCCAATCCTGACAAGATATCTTTCCTCATCAACATGAGCGAGCCAAAGATGATTAGAGACCTACAGAAGCTGAACAATCGGATCGCTGCACTGGGAAGGTTCTTGTCGAAGTCCACTGAAAGGTCCCTCACATTCTTCAAAATTCTGCGGAAAGCACTGAGCGAAAGGAAGTGAATAAGGATGGAGGTCGAGTGGGACGACTCATATGCCCAAGCCTTTAGCAAACTGAAAGCCTATCTTCAAATCCAGTCGCTGCTCGTGAAGTCGGAGGAAGGAGAGCATCTCGTCCTCTACCTCGCAACCACTGAAGAAGCAGTGAGTTTGGTCCTAGTCAAAGAGGACATGGGCATCCAAAGGCCGGTCTACTATGCAAGCCAAGTGCTCAAGGAGGCAGAGACCCGCTATAGCCCCATCGAGAAGTTTTCGTATTGCCTGACCTTGACGGCGAGGAAGCTTCGGCCCTACTTTCAGGCGCACTCAATCAACACAAACTCGCCACTCGAGAAGAATCTGAGGAAGATGGAGAGATCGTGCCAAATGCTGAATTGGAGCATCGAGCTCAGCGAGTTCAACATCATCTACAAGCCCAAAGCGACGATCAAGGGTCAGGTGTTGGCAGACTTCGTAGCAGAGTACACCATCGAAGATATCGGCGAAGCAACACCTGACGACCAGCCGGACACACAACATCAGTAGCTCACTGATGAGAATCCTACATCCACCTCCACGCAGACCGAAGGCGAGCTGTGGATCGTCCACGTAGATGGGTCGTCCACGGGGTTGGGAAGCGGAGCCGGCATTGTGATTGAGACCCCAGAGGGAAGCCTGCTGGAGTACGCACTCCGCTTCAACTTCTCGGTAACCAACATTGTGGCAGAGTATGAGGCTGCCATCAAACGGGCTGAAGCTATGTAGGGTGCTCGGGGTGACGAATGTGCTACTGATCAGCGATTCAAGGCTCCTCGTCTAGCAAATTGAAGGCAGCTTCGAATCAAGGGAGGATCTGATAAGGCTGTTGTAGGAAGATGTATTCCATTGAGGCATTTATCCTGAGTTAAACATCTTGTTCTAATGATGATACGGTACAAATTGTCCTAGTATAAATTCTATGAATTATATACTCAGATAATTTCCTTAGACTTAAAGTGAGGTCATTACGTATCTAGATGTAGATTTAGATTATGGAAAGTAAATGACCAATAAAGAACTTAAGTCTTAAACGGTTCGTGGTCATAGATGTGTCGAGAATAGGATATCGACACATCGGATAGACCATTGTGTCTTGATCTTACCTTAAGGGTAATGATGATCTCATAGTCATTCGGCTTGGCGAAGTCAGAGACAAGGCACATGTGCTCATTGGAGAATGGGTTCACTGAACGACCAATTTAGAGTTATTAAATGGTTAATCTTTAACTAAACTGTCAATAATTACTCTAGAGTGATGATATGCAAGCTGGTCCTTAAGACATGAAGTCATTTGTACAAACCTGTTCGTGAATAGTGTCAATGAGACCTACGACCTAGCTTCGAGGCTAGGCCTACTATGAGGTCTTAGGTTGGGTGACACATGAAGCATACGAGGTAAGTAGATGACTAAGATGGGATTCGTCTCTTCTGTTAAAGGGAAGTTAGTGTCACAGGCTCAGTACGGTTTTTGTAATAATCCTCGGTCGAGGTGTGTTGTAGGAAGTACAACGTGTATATAACAAAGAACACTGTGTACTGAACAATGCTGGCTAGTGGAGTTGACGGTTTACCATACCCTAGACCATGCAGCAACACATTCATGACGAGGGGACTAAAACTGCGGTATTCATCGTTGACACAATCAGAGTGATCCCGACGACACCTTAGTCAATGGGTCAATCACGTAAGTATGATTCTGAAACAGGGATAACACTTGCTACTCGTGGTTACTGTCGTCTAGGGACTTCGAGTCCTAACCTGTAGTAAGGTCAGGTTGTAGGGTCACACACCGAGCAGTATTCATGTCTTAGTAATAGGAAGAACGTTAAGAGGAATGCATTTGATGCAATAGAATAATTAAGCTCACAAATGAATTGTGAGAATAAATCTAAAGGAGTTTAGCATTTGGTATTGAAGAGGACTTCCTGAGGAATCCACAGGAAGAAACCGCATTGGAATCGGAGCTCAAACGAGCCCAGAAACACGAAAACAGCAAACAAGCGCTAAAGTCGGTCAGAACCACTTTGGAGAGGCCAAACCCGCTAGGCAAAGCGGGGCCTGCCAGCTAAGCAGTCGGGCCCACCCGCTAAGAGTGGGTCACACCTGCTAAGCGGGCGGGTGCGCCCGCTCAGCCAAGCGGGGCCGCCCCGCTTATCGGGCTTGGCGCCTGCTTTGGCCAAGGGAGGAGCCCGCCCGCTGAACAGGCAAACGAACCGACCTGGCTAGCAGGTGTGGCCTGCTGAGCGGGCCTGGTGTTACGACCGGTTTTCATGTATCTGGATTTATTATATTATATTATATGTTTTGGTGGATTTTCTCCTCATGCGTGGTTTTCGTCTCTGTAGCTTTCATTTTCGATCGTTTCGTCGTGATTTTCTAGCTTCTTTCGTTGATCGTCGATTTTGGAGTAAGTCATTCGTGACGGGCTTTGTATCGGTCATATCTTATTGTTAGATCAAGCCTAGTAGTCTTTGGAATCGATCCCGGAGCTTCGCGCTCCATTTCGAAACTTTTGGTGCTCATTAGCCGGTGTAAGAAGGGGCACCGACCGACTAGATGACGATCCAGTCGGTCGGAAAACCTTCTTGAACAGACTAGTTGGCTTTATAAATTTCTCAGGAGTTACTGTTTATCGTTAGTCGGTCTAAGAACGTTGGTTGACCGACTAGGTTGCAAACTAGTCGGTCGGTAATGCTTCTTTAACCGACTAACTCTTTAACTATTTTGGTACCAGCTACTATTCTTTCTTAGTCGGTCTAAGAACGTTCTTCGACCGACTAGATGACAAACTAGTCGGTCAGTAGTTGTTCTTTGACTGACTAAATCTAAATCCTATTTCTTGTACAGGAGTTACTGTTTGGACTTAGTCGGTCTGCGTTGGTCAATCGACCGACTAGTTTCCAAACTAGTCGGTCAGTTGTTGCTCTTCGACCGACTAATCAGTGTCGAAACCCTAATTTCTGGGCAGCCGCCAGCACTTCCTATTTAAACCCCTCCCAAACGTTTTCTTCTTCATCTTCTTCAACTCTAAACCTAGTTTCTCCCCCATTGAACCCCCTTCTTCCTCAAACCCTAAATCCCTCATCCCAAGCTCGTCCTCAATCATCTAAACCCTCACTTAACACATTCTACCTCTCATCTTCCTCAAATCTTCATCAAATCCCCAAAATCCACATCAAAACCCATTTCTCCAGATTTTCCCCATCCTTTCCAGATCTGAACCCTAGGTTCCCCGGAGCGTTTCTTCCGTTGCCGTGGTTGCTCGGCATCGTTCCTCCGCTTCTTCACGGTAATAAATCGATCTCTTGATGTTTTCATAACCCGTTGTGTATTTGTGAAACCCTAATGAAATGAATATTGTTTTGATGATTGTTTCTCCATATCAGCGACTTCCCCGTAGATTAGCGTCCGTGGGACGAACCCTCGTTGATCGTCATCCTCGGTGCTAGGCAAGTGAAACTTGCCACCTAGGGTTTTAGGCCATGTCTTAGGCCATTTGCTTGTTGTAGGCGTAAAAGAGGCTAGGCGACGAAATGATACTCGCCTAGGCGCAAATTTAGGAACTAGCTTGATAACGAAGCTAGATCCGACATTTATCATGTTGCACAATTACCATGTCATGTTTAAATTCCATTAACGATACCCAAATTATTTGTCATGTCATTGCATTCTTTAAGTGTTTCCGTGATTGCGTAGCTTCGCTACAATACTTGTGTTTCCTGGCTCGTGTTCCAGAAGCGGGCCATGTGTTGGTTGATAGCCAATGCCCGATATACTTGTTTCCGGCTAGGTGCACCCCTACGCCAAATGCTTATGAGTCGTGAACTAGAATGCAAGCTCCTGTGCGGGGCAACCCTGGCTCATTTACTGAGCTCGTGTGCCGGGACCCTGGCTCGTTCACATGTGGGTATTGGGGGTAAGAGTTAAGCGGCCAATCAACTGGGAGTCTGCCCGATCAGCAACTGCAGTGGTAAGGCGTAAACTCTGGGTTCTGGGGTAGTGTTAAGCGGCCAATCAGTGTGAATGTCTAACATTTCAGCTGTACCGCGTAAACATCTACAAACAACTTGAACGTGACTAGTGAAAAGATTGAGTTTGTTAGTATCTTGGCTACTCTTGACTTGTCCCTATAATTGTTCTCTTGTACTTATTGTTTCACCATGTCTTGCTTGTGCACTCATGTTATAACTGCCATATCATGCATACTATAACTGCTAGGTTGTTAGTTGCCTTACTTTCAGTTTCCTTGCCCAAGTCTTTTAGACTTGCTGACATGTGCCCCTTTACTCTTTTGGGTGACACATGTTAGACCCTGAGCCTGAGTACATTGTTGAGGACGAGGTGTTTGCTGACGCCGAGCCAGAGCCTGTGTTTGGCGAGGAGTACGTGGACACTGGGGACCAGTCCTAGTGTCTTCGTTGTGTTTTCCCTTTTGTTTAGACTGCTGTTTTGTTGTCGGTGCATAACACCTATACTTTGTTACGTTGTTCCTTTTGTTGGCCTTGTTCTGGGCCTTTAGACTCTTTCTTTTAGCCTGGTGGCTTTTCTGGATGTTGAACTTAATTTTTCATGTTGGACAAATTATGAGATATGAGATTTTATTTCTGTCTCTCCTTGTGTTATTATTGTTGTTCCGTTTGTGGTTACAGGGACCTGCTTATGTTTTATTGACGCTTATCGGGTTTGGGGGCTTCGCAGCTCCACTCTCGTGCGGACCTTCTCACGTCTCGTCTCCATCTTTGGGAAGTGGGTCGTGACAGGTTTTGTTTGTGGCCCATGCAGGTCCTCTTCTGTAACTGCGATTATCGGAATAACGATAATAATATTAGAATGTCCAATAAACTAAGTTCGACGTCCGAGTCATAAGCTATGAGTCTAATCTGCTTTGTTTTCTGTGTCATTAGATGGCAGGAAGGCGATTCATCCGTGGTGGAGGTAGTGGTGCGCCCCCTCATGATGAGGAGCCTGAGCGGAAACCCACCAATGGAGAGATGATGCGGATGATGCTCCAGATTATGCAAGTGCAGCAGGGCGTGCTCCTGCAAGTCCAGAATGCTCCACTTGCTCGAGTTGCCCGGGCACTTCCGGTTGCCCCTCGCTCCGAGCCGGGAGCGAAGCAATTTTGGGAGCTGGGTCCCGCATATTTTGATGGGTCTGAGGGTCCTCTGGCTGCCGATGAGTGGATTCGGAACATTGAGGATAATTTGAAGATGGCCAAGATCACCCCGGCTGGATGGGTTGATTTGGCGAAGAGGCAACTCAAGGATAATGCTCGGAACTGGTGGGATACGGAAGAGAAGATGCTGGTGGAGCCGATAGCTTGGACTACCTTTAAGTCCAGGTTTGATGAGGAGTTCTTTCCGAAGGCTGCTAGGAAGGAGATGCTGCAGCGCTTTATTGATCTGAAGCAAGGGAGCTTGACGGTGGACCTGTACCACCAAGAGTTCACTAGGCTGAGCCAGTTCGTACCAAAGATGGTGCAGGATGCTGATGAGAGGGCTCAGAGGTTCCTGCAGGGACTTGCTTTGGAGCTCCAGAGTTTTGTGTCTTCCTCTGATCTGGACTCTTATCAGAAGGTTCTGATTGCTGCGAGGCGGTAAGAGTTGAATTTGAACCAGAGGAAGGGACATGTTTCAGGAGCTGGGAAGAGGCCTATGGAGCAGGCCAGGGCGGTGGTTAGGCCTGGTTTCAAGCCTAATCAGCCAGCTCAGTTCAAGAGGTCAGGAGGGCCTATTCTGAAGACTTGCCATTTCTGCGGCAAGCCTAGCCAGATCAAGGATCAGTGTAGGAAGTTTCTGGGCCAGTGTTTGGTTTGTGGTGATGCTTCTCATGTCGCGAAGGATTGTCAGCATGCGAATCAGCTGCGGAGGGCACCTGTTGCAGCACAGCCGTTGCAGCAGCGAGCGTCTGTTCCTGCTGGGCGTGGATCAGCTCTTGTTCCACAGAGGCATGCTTTTCAGCAGGCTATTCTGCCGAGGAGGCAGGCTTTTCTGATGACCGCTGTGGAGAGCGAGGCTGTGGATGAGGTTATCGTAGGTAATGCTCAATCTAGCTGTTACTTTCCTTGCTGGTTTTTATTGTTAGATTGTGTTGTTTGCTTGAGCATGATTGTTTGCTAGACTAGGGTTTGATTGTTAATTGCTTGTTAGGTGTGGTTTTGGTGTGCACATTTCCTGCACGAGTCCTCTTTGACTCTGGTGCATCGATGTGCATTATTTCTCGGAGCTTCGTGGAGAAGCATTCCTTGTCGACGTCCCCTCTTTCCAAGGGTTGGAATATCGTCACAGGGAATGGCATGGTCTCGATGCATCTTGGTTGCAATTCTTGCTCGTTGGTGGTCTGTGGACATGAGCTTTACGCTGATTTCATTGTCCACGACATCATCAACTATGATGCAGTTCTTGGGATGGACTGGCTTACGAGCTTCTATACTACGATCGACTGTCGAAGGAAGAAGGTGGTGTTCGAGATTCCCGGACATCCAGTATTTGAGTTCAGCCGTGGTAGCAGCTCGCTTGGTCGTGTCAGGTTTCGGGCCAGGCCGGTGGAGGTTGTGGCTATGCAGATGGAGTTAGAGAGGCCAGCTGTGGTGCGAGATTTTGATGATGTCTTCCCTGAGGAGATGTCTGGTTTGCCACCTGATCGAGCTCTAGAATTTTCTATTGATCTTGTCCTGGGAGCGCAGCCGATTTCAAAGGCACCTTATCGTATGGCACCCGCTGAGTTGGAGGAATTGCGGAAGCAGCTGGACGAGCTTTTGCAGAAGGGTTACATCAACCCTAGTGTGTCTTCGTGGGGAGCACCGGTGCTGCTGGTGAAGAAGAAGGATGGTTCGCGCCGCATGTGCGTGGACTATCGGGAGTTGAATGCGGTGACCATCAAGAATAAATACCCGTTGCCTCGCATCGATGATATTTTTGATCAGCTTGGAGGTTCGAGGGTGTTTTCTAAATTGGATTTGAGGAGTGGTTACCATCAGTTGAAGGTGAAGAAGGATGATGTGCCGAAGACAGCGTTCAGGACGAAGTATGGACACTACGAGTTTGTGGTTATACCCTTCGGTGTAACCAATGCGCTCGCAGTTTTCATGAATCTGATGAACCTGATTTTCTACGACTTTTTGGATAAGTTTGTCGTTATCTTTATTGACGACATTTTGATCTATTCAAAGTCGGAGGAAGAGCATGCCTCGCACTTGAGGGCGGTATTGGAGATTTTGAGGAAGCATCGGCTGTATGCCAAGTTTTCGAAGTGCGAGTTTTGGCTGGACAGGGTTGCTTTTCTGGGGCATGTGGTGACTGGGGATGGTATTTCTGTGGATCCCGAGAAGATTAGGGCAATCAGAGAGTGGCATGTTCCGCCGTCAGCGTCTGAGATTCGGAGTTTCCTTGGACTTGCTGGTTACTATCGGCGTTTTATTAAGGACTTTTCCCGTATTGCGGAGCCGATGACTAGATTGACGCGGAAGGATGTTGCTTTTGTTTGGTCGGGTGATTGTGAGCGTGCCTTTGGTGTTTTGAGGGAGAGTTTGACGACGGCCCCTGTTCTTGTTGTGCCTGATCGCAGTGGTGGATTTGAGATCTTTTGCGATGCTTCTGGCAAGGGTCTCGGTTGTGTGTTGCATCAGCACGGGCACGTTGTGGCTTATGCTTCTCGTCAGCTCAAGGTTCATGAGAAGAATTACCTGACGCATGATTTGGAGTTGGCTGCTGTTGTGTTTGCCCTTAAGATTTGGAGGCACTTACTGCTGAGTGAGAAAGTGAAGATTTTCACCGATCACAAAAGCTTGAAGTATATTTTTACTCAGAAGGAGCTCAACATGCGACAGCGTCGATGGTTGGAGCTCATGGAGGATTATGAGATTGATTTGCAGTATCACCCTGGCAAGGTGAATGTGGTTCCGGATGCGCTGAGTAGGCTTCCAGCGGTGATGATTTTGACTTCGCAGTTGAGATTGCAGCAGGATTTTTGCGAGTCTGGTGTTGAGATTGTTCTTCCTGGGGAGGCTTCTTTGTTAATGTGTATGCAGATACAGTCGACGATTGTGGATCGGATTAAGGCTGGCCAGGCTGGAGATCCGAAGCTTGTGAAGATTCGGGAGCAGGTGGAAGCCGGTCTGCGGACTGACTTTTTGATTCATGAGGATGGCTCGCTGAGGGTTGGAGCCAGGTTGTGTGTGCCGGCTGGAGATATTAGAGAGGAGTTGATGGTGGAGGCACACAGTTCGCCGTATTCTGTGCATCCTGGTGGGACCAAGATGTACCAGGATCTTCGTCTGAACTTTTGGTGGCATGGTATGAAGAGGAGTGTGGCTCGGAGTGTAGCCAAGTGTTTGGTTTGCCAGCAAGTGAAGGCGGAGCATCAGCGTACGGCAGGGTTGCTGCAACCACTTTCGATTCCGGAGTGGAAATGGCAACACATCACTATGGATTTCGTGACTGGACTGCCTCGGAGTCCGAAGCAGAATGACTCGATTTGGGTGATCGTAGATCGATTGACCAAATCCGCGCACTTTATTCCTTTCCGAGTGGGACAGTCCACTAAGGCGCTAGCGAGGAGATATATGGAGGTAAATTCTTTTGCTCTCCGTTTTTATTTCCTTTTCCTAGTTTGGATAGTGATGTAACGTGAATCGTGCAGGAGGTCGTACGACTTCACGGAGTCCCCGTGAGTATCGTGTCGGACAGAGACACGAGGTTCACATCTCAGTTCTGGCAGGGTTTGCAGAAGAGTTTGGGTACGCGTCTGAGTTTCAGCACGGCGTACCATCCGTAGACGGATGGCCAGTCCGAGAGGACGATTCAGATCTTGGAGGACATGCTGAGGGCGTGCATGTTTGGATTTCAAGGGTTCGTGGGAGGACCATCTACATCTGGTAGAGTTTTCTTACAACAACAGCTTCCAGGCGAGTATTGGCATGGCGCCTTACGCCGCTCTTTATGGGAGGAAATGTCGATCGCCATTGAGTTGGGATGACATTGGTGATCGTGAGCTGTTGGGACCTGAGATGATCGTGGAGGCTGTGGATGTTGTCAGGAACATTCGGGAGAGGTTGAGAATTTCTCAGGACCGTTTTAAGCATTGGGCGGATGCTAAACGTCGTCCTTTGGAGTTTCAGCTGGGCGACCATGTGTTCTTGAAGATTTTCCCGAATCGTGGTGTGATTCGCTTTGGGAAGCGAGGGAAGTTGAGCCCGTGATACATTGGACCGTTTGATATTCTGGAGAAAGTTGGCGAGGTAGCTTACCGCTTAGCCTTGCCGCCATCTTTGGAGGGAGTTCACAATGTTTTCCATGTGTCACAGCTTCGTCGATACATTAGCGATCCATCTCATGCTGTGGATTTCTCGGAGATTACTGTTCGCCCCGATATGACGTATGACCAGCAGCCAGTGCAGATTCTGGACAGGCATCAGAAGTCACTTCGGAACAAGGTTGTCAATCTTGTGAGGGTGATGTGGCGACACGGCTCGCCTGGAGAGTCTACTTGGGAGAATGAGGATGAGATGCGAGAGCGTTTCTCACTTTTGTTTCCGGACACGTGAGTGTTGGGAAATTCCGAGGACAGAATTTTTCTTAAGTTGGGGAGGATGTAACGACTGGTTTTCATGTATCTGGATTTATTATATTATATTATATGTTTTGGTGGATTTTCTCCTCATGCGTGGTTTTCGTCTCCGTAGCTTTCATTTTCGATCGTTTCGTCGTGATTTTCTAGCTTCTTTCGTTGATCGTCGATTTCGGAGTAAGTCATTCGTGACGGGTTTCGTATCGGTCATATCTTATTGTTAGATCAAGCCTAGGAGTCTTTGGAATCGATCCCGGAGCTTCGCGCTCCATTTTGGAACTTTTGGTGCTCATTAGCCGGTGTAAGAAGGGGCACCGACCGACTAGATGACGATCCAGTCGGTCGAAAAACCTTCTTGAACCGACTAGTTGGCTTTATAAATTTCTCAGGAGTTACTGTTTATCATTAGTCGGTCTAAAACCGTTGGTTGACCGACTAGGTTGCAAACTAGTCGGTCGGCAATGCTTCTTTAACCGACTAACTCTTTAACTATTTTGGTACCAGCTACTATTCTTTCTTAGTCGGTCTAAGAACATTCATCGACCGACTAGATGACAAACTAGTCGGTCAGTAGTGGTTCTTTGACCGACTAAATCTAAATCCTATTTCTTGTACAGGAGTTACTGTTTGGACTTAGTCGGTCTGCGTTGGTCAACCGACCGACTAGTTCCCAAACTAGTCGGTCAGTGGTTGCTCTTCGACCGACTAATCAGTGTCGAAACCCTAATTTATGGGCAGCCGACAGCACTTCCTATTTAAACCCCTCCCAAACGTTTTCTTCTTCATCTTCTTCAACTCTAAACCTAGTTTCTCCCCCATTGAACCCCCTTCTTCCTCAAACCTAAATCCCTCATCCCAAGCTCATCCTCCATCATCCAAACCCTCACTTAACACATTCTACTTCTCATCTTCCTCAAATCTTCATCAAATCACCAAAATCCACATCAAAACCCATTTCTCCAGATTTTCCCCATCCTTTCCAGATCTGAACCCTAGGTTCCCCGAAGCATTTCTTCCGTTGCCGTGATTGCTCGGCATCGTTCCTCCGCTTATTCACGGTAATAAATCGATCTCTTGATGTTTTCATAACCCGTTGTGTTTTTGTGAAACCCTAATGAAATGAATATTGTTTTGATGATTGTTTCTCCATATCAGCGACTTCCCCGTAGATTAGCGTCCGTGGGACGAACCCTCGTTGATCGTCATCCTCGGTGCTAGGCAAGTGAAACTTGACACCTAGGGTTTTAGGCCATGTCTTAGGCCATTTGCTTGTTGTAGGCGTAAAAGAGGCTAGGCGACGAAATGATACTTGCCTAGGCGCAAATTTAGGAACTAGCTTGACAACGAAGCTAGATCCGACATTTATCATGTTGCACAATTACCATGTCATGTTTAAATTCCATTAACGGTACGCAAATTATTTGTCATGTCATTGCATTCTTTAAGTGTTTCCGTGATTGCGTAGCTTCGCTACAATACTTGTGTTTCCTTGCTCGTGTTCCAGAAGCGGGCCATGTGTTGGTTGATAGCTGATGCCCGATATACTTGTTTCCGGCTAGGTGCACCCCTACGCCAAATGCTTATGAGTCGTGAACTAGAATGCGAGCTCCTTTGCGGGGCAACCCTGGCTCATTTACTGAGCTCATGTGCAGGGACCCTGGCTCGTTCACATGTGGGTATTGGGGGTAAGAGTTAAGCGGCCAATCAACTGGGAGTCTGCCCGATCAGCAACTGCAGTGGTAAGGCGTAAACTCTGGGTTCTGGGGTAGTGTTAAGCGGCCAATCAGTGTGAATGTCTAACATTTCAGCTGTACCGCGTAAACATCTACAAACAACTTGAACGTGACTAGTGAAAAGATTGAGTTTGTTAGTATCTTGGCTACTCTTGACTTGTCCCGATAATTGTTCTCTTGTACTTATTGTTTCACCATGTCTTGCTTGTGCACTCATGTTATAACTGCCATGTCATGCATACTATAACTGCTAGGTTGTTAGTTGCCTTACTTTCAGTTTCCTTGCCCAAGTCTTTTAGACTTGCTGACATGTGCCCCTTTACTCTTTTGGCTGACACATGTTAGACCCTGAGCCTGAGTACATTGTTGAGGACGAGGTGTTTGCTGACACCGAGCCAGAGCCTGTGTTTGGCGAGGAGTACGTGGACACTGGGGACCAGTCCTAGTGTCTTCGTTGTGTTTTCTCTTTTGTTTAGACTGCTGTTTTGTTGTCGGTGCGTAGCACCTATACTTTGTTACGTTGTTCCTTTTGTTGGCCTTGTTCTCGGCCTTTAGACTCTTTCTTTTAGCCTGGTGGCTTTTCTGGATGTTGAACATAATTTTTAATGTTGGACAAATTATGAGATATGAGATTTTATTTCTGTCTCTCCTTGTGTTATTATTGTTGTTCCGTTTGTGGTTACAGGGACCTGCTTATGTTTTATTGACGCTTATCGGGTTTGGGGGCTTCGCAGCTCCACTCTCGTGCGGACCTTCTCACGTCTCACCTCCATCTTTGGGAAGCGGGTCGTGACACCTGGTGCCTGCTTCGGCCAAGCAGGGAGCCCGCCCGCTCACGCCTGGCCAGCGGGTGTGGCCCGCTGAGCGGGCCGGGCGCCCGCTGCGCCCAGTTGCTGGCGCCTGCCCGCAATGGAGGCGGGCGTGCCTACTGGGCCTAGCAGGCACGCCCGTGGGTAAGGCCCCCCTAATTAGCTATTTTCTAGGGTTTTCTGAAACCCTTAACGATATCTATGAGCTACGACTCTTTGCTCAACTTTGAGCAATTGTTTGAGGGGTCAAACGAAGTCGGAATTCGCCGCCGTTTGTTCCTACGAATTCACCATTTGGAGCTCTTCGAAATGATAGGTTGTATAATCTCTAAAGATCAAGGGTGAGAGAGATTTAATTGGTTGAAGTTAGGCCTTTGAGAAAGGCTTACTAACTTATTTAAATCCATCTTTCACTAATTAGTCCAACATTGCTCGTGAGACGAGTATGGGGTACGACTCCCTATATAAATATGGGTGCACAACCCATGGAAATGTTGCACTAAGTCTCCGATTCAAGAAGCTCCTAATTTTTGAACACGCTCGATCAACGACTAAATTATTTCCTCCCCTTTCTTCCTATCCTCCCATCGAGTCCAAGCAAGACGGCGAGGAAGTTTGGATCTGATCCGAAAGTCTCTAATGTGGATCTTCTCAAGTGAAATTTTCTTCGGTAAGTGGTTGGCTTAGAGGCGAGTGTCAGCTCGCTTCGGGTGGATCGGATCGAGGGCGCAAGGCGGCTCAGCTTCGAGGAGCGAAAGAAGGTGGTGTGGTACATCTTTCCTGCTCCAAGGCAAGATTCTGGGTATGTCATTTTGTAGCTTTCTAGCCTAGTTTTAATTATGTCTCAGTAGTATAGATCCCTCTTGGGGTGTTCAAATCCACCTCAAGTTGGCATTGATCTTGGTTAATGTTCTGGCTTTCCTTAGGGCTTCGCTAAAATGTTTATCACTTGTTTTTCCGCTCTACTTATTATGCTTCTATTGTCTGTCTAACTTAGGACGGGCACAGACATAAGCCCTAAGGGTCCGCCAAAACCCTTCAGTGGTATCAGGCTTCTAGGTTTGCATGATGATCTTAGACTGCGGTATTTTTTTTAAAATTATGAATGCTTACTAAATGCATATAAAGATTCTGACTTTATGTGATATCGTTAGAATGGACCCCTTCTTGCAAAATGTTTTTGTAAAATTGTTTTAAAAGGATGAAAATTTTTTAAGAGATATTTTAATTTTATGCGATGAAGTTATAATAAGACTCTTATGATTAGATGCTCGTAATGATCATTTTATATGATAAAGTCCTCTTAGCAAGCATTCTAATGTTTCGTAATGATGTTAAATCCAAAGGTTGTAAAAAAATTATTTGATAATTTTTATGAAACCAATATTTTATTATATAAAATGTTTAAGTTTTAAAATCATATCTTTTTATTTAAATGTAAAATTTTAAAGATAGCATGTTAATTATTTATTTGATAAATGTTTTAACATGATGTTCTATTTAACTGTTAAATAGTTGAACCCTAATTTTATGCGATAATGATTAGCGTTGTTTATGTTTAATGGCATGATGTATAATTTGATTATTCCTGAACCCTTTAGGTTAGCCATTAATTCTTTAAAAATTTATAAGATGAATTTTTAATTATTGTGACATGCTATGTTTTAATGAATCTCCATAACCTTTAAACCGAATTCCTGATTAGGGTAGTCCTCTTTAACAACGATTATTATTTTAATCGTTTCAATAATAATTTTTATTAAATGACTACACTTTAAAAGTGTTGAAATTGATTTATTAAAATCCTAATGTTGATTAAGGTAGCACGTTGGACAATGAACCTTATAGTTGATAAGGACTTAATAAAAGTTATTAACGAATCCTGATAAATTTTTAATTTTAAGGATTCCACTAGTTGATAGGATTAATTAGTGTTAATAAAAGCTTTTTAGTTTACGGCTGTCACGCCCCGCTTCCCAAAACGACGGAAGCGAGACGTGACGAATGTCCGCTTGGGTCGGAGCTGTGAGGCTCGGACCCAATAAGCATCTGTATGGGTACCATTTCAAAAAATTTCAGGTTCGTGCATTTATAAAATTCGGAAAAACAAAAAGTACAGAAAGAAAGTTGCATTCATTAATATAAAGAGATAATATACAACGAGTACAAAAGTCCACGTCTGGGTTGGATTATATGATAATCCTAAGGCTCACTAAGATGGTTAAATGCATATGCATGAATGAGTAGGCCATCTATCAAGGCATTACATTAACCTAGACTCAAATGAGAGAGAAAGCAATAAAGGAAATATTACATAGATTGTATTGATTTCCTTAGAGTCTATGTGTTCAATCTAGATGCTTTGATGCTCCCCATCATCTCCAAGTATTGGCACCCCTTGAGTCCAAGCTTTGGCCCTGTTCCACTTGATGTACATCCTTACACCAAGTGTTTAGTCTCCAAAAATGATATTCTTGAAATGTAACTAAGAGACTAAAACAAGAGAGTCATTAGCAACAACATAGTGTTGTGATCATCATCAAAATAACATTGGTATGAAACACCAATACTCAACAATCTCCTCCTTTTTGATGATGACACAAATTATGTAAAACATAAGGAAATAAAGCACAATGCTAATGAGCTCCCCTACTTATATGCACCAATTGTACAATGAGATACACAATATAGTAAATACTCATTATACCAAATGAAATAATGAGACATCATGGTGACATATAATAGGCATAGATTACATAAACCAATTGCAATAGAAAACATCATGCAAACATGAATGGTTTATACAATCTCATATATCTCTCCCCATAGATATATCTCTCCCCAAGTGCATATGTATGAAATACAAGAATTACATTTACATAATGCATCTATCTCCCCCCTTGACATCGTCAAAAAGGTGGACAACAATAATATCCCCCTTGGCATCTTAATTAAAGATGTGACAATATGCAAGAGTAAAGAAATGTATGATACCAAATTTTTAAAATTTCGTAGGTATCAATCACTATCTTATGCTCCCCCTAGATCTTAGAAATGGTCAAGTCTTGACTTCTAGGATCTAATACCAATTGTAAAGTAGGAGATAAACAATCTCTAACAATTGAGGTAATACCAATTGTAGACAAAGAATCTTGGAAGATAATCCACTTTACCAATTGATATACATATATTGGAGCCATGGGACTAAAGTGTATCAACTCAATAGATATGGAAAAATCAAGCTTCATTGGTATACAATGATATTGCCAAAAAGGAATTAAAACATGAAACAAGTTGGCAATATCACTTGGTCAAGATGAAGACCATAATAACCAATTGGAAATGACACCAATTGAAACAATGATCCCAAAAATCAACCCGAAATGAGAGTTAAAATATGTTTTAAAATATTTTAAACATATTAGATATAATAACTCTCCCATTGTCATACATATAGATCAACAAATGCATACATGACAATATCTTCCCCAAGGTCCCCGTTTTCATGAAAAATAGTTTTGAAAATATTTCCAACATCATGAAACACACACAAACAATGGGTATGCACAAAATAAACATTTCAGCATAATGCCCATACAAAATGCATATGTGTGAGGAACCTAAACATTAGGGAACCACACCCAAGAGGAGTTTGATTTCCTAATGTAATCACATGAGGTGATCACATCCCTAACTATAGAGTTGAAGTAACTATCCCTCTCTTGCAACTAACCTTAGTGGGAATCCATAAACTCAAGGATTTCCTAGGCAAGTGTTTTGCCTTTGCAAGAGGGGTGGATGTGGCATGCTTAGGTGTAGAAAATAATTTCTTGGCATGCATAGAATGAGGATTTTGCTTCTTAGCAAAAAATGAAGAGTTATCATTTTTCCTCATCACCTTGTGATTTACATGCTTCTTGTTTATGTTATTGTTATACAAGAAAGTATGGTGATTCTTCTTAGGTGCTTTAGCAATATTTCTTGTATTAGCACAAAAAGAGGAATTAGAGGTGGGTTTGGGTACCACATTTTGAATATATCCCAAGCCTCCTCTATGATTTGCCGGATGTTGTTTTTCAAGCAAACCGTGGAGTGAATCCCTAGAATACACAAAGCTTTTGAGCTTACGGGATTCCTCTTCACATTTCAACGTAAGTTCTTGAATGCGAGTTTCTAAGCTAAGGTTTTGAGTAACAAGATTATCATTAGACAAACTCAATTCCTTAACTTGAGAGAGAAGTGTATCTCTCTCACTAGTGTCACAATCATGCATTTCATCATGGATTACGCTAGCAATTTCTAGTTCATGCAATCTACTCTTAGCAATCTTATATTTTGCTTTTAATTTATTGTAAGAGTTGATGCACTTACTAGCGTTTTCGGAGACCATATCGAAATGATATTCAAGCTCCTCGTATGAGATCTTCTCCTCAATCTCATCATCGTCTTCTACCTCTCTAGAACTTGACGATGACTCCTCCTCGATAGCCACGAGGCCCATTTCCTCACATGAGTTGAGCCAAGCTTCTAACTCTTCTTCATTTGAGCCAGAGGGGATTGGTGTAGGAACATCAATTGCCACAAAGCACGCGTGAGCTTCCTCCTTGTCATCCTCTTTTTCGTTACTTGATGTATCCTCACTAAAATCATCAAATGTTCCGGCAAGCCCCTTCTTGTGGTTTTTGGACTTGGACTTCCCTTTCCAATGCTTCTTCCCTTTACCCTTGTAAGTCTCTTTGTTGGGTTTGGAGGGGCATTCGGTGGATAGGTGAACTTTTCCACTGCAAGTGTAACAAGTAAGAACCTTGTTAGAATTGGAGGCAAACTTTGACAAAGATTTACCTTGCTTTCACTTGATTAATTCCTTGAATTGCTCGGTAAGATCCTCAATTTCTTCTCACTCGCATCTTCTAGCTCATCTTCTTCACTAGGAGCTTCTCGATGAAATTTCTTCCTCCATTTGATTGGCTCCTCCTTGGCATGCAATGCAACCCCCTTTTGCTTCTCCGGCTTCTCGGGTTTCGATGTTCGAATCTCCTTCTTGTGTTAAAGCTTCACTTTGTACGCCATGAGATTTCTGATGCACTCCTCAACGGTGTATTTGGACATGTCATATGATTCCAAAATTCCGTTGGCCTTTGACTCCCAATGTGTGAGAGAATCAAGGATCTTCTCTACACGATCCTCTTGGGAAATCATCTTCCCAAGTCCCTCCAAAGCATTCACAATATTTGTGAACCTTGTGAACATCTCTGAAATGCTTTCTCCTTCCTGCATCTTAAACATTTCATATTTATATCTAAACACAGTTTGTTTAGATTTCTTTACCTTTGTAGTCCCTTCATGACATATCTCCAAAGTATGCCAAATTTTGTTGGCCATTTTGCACATGGAGATGCGATTGAGCTCATTTGCTGAGAGGGCGCAATGGAATGCATTCATAGCCCTCGCATTGAATTTGATCGAGTCCTTCTCCGCCTTTATCCTTGAAGCCACAGGAGTAGTGGGCTTCTCAAATGGCACCTCTGTGATGTTCCATAAGTCTTGACCCTCCATGTTGATCATCATCCTGATCTTCCAACTTGGGTAGTTGGTTCCGTTGAAGAGCGGGGGTCGAACGGTAGAATGACCTTCTTCATGAGACGCGGATGTAGCGTTGAATGCAATCGTTGCAGTATGCTATAACCTCGCTTTGATACCAATTGTAAGGATCGCATTACCCTTGCAATACTAACAGCAACACACTATGCAGGGTGAATAGTGTAATGGCAATAGATTGTCCAATTAAAATTAAACTTGCAAATGCGGAATAATAAATGCAAGAGATATTAATTGACACAATCAATCCAAATGCAAACACAAGAATATACCCTGGTACCCCAAACTTGGGTACATCCAGCCAACCAATATTCACTATAATTCACACAAAGAGAAGTGAATACAAATCCCACTAAGAGATACCTCACCAAGAGGATTTTGCCCTACACAAGGACCCAACCAACCCTACACAAGGGTCAAACTTCTACCTAGAGAATTACTAACTACCACTCAGAGAATTAGGGTTACCCCTACACAAAGAGAATTAGTGTTACAAGAAAATACCAAGTAAAACAAATACTCTTACCTATGCCTTGAGATGTACTTACTCATAAATGAATGTAAGGCATGGAAGAGGATCTCTAAGTGTTGAGAGTAGCTTAAAAGCACTTGGATGATTTCCCTTGAGCTTGACTTCAATGCATGAAGAGGATATTTAGCTCAAAGAGGGAAATGCGAGAGTTTGAGAGTGGCTTAATCGATCTATAATGATTTGCAATAGCATCAAGAAGTTCCTATGAACTCAGCCCTCTCATATATATATGAACCCTATACCAACTCTTAAAACCCAAGGAAACAGCCAAAAACTAAAAGCTGCAACGGCTAGTTTCTGGGCAGAAACATCACTGACAGTCGACTGATGAACAAATGACAGTCGACTGTCCAACGACTATAAAATATCCAACGGCTATAATCTGAGCTTCGATAGTTGATTGAAGAAGTCAATACAGTCGACTGCAAACAGGACATGGGCCTGTAAAACCTTCAGTAGGCGACTGTTGCATGTGATGTAATAAAACAGAGAGTTGCACTCTTTCTCCCAATAAGCATGCAGGCGACTGATGACAAGAATGCAGCCGACTGTAAAATAGACATGTGACTGTCAATCCTTCATCAGTCGACTGCTGCAGGAGATGGAGAAAAACAGATAGAAGCGGATTTTGCACTTACGCTTCTCAGACGACTGTTGACCATTCCACAGGCGACTGTAAATATACAGGCGACTGTAAATTGATCATCAGTCGACTTATGTGACAATCTCATGTAGATTCAATAAAAATGTTGACTTGAGCAATGCATCACAGTTGACTGTAAAAGGCTCGACTGGTGACTGGAATCACCCAGTCGATTGTGAATCCTTCAGCATGCAACTGTTGGAGAACCAGAGACTCCAAATGAGTCTTTGGTCATGCTGAGCCTATTGGGTTGGATTCTATGATAATCCTAAGGCTCACTAAGATGGTTAAATGCATATGCATGAATAAGTAGACCATCTATCAAAGCATTACATTAACCTAGACTCAAATGAGAGAGAAAACAATAAACGAAATATTACATGGGTTACATTGCTTTCCGTAGAGTCTATGTCTTCAATCTAGATACCTTGATGCTCCCCATCATCTCCAAGCATTGGCACCCCTTGAGTCCAAGCTTTGGCCCTTTTCCACTTGATGTCCATCCTTAGACCAAGTGTTTAGTCTCCAAAAATGATATTCTTGAAATGTAACTAAGAGACTAAAACAAGAGATCATTAGCAAAAACATAATGTTATGATCATCATCAAAATAACATTGGTATGAAACACCAATACTCAACATGCGTCGTGAGGAGGTGGACGATGTCACCCGTGACAAGACAGTGGCACCTGGCGTGCTTGTAATTACATCTGATGAGATAACTAAAATGAGACACTCGGGGAGTATCACAGCAAAGCCAGAGGTTGCTGTTTAAGAGGAGGTCAAAGAGAAGATTCTACCGCCTTTACCTTCCATCACCATGGCTGAGCATCCGGTAGAGGACCACCCACCAGAGCTCACTGCTCCTACTCAGGGAGATATTTTTACCCATTCCAATTCTGAATCTTGCATTCCATTTGATATTTGTTTTGATCCAGATCTTTTTGACATGTCGTACCTTTTGCAGAACACATACAATTATGGACCAGATGTATGCTTAGACGTGTCACTGCTTTGGGAACCTGCTGAGGAGCACATCGAGGAGTCGCCTGATGAGACCCACACTCATACGCCGAAGTTGCCTAAAGAACCCAAGAAGAACGACGAGGAATTGCCTGTCGTGGTACACGAGAGCAGAGATACATTTTCAGGGAAGTGTCGTCAATCATTTTTTATTTTACATATTTCATTTGATGACCTTCTTTGGAAAACTTTGATTATGGAGAAACATTATCCACATCAGATTATGCAGCTTATCTCTTTCAGTACAAGTGGAGTCTTTGGAGAGAAGCAGGGAGCCGCATTGGTGGAATCTGATGGAGTCCGTGGAGACACACATCTGGCGGAGCAACGGTAGGTGTAGTTAGAGCGGCTGCCTACACCGGCAAAGATACTGGGTCTGCCTTTTCTACAGGTGGTATCATTCCAGCAGTGTAAATATAGTATAGAATTTTATGCTTTGAATAATCACGAACCCTCTCGATAGCGAGAGGACCGTATAGGATTATATATGCTTTCCTAGTTTAATAAATTCACCCTATATGATGGCACAATTATCTTTTGCGCCCCACCCTATTCTATGATTTAATTACCCACCCAAATTTTATGGTGCCTACTTTGCTTCTCTCCCTAATTTTTATGCCAATCTGTACACACCTGGCACTGGCTGATATAGCTTAGGGGAGAGAGATTATTTTGTTGTGTAACCCCCCTATTTTGCCGTAGTCCTCTATTTATATCATACACACATTGAGAACAATGTGATATTTAAGCTTGGGGGAGTGCACAGTGCACGCACGTTGCATCGTCACGAAGCACACTTTGTAATTTTCAATTGAGCCATGTTCACCTCTCTATTTATGTCTCATATGCATCATTTTCTATGAAATATTGTGAATTTATTTTTTATGAACTCTGATATCTATTAGATTAAATTTTAATTCCTTGATTAGAGTATCATTGTCAATATGCTTTTTTATAGTAGAATCCATAGTTTTGCAACCATATTCTCGAAACAGTTAAGCTAAAAATGAATGAATCAAAAATCTAAAAATTATTTAACTCTTGTGTGATTTGATTTATAATTCTATTGCTTCAGGGATGTTTAGTAATTCAAAAGAAATATGATAACCCCATAACAACCGAAGTAGTGATGATTATAATTCTTGAAACCGAGCCATGTATAGATTCTATACTTTTTCTTTTGTAAATAGCCAATAAATGATCTTTGATAATGTTTTGCATTCCATCGCATTTACGTGAGTTTGCAAAAATCCCAATAGTACAAAAACCAAACAAATATCCTAAATAAAAGGCCTTATGAATTCTTTGTAACCCGATGCCCTAAGACTGTCTGGTTTGGGATGCATAGGCCGCCTTTTGTATATATTGAGTTATCTCGTGTATATAAAGAAAGAAAAATATGTATATAAGAAAATTGTATGGCCAAAAACAATTGTAAAAAGAAAAATTCCGTATCCTTACCCCCACTTTATATATAGACTAGAGATATGGCAAAGTTGATGGGTTCTAGGAGTCATGAAACGGGCGTAGTGTGGTGACACCTTAACTTAATTGAATTCACTAACTCATTCCGTGGAGCATAACAAAATACCACGTATGCTTGAAAATGTTTGATCATGAAATTTTTATACTGCTTAGAGAATGAGTTGTGGACATTGGTTTCATCTCTGTGGGCTTAGTATATTTCATTATAAAAGTGAAATCCGCAATATGATTATTTAAGCGAGACTTATTGCTAGTCTCACTAACACATCTACATGTAGCACCTCTAACAATGACACCATTGTTGAAACACTCGCTATTGAGAAAGCAAGTTTGCTTACTCAAAATGGCATGTTGAGAAATGAGGTGGAGTCTCTCAAATCTCAACTTGATCGTGTTTCCATTGTAGATAGTAACGATCTTGATATTGAAAATCTTCAATCTCAAAACACTTGTTTGGGCATTGAGAATGAGGATCTCAAATCCCAAGTGCACGAGCTCACCACACTTGCATCCACCTCGAATGCCACTATTTCTTCAATTTCGAAGAAATATGAGCTCATGTCCTCCATTATTGAGAGATTCAATAAGGGAAAGAGCAATTTGGATGATTTGCTAAAGAATCAACTACCGACAAATCATCGTGTTGGCCTTGGTTATTCTAAGGCAAGTGCATCCAATGCATGCACCTCATTTAGTGAAGTAACTATAGATTTTGTGAGGCCATCCTCCGGTGCATCCACGAGTGGTGTCTATAACAACTTGTGTAGTTCCACTACTAAGGAAACAACCACTCCTATTCCTCCCTCCTTTGGAAAGAAACCCACTTTGGGTGGACCTCCAAAGAAGGGTCATGCATTCATGTACACCAATACTATGCCACGTAGGAACACACCTCCTACTCCACATGTTCACACGAATGATGGTTTGTATGCTCCACACCCACGAGCACATGCAAACACTCATTTGAGACACTCTCATGCACGTACTCATGCTCATGTACCTTCCATGCTTATGATCACACATCACATCCACATATGCATGTTTATTCTCATAATCATCTTCATGCATACACACCTCATATTCATCCACGTATGTATGCAACTCCACACCATGGACCAAATGCCCATCATCATGATTTAGCACAACACAATGTTCCATACACATTTCCTCATGATCTTGCTAGATCTCATGTTCCTAGGCCACATGCACCACGTAAGATCAACCTTTTGTGCATGCAACCACTAGGAAGAGGATACCCAAATCATACACTATTTGGGGTCCTAAGAACACTAACAATCATGCTAAGGATATGTATGTGCAATCTTATATTCATGATATTATTTTGAATGATGATTATGTTGGGAAATCACGGTCCTCTTGGACTTGGTTTCCAAAGGGTTAGTTTCCGTTGACCCTTCATTGCTTGGTACCATAAGTTTATATTCATTTTATGGGTACCAAAGCATTTGTGTTAAGAATTGGTTTATTCTTTTGTTTGCATATTGGTCTTAGATGCTCATGTTTGTTAGGAACTTAAATTCATATTGAATTTGATTTTTTATTGCATGTTTATTAGTAAATCATTGTGTTTATTATTTTCATGTCTAAAATATTTAATATTTTTATGCAACACATGCTTTGGTTCATATTTATGTTTTGTTGCATATGATGCATGTCAAGTTTTTGGATTAATATACATATTTACTTTTGGTACATTTGGTACATGCATGTATATGGTTAAATATTTATCAAGTGACATGATTACATGTATCATACAAAATTGTGTATGATTACATTAGGATATGGGTTACAACTATTTGAATTTAGTATTTTAAATTTGTTGCCTAACCCATAGGATCCAAAAAGGTTTTTGGATACCAAAATTATGTTTTCTAGGTTCAATCCACATTGGGATACTAACTCTACCAACTCCTTGATTTGCAAAGACTTTCATTCAAATGGAGTTGATGGTGCTTAAGTGATGCACCAAAGTAGGGGGAGCTTAATGTTGTAAGTATATTCTTACATTTGGTATCCATGTGTGTTGGATGCATGTAGATGTTACTTTGTGTTTGAGACTATCTCATGCATATCCTATGTTTGCATATTGTGTGTCTTGTATGTCATTCATGTCTATGTATTTCATTTGTGTCAAATTCTTGACTGATGTGCATTGTGTATTCATAATCCATACTCATATGTTTATTCAAGGATTATTTATAACATGTGGTTTAAAAATTTTCATGTTAGAACTAATGCTCATTTGCATGTTTCACACACGGGAGACGCTTATATTTATGTTCCACTTCATAAGCGTACATTCCAACTTCCTACTCATGCCTCTACACAACCTCTTCTTAAGAATCCCACATCACTATCTTTTGGATTCCTAAGATTGTTTCTAGGCATGATATGAACACACTTATAGAATCGTATATTAGGAATGACATATTCTCATGCGACTCATATTGCACTTCATTGCTTGGGTACCATGCTTGTATGATTACTTTTTGTACCCATATATATGTGAGTTCGTCCACTACTCCCAAATTTGTATAGGTTGGTTGATTGTGTGGGAGTATGACATGTTCGATTGCTATCATGTTATGTTCTTCTATATGTCATTGCATTTCATTCATATTATGTTTGTGCATATAGATTAGTTGATTTCTCTAACCCTTGGTGATTTATTATCAATTTGCACCTTCCTATCTTGTTGATATGCCAAAGGGAAAGAGAAATTTGGTTTTGAAAATTAATACTTTATGCTTTTCATGCACACTCTTTGTGGTATTACTTTTCATGCCTTCCTTCAATATGTGTTGTGTCGTGAATGTTTATTTTGTGCACATGTGCATATTGAACATGATATCCTTCTTACACACACTATTGTATTAGATGTGTGTATTCATAATGATGATTGCTTGTATAATGTATTGTGATTAAATCATATGCATAGGAATTATTAGTGTAGGTGTATCTAACTTCTAATGATTGAGAATTGTTAATTCCTGATATGTATGATTTTCATGTTCATAATAAATCCTATTAATGCATGTCATGCATTTCTATTGATGAGTGTTATTTACAATTGGTAAATGATTGGTTATTGGACTACTTGATTTTGTTCCTTAACCTATTGGATCCAAAAAAATTTTGGATACCACCAATTGTTGAATTGTCAGATTATTGTGCAAGATGCCTACCCTACACACTCCTTGGTTTACAAATGATGTATCAATTCAAAGGAAAGGATGGTGCATTGGAGATGCACACATATAGGAAGAGCTAAATGGTTGTAAGTATGTGTTTTGTACAATTGGTATTTTAATATATTGGTTGTGACTACCATGTTTACAATTGGTATTTTAATATACTCGATTTGTGTAATATAGCATACTTCTTTATTAGCTCATTTTTGTCACACCCTCATGAAGATTGGTTGTTCATGTATGTCATATATGTCTTATTACGACTCATGTACCTCGGTAGCTATAACATTCATATAATGAATTGGTTAGTTGCTTATTGCTGTTCATATCTTTGGAGCACGTTGTCATTACACATCGCATTCCTCACATGCATGCTTCTGTGTGAAGATTGTTATATGTTATGGATATGATAACTGATGTGTATGACATACTTGCTAGTTTATTGGATTGTATTAATTATATTGATCTTAACCTTCATAGAAATTTTTTCAATTCTTTCATTTAAGATTCATTGTTGCTTTGATTCTTCAACTTGTACCTAATTCTCGTAGATGACTATGTTCATGGATTATTTAGACCATATCATGATCTGTCATACCATTCTAGTAGAATCTTTCATTTCTTTATGGCATGCTATACTTCATCATGTTATGCATAATTCATGCCATGAATAAGATTAATGATTTAGAATCTTTATGCATATTTGTTCATTGTATCACCACACATCTCATACTTTTCTTATAGTTTATATGATTATCTTTATGAGACGTATTGATATGATTTGGGGTGATCAATGTATGTTACTTGTCATTTTAATTACTTCATGACTGATGTTTAGCTATAATTTTATTCAAGAGATCTTTCATGTCTATAGCTAAATCTTTCATGTATGATATTTTTCACAAGTGACATAACACTCATTCATATTAGTTAGTGATCTTCAAGCTATATTTCTCACTATGTCATCTCTCATCTCATGCTCATATTTTATGCTATTTTTATGAGATGTTAGAGATAACTTATGCTATACACGATCATATAAGCTTTGTATTGTGTTTGATGATATGTATTTTCTGTCATAGATATTCTTCCATGAATATATCTTGATGCACTATGACTACTTTGATGCTACCTCCGATTATATTGTGCTTACACAAAGTCTTTTTATTCTATTCGCACAATTGGTATGCATGCATGCGATGTTCATAATAACTTTATTCGTTTATGTCCTACCTTGTGACTTTGAACGTAGACTATCTTCATGCCTTTGCTCAAAAGATATTTTGTCACATTATGCCTCATGTTGAATCCTTTGTGATAATTGAGCTAGGATGAGATCATGTCTCTATTTGTTCACTTGGTTTCCTTCTCAAGTGATATCATGATCTTGACATTATTTGCCTGCTTTGCATACTTTATTAGATTACTTTTGGTATCATCTTTACAATTGGTAGACTATTTATATTGGATATCATCTTTACATGATCTTGCTTGATGCTTGTTTTGAGCTTATGATATAGTGCTTATCTTCCTTATGCTCATGGCATTCCATGCTTATCTTTGACTCATTATGTGAGTATCTATTCTGGAATGCATGCTAGTACTATGGTTCTTTTGAACATTGTTTCAAATAGTTTCATAGTGTACTAGAATTGTGTATGCCATACGTTTTATGATGTTTCTATCTCTTTTTGGCATAACACTTTTGAATGATATAGATTTTTGTGTATGCCTACGTCGTACACTTCACTTAAACTTGGTATGCATACTTTTGGAGAAGCATTGTGGAGTTTAGCTGGACATACTTTTAGAGATGACTTGGTAGTCTACAATTGGTTTCTCATGCCATTATATTAATGTGTGTTATTATAACATAACTTTGTACACATGGTTAAGAATTTCCATAGTCATGTTTGTTTACTTCGTCGCTCGACGATTATATTGTTTAAATAGATTTGCTTGTATGAAAACATAGAATTTTTTTCCATGCACTAAATTAGCTAAAAATATTGATATATGTCAATGTGATGATTTTGTTTCCACCATAATGTATTTAATCATGTTCATGTCATTTGTCATGCTCTTGCTCAAGGACAGTCTATCACATTATGCTTAATGTTATAAATTTTGTGATAATTGAGTTTGTTTGGGTATTTGACACTATTTGATCACTTGTTTTTCTTTCACAAGTGATGTCATGATTTTTGCATTGTTATTCTTTATAGTTAGTAGCTACTGCTAATTATGCTATGATGCTTTTCTAACACTGCTCACACTACTCTTTACAATTAGTATCTATTGTTATCTTTTATCACATATGCTTAACATTGCGTATCTTTTTGTGATAATTAAGGGTGGTTGAGTTGTTGTTGGATATGTGCTCTTGCAATTGATATCTAGTTTTAAATTGGTAGCTTATCTAGTTTACATTAGATATACCTTTTTTGGTTTCCTCTCTATTTTTGCTTTTGTTGTTTCTATACCCCCATGTCTTTTTGTTTATGACAAAGGGGGAGAAAAATAAACAAAGGATGTGCTTATTATATGTTGAGTGTTAAACATTACACTGAATCATATAGACTTTAAGTATGATCGTTCATGTATATGATTCAGGGGGAGCATTGGTGATTACCTTGGTTTATATTGATTACATTATATATATATATATTGGTAATCATGCTCATGTTTATGATGTGCATCACCTATATGATTTGTATTGTGTACGCATATTATTTCTGGTCATTCATGCGATATATACACAACCTCATGTGATACACACACTATGAACTGCTGAATGATGCTATTGATTATTGATATTAACTTGATTGGCATTATTGCAGGGGGAGTAAGTATATTTAATGCACAATTATTTGTTTTGTTTATATTTGGTTTGTCATCATCAAAAAGAGGGAGAATGTTGAGTTTTGGACTCTCCACCTTGATTTTGATGATGATCAAACACAAATCATTGTGACTAACTCTTGTGATTGCGGTTAGCTAAAAAGTCAACAATTAAATTCAAGAAGATCAAAAGTGACTACACGTGTTGATTCAAGTGGAGAACTTGGTAGATCAACAAAAGTGAAGCATTGTCTTGAAGAACTCAAAGGATACCTCAAACCTCAAGCCAATGGCATCAACAAATGAATGGAGATTCAATCCAAAGAGAAGAAAGGAATGGATTGAGTCAAAAGCTTTGAAGACGGATTGACGTTCAAGTCATTCAACTAAAAGACACAAGACCTTGAAGAATTATGGAGATCGTCGCCAAAGTACTTTGTTCATCTCAAGCGACGTCTCATGACTTCCTCAGAACGAGTGATCGTTGTGCCTGAAGCTTCGTTGAAGCTCAAGGAGTATTATTGAAGTCGAGGGATTCAGAATCTTCATGTTGAAGCTTTGAAGACGGTTTGTCGTGTTTACTTTTATTGTCTTCTAGCTTCGGTTTAGTAGAATGTTAATCCTTGAGTAGTACTTGCCTAGAAATCTTCATGACTATCTTATCTTATCTCTAGGATTGCCTAATAAGCCCTTAGAAAATTTCCCGAAGCTTTTCGCTTCATTTTTTGGATTCGTATGCATCTTAGTTAGTTCAAGTAGAAGAACCAACCACTAGATGACGATCTAGTCGGTTGGAAATTCTTCTTGAACCGACTAAACATCCTAGTTATACTCAGCCCATTCACTGTTGGTCAATTAGTCGGTCCAAGAAGGTTCATTCGACCGACTAGATGATGATCTAGTCGGTTGGAAATCCTTCTCAGACCGACGAGTTATTCTAATCAATTCAAGACTATTTGTTGACCTATTAGTCGGTCCAAGAAGGTTCACCGATCGACTAAATGACGATCTAGTCGGTTGGTGTCTCTTCTCAGAACGACTAGTTCTCCTACTGAAATTCGACTTCTTTACTGTTGATCAATTAGTCGGTCCAAGAAGGCTCACCGACCGACTAGTTGTCAAACTAGTCGGTTGATGTTTCTTCTTAGACCGACTAGTTCTTCTATCTCTTGATTTCACTATCTTTGTTGTCAACCTTCTAGTCGGTCCAAGAAGGTTCACCGACCGACTAGTTGTCAAACTAGTCGGTTGGCGTCTCTTCTTAGACCGACTAGTTCTTCATACCTTGATTTCGTTGTCTTCCTTCTAGTCGGTCCAAGAAGAATCACCGACCGACTAGTTGCAAAACTAATCGGTCAGTGATCTTTCTTAGACAGATTAAGCAGCTTCAGAATAGAGCCGTTGGGGCATTTAATGCCACGATTTTTGTGACCGTTTTGTCTCTTTCCTATATAAGTTTGAGTGCTTCAAACCAGGGATCCAAGGCTGAAATTAGATACATTTTCACATCTAAGAGAAGAGCCATTCAACTCTATTTTTCCAAGCTCTCTCTTCTCACAAGAATCTCTCCCTCACTCTTTGAGCACTAATTCCTCAAGAGAGATTCTCATTTCTTGTGAGCTTCCCAAGATAAAAGCTTGAATCCAAGTCACCAACTTCTACCTAGCCATCTATTGCTGCTCATCTTGGTGGAGCTAGGGTTTGGTGATCTCATCTTCCTCAAAATCCATTCTTGCCCTATATTGGTAAGTATTTCTCAAGGCATAGGATTTTATGGTAAGAAGTTTTATATTTCATTCTTTATACTTCATATTTGTTATATACTCACGGTGGTGAGAGGATTGGCTTGATCCCAAGTTGTGGGAGTCAAGAATTCGTTTTGCTCTCGGTGTGATAGAGTGTTCTTAGTCCCAAGTTGTGGGATTAAGGTTCTCTGCGTGTTTCTGGGTTGTGGGATACACGGACATCGATTGTAGGTCGATTGCACTTGTGGGGTTTCCGCAAGTGGACTAAAGGAAATCTCTAGCGGTTTGCTAGAGTATCCGGAGGGGATCCGGGTGTTGCTGGATTAGGGCACCGGTAACAAGTTGGGGAGACTTGGGTGCACCGAACCAGGGTAGATTGCTTGTTAGCATTGCATTCTTGCTTGGATTGTTGTTCACTTCTTTCATTCCGCATTTGTTAGTTAAGTAGGGTTTTATTTGGCATAAATTCCTTATAATTCTATAAAATACTATTCACCCCCTAGTGTTTGTTCATCATAGCACATGGTCCCTACAGTCAGCTGTGAGTCGAAGGGGCTACCTCTTCGTCACTGAATGACCCTAATGCATTGTCAGCCGTAAGTCGTAAGGGCCACCCCTTCGCCACTGAATGGTCCTAATGCGTCATCAGACGTAAGTCCAAAGGCCCACCCCTTCGCAACTGAATGACCCCACCATGTCGTCGGCAGTAAGTCGAAAGGGCTACCCCTTCGCCGCTGAATGACCACCTTAGTATGTCGTCAGCCATAAGTCGAAGGGGTCAGCCCTTTGCTACTGAACGACCCTAATGTGTCGTCATCTGTAAGTCGAAAGGGCCACCCATTCGCCACTGAACGACCATACCATGTCGGCAGCCGTAAGTCGAAAGGGACACCCCTTCCCTGCTGAACGACTACCCTACCATATCATCAGCCGTAAGTCGAAGGGGCCACCCCTTTGCCATTGAACATCTCTCCTAATGCATCGTCAGCCGTAAGTCGAAGGGGCCACCCCCTAGCAACTGAACGACCCTAATGCATCGTCAGCCGTAAGTCATAAGTCGAAGGGGCCACCTCTTCGCCATTGAACGACCCTAATGCATCGTCAGCCGTAAGTCGAAGTGGCCACCCCTTCCCCACTGAACAACCCTAATGCATCGTCAACCGTAAGTCGAACGGGCCACCCCTTCGCCATTGAACGACCCTACCATGTCATCAGCCGTAAGTCGAACGGACTATCCTTTCACTGCTGAACGACTACCCTAACATGTCGTGAGCCATAAGTTGAAGGGACCACCCATTCTCCACTAAAGGACTCTCCTAATGCGACTTCAGCCGTAGGTCGAAGAGGCCACCCCTTCGCCACTAAACGACCCTAATGCGTCGTCAGCCGTAAGTCGAAGGGGTCACCCATTTGCCATTGAACGACCCTAATGTGTCATCAGCCGTTTGTCAAAAGGGCCACCCCTTCGTCGCTGAACTACTCCCTTGTGTCGTCAACCGTGAGCCGAGGGAATCTCTCCATCGCCACTAAACATTGTGGTCTATTTCTAACATGGTTCGATGGTTACCCTCGATCATCTTAAGTCAGGGTCTAACCCATTGAAAGGGGCCATCAGGCATTATGACCACACGATAACGACAAATAGAAAGATACAACGACAAACAAGGATTCGCAAGCCAACTCTTCTGGCGCTTTTGCTATAAAATTGTTTTCGTTTACATCTACTTTACCCCCTATACATTCCCCGATACATTCAAAAATTAAATCAGGAATAAAAGAAGCGCCAAGATTCTACAACGGCTGGCTAGGTCCTTGGTCTCCCTCCAGCACATTCGCGGGCTCTTTGTCCCCCGAAGCACTAACTCCTACATTATCTCATGTCATGGCGACAGCTTCACCAATGGGAGCGGCCTCCTGCATGCCTTGACTCGATTTGTCATCATCGAGATCTGGAAACAACACTAGGATTTGGTCGATCTCAGCGGAGAGGTCAGGGAATCAGTTATTCAATTCTGATCGACACCGCTCGTTGTCTTCTGTGTACATCTCGTCGAAATTGGGAAATGAGTCCTTGAATTCCTAGACCACCCTCTCTGCTATGGTCACGGTGCTGGCCTTCTCCTCCAGCAGAGCTTTCTCCGCCCGCTCCATCAAGGCAGATTGATCGGCTTCTCTCTTATGAGACTCTCGTAAGTCATGCTCGAGATGCTGAATGTGATTCAGTCTCAATTTGCATAGAAGCCCAATTCTAGCTAGCTCGGCCTGAGACTTCTCCATAGCCAAATTTACTCGCCCCCGGGCGACTTTGTGATTAGCCACCACCAGCACGCGTCGATGTAATGCAGCAGTGGCCACGAGAGCATACAAACAAAGCACGATGATTAACTTCCGTGCGTACATCACCTTCGAGGGAGGCCGGTGCAATAATTACCTGGACGTTAGCATGGATGGCTATCGACGCAAGCATCTCATAATCAATCCTCTCCATGATCGCTCTGTCCCGTAGAAGGGTTGCATTTCCGGTAATCCGGGAGGCGGTCCCGCAATCCAGAAGAGCTGAATCTTCTCGCCTAATCGAAATCTCCATCCGCATGAGTTCCTCTACGGAGCAATTGAATGGAGCCTAAGGCGATCGACTCTCAAGCAGAAGGGGCCTGAAATCATCAGGGATGTCTTCAGGCAGTGGCACTAGAGGAAACATACCTCCCCATGGCCAGGAATCCTCGTGCAGGAAATGCTCCGGAGGGACCCGGGTGTCCCCCGAGTCTCCCTCTAGAGGAGTTCCTCGCTCCTGCTTGTTGGATATGAACGACATATATACACCCATGAGGGGATGTATGAGGGCCTATGGACCTCAGATGTCGCGTGCACGAAAGCGTGCGCGAAGGAAACATTTTCTCGTGTGAAAAGGACCACTCGATAAGTGAAAAAAGTCACTTTATAAGTGCATAAAGGCACTTGATAAGTGAATGAAGAAGAGGATAAGTAAATGTGATAATATAGGCTAATAAGCTTATATTTAGTTATTTCCTACAATAACTACCTCTAAAGCCTATAAATAGGACCCAAGGGTAAGGCATTTACACTAATCTTACCATGCCATAAGTTTGCATAAGGCAACTTGTGTTCTTCTTATCCCTTCCATTAAAATCCTCTTCTAAATAGAGATTTAGGCGGTGAAACGCTGCTTCGATCCTCCGTGATGAAGTACTGACCGTTGTGGCGAATCCGAGGGCAAAGTTCAGAGATTACGGTGCCACGTACTCAAGCATAAGTCTCTCCTCTTCATTCGATCCTAACATCGTTGTTTTGACAGGATCCCACATTGGTATCAGAGCCATACGGGTTCGCCTCGGTCTAACCGTCGCCCCGGTCTAACCGATGAAAGAGGCATTGTCTTTTTCACGAATGAGATTCCTACCATAATGGATACGGTAGGAGCGCATCGTGACGGAGAGAATCGCAGCAGTTGTTCTTTTCACGTTAGGATCTTCTGTCATTACGGATATGGCAGGAACTCTCCGTGACGGGAAGAACTGACCGTTCATCTCACCAAACTCGCACTCTTCATGGATGCTGAGTCTCCATTCAATAGGGAATGTGAACTCTCATCATGTGGAGCGTGAAGTTTGCGGCCGTGAAAGTGTGTTATTTTTTCATTTTGGCACACGACCATTAAAGAATAACTACTTTCTCGACGAACGGGTGCCTCATCGGAGAAGAAGATGGCGGTTGAAACAATTCTCATCGGAGAAGAAGACCTCTTTGGTGCATAATCGCCATGGCCATATGGGCCATGTAGGCTATGCATCCCCCTCCCCATGCGGAGGGGGTTGGCTACGGCCAATAACAACCACGGCCACCCATCCGGTGGGGGTGTGCGGCCAACCCCATGCAAGGGGGAGGCCGGACATGGCCAGATGGGCCAAGGCCGGGCATGGCCAGGCCCCGGCCAGGGCCTGGCGGGGCATGGCTGGCCTCGGCCAGGGCCAGGTGGCCCTGGCCGAGCCCAGGCCAGGGCCAGGTGGCCCTGGCCACGGCCAGGCCAGGGCCAGGGGGCCCTGGCCAGGCCAGGGCCCCCTGGCCCTGGCCGGGGCCGGCCAGGGCCGGCCCTGGCAGAGGCCAGGGCCGGCACCCTGGCCACGACCAGGGCCTAGCCACCCTTTGAGGCCAGGGCCTGGCCAGGGGCCTGGCCGGCCCTGGCAGAAGCCAGGGCCGGTGTCCTGGCCTCAGGCCAGGGGCCTGGCCGGCCTTGGCCGGGGGCCAGGGCCAGGCCAGGGGCCTGGCCGACCCTGGCAGAGGCCAAGGCCGGCGCCCTGGCCTCAGGCCAGGGCCTGGCCTCTGCCAGGGCCACGGCCAGCCCTGGCAGCCGACAGGGCCAGGCCGAGGCCAGCCCTGGCAGAGGCCAGGACCATGGTCACTGCCGGCCCTGGCCTCGGCCAGGGCCAAGCCCCGGTTGGCCCTGTATTTTGATGGGGGAAGGGGGGCTTGCATGACCGGGAGGGGGTGGCTTGCATGGCCGGTCTTTACGGAACCGGCGGCAGTTGTCTGCGGCAAAATTCTCCTGTAGGGGGGAAGCACCTGGATCCATACGGGAGCCGGCGGCGGTGGCTTGCAGAAAACTCCCCTCATGGGGTGTTCGGCCTTGGCCAAGTTGCAATGGCAACTCTCTCTTCGGAAGGAAGAAGAATTCGGCCTTGGCACGGCCACAACACGACCCCGGCAATGGCCGGGGAATTGTCGAAATATTTCGGCTATGTCACCCTGTAATGGGGTGTAGGCCCTACAAAATACGTTTGCAAAATATGTTCGAAAAATACGTTTTCAAAAATACGTTTTTCAAAACGCTTTTTCGCTGCAAAGTACTATAAGAGTACTATCGTTTGATAAGTGAGGGGGAAATATTGAAAGTTGTTCTAGATGGTGATTGGAATCGTAGAGACCTTTCCGATTCTAGAGCAACATCTTCAATATTTTTCGAAAGTAACTTATCAAATATAATAATATCATTCCATGTGGGATTTTTCCAAGTGGGAGTGATATTAAACTAGTCTGAAAATTTCCATATTCGATTGTTCAGCATCTCAATGGATCGTGATACGACCAGTGGTCTTTTGGACTAGTTTGTGGGACACCTCAGCTCAGTCTGGGGGTAGTAAACCATGGACTAGCCATTTCCCTGGTCGGTCCGTTGGCCGAGACTGAAAATGTAACAATATGATGACTATGTATATGAAATTAATGCAATGTTTTTGATCAAACCTTTCTTTTCATATCTTTTGCAGCATTTTAAAGCTAAAATGTCTTTTGCCGCTAAGAACATCGTCGCTGAGTTAAACAAAGGTGAAAAACTCAACGGTGATAATTACAAACTATGGTCCATAAAGATACAATATGTTCTAGAGGAGCAAGATGTGCTCGAAACTCTAAAGAACAAAATGATTGAAACAGAGTTGGGCACTACGGCCCAACATAGAAGAGACAATGAAGCTTTTGATGCTTGGTCTCGGAAGAACAAGATTGCCCGCATTACGTTGCTGTCGAGTATGGCAGACGAAATAATGCGAATCTTCCGAGAACATGACCTAGCCATGGACATATGGTCCAAGCTTGAGGAAAAGTTTGGTGGCACCTCGGTGTCCAAACTTCGTTCTTTAACTATAAGATTTGATTCATACAAGAAACGTCCAGATCATTCCATGGGGAAACATCTGCGACATATGGCGAATCTCATCTCAGAGTTAAAAGATGCAAGTCATGTGCTCACTTACAAGCAACAAATCCAAGCAGTCATACGTTCCATACAAAATGGGTGGGACCAAATGAAGATGCATCTCACTCATAATGAGAGCATCAAGAACTTCAGCGATGTTTCAAAGCACCTCGAGTTAGAGGAAGAGCGGCTTGCGGCCGCCAAGCCAAGTGCAGAAGTGCACATGGTTGCTAGTTCCTCACACGGGGAAAAGAAACGGAAAAAACGTTCGAAGTTTACTAATGATCGTAATAAGCAACCTGAGTCTACCAAGAAACCCAAACATAAGGGTGGGCACAAGAAATGGCACAAGAAGAAGGACATGAAGAAGATCAAGTGTTTCAAGTGCAACAAGTTAGGTCACTATGCTCGTTCATGTACGAGTGGAGGTGACGAGGTAACTTGTAATAATACTAGTTACATATGTGTTTCTAGTTCAATATTTCTTGTAGAATCTAATCCATTTTGGATAATTGATTCAGATGCCACCGACCACATAGCAAGGGACAGACGGTCCTTCGTGGAGTATCACCGGATACCCCAAGGAACGAAGTGGATCTATGTAGGAAACAACACACGTGTTGAAGTGAAAGGCGTTGGGACATGCAAGCTCGTCTTGGACAACGGCTGCACTATCCTACTTCATGATGTTCTCTTCGCTCCAGATATTCGAAGGAATATTATATCTGTGGTTGTTTTAATGGGTCTTGGTTATAGTTGGTTTTTTCACAATTGTAAAGTGGACTTGTCTTGTAATAATACTCTAATTGGTTCTGGGTATGTATTTAAAGGATTTATTGTATTAAAATACAATGCATGATTCCTCATTTAATAATGAAAATTTCCTTGTTGCAAATTCATTAAATTATGAATCAGATGTAATTTGTTGGCATGCAAGGCTTGGTCACATTGGACCAACACGAATGGATAGACTTGCCAAACGTGGCCTTCTATCCAATGTCTCAAAGGTCGAAATGTCGACTTGCGAACATTGCCTTGTAGGAAAATCTTGTCGCAAGCCGTTTGGAACCGGCACAAGGGCCGAGGTTCCATTACAGCTCATCCATTCGGACATATGTGGTCCGATGAATATCAAGACAAGACGCGGGAAGTCCTATTTCATCACTTTTATTGATGACTTCACCCGATTCGGTCATATCTATTTGATATCCCACAAAAGTGAAGCATTAACCTGCTTTCAAAACTATATGAGTTTGGTGGAAAATCAATTAGATCGCAAGATTAAGGTCTTGCGAACCGATAGAGGCGGTGAATACCAATCAACAAGTTTTAAGGAACTTTGTGATGAAAAAGGCATAGTTCATCAGGTAACTATGCCTTATACTCCGCAACAAAATGGTGTTGCAGAAAGGAGAAATAGGACTTTAATGGAAATGGTCCGTTCAATGATGGCGCAAGCTAACTTGCCAATCACCTTTTGGGATGATGCATTATTGACGGCCGCTTTCATTTTAAACCGCGTACCCTCTAAATCAGTTAGCTCCACTCCTTATGAGTTGTGGAACCAAAGGTCTCATGACTTAAACATTTTAAAACCTTGGGGTGTGCATCCTACGCACATATTTCCTCCCATAAGTATGGCAAACTTGGGCCAAGGGGGAGGAAATGTATCTTTATACGATACGCAGAAAACTCCAAAGGTTATGTTTTCATTGGTCAAAAAGACAATGGAGGTCTAATTGAATTTTAGTCTAGGGATGTCACTTTCTTGGAAAATGAGTTTCCAAGACAGGGCGAGATAAGTCAGGACTTATCTCTATTTGAGATTAATGATCAAGAAGGATTACCTCATTCGAGAGGGAGAATTCTTGGTGAAGACGAAAATACGTTTCTACCTTCACCAATGGATGATACGAATGATGCTAATCCAATTCCATACGGGAATAATGATCCAAGTGGGAGCAATTCTAACGACATTCCAAGTGGGAGTGATATTAGAATTGATCTAAATTCGAGTCAACAAGGACTTGAAGAATCTCAAATACGACGTAGTAGTCGTACAAGGTTAGCTCCTCTAAGATTTGAGGATGAATTCCCGACAACCTTTATGACTTTACTACAAAAAGATGACGAGCCTGCTACTTTCAAACAGGCCGTATCATGCCCTGCAAAAGACAAATGGATGGAAGCGATGAAAGAGGAATTAGAATCCATGAAAGTTAACCAAGTCTGGGACTTGGTTGACTTACCCAGAGGACGTAGAGCTATTGGGAACAAATGGGTTCTCAAGATCAAGCATAAGGCTGATGGCTCTATAGACAGATATAAAGCTCGCCTTGTCGCAAAAGGTTTTACGCAACATGAAGGGATATACTACGAAGAGACCTTCTCACCTGTTGTTCGTTTTACCTCGATTCGCTTGATTCCGGCTATGGTAGCTTACTTAGACCTCGAATTACATCAGATGGATGTAAAGACTGCCTTTCTCAATGGAGAATTGGACGAGGAGATCTATATGGAATAACCAACAGGGTTTGTAAAAGAAGGAAACGAACATAAGGTTTCTAAACTTCGTAAGTCCATATATGGTCTTAAACAATCCTCGAGGCAATGGTATATACGATTTCAAGAAGTTGTCTTATCAAATAGTTTTTCCATGCTTGATGAAGATAACTGTGTATATATCAAGAGGAATAAGAGCAAGTATGTTATTATGTCTCTATATGTAGATGACATTTTAATATCCAAAAATGACAAGGGCTTTGTGATGGATATCAAGGCTTGGCTTTCATCAGTTTTTGAGATGAAAGACATGGGAGAAGCCGCATATATCCTTGGAGTTAAGATTTCAAGGAATCGTTCGAAGAAACTTCTCTCTCTTTCACAAGAGACTTATATAAAGAAGGTTCTAGAACGTTTTAATATACAGGACTGCAAGTCCATTGATACTCCTATAAGCAAATGCGATAATTTATGTCTGAAATCGTGTCCAAAGAACCAAAAGGAAAAGAAAATTATGGAAAAAGTTCCACATTCCAGTGCAGTTGGTAGTCTCATGTACGTTATAATGTGTACAAAACCGGACATCTGTTTTGCCGTTGGAATGGTAAGTCGTTACCAATCCAATCCAGGGCAAGTACACTGGAAAGCGGTTAAGAGGATAATGTGGTATCTTAAAGGAACTGCAGACTATGCTTTATGCTATCATGGAGATGCCTTGAGGCTCGAAGGCTACACTGATGCTGATTGGGCGGGTGATCTCGATGAGCGACGATCGACCTCAGGATATGTTTTTCTACTCGGATCTGGTGCAATATCCTGGAGTAGAAAGAAACAATCCTGCATCGCACTTTTAACTATGGAAGCCGAGTTTGTAGCATTTCGCATGGCAGTCCAAGAGGCTGTTTGGCTTAGGAAATTCTTAGACATGCTAATTGATGCAAGTGACTCAGGTGCTGTACCAATACACAGTGACAGTCAAGCATCTATAGCCTATGTCAAAGATCCAAAATTCCATTGTAAGACCAAACACAATTATATCCGCTACAAATTTGCAAAAGACTATGATAAGACCAAGAAGGTAGACATAAGGTACATATCTACGCATGAGATGATAGCGGATCCGCTTACGAAGGCTATCCCCAGAGATGTGTTTTATAAACACTTATCATCTTAAGGATTGCGTAAGAGCTGAGTTGTATCAATGTATATTCCCATGTCTATGAAAGATCAAATTTAAAAGAATGAGTTCTATTTCGAAATTGCATATGAATTTCTTGAAAATGTTTGTGTACATTTTCTTTTAATCTCAGCTGGTTTTCTTGTATGTCGGACAGATTGAGGTTGGCTCTCTCACATGGGCAACCGCCTTTATTATATCAGACGGATAAAATAAAGAGGAGACCTGTTTAAAGTCAAAATCGTCAGACGGATGATTTAGAGTCCTGACTTAAACAAAATGGTCATATGAAAGATCTGCATCATATGGATGCTTACAAAAGATCTAAGAGGATTTTTGAAATCCTATCTGTCTTATGCGGGATGTGAGTCCAGAAGATTATTTGAGTAGTAAAATAGACTCAAAGTCAGACATTGTGGTGTCTGATTATCATCTTTACAACATCATTAAGACATACACTCCCTGGGAAAGGAGTAATGTTGTAATACGTATTCATACTACGTATGCATTTGACCATTGGGTTAGAATAGTAATTGTTACTATTATGTGAGACCCAAAGACCACATGGGTCTTAACTAGTTACCCTTATGGACTCTAATTGGTTCCTTTAGATTTGACTGGGTGATTGCTATCTTAGCATGTTGCTTATGGACTATGGTCAATTCGGTCCGGCGGGGCATGTTAGAAAAGCGGTGAAGTCAAGATCAAAAGGAACGCAAGAAGAGGAAGATTAATTTCATATTCACATTTGGACTTTAAAGATTCAAAGCTGGCCAACCAATTGTAATCCAGATGGGATTCAATTGTTAAATATAAAGTATAAGAAATGTGAAGAAATAATCTAGGGTAAAGCATGCGTTGATCTACTCAACTTTGCACCTCGAGGAGTGTTGTGTATCTCTAACAAGTGCACAACAACGGACTCTATGCGCATGATGGTCACACGGTCTATTTCTCGGTATGATAAACAGAAGAGCTAAACGAAAATATGTTTCCTTACAATCCCCTCAAGTGTGAGTGGGAGATGTTGGATATGAACGACATATATACACCCATGAGGGGATGTATGAGGGCATATGGACCTCGGATGTCACGTGCACGAAAGTATGCGCGATGGGAACCTTTTCTCGTGTGAAAAGGACCACTCGATAAGTGGAAAAAATCACTTTATAAGTGCATAAAGACACTTGATAAGTGAATGAAAAAGAGGATAAGTAAATGTGCTAATATAGGCTAATAAGCTTATATTTAGTTATTTCCTACAATAACTACCCCTAAAGCCTATAAATAGGACCCAAGGGTAAGGCATTTACACTAATCTTACCATGCCATAAGTTTGCATAAGGCAACTTGCGTTCTTCTTCTCCCTTCCATTAAAATCCTATTGTAAATAGAGATTTAGGCGGTGAAACGCTGCTTCGATCCTCCGTGACGAAGTACTGACCGTTGTGGCGAATCCGAGGGTGAAGTTCAGAGATTACGGTGCCGCATACGCAAGCGTAAGTCTCTCCTCTTCATTCGATCCTAACATCATTGTTTTGACAGGATCCCACACTGCTAAGGGATCGGCTCTGCTACTTCAGTCGACGCAGATCGCTCCGAGTCACTAAGGAAACTCTGCCGCCGCTTACTCCCCTTAATTGCAACCACCTCGAATTCAGAGGCGGACCTCTCCTTTTTCTTCCACTGGAGATGGGCCACCTGAGCAGCCCTCTCGATGGCAACGGGTCGAACCTCCGACGGTTGAGCCGTCCCTTCCCCCATAGACGAAACCCGAGGAGATAACATGCTCACCTCTGCCTCTTTGATGCAAGCCTCAACTGCCTCCCTCAATGCATGGTCCACCTGATAGTCTACACCGACCATGCCTGTAGAAAAACAAACAAGTTAAATTAGAGAATGAGGGTCAAACAGCTGATAGGCACGATCGAATCAACCTTTCATCCACACGGTCAACCGCAACACATCATCGGACCACAGCCACTTCGTCTTCCTCACGTTCTCTGGCAGACTCATCAATGCGTCGACGACTGCCTTCTCCTATCTAGTCAAAGGCTTGTCCTCAGCAGGGCTTAAGTCAGGAACACCCCAGCCGATGCAAAAACTCGCTTACCATTGGAAGACCACAAACACGAACTCATCTTTCCATTTGGGATTGGCCGAAGGAAGGTCATCAAACAGCTTCCTGCCTCGACGGGCCGTTATTGTGTACCAGCCCGGGGTCTTGAGGAGATGGAACATGAAGAAGTAGTTGAACAGTCTCAGCGACGGCTCAACCCCCTTCATCATGCACAGAGCTATAAAGCCCATCAGTGCATGATTCATGGTAAATATTACTTATTTAGCCCCTCATTTAGCCTCATTTTGTGCATATATGATACTTATTTGGCCTCTAATACAATCGCATTTTGAATATCATTATTTATCAAAGAAAACTCCTATTTTATGCACAAAACAGCAATATACTTAGTATTTCTACACTTTCTATATTTTTCATGGGAAGATCTCGATCTCACGATTCCAACGACTACTTATTTATATTTTTCTAAGATCTGTGCTAATTACTATGAATTTTTGAATGTAGAATATCATTTAAATGAAGAAATATGCAAGAAATACGGCTTGAAATACGAAATACGGCCACATGTATGCAATACCGCTCCATCCGACAGGCCACATGACATCGACCGAGTGCTTCTCGCTCAATCCAGCGGCCCAGCGAAGCGGGCGACACAGCGAGTTCACGAGCGTTCGATCGAGATCGAATAGACAACGTTAAGAGCGCATCAACAGCAGAGAGCGAGAGAATACGGGGCGACGTGGCTAGTTCACAGCCGCCCGATCAAGATCCGACGGCCCGGACCATCTTCGCTTCGATTCGAAATCGATGGGCTATTTACATGTGCTGCACGGCGACGTGGCGTTATCTGCGCTGTCCCGCCTTTGATCCAACGACGTCGAAACGAGCGAAGTGTATGCAAAGCAGCCCGATGCGGACAAAGAGCGGGCAAACTTCGCGGGCGACGTGGCGTAACAAGGGCCGTCTGATTCTCAATCCAATGGCCGCAATTAACTCCAAGCTGGATTCAGAAACGGAAGCAGATGCGGGTGCGGATCCGCTAAGCGAGGATGCGTGGCAGCACCAAAACGCATCCCGCGTTGATCGAACGACCCACGATTGCACCGATGGTGGGTTGCGGGTTTGACTGTTTTAAGCAGATTTGAGCGAAAAAATAGGATCCGCAACCGACTTAATTCCTATATAAATACCCTAGTATTCCAGAGAGTATTTACATCAGTTTTGAGCGTATTTTGAGCGTATTGGAGGGGCTACAGAGCGTATTTTCGTGAGACTTTCTGGGGCTTTGGAAACAGAGAACAGAGGCTCTTGCAGAAGAAATCGAGAGGCTTTTTGAGGAGTTTTGGTGATAGAAATCTCAAATTTTATCTTGTATTTCACGTATTTAGCATGTATTTTGACCTTGTGATCATGTATTTGCTAATGAAATTGAGTTTTCTTCTCTCCATTCGTGGCTAATACCCTTGTGTGTTGGTTGTGATGTAGTTAGGGTGTTGTAATCTATGGTTTCTATGTCTTTTCACCCTATTTCACATGTTATATCACGTATTTTGCTAGATTCTTCACGTATATTCAAGTATTCTCTTTGTTGGTGTACTTGGATCGAATCTGATCTTTGCGGACTTATTCGTGGCATGATCCTTGCAGACATTGCCGTGATCCTTACAGGCACATGAATTTAAATTATTTAAGAAGCTAGTAATTTATGTGATTATTTACGGCATTTTTGAATGTTCTTGTATCGTTATATTTTTCGACATTCTCATACCCTTGCGGGGTGAAACCTTGAGTTATAGAAAAGACGTTGATAACCATTGATTACACCTAGCCTAACGAAATCACAACCGACACATTCTCCTCTCATTGGTTTCTTATATCGACTCTCCGTATACGTTTTAGTATTACACTTTCGTTTACTTAAAACCATCATCACGATTTTCTCACCTTCGAAAGGTGGTATTTTCTCATCGTTTTATTAATCTTTTGAAACTAATTCTTTTGGTTTACAGGTCGACTGTCCCGTGGATTCGATACCTGACTCTCCAGGATTACTACTTGATCGATCTCCTGCACTTGGGAGTAGCACTCACAAATTTCGAGACGAGTCAAGTTTTTGGTGCCATTGCCGGGGACAGCGGTATTGATCCATACTTTCAGTTTCTCTCGAGGAATATTCATGAGATCTTTCCATCTTTTAGTTTAGCATTATTATTTGCTTTCTATTACATAAAAACCACATAAAAATATAAAAACATAAAAAACATCTTTTTTCTTCTAGTTTATGTGGCATATGTCTCCTACTTCACATAGACTAGTACGAACAGAAAAACATGGCTAATAATGATGATGGAACACCTATCACTCTACCTACGCAAGAAAGGCCTTTATTGGAAATCTATATGTCGTCTAGGGTGGTGTCTGACTCATGCATAATTCTACTTGCGGATGCTCATAATTTTAATCTGAAGCCAGGTGTAATTCAACTCCTACCATCTTACCATAGCATTGAAAATGATAATCCTTATTTGCATGTCAGAAATTTTGAAGAAGTATACTCAACACAGTTGGATGGAAAAATTAGCTCCGATTCTGTTTATCTTAAATTATTTCCATTCTCTCTAAAAGATAAAGCAAAACATTGGTTTAATTCTTTGCCACCTAGATCTATCTCTATTTGGTTACAATTGCCAACAGAGTTTCTAAAAAAATCTTTTCTTTGCAGAGGACCCATGCCTTGAAGCGACTTATCATGTCCTTTTCGCAGAATAAGAGGGAGTCGTACCACCAAGCATGGGAGAGATTCAAGGACCTTCTGATCGCTTGCCCACACCATGGATACGACAAAGGCCGTGCGATTGGATTCTTTTACGATGGCATGTAGCCGCAAACTAGGCAATACATGGAGATGATGTGCAACGGCGAGTTCTTTCAGAAAAGTCCCACGGAGACTTGGGATTACATGGAGACCATAGCGGAGCATGCGAGGAGATGGGAGTCTACTTCAGAGTTTTACAGATTAGATCCACTTCTACCATCTAGAGAAGGCATGCACTCATTGAAGCCAAATGATGCAATAAGATCGCAGGTGGATGCATTGCTGACGCAGAGGCTTCAAGGCCTACACTTGATAGCAGCAAAAGCAGTTGAAGCTGGAACATTTTGTGCCATTTGTGAGTAGCCCACACATGACACATCTGTTTGCCCCGCGATTCCTGCTATGAAAGAGACTATAAGGAACCCACAAACTGAAGTGAATTGGGTGTCAAATCAAGGGGTAAATTCGAACACTTTCCATTCTTCCTGGAAGAATCACCCAAATTTGAGATAGGGACCACAGCAGCCGGCGCAACAGACGACCACTCCTTACCAGCATCCAAATCATGCAACCAATCAAAGGAAGAAGGAGCAGAGTGCTGATATCACTGTCGTACTACAGCAAATGATGCAGATGCAGAATCAACAACAACACCAGCTTCAAAAACAATTTCAACAGCAGTTTCAGCAGCTTAACGAAAACTTTTCTAAAATTGCTGCATCTTTAGAAAAAGGTACTTTACCAGCTAAATCTGTTGCAAATCCTAATATAAATTCCTCTATTTTTTAGGTGACGACATAAAACCATGCAAGGCGGTGACTACTTTGCATAGCGGACGAGAAATAGAAAATCCAGAACCACCTAGTCATGTCGTTGAGGAGAAAGCGGACGAACATGTACCACAAAACCTGCAAGAGGAGGTCAAAGAAAAAAGCCCGAACCATATACACCTCCAGCTCCATTTCCACAGAGGCTAGCACCACCTTCAAAAGATAAGTATCAGGCAGAAATTAGGGACATCTTCAAACAGGTAAAAATTAATATTTCCTTCCTTGATGAGATAAACCAAGTGCATGCTTATGCAAAATTTTTAAAGGATCTATGCACTGTAAAACGGACGCTTAATGTGAAAAAGAAAGCTTTTCTCATGCAACAGGTAAGTGCCATAGTTCAACATAACACTCCACCTAAATATAAAGATCAAGGTTCTCCTACTATTCCATGCACTATAGGGACAACGAGCTTTGGAATGCTTTACTTGATTTGGGTTCTAGTGTGAATATTTTGCCTTACTCTGTTTTCTTGAACATAGGTTTGGGAGAGCTGAAACCAACGCTAGTGGTACTACAGTTAGCTGACGTGCGTTTATATTTTATATATTCACGCACGTCTTCTCCGTCGTTTTCCGTCGTTTTTCGTTGTTTCGTATCCATTCCTTTGTGTTTTTAGTTCCTTTTCACTTTCGTTGTGTTTGTGTACATTTGCAGGACTTTGCTAGCGCAGGGGACATTTACGACCAACATCATAAGTCCCGGAGCAACGGGAGGTGTCGCACGAGATCCCGAGAGCCATTCGTCAAGAAAAACCATATATCAACTCTCAACCGATCGGGTAGAACAGCCACCTGCTCAGTTCGTGCAACTGTATCAGTCCCGAGGAAGAGACAGATCCACCCGATCGGTTCAGTGATCGGGTGGATGTAAACCAGAATGCATCTGTGAAGGCCAAAGCTCACCCGGTCGGTTGACTTGTTGACCAATCGGGTCACCTGTAGCTGCTGTTTCCCAAGCTCAAGAAATCGAAGACTCACCCGACCGGTTCAGTGATCGGGTGAGATTTATCAGAGTCGAAGACTAATCTTTCTGTCGTCTCCCCCGATCGGGTGAAGTTTCAACCGATTGGGTGAATGTCTATTTTTGTCTTCTTTGTGAATATTCCCTGGCATCTTGCCCACTTGTATAAATAAGGCTAGGTTTTCCCAGAAACGAGGATCCCCATTTTAAGCCGTTTTTAGGGATTTTTGGCTGCTTTGAATTAAACTCTAATTGTAAGTTCTTTGATCATTCTTATATTTTGATATTGGTTTTATACTTCTATTTGCTACCCTAAACAATCGCATTATTTCCATTCTTATGGCTATATCATGTTTTATTGCATTTCATACCATGTATAGTGAGTAGTTCTTCAATCTAGGACATTGGTGGAAGCCCCTTCGTGGGTTCTTCCTAGAATGGCCATATGACTAGGGATCTGATTGGATCTAGGGATTTAGATGGTTACGCAAGGGAATTTCATTGTCATCGACGGGAGAAAGACCGCCTTTGACCGTCGGGCCAAGAGGAAATAAAACGGGAGTTTGATTCTCTAGCCACAGCTCACCCCCTAGCGTAGACATTTGGTCCTTGCACGTGGGAACGGCTTGGACCAAATGTCGGGAGCAATCATTGTGAGCGTAGTGCTCCCGGAGTCGGATGGTGTTGGATATGGGAATGCCCACTATCCGAACCCAGGTAGACCTAGCGTATCATTCTGGGCATCGATCGGAATATCGGCCCATGGGACGCTAGGTATCACTTTTAGAGGAAATGTCTCATCGCCAAACCCTATCTTTCGGTTATTTTCCTATCATTCGGCCGTAATAGTGAGAACCCATGATTAGGACAGAAGCCAAAGTCCTAGGTAACCTTTTTACCTCTTACATCTTTTCTATTAGCTTACAATTGTGACAACAAACCGAGAATTGGCTGGCTCATCCCCCGGGTGACCCGGTTCCTGATTGTTTCCAAGCACAACACACGCCTCCTCGTGATCGACCCCCAAGCCATACTTCGACACCATGCGCTTGTGATTTACAAATTCTAATTCTAGTATCACCGTCCCGATTTGTGTGTCAAACGGACGGGCGGTCAAGCTTTATGGCGCCGTTGCCGGGGAGGCAACGTGATTGTTATATTTAGGACCTTGTTATCCTTGAGATTAGCTCACATCCTCACCTAGTGATGATTTTTACATTCTACATTTTTATTTTTATTTGTTTTCGTTTCGTATCATACCATACGTGCTTCACGGTATATCTTAATTATTCATGTGCAGGAACTCAAGGAGTCTCGACGATTCAGTTCCTTTGGATCCCGAGATCAACGATACCCTGAGGTGTTTGAACGCAGAAAGAAGAAAAAGAGAAGAAATTACCGCCATGGCAGTAAACGTCCCTCCTCCAAAGTCTTTGCTTGAATATTCGATGCCATCTATTGGGTCTACATCCAGCATTCAACCTCCGGCCATTATGATTGGAAACTTTGAGTTGAAGCCATCACTTGTAGCTTGGATCCAACAAGACCAATTTTCTGGAGCTCCCATGGAGAATCCCATCGAGCACTTAGACTCTTTCTTAGAGAAGTGTGAGACATTTAAGATCAATGGCATATCAACCGATGCTATTCGGTTAAGATTATTCTCGTTCTCTCTACGGGATAAAGTGAAGCAATGTGTCACGACCCGCTTCCCTAAAATGGAGGCGAGACGTGAAAAGGTCCGCACGGGAGTGGAGCGGTGAAGCCCCAAACCCGATAAGCGTCAATTTAGTATAAGCAGGTCCCTGTAATTGCAATCGAAACAACAACAATAATAATAATATGAGACGGATATAAAATACCAATCCCACAATTGTCCACAAAGTATTCAACATCACAGAAAAGCCACCAGGCTAAAGGGAAGAGTCTAAGGGCCCAGAACAAGGCCAAACAAAAGCAACGACATAAATAAGTATAGGTGCCACGCACCGATAACAAAACAACTGTCTAACAAAATAAAACACAACGGAGACACTAGGACTGGTCCCCAATGTCCCCGTACTCCCCGTCCAACACGGGCTCAAGCTCGGCGTCCGCAAACACCTCACCCTCAGCAGCAACTCAGGCTCAGGGTCTAACATGCGTCACCCAAAAGAGAAAGGGGCACATGTCAGCAAGTCTAAAAGACTTGAGCAAGGAAACTGAAAGTAACTAGCAACCTAGCACTTATAATATTAAGCAATAATATGGCAGTTAAGTATGATGCAACAGTTTAAAAGAGAGGCAAGCACGCACGATGTAGCGAAAGCTACCAACTCACTAATTCACGAATCACTTATCACTGTTATCACTTGTGCACTAGAGATTTCGCCTGCTGGCTGGAGTGGCGGATCAGGCCATCTCGTGCTCAGGTGGTCGCATATCTCTTACCCCACCCATATGTGTATCGAGCATTGGCAATGCCAACACACTGGCTCGCTTCTGGATCACGGGCCAGGAAGTGTGTTTGGCATAGGGTTGTGCCCGCAACGCAGGTGCCTAGCCGGTATCCGAGCGTTGGGGTTTCCAACTACAGGGCTCGCTTCTGGAACACGAGCCAGGAATATAATATCGTAGCGTGTGCTACACAATCACAATAATTAATCACTATGCGATGGCATGAACAAATGATTGCGTACCGTTAATTGAATTTAAACGTGACATACAAGCATGATGAGGGTGACGGACCAAGCTTCGTTGTCAAGCTAGGTCAATGGCGTCTAAACGGCTATCCTTTCACCGTTTAGTCTCTTTTACGCTAAAACAAGGTAATGGCCTAAGACATGGCCCAAATCAAGAGATGCAAGTTTCACTTGCCTATCACCGGGGACGACGGTTACGAAAGTTCGTTTCCACGGATGCTAGCCTACGGGGAATCGCTGTTATGGGGAACAATCATCAAAACACAAGTATTTTATTAGGGTTTCATAAAAATTACATTAGGATAAGAAAACAACGGTAGATCGATTTCTTACCGAGAGGAGGCAGAAGAAACACTCCGGGGAACCCTAGGACCAGATCTGGAAAAGTTTGGGGAAGTTTGGAGAAACTAGGGTTTTGGGGGATTTTGGGGATTTGATGGGTTTTGATGGATTTTGATGGAGATTTGGGGAAGATGAGAAGTAGATAGGGTGAATGGATGGATTGGATGATGGATTTAGGGTTTGGAATGAAGGATTGAAGCTTGGAGGAAGATGGGGGCTCAATGGGGGAGAAACTAGGGCTTAGGGTCGTGTTGGAGAAGATGAAAACGTTTGGGTTGGGTATTTATAGGTTGAGCTGGTGGCTGCCCAGAAATTAGGGTTTCAACACAGACTAGTCGGTCAAAGAACAACCACTGACCGACTAGTTTGGCAACTAGTCAGTCGGTCGACCAACGCAGACCGACTAAGTGTAAACAGTAACTCCTGAACGAAAATAGGATTTAGAGTTAGTCGGTCCATGAACAAATACTGACCGACTAGTTTAGCATCTAGTCGGTCGATGAACGTTCTTAGACCGACTAAGGGTAAACAGTAACTAGTGTCAAAATAATTGGAAGAGTTAGTCGGTCTGAGTACAAAGCTTAGCCGACTAGTTTAACAAATAGTCGGTCGGAAGATGAACTTAGACCGACTAAGCAATGAACAGTAACTATACAAAAATTTAGATGATGAGTTAGTCGGTTCAAGAAGCATTGCCGACCGACTAGTTTGCAACCTAGTCGGTCAACAGCTCTTCTTAGACCGACTAACGATAAACAGTAACTCCTGAGAAAATTTAGAAAGCTCACTAGTCGGTCCAAGAAGGATTGTCGACCGACTGGATCGTCATCTAGTCGGTCGGTGCCCCTTCTCATACCGGCTAGTGAGCACCAAAAGTTCCGATACGGAGCGCGAGGCCCCGTGATCGAATCCTAAGACTCCTAGGCTTGATCTAATAATAAGATACGACCGCTATGAAGCCCGTCACAAACGACGTACTTCGAAATCGACGATCCTAAGGAAGAATCGAGAAAATACGAGAATCGATCGAAAATGAAAGTTACGGTGTCGAAAACCACACAAGAGGGGAAAAATCCACCAAAACATATATTATATTATAATAAATCCAGATACAAGGAAACCAGTCGTTACATCCTCCCCAACTTAAGAAAAATTCCGTCCTCAGAATTCCCAAATACTCACGAGTCCGGAAACAAAAGTGGGAAACGCTCTCGCATCTCATCTTCTCTCTCCCAAGTAGACTCTCCCGGCGAACCGTGCCGCCACATCACTCTTACAAGATCGACGACCTTGTTTCGAAGTGACTTCTGACGCCTGTCCAGAATCTGCACTGGATACTGGTCATACGTCAAATCGGGGCGAACGGTAATCTCCGAGAAATCCACGGCATGAGATGGATCGCTAATGTATCGACGAAGCTGCGACACATGGAAAACATTGTGAACTCCTTCCAAAGACGGCGGCAAGGCCAAGCGATAAGCTACCTCGCCAACCCTCTCCAAAACATCAAATGGTCCAATGTATCGCGGGCTCAACTTCCCACGCTTCCCAAAACGAATCACACCACGATTCGGGGAAATCTTCAAGAACACATGGTCGCCCTGCTGAAATTCCAAAGGACGACGTTTAGCATCTGCCCAATGCTTAAAACAGTCCTGAGCAATCCTCAACCTCTCCCGAATATTCCTGACGATATCCACGGCCTCCACGATCATCTCAGGTCCCAACAACTCCCGATCTCCAACGTCATCCCAACTCAATGGCGATCGACATTTCCTCCCATAAAGAGCGGCGAAAGGCGCCATGCCAATACTCGCCTGGAAGCTGTTGTTGTAGGAAAACTCCACCAAATGCAGATGGTCCTCCCACGAACCCTTGAAATCCAACATGCACGCCCTCAGCATGTCTTCCAAAATCTGAATCGTCCTCTCGGACTGGCCATCCGTCTGCGGATGGTACGCCGTGCTGAAACTCAGACGCGTACCCAAACTCTTCTGCAAACTCTGCCAAAACTGAGATGTGAACCTCGTGTCTCTATCAGACATGATACTCACGGGGACTCCATGAAGTCGCACAACTTCCTCCATATATCTCCTCGCTAGCACCTCCGTGGACTGTCCCACTCGGAATGGAATAAAGTGCGCAGATTTGGTCAATCGATCTACGATCACCCAAATCGCGTCATTCTGCTTCGGACTCCGAGGTAGTCCAGTCACGAAGTCCATAGTGATGTGCTGCCACTTCCACTCCGGAATCGGAAGCGGTTGTAGCAACCCGGCCGAACGCTGATGCTCCGCCTTCACTTGCTGGCAAACCAAACACTTGGCTACACTCCGAGCCACGCTCCTCTTCATACCATGCCACCAATAATTCAGACGAAGATCCTGGTACATCTTGGTGCCACCAGGATGCACAGAATACGGCGAACTGTGTGCCTCCACCATCAGCTCCTCTCTAATATTCCCAGCTGGCACACACAACCTGGCTCCAAACCTCAGCGAGCCATCCTCATGAATCAAAAAGTCAGTCCGCGGACCGGCTTCCACCTGCTCCCGAATACTCACCAGCTTCAGATCCTCAGCCTGGCCGGCCTTAATCCGATCCACGATCGTCGACTGTACCTGCATGTACATTAACGAAGAAGCCTCTCCAGGAAGAACAATCTCAACGCCAGACTCGCAAAAATCCTGCTGCAATCTCCACTGCGAGGTCAAAATCATCACCGCTGGAAGCCTACTCAAAGCATCTGGAACCACATTCACCTTGCCAGGGTGATACTGCAAATCAATCTCATAATCCGCCATAAGCTCCAACCATCGACGTTGTCGCTTGTTGAGCTCCTTCTGAGTGAAAATATACTTCAAGCTTTTGTGATCGGTGAAGATTTTCACTTTCTCACTCAGCAAGAAGTGCCTCCAAATCTTAAGAGCAAACACAACGGCAGCCAACTCCAAATCATGCGTCGGATAATTCTTCTCATGAACCTTAAGCTGACGAGACGCATACGCCACAACATGCCCGTGCTGATGCAACACACAACCGAGACCTTTGCCAGAAGCATCGCAAAAGATCTCAAATCCACCGCTGCGATCAGGCACGACAAGAATAGGGGCACTCGTCAACCTCTCCTTCAGAATACCAAAAGCACTCTCACAATCACCCGACCAAACATAAGCAACATCCTTCCGCGTCAACCTGGTCATCGGCTCAGCAATACGGGAAAAGTCCTTAATGAATCGCCGATAGTAACCAGCAAGCCCAAGGAAACTCCGAATCTCAGACGCAGACGACGGAACAGGCCACTCCCTGATGGCCCTAATCTTCTCGGGATCCACAGAAATACCACCTCCAGTCACCACATGCCCCAGAAAAGCAACTCGATCCAGCCAAAACTCGCACTTCAAAAACTTAGCATACAAACGATGCTTCCTCAAGATTCCCAATACCGTCCTCAAGTGCGATGCATGCTCTTCCTCCGACTTCGAATAGATCAGAATGTCGTCGATAAAGATAACGACAAACTTATCCAAAAAGTCGTAGAAAATCAGGTTCATCAGATTCATGAAAACTGCGGGCGCGTTAGTTACGCCGAAAGGCATAACCACAAACTCATAGTGTCCATACTTCGTCCTGAACGCTGTCTTCGGAACATCATCCCTCTTCACCTACAACTGATGGTAACCACTCCTCAAATCCAACTTAGAAAACACCCTCGAACCTCCAAGCTGATCAAAAATATCATCAATGCGAGGCAACAGGTATTTATTCTTAATGGTCACCGCATTCAATCCCCGATAGTCCACGCACATGCGACGCAAACCATCCTTCTTCCTAACCAGCAACACCGGTGCTCCCCACGGAGACACACTAGGATTAATATAACCCTTCAGCAACAGCTCATCCAATTGCTTCCGTAACTCTTCCAATTCTGCAGGTGCCATACGATACGGCGCCTTCGAAATCGGCTGCGCACCTGGAACGAGGTCAATAGAAAATTCCAGAGCTCGATCAAGCGGCAAACCAGACATCTCCTCGGGGAAGGCGTCGCCAAAATCTCGCACCACAGCTGGCCAATCCAGCTCCATCTGCATAGCTACAGCCTCCACCGGCCTGGCCCGAAATCTGACAGGACCAAGCGAACTGCTACCACGACTGAACTCAAATAATGGATGTCCGGGAATCTCGAACACCACCTTCTTCCTCCTGCAGTCGATCGTAGCATAGAAGCTCGCAAGCCAATCCATCCCAAAGACCGCATCGTAGTTGGTGATGTTGTGGACAATAAAATCAGCATAAAGCTCATGTCCACAAACCACCACAGAGCAAGGACTGCACCCACGATGCACCGTGACTACTCCATTCCCTGTGACGATGTTCCAACTCTTGGAGAGAGGGGACGTCGACAAGGAATGCTTCTCCACGAAGCTCTGGGCCAAAATGCACATTGACGCACCGGAGTCAAAGAGGACTCAGGCAGGGAACGTGCAAACCAAAACCACACCTAACAAACAGTCTAATCGATCAAATCTTATTCTAGCAACACCATACACAAGCATTCACATAATTTAACAATCAATTAATTAAGGAAGGAACAATCTAGATCGAAAGTTACCTGCAATAACCTCATCCATGGCCAAAACCTCCTCCTCGGTCATCAGAAATGCCTGCCTCCTCGGCGGAGCAGCCCGCTCAAAAGCCTGCCTCTGCGGGACGAGGGGCACCCCACGACCAGCGGGCACCGGGGCTCTCTGCTACAACGGCGGGGCAGCAATAGGTGTCCGCCAAGGTTGCCTCAACTTCGGGCACTTCCTGAGAGCATGGGCGGGATCTCCACAAGCAACACATTGCCCCAAGAACTTCCTACACGATTCCTTGATATGGCCCTCCTTGCCACAGAAGTTGCAAGTCCTCCGAACGGGCCCTCCTGGCCTCTTGAACTGAACAGGCTGGTTCGGCCTGAATCCAGGTCGAACCACAGCTCTCGCCTGCTCCACAGGCCTCTTCTCAGCACCAACAACAGACCCCTTCCTCTGGTTCACAAGCAGCTCCTGCCTCTTGGCAGCGACCAAAACCTTCTGATAAGATTCTCGGTCAGAAGAGGTCACAAAGCTCTGGAGCTCTGAAGCAAGCCCCTGCAGAAACCTCTGAGCTCGCTCCTCAGCGTCCTGCACCATCCTTAGTGCAAACCGACTCAGCCTCATGAACTCCTGGTGGTACATGTCCACCGACGAGTTCCCCTACTTCAGATCGATAAAACGATGCAGCATCTCTTCCCTGGCAGCCTTCGGGAAAACTCACCATCAAATCTGGCCTTGAAGGTAGCCCAGACGATCGGCTCCTCCAACATCTTTTCCTCAGCATCCCACCAATTCCTGGCGTTATCCTTCAGCTGGCGCTTCGCCAAGTCAACCCAACTAACTTCGTTGACCTTGGACATCTTCAGATTGTCCTCAATATTCCTCATCCATTCATCAGCAGCTAGGGGACCTTCCGTTCCATCAAAATACGCAGGACCCAGCTCTCTGAACTGCTTCGCCCCGGGCTCAGGGCGCGGGGTCTCCACCACCCGAGCAGCTCGAGTCACCGGAGCATTCTGCACCTGCAGAAGCACACCCTGCTGAACCTGCATCATCTGCAACATCATCCTCATCATCTCCCCATTAGTGGGCTCCCGCTCGGGCTCCTCGTCATGAGGGGGCGCACCACTACCACCCCCACGGGTGATCCGCCTTCCTGCCATCTAATGACGCAGAAAACGAAACAATTAGACTCATAGCTTAGGGCTCAGAGGTCGAAATTATTTGTTGGACAATCTTGCATTATTATCGATATCCCGATAATCGCAGTTACAGAGGACCTGCATGGGCCACCACTAAAACCTGTCACGACCCGCTTCCCTAAAATGGAGGCGAGACGTGAAAAGGTCCGCACGGGAGTGGAGCGGTGAACCCCCAAACCCGATAAGCGTCAATTTTGTATAAGCAGGTCCCTGTAATTGCAATCGAAACAACAACAATAATAATAATATGAGACGGATATAAAATACCAATCCCACAATTGTCCACAAAGTATTCAACATCACAGAAAAGTCACCAGGCTAAAGGGAAGAGTCTAAGGGCCCAGAACAAGGCCAAACAAAAGCAACGACATAAATAAGTATAGGTGCCACGCACCGATAACAAAACAACTGTCTAACAAAATAAAACACAACGGAGACACTAGGACTGGTCCCCAATGTCCGCGTACTCCCCGTCCAACACGGGCTCAAGCTCGGCGTCCGCAAACACCTCACCCTCAGCAAGCAACTCAGGCTCAGGGTCTAACATGCGTCACCCAAAAGAGAAAGGGGCACATGTCAGCAAGTCTAAAAGACTTGAGCAAGGAAACTGAAAGTAACTAGCAACCTAGCACTTATAATATTAAGCAATGATATGGCAGTTAAGTATGATGCAACAGTTTAAAAGAGAGGCAAGCACGCACGATGTAGCGAAAGCTACCAACTCACTAATTCACGAATCACTTATCACTGTTATCACTTGTGCACTAGAGATTTCGCCTGCTGGCTGGAGTGGCGGATCAGGCCATCTCGTGCTCAGGTGGTCGCATATCTCTTACCCCACCCATATGTGTATCGAGCATTGGCAATGCCAACACACTGGCTCGCTTCTGGATCACGTGCCAGGAAGTGTGTTTGGCATAGGGTTGTGCCCGCAACGCAGGTGCCTAGCCGGTATCCGAGCGTTGGGGTTTCCAACTACAGGGCTCGCTTCTGGAACACGAGCCAGGAATATAATATCGTAGCGTGTGCTACACAATCACAATAATTAATCACTATGCGATGGCATGAACAAATGATTGCGTACCGTTAATTGAATTTAAACGTGACATACTAGCATGATGAGGGTGACGGACCAAGCTTCGTTGTCAAGCTAGGTCAATGGCGTCTAAACGGCTATCCTTTCACCGTTTAGTCTCTTTTACGCTAAAACAAGGTAATGGCCTAAGACATGGCCCAAATCAAGAGATGCAAGTTTCACTTGCCTATCACCGGGGACGACGGTTACGAAAGTTCGTTTCCGCGGATGCTAGCCTACGGGGAATCGCTGTTATGGGGAACAATCATCAAAACACAAGTATTTTATTAGGGTTTCATAAAAATTACATTAGGATAAGAAAACAACGGTAGATCGATTTCTTACCGAGAGGAGGTGGAAGAAACACTCCGGGGAACCCTAGGACCAGATCTGGAAGAGTTTGGGGAAGTTTGGAGAAACTAGGGTTTTGGGGGATTTTGGGGATTTGATGGGTTTTGATGGATTTTGATGGAGATTTGGGGAAGATGAGAAGTAGATAGGGTGAATGGATGGATTGGATGATGGATTTAGGGTTTGGAATGAAGGATTGAAGCTTGGAGGAAGATGGGGGCTCAATGGGGGAGAAACTAGGGCTTAGGGTCGTGTTGGAGAAGATGAAAACGTTTGGGTTGGGTATTTATAGGTTGAGCTGGCGGCTGCCCAGAAATTAGGGTTTCAACACAGACTAGTCGGTCAAAGAACAACCACTGACCGACTAGTTTGGCAACTAGTCGGTCGGTCGACCAACGCAGACCGACTAAGTGTAAACAGTAACTCCTGAACGAAAATAGGATTTAGAGTTAGTCGGTCCATGAACAAATACTGACCGACTAGTTTAGCATCTAGTCGGTCGATGAACGTTCTTAGACCGACTAAGGGTAAACAGTAACTAGTGTCAAAATAATTGGAAGAGTTAGTCGGTCTGAGTACAAAGCTTAGCCGACTAGTTTAACAACTAGTCGATCGGAAGATGAACTTAGACCGACTAAGCAATGAACAGTAACTATACAAAAATTTAGATGATGAGTTAGTCGGTTCAAGAAGCATTGCCGACCGACTAGTTTGCAACCTAGTCGGTCAACAGCTCTTCTTAGACCGACTAACGATAAACAGTAACTCCTGAGAAAATTTAGAAAGCTCACTAGTCGGTCCAAGAAGGATTGCCGACCGACTGGATCGTCATCTAGTCGGTCGGTGCCCTTTCTCATACCGGCTAATGAGCACCAAAAGTTCCGATACGGAGCGCGAGGCCCCGTGATCGAATCCTAAGACTCCTAGGCTTGATCTAATAATAAGATACGACCGCTATGAAGCCCATCACAAATGACGTACTTCGAAATCGACGATCCTAAGGAAGAATCGAGAAAATACGACGAATCGATCGAAAATGAAAGTTACGGTGTCGAAAACCACACAAGAGGGGAAAAATCCACCAAAACATATATTATATTATAATAAATCCAGATACAAGGAAACCAGTCGTTACACAATGGCTGAGGGGCAAGGACCCCAACACATTCAATACTTGGGAGCGACTTTCGAACGCATTCTGGAACAAGTTCTTTCCTCCGGGGAAGACGATGAAGCTGAGAAGTGATATCTCCTCTTTCTCCCAAGCTAGCCATGAGTTGCTATATGAGGCGTGGGTGAGGTACAAAGAAATGCAAAGGAAGTGTCCTCACCACGAGCTCCCCCATTGGCAGATCATCAACCTATTCTACAATAGACCGAGGGACAATTTGAAGTCCTCTATGGATGCCACAACAGGTGGATCTTTCATGTCGAGAAACGAAGTGGATGCCGGAACTATCTTGGAGAACATGGCGTCCAATAACGACAAGTGGAGTGATGTGCGTGCTACACCGAAAGATGGTGGCATGCATCGGATTGAGGAAGCGGACAAGCTATCAAGCAAATTCGATTTGCTTTCCACTCAAATTTCAGCATTTATGGTTGGAGCCGATGCCGCTAGCCTACAGTAAGTAGCGGCCGTGGAAACTGAAGTGATTGGAGACTTCGGTGTTGGGGAGATTTCGGCGCCCGTGGATCAAGCAAGTGGCTTATTCTATAATCCTACGGGAAATGCGCCATATCCACCGTGAACAAATTCTAACCCTGTATATTATCCCAACAATCGGAATCATCCAAATTTTAGCTACAAGGCACCCTACCAACAATTTTAGCAACTTCCTCACCAACAATTTCACCAACCTCCTCCGCCTTAGCAAATATATCAACAACCTCCTCCTCAACAACAACAACCTTTACCCCATCAACATCAACAGTACAATCAACAACAATGAGTGATCTCTCCGGTAGAGAATCTTCTGGCTCAGTACATTTCAAATCAGGAGATGATCACTCAGCAATTACAACTTGGACAGAAATCCTTGACCGACCAACTGACCCAATTGGGGTTACAAGTAGCCAACCTCCAAAAGGCGCAAGGACAATTGACGGGTCAACCGGAGGTGAATCTTAGAGCACCGAGCCAAACCTTAGCCTTGACACATAGTCAAGCGAATGTTTCCGCTATTGTTCTGATGAGTAGAAAGGAGATTCTGGCACGGGAGGCAGAGAAAGATAAGGGAGCACCCATTGACATTGTGCAACTGTAGATGAAGATAAACAACAACGGAGCTTCAACATCAAGTCCCGTGGGTCCGAAAGAAGATTCTGAGAAGACGAAGAAGAATGAAGGTGAAGACTTGAGAGTCTTCAAGCCTACGATCCCATTTCCGCAAAGGATTGTCAAGGCCAAGATCGACGAAAAATATGGCCGGTTCTTTGAAATAGTGAAGGATCTAAGTCTTCAAATCCCGTTCATTGAAGCGATTGAAACTATTCCTTCATACGCAAAGTTTCTCAAAAATCTAATGACGAAGGGAACAAGGAAAGAAAAGGTGGTCCTTACGGCGGAATGTAGCGCCTTGATTCAACGAGCAAATCTGTCGAGGCTTAAAAAACCGGGAAGTTTTTCGATTTCGTGCTCTATAAGGAAGTCTCTATCAATAGAGCACTTGCTGATTTAGGAGCAAGTGTGAGTCTGATGCCCCTTTCAATCTACAGAAGAATCAACATGGGAGAACTGGAACCTACGGGGATGACCTTGCAGCTAGCGGATCGATCCGTCAAGTACCCAGTGGGAGTCATCGATGACCTACCAGTTAATGTCCACGGTGTACGTGTGCTGGTGGATTTAGTAGTGATGGATATGCCCGAGGATAATCACACTCCGATTATTATCGGAAGACCTTTTATGGCGACCGCCGGTGAGCTCATCGACGTGAAGAAGGGAAAGTTGTCCTTAAACATCAGTGATCAAACGATAGAATTTGACTTAGCACTGTCCATGAAGCTACCACCCAAGGAGTTCAATTGCAATCTTTTGGAGATTGAAGAAGAGAGAGTTAATGAAGCATGAGCACTGGAAGTTCTTTCTAGGAATCCCCCTGAAGACTTGGATGGAGTAGATGAGCACTCTAGGCTAGACGGAGAGGAAATTCTTGAGCCAGAATGTGTCTCCCAATAAACTCCCACTAGATTTGGAAAGAATGCTCAGATGAAGAGCGAGGGCAAAGAGCCTTTGGTGCTCAACACCAACAAAGTGTGAATCTTGAAGAGAGTGGTGTGTGTCACCAACACTAAGGAGAAGCCATCGGATATCACTAATGGGGGAGTGATTGAGACCATCCATTTGTCGCCGCTATCAACAACCAGAACTTTTGCCACAACCACTGAGAGGACGCCAACCGTCGAGCGTCACCCATTCAAGCCACCTTGAATATCATACCGGGCGTCGAGCGAACGACTATAAAAAATAGTGCTTCATGGGAGGCAACACATGTCCTAAACTTCTGATGGTTTTTAATAAGATTAGTTTATTAATTTTTGTGTATAAATGCTGCTGTGGGGATATGTGTTGGAAAACTTAGAGGATTTAAAATTTTTGTGCAGGAATTGCCCCACCCGATCGGGTCATACATCAACCAATCAGGTGGATTGTTTCAGTAAGTGACCAGCTTCAGTCGAAGAATGAACTGATCGGGTGATAAATTCGGCCATCGGGTCGGTGATCGGGTGAATTAAAACAGAGACTTAGGAAGTTTTTCGGAGAGCGGTCAACCGATCGGGTGAGTTCTCACCCGATCGGGTGACCTGTAGCTACTAATCCAAGAGGGTTTTGAAAATTGATCCTACTGATCAGGTGGATTTTCAACCGATCAGGTCATCAAAGGCCTATATAACCCCCCACCCGACTGACATTCCACCCGACCTCCAAAAACCGATCTCGAGCGGTTCGTTTGGACTTCTTCCCAAGCGATCTTCTACATCACTCCTATTATTACTAATCACCCTACCCCACTTCCTCCACTAATCTCCCACCATCAAAGCCCCTCCATCGACCACATTCAAGCCGCAAATCCCTTGAAACCCTAGCCATAACCCTAATTTCTCCCAATTTTCAAAAACTCTGTTTTCTTCGGATTAGTGTGCGGCGGCTCTCTGGATCACTCCCTCGTGCATTGTGGGATCTTTTGGAGCTAGGAGCCGCATCATTTACTGGGTAAACTCGCTCCATAACTTGGTTATTATATTGCCCAAAAAATTTTATTTTGTCACTTTGTCATTTGTTGTGTGCACCCACATATCATCTTGCATATCACATCAAATCGTCACAATATCATGGAAAAAGACAAAGATAAGGGTAAGCAACCTATGGTGGATGAGGAGCCGTCTCGCAAGAGACAACGACCCACACGTCCTATACATGGACGCGCTCCTTAACCACTGGCTACCCAACCACCGCCCCCACCTGTCGTTCCCGCGAGAGACCCACTACTCGGACCTCAGGGTATTCGCTATATAAGCCAAGCCCACAAGGATTTTTTCTCTCGCCTCGACCAACACCCTCACCTCTCCACCAAGTTCGCACACGACCAAACCTTATTCGCTCTCGGAGTTTTCTTCGAAGTCGAATCATTATTCGCGAACTTGGGATGGCTTGGTTTCCTCCATGCCTATGCTCAATCCTACCCCATGCTAACACTAGAATTCCTCTCCACGATCAAAATCGAACCGGGGTCAAATATTGTTTTTTTGCCTTCAGAACCGAAATTTCCCTACTCCTTTGACCACTATCAATCATATTTTCGGTTTTTCCAATCTTGAAGGTAGCTCCCTTGCCAATGAATTGCACGCCGACTTTGACGTCGACTTCTTTTGGCAACGTCTCACATTACACGATCAATATCCTAGGGGCAAGGCCAAGGCCTCTTCGATATTTCACCCGGTCTTCTGCCTCGCCCATCGCATTATCTCAAGCACTTTCTTTCCACGGGAGGATTCCGGCACCGTGACCATCCCAGATCTTTTCATTCTTTGGGCGATGACTTTTCCTTTCATTCCCGGTGTCGACGGGATTACTTTTGAGGCACCGCGTGTTTGCATCTATGCCGCCTCGTGGCTAATTCAAAAGCTTGTTGATATTAGCCATGCAAATAAAGGCAAATATCGTTGTGGTGGCCTCATCACAATCATTGCCCAACATCCACCCTTCAACATCGAGTTTCCCCCCAATTTGATCTGTCCCCCCAGGATCTACTCACCTTGACATCGATGTCCTGAGGCACACTCACTGCACCTTATACCATTCTGTCGAACCCTGATCACGTCACCATTGATCTTCCGACAGATTGGTCTTACCCACCCGATCCTGAATTTGTGATGGGGGGCTACACCTTCAGTTCTTTCTTCTTGACGCTCCTAGATCACCTTCTCCTGCCGCCCACTTTGGCGAGTAGGATATTCCTGAGTTCAGAGGAGACAAAAGGGCTGGACCCAGTGCCACCACCCCGGCTGCTGATGCTGTTTCTTCCGAGGCCCCGATTACGGCCCTGCATGGCCTGGCCTCTCATGTCGACATGACCCCTGCCACCGGCACACACACACACACACTGTCGTGTGTCGTGCTACTTCTGCTCGCCTCGCTTTCGAGGCTGAGATGGCTGCTTTGCACGCTGGCGCATCATCCTCCTCACCCTCGGATCTTTCTACCTCTTTTCTATCCTATCCATGTTTCCTCGCTCTCGAGGGAAACATAGCCGCCATTCTCTGCCATTCTGACCCATATCCACGGCGCTCCACCCCATCACCTCCTCCGTCGCCTCCTCGACGATCGTCCCCTCCCACCACCGCTTCTCCTCTTCCCATCACTTCTTCCCCTCCCACCACCACTACCGTTGACCTGCCACTCCCACCACCTTTCACCTCTATCACCACAGCCTACTCACGTCACAAGAAACAGGTCGTTGTGCGTGCGAGATCATTACCCACACCCTCCTCATCAGTCGCCGTATCCCCACCACCCTCTGTTACCACTGACACCCCACCCATCATTCACATCCCCACTGAGCCCACCCTTGCATGATCTCTATCTCTTTCTCCACTTCTTCGCACACCCGTCACCTCTCCCGACCACACCCCTCCACTCTCTTCCAAGGAGGATGAGGAGCCTTTTGCTCCTGCATCTTGATTTCATTTTTTTCTTTTCTGATTTTCCCCTAGCCAGTTTTTTCTGATTCACCATGATCATATCTTCTTTCATGCGTTGTTGAGATCAGCTTGGGGGAGATCTATGTTTTGTGTCTGTGGTCGTGTCATTCGTTTGCCGTGTGCTTGTCTTGTGTGTTTGTGTGTGTTTCTTTTGTCTAGTCCGTGTCGGTCTTTATTTTCTTTATTTTTCTATGTCTATTTTTCTGTGTTTTTCATGTTTTTTTCCGTTTCTTTGTATGTGTCAGTGTGCGTACTTCCCTCCCATCTTTCTTTGCCCTCCCGCACTTCATGCTATTGCATCGATGGCAATGCAACGTTCAGCTTGGGGAATCAGCTTGGGGGAGTCGCACAGTGTGCGTTAATCTTGTCTTTTTCCCCGTTTTGAGTCGTTTTCTTCGGGTTTTTCTTTTTTTCCATTCTCTCTCTCTCTCTCTCTCTCTCTCTCTCTCTCTCTCTCTCTCTCCCCCCCCCCTCCCTCCCTCCCTCCCTCCCTCCTAGAGATGATCCCGCATGATGAAACTGCCACTAAACCACACACACTTAGCTAAGCTACGACGCCTATCCTCACTAACCCTAGGAAGCCGAGTTTTGTTGCATTTTATGCTCCGTGGGTTCACTTTGCCTTTTGTGTTGAGTTATGTGTTGTGACTAGCTAGTTGGTGTGCTTCTACGTTGTGATTTTGTTTTATATGCATATCCATGGATAACCCCTAGACTATCATGTTTTGATTTCGAATATGCGGTATATTGCTTCTACTTTCTACTTCATTATGCATGAATCATCCTATATATGTACACTTCAAATCGCATGCGTCGGGACTCTACCAATAGGACTAGGATAACTCATGTTGCTTACGCTTTGATCCATCGAAAAACACCTTTTGCCAAGTGTTTATAATTCGAATTCTTTTTTGTTTTGCTTGGTGCAAATCCCCACGTCATGTACTTTACTTCCACTTGGGAGAGTACACATTTTTGCCACTTACCAGCGCATTATTCTCCCGCTTTTGGAGAATGCGCATTATCCCACATTTATAAATAAAAAAAAGAGAAAGATTGGAAAATCCAAAAAAAAGGAGAGAAAGAATTTGTATAGCCAAAATCCAAAAATATATACAAAAATCCAAAACCAAAAAAAAAATCATGTTGTAAATATTACTCCTACCGCCGAACAAAGGAAAGGCGAGAATCTGCACCTAGTGCTCTCCTCTAAACCTACTCAATCCCTTTCGTTTTCGAACACACTTGGCATAGGAGCTTTCTAGCAATCATCTCGACGATCGTGCGGCGATTTCCTATTTTCTAGCAGTAGAGTCCCCTGACATGTGACATGTTTCTATTCTTACTCTATTCTTATGCATGCTTGAACTATTATTCACCGCTAACTCGAATTGATTCGATATTTGGGTCATTCCATGGATATGTGTATATGAAGCTTCAGTGCATGATTTAGATAGTTACACCGTTGGCTGGCTCACCACCGCACCCGCTCGTGCTTCACCATGTGAACCCATGACACTAGTAGGAACTCATATTCCTGGGCTTAGTGATATGCATCTCGCGTGCTTACTTGGTGTGTTGTGTTTGTTTCTGTTGGCTCTGACGGGTAATCTAGGATTCCTTTTTCTTTTCTCTGTTTCTCTCTCTATTTCCCGCCAGGCTTCTATTCTCACTCGTCTTCCTTGAGGACGAGGAAGAGTTCAGCTTGGAGGATTTTGACGTGCGTTTATATTTTATATATTCACGCACGTCTTCTCCGTCGTTTTTCGTTTTTTCGTATCCGTTCCTTTGTGTTTTTTTAGTTCCTTTTCACTTTCTTGTGTTTGTGTAAATTTGCAAGACTTTGCTAGCGCATGTGACATTTATGGCCAACATCATGAGTCCCCGAAGCAACGGGAGGTGTCGCACGAGATCCCGAGAGCCATTCGTCAAGAAAAACCATGTATTAGCTCTCAACCATTAAGGTAGAACAACCACCCGATCCGTTCATGCGACTGTATCAGTCCTGAGGAAGAGACAGATTCACTTGATCAGTTCAGTGATTGGATGGATGTAAACCAAAACGCAGCTGTGAAGGCCAAAGCTCAACCGGTCAGTTGACTTGTCAACCGATCGGGTCCCCTTTAGCTACTTTTTCCCAAGCTCGAGAAATCGAAGACTCACCCGATCGGTTCAGCGGTCGGGTGAGATTTATTAGAGCCGAAGACTAATCTTTCCGTCGTCTCACCCGATCGGGTGAAGTTTCAACCGATCAGGTGAATGTCTATTTTTATCTTCTTCTGGGAATATTTCCAGGCATCTTGCCCACTTGTATAAATAGGGCTAGGTTTTCCCAGAAACGAGGATCCCAATTTTAAGCTGTTTTAGAGGGATTTTTAGCTGCTTTGAATTAAACTTTAATTGTAAGTTCTTTGATCGTTCTTATATTTTGATATTGCATTTATACTTCTATTTGCTACGGTAAACAATCGCATGATTTCCATCCTTATGGCTATATCCTATTTTATTGCATTTCATATCTTGTATAGTGAGTAGTTCTTCAATCTGGAACATTGGTGGAAGCCCCTTTATGGGTTCTTCCTAGAACGGCCATAGGACTAGGGATCCGATTGGATCTAGGGATTTAGATTATTACGCGGGGGCGTTTCATTGTCATCGGCGGGAGAAAGACCGCCTTTGATCGTCGGGCCAAGAGGAAATATAACGGGAGTTTGATTCTCTAGCCACAGCTACCCCCTAGCGTAGACATTTGATCCTTGCACGTGGGAAATGCTTGGACGAAATGTCGGGAGCAATCGTTGCGAGCTTAGTGCTCCTGGAGTCAGGTGGTGGTGGACATGGGAATGCCCAACGTCCGAACCCGGGTAGACCTATCGTATCATCCTGGGCATCGACTGGAATATCGGGCCCATGGGACGCTAGGTATCACTTTTAGAGGCAACGTCTCACCGCCAAACCCTAGCATTCGGTCATTTTCCTATCCTTCGGCCGTAATAGTGAGAACCCATGATTAGGACGTAAGCCAAAGTCCTAGGTTACCTTTTTACCTCTTACATCTTTTATGTTAGCTTAAATTGTGACAACAAACCGAGAATTGGATGGCTCATCCCCCGGGTGACCCGGTTACTGATTGTTTCCAAGCACAATACACGCCTCCCCGTGATCGACCCCAAGCTACACTTTGACACCGTGCGCTTGCAGTTTACAAATTCTAATTCTAGTATCCCCGTCCCGATTTGTGTGTCAAACGGATGGGCGGTCATTAGCGGACAGATCAATGAAAGTTCCAAGAGGTTGTGTGGAGAATGTTTTGGTTCAGGTGGACAAGTTCTACTACCCCGTGGATTTCATCGTCCTAGACATACATGGACCACCTTCTGGTAACTCCACTCCTGTCATTTTGGGACGTCCATTCTTAGCTACATGTAACGCCGTAATCAATTGTAGGAATGTACAGTTGAAGATAATGTTTGGTAAAATGAAACTTGAATTAAATATCTTTAAATCATGTAAGTTGCCAACAGGTGTTGAAAGTTTTGAAGATGTATGTTTTATTGAAAATTTGATTGAAGACTATTTTGAGGCTGAGTATGAATGTGAAACTCATTATATTGATTATAATTTTGATGGTATTAATGAGTCTTATTTTGTGCAGGGCACTCATCAAAAATCAAGGGAAGCATGTGCACCGAGATTTGAACCATTGCCAGCTGGACTGCCACCACAGTTACCCTCTGACGTGAAGCATCCAAAGCTTGAGCTGAAGCTATTGCCTGACTACTTGAAGTATGCTTTCCTTGGATAAGATGAGACATTCCCAGTGGTAATATCTTCCAAACTTACACTTGAACATGAACACTTATTGCTTGATGTACTTAATGAACATAAATGGGCCATTGGATGGTCCATTGCAGACATCAAAGGTATAAATCCCTTAACTTGTACACATCACATTTATCTGGAGGATGATTCAAAACCTACGCGTGAAATGCAACGTCGGGTGAACCCGACGTTAAAAGAAGTGGTAAAAGGTGAGGTTCTTAAATTACTTGATGTTGGAATTATTTATCCAATCTCTGATAGCAAGTGGGTTAGTCCAACTCAAGTTGTACCTAAGAAATCTGGTTTAACTGTGGTTAAATATGAAAATAATGAACTCATACCTATGCGAACCACCACTGGATGGAGGTATAGATTATAGGAAGCTTAATTCAAAAACAAGAAAAGACCATTTTCCTTTGCCTTTCCTAGATCAAATTTTAGAGAGAGTGGTTGGTAATGAATATTATTGTTTTTTGGATGGCTACTCAGGTTATTATCAGATAGAGATTGCTCTAGAGGACCAAGAGAAAACCACTTTCACTTGTCCCTTTGGAACTTTCGCATTTAGGAGGATGTCATTTGGTCTATGCAATGCACATGCTACTTTTCAACGTTGCATGTTAAGCATATTCAGTGATATGGTTGAAAAGATAATAGAAGTATTGATGGATGATTTCTCTGTATATGGCACTTCATTTGAAAATTGTTTATCTAACTTGGCCCTTGTTTTGTGCAGGTGTAAAGAGAAGAACTTGCTACTCAATTGGGAAAAGTGCCACTTCATGAATACAGAAGGTTTGGTACTTGGTCACTTTGTTTCTAAAGCAGGTATTCAAGTGGATGGGGCGAAAGTTGAAGTAATAGAGAAGTTGCCAACGTCAAAAAGTGTCAGAGATATTTGTTCCTTCTTGGGTCATGCAGGATTTTATAGACGCTTCATAAAGGATTTCAGCGCTATCTCTCGACCTCTTTGCAATTTATTAACTTTAGATACTGAATTTATTTGGACGCAAGAGTGTCAAAATTGTTTTGAAAAACTGAGATCCTTACTTGTCTCATTGCCTATTTTGCAGGTTCCAGATTGGACTCTTCCTTTCGAGATTATGTGCGATGCGAGTGATTACGCAGTGGGGGCGGTTCTTGGGCAAAAGAAAGAAAAAGTTCCTTATGTGATTTACTATGCAAGTAAGACCATGAACGATGCTCAAAGAAATTACACGACAACGAAAAAGGAATTACTTGCAGTGGTATTTGCGTTGGACAAGTTCAGGAGCTACATTTTGGGATCGCATATCGTCGTCTATACGGACCATTCTGCACTCAAATATTTATTATCTAAAATGGATGCAAAACCTAGACTTATACGATGGATTCTTCTATTGCAGGAGTGGAGAATCATGTTGGAGATCACCTCTCTCGATTGACGGTAGGCACAGAGTCCCCAGATACACCGTTGAGAGATTCCTTGCCCGATGAGCAACTTTTCGCCGTCTCTACTCTACGATGGTTTGCGAACATAGTAAATTATTTGGTGACAGGTAGAACTCCATCACATTGGTCCTCTCCTGATTTTAAACGTCTCAAACATGAGGTAAAATCTTTCTACTTTGACGATCCTTATCTCTTTAAATATTGTGGAGACCAAATTATGAGACGATGTATACCCAATCATGAAATTAGTAGTGTTTTACAATTTTGCCATGATGGGATATGTGGAGGACACTTTTCTGCTCATAAAACTGTTGCAAAAATTTTACAAAGTGGATTTTTCTGGCCCACCATGTTTAAAGATGCATATGCTTATTGTAAATCATGTGTGCGTTGTCAACAATTGGGGGAAATCACAAAAAGAAATATGATGCCTTAAATCCCAAGTTAGAAATAGAAATATTTGATTGTTGGGGGATTGATTTTATGGGACCTTTTCCACCTTTATTTGGTTATGTTTACATACTCGTTGCAATTGATTATGTTTCTAAATGGGTGGAGGCTATTCCTTGCAGGTCTAATGACGCATCCATCGTGCTAAAGCTCTTAAAAAATATTTTCGCACGTTTTGGAGTGCCAAAGGCCATTATTAGCGGTGGAGGTTCCCACTTTTGTAATAGGCTCTTCGCAAATTTAGTGAAGAAGTTTGGGGTGACACATAAAGTTTCAACTCCATACCATCCCCAAACGAATGGACAAGCTGAACTTGCAAATAGGGAGATCAAGAATATCCTTCAGAAAACGGTGAATCCCACATGCAAAGATTGGAGTCTTCGCTTGCCTGAAACTTTATGGGCCTACATGACGGCATACAAGACTATTCTAGGGATGTCTCCTTACCGTTTAGTTTATGGAAAAATTGTCATCTTCCTGTTGAATTAGAACATAAATCTTATTGGGATATCAAATCATTAAATTTGCTTGATGAGTCATCGAATGATTCTCGTAAATTGCAGATGTCGGAGCTTGAAGAGCTATGGAGGGAAGCGTATGAAAATGTGAAATTGGCAAAAGAAAGGATGAAAGCGGTACATGACAAAATGATCCTAAGGAAGGAGTTCAAACAAGGGGACAAGGTTTTGGTGTACAACTCGAGGCTACACTTATTTTCAGGAAAGCTACGTTCCAAGTGGTCGGGGCCTTATTATGTCAAGCAAGTATTCCCACATGGAGCGGTGATTTTGGTAAATGAGAAAGACGGCAACGAGTTCAAAGTTAATGGACAACGATTAAAACACTTTCAAGAACATTGGACCAAGGAGGATACGACCATGGAGCTTATGAATCCACCCTCGGGTGGCACTTAAATTGGTGTGTTCTTTCCTTACTCAGTAGTAGTAGACTTCCTTTTCTTTATTTTACACTTTTTTCCTTAAGAATTTTGACTCTAGTATTCTCTTTTCAACATTGAGGACACTGTTTGTCTTTATGTTAGGGGGAGGGTATTAGACCTTTTTTAATGAGATTTTCCTTTTTTGGTTTTTTTCTGAGAGAGAGAGAGAGAGATAGAGAGAATAAATCACCATCACTCAGAGAGAGAGAGAGAGAGAGAGAGAGAGAGAGAGAGAGTCACCATCACTCATATTCTAACCATCATTTAAGCCCTTTTAAAGAGTCACTTTATCAGATGGTTATGCATTAATGGCATTCTAAAAATTGTCTATTGGTTGAAATCATTGTTTTTTCTCTTCATGGAATTAATCATTAATATGCCCCTTATGAAAAGTTTCAAATTTCATGACTACTACCTCGAAATGGTTTGAATTAATTCCATGCAAGTCGTTGTGATGCATAAGTTTAAAGTGGACACGATAGATAGGAATAATTTTCTTTTTGAAGAGGAATGTGGCCATAAATATGTTCTAAAATGCGAGTCTAATGAATGGGTGTGAGTTGCCAAAAAAATAATTGAAAGAAAAAAATGAGAAAAAGAATAAAGTGCATCGTTCCCTTGAGTTTATCAAGTAGCCGGGTCTTCGTGCCTCAGGAAGCTTTGGAGATTCGCGTCGAAAGATAGATGTATGGGGAGTGCACTCACAAAAAAGAGAGAATAAAACTTAGATGATTCGAGTTATTAAGTTTGAGGGGCTCTTCTAAGCATAATGCCCGAAGGTCCACTGACCTATGAGTCATTAACTGAAAGCTCAATACATGGATAATTCTAAGTCAAAAAAAGAAAATAAAAAAGAGAGAAAGATATGGCACCCATGAATTAGACGACCTTTAAATAATGCTGATTCCTTGAAAAATAAAAAGTTATGAATTGATGTTGTGTTACACTTTTTATCCATGCAAAACGATGCTCGTATGTTATGTATTTAAACTAGATTAGAGAATATGACATGGATTTGAAATCATTCATAATTGCGTATATTCGTGGTAAATATTATGACAGAAAGTGTGTTATTGAGACAAGCCTTAGATAATTGGAAGGATTTAAAATTTTCTAAACATCCGATTTAGTCGTTCTTTTTGCTAGAGACTAGCAAAACGCTAGTTGGGGATGTGATTCATGGTAAATATTACATATTTAGCCCCTCATTAGCCCCATTTTGTGCAGATAAGGTACTTATTTGGTCTCTAATACAATCATATTTTGAATATCGCTAAGCAAACTCCTGTTTTATGCACAAAACAGCAATATACTAAGTATTTCTGCACTTTCTATATTTTTCATGCGAAGATCTCGATCTCACGATTCCAACGACTATTTATTTGTATTTTTCTGAGATATGTGCTAATTACTAAGAATGTTTGAATGCAAAATACCATTTAAATGAAGAAATACGCAAGAAATACGACTTGAAATACGAAATACGGCCGCGTATAAGCAATACCGCTCCATTGGGCGGGCCACGTGGTACCGATCGAGCGCTTCTCGCTCAATCCAGCGGCCCAGCGGAGCGGACGACGCGGCGAGTTCACGAGCGTTCGATCAAGATCGAACAGACGACATTACGAGCGCATCAGTAGCGAAGAGCGGGCGAAGACGGGGCGACGTGGCCGGTTCACAGCCGCTCGATCAAGATCCAGCGGCCCGGACCATCTTCACTTCGATTCAAAATCGATGGGCGATTTACATGTGCCGCACAGCGACGTGGCATCATCTGTGCCGTCCCGCCTTTGATCCAACGACGTCGAAACGAGCGAAGTGTATGCAAAGCAGCCCGATGCAGACGAATAGAGGGCAAACTTTGCGGGCGACGTGGCGTAACAAGGGCCGTCCGATCCTCAATCCAACGGCTGTGATTAAATCCGAGATGGATTCGGAAACGAAAGCGGATGTGGGCGCAGATCCGCTAAGCGAGGACACGTGGCAGCACCAAAACACATCCCGCATTGATCAAACGGCCCACGATTGCACCGACGGTGGTTTGCGGGTTTGAGTGTTTTAAGCGGATTTGAGCGAAAAAATAGGATCCGCAACCGACTTAATTCCCATATAAATACCCTAGTATTCCAGAGAGTATTTACATCAGTTTTGAGCGTATTTTGAGCGTATTGGAGGGGCTACAGAGCGTATTTTCGTGAGATTTTCTGGGCCTTTGGAAACAGAGAACAGAGGCTCTTGCAGAAGAAATTCAGAGGCTTTTGATGAGTTTTGGTGATAGAAATCTCAAATTTTACCTTGTATTTCACGTATTTAGCATGTATTTTGACCTTTTGATCATGTACTTGCTAATGAAATTGGGTTTTCTTCTCTCCATGCGTGGCTAACACCCTTGTATATTGGTTGTGATGTAGTTAGGGTGTTGTAATCTATGGTTTCTATGTCTTTTCGCCCTATTTCACATGTTATATCACGTATTTTGCTAGATTCTTCACGTATTATTCAAGTCTTTGTTGGTGTACTTGGATCGAATCTGATCTTTGCGAACTTATTCGTGGCATGTACCTTGTAGACATCACCGTGACCCTTGTGGGCACATGAATTTAAATTCTTTAAGAAGCTAGAAATTTATGTGATTATTTACGACATTTTTGAATGTACTTGTATCGTTATATTTTCCGACGTTCTCATACCCTTGCGGGGTGAAAAATTGAGTTATAGAAAAGACGATGATAACCATTGATTACACCTACCATAATGAAATTACAACCGACACATTCTCCTCTCATTGGTTTCTTATATCGACTCTCTGTACACGTTTTAATATTACTCTTTCGTTTACTTAAAACCATCATCACGATTTTCTCACCTTTGAAAGGTGGTAGTTTCTCATCGTTTTATTAATCTTTTGAAACTGATTCTTTTGGTTTACAGGTCGACTGTCCCGTGGATTCGATACATGACTCTCCAGGTTTACTACTTGATTCTCCTGCACTTGAGAGTAGCACTCACACATTTCGAGACGAGTCAGTGCACCAATGGCGTTCGTCATCAACTAGCAGAGGGAAAGGTTCAGGGTGCATAAGAAGTAATGCATCAAGGGGTGCATGGGGTATCTAGGCCCTCGTTAAAAGGCTTTGACATAAACCCCAACTTTTTGATCGCCAGGGGATGGACCCTCTCGTCTCTCCCTGGCACCTGTATCTGATAATTGAGGCGGACGTAGCTTCTCTGGAACTCGAGGATCTGATCGGCTCCAACTTTGGACCTCAGATTCACAATCAGACCAGGCTCTATGGCCCCCTCCTTGTTCTTCTGCATGACGGTAACCAATCTCGACGAAGCCATTTCTTTCAAATGGAGAAAATCTAAATCAAGAAAGAAGAAGACGTTATCTTCGAATTCTGTTGTTGGAACCATATTATATCAACAAGGAGACAACCCCACGATGGGACACGCATCAAAGATCCAAGAATCTACGTATCTTGCGTTTCGAGCCGTCGGCTCATCCGATTGGCGAGGCGGACGTTTTGGCGCCTAGAACTCGAGTGCAAATTCCTCAAATGTCGTGCCCCATTAATGTGATGTAACATCGCTTGAATTCAACAGTCGGACCCGTTGAGGTCGTACAATGGGGGCCATTGTTGAACCATTGGGCTAGCACTCAAGACAAATCCCACAAAAGAAGCCCAACATCGACTCGGTCAAAGCCCACCAGCCAGTCGCACATTGCACTCCCATCACTCGAACGTGGGATAAAAGGCGGCCTCATAAATAGCAGGAACATGGGCAACGTTCAATCCAATTAAGTAGTGGAGATCATGGCACAATAATGGGTGACCGTTATCTCCCCAACGTCACTAAAAGGACCTATGAGGTCTATAAATACGAGAGGGTTTCAATTCCCAAGGTACGAGATCTACTACATAGACTCTACTCTTTCAACCGATAATTCTTCCACTTTAGAACTTGCGACGTCAGATTTGAGACAAACTCCGTGGGTCGATCTTAGCTGCTCCAAGCTCCCTCTCTTACTTAAGTTCCCGTACTAACTTAAGCATCGGAGAGGATTTGGGTCGGGACCCAGATCCGACCCCCTGATGTTTCTTTGTGGTGTAGATCGACGAGTCTCAATCTCCTGCGAAGGATGGCATCGAGCTTCCGAGCCTCGATCGATCGACTAATAGACAGCTCGAAGGTCGATAGGGCACCATACCCCAACCAACATCCATCAATTGACCCTAGTTCTACCAACCTAGGGTCCCATTCAACTTGCTGACGAAGCTCTGACTCAGCACGGAGGGTCCACGTCAGCTAGACAACTGTCTCGGTCATTTTTTGGCCTTAACAGATGTGTAACGTGGTCTCTGTGTAAAAAAATTAAGCTTGGTAGTATAGAATTCACCCTCAAATCGAGTGCTGCTAGTCAATTACACAAATGCTAAAGGTATTACATTTTATTTACAAGTTTGCTATTATATTAATGGAGTTGATGTGCGCACTGACCAAGTTGCTGTGTGCACTGACCAATTTACACACACCACCCAAACAAATTTAAAAAACATTTTTTTAATGTTTCACAAAACAAAATATCCTCACATTATCCCTCTCCCCTTCATCATCATCCATAATCTCACTCTCATTCTCCCCCAGCGGTGCCAGACGCAGACGCAACCCCGCCCAACCGGGGCACCCACCGCCCACACCGCCCCCTCCACTTCTTCATCCCATCTCTACATTTCCTTCCCCAACCTATTCATTCTTCCCCCTCCTGTTTTCTATGCCCCCCTCTCTCCCACGCCTCCGGCACTCACCGCCGCATCCCACCCCTCCACTGCTTCACCTCATCCCATATCCCCCACCTCTTCATTACTTCCCCTCCCCATTGCCGTCGTCGCTGTCATCGCTGGGGCGGGGGTGCAGCGATGACGACAGATAAGAAAAGGAATATGATGGAGGTGGCATAGAGATGGAGGGTAACAGAAGATAAGTTTCAATGATAACCATGTAAATTTTTTATGTTAAACTTGTAAATGAGTGGTATTCAACAACCGGCTTCGTGCGCATAGAACTCCCTATTTTAATAACTATTTCATTCTTAAGTAAAATTCCATTTTTACCCTCTTTCTCTCTTCTCTACTGTTCACTGGTCCTCCATCTGCTGCCTCTTCCGCATGCTCCTCCTCTTTGCCAGCGCAACAATAGCCGCCTTTTCTCTTCCCTTCAAGTTTTCCATTGACTTTTTGTGTTTAATTGATTTTTTTAAGATTTTTAACGTTTAATTGCAAGAAGAGTAGGAAGATGAATTGGAACCGATGGAAGAGGTGGAGGCAGAAGAGGCGAATGAGGAGCTGGAGGATAGTGGAGGATGCAATGGCAAGTGGAGTAGGAAGAGAGAGGTTGATGAAGAGAGCGATAAAATGGGAATTGTTGAATGCAAATGTCATGTGCTTAGCAATTTTAATGGAAGTGTTGTGTGCTTGGCAATTTAATGTGTTTAGGAAAAAGTGTATTTTGCACTCTTCAAAACAGTCAAAAATTTCACGCATTGAATCCTGCAGTTTCATGGGCATGTATTTAAAGTGAATGTGGATCGCCCAATGGGCCTACATGACTATGGGCTTAGTGTTAGAATATTACTATGTGATTTATCGAAGAGGCAAGGAATTGTATGATTATTTACCAAATTTATGCAGTGATTTTGATTATTATAAAACTATCAAAAGTTAACGTGCACCAAAATGCATGTTAAAGAAAGAATAAATCATAAAATTTTTAAACTTATGATGCATCCTACAATCAACTTTTATTTTAAACATAAATCCTAAATTTCTCAACTGGTTTAATCACTTTTTAGTTATTAAATAGCTACCATAAAGGTTTAAACTATTTTTTAATTACAATTTTACATGTAATCCTCTCACCATCCTACAATAAAGGTTTAAACTATGTTTTAAACTATTAAATAGCTACGATAAAGGTTTAAACTATTTTTTAAACTTATGATGCATCCTACAATAAACTTTTATTTAAACATAATGCTGTGAATGGATAATATCGAGCTGGTTAGTCGGTTGGGATCATGTCTTATCTTATAGATAAGACCGTATCTATTGTATCTTATCTGTATATGCTCCTCTATATGCTATAAATAAAGAGCTGATGGTTCCCCAAATAATGATTCATAACACGTTATCAGCACGAGTTTCTAAATAAAAATTTCCACACAAAATTGATCGTTTCGAAAGCGAAGAAAGGCAGGAGATCCACGTGCGCAGCGTCATCCACATCAAACGAGCGCCGTCATCCGTGTAGACTTTGTTCAACCGTCGCTATATCCAGAGGACGGATATAGAGGTAAAACTCGCTAAAAATGTCATTTTTAGCATACGTATAATAATTTTATCCATAGATCTCGCAAGATCGGAGTGGAAATTGGGCTAATCGCCCAAATCGACGATTTTTATCATCTAAAAATTATGTTTTTAACATGATTCAATCAGAAATTGTATAATAATATTTTTTTGCCCCCCTCGCCATCGTCGGGGGCCTTGCCGCCGGCTGCCACTTTTTGCGTCGCTCCCCGCGCCCCTGCATGTAGTGAGGGGGGCTGCTGCCCGTTCCCCGTGCCCCACTGCCTGAAGAGAGGGGGACCGCCTTATCACCGCGTCGGTTCCCCCCGAAGAGGGGGCCGCTGTCGTGCCCGCTCCAGTTCCCCCCAAGGAGGGGGTCGTCGCCGTCCCCGCGCCGGTCCCCCCCGAAGGGGGGCGCCCTTTCCTCACCCCCGCCACGGCGGTGGGGGGGAGGGCGCCCCTCTCCGGGGCTGCACCCCTATGCCGTAAAAAACGGCCCCACCGCCCTCGCTCCGGCGAGATGTGTATGCTGTAAGTCCTGGCCCCCTCGCTTCGGCGAGGTGGGTGATGCTAATCGCCAGGAGGCAGCAGAGCAAGGGGCGGAGGTGGCTAGCCCTAGCCGCCGCCCATCAACCCCTAATTCTTACTTGGCCTGAAGCCCATGTAACAACAGACTGCGGGCCTCAGGCAAGCAATCCTTTCAGAAAAAACAAAGAAAAATGACTGCTGGCTTCAGGCCCTCAGCCACACTGAGGGCTTCAGGCCCACATGCTATCTATACTGAAAAAACCAGAAAGGAATAAACAGAAAACGGCTAAAATAGGGAGTTTTATGGGCTAAAAATTGATTTAAAAGGATGTTTGTGGGCCTAGAAATTCATGAAAAATCATGTTATAATATGGGGCATTAAGAGGACATTAAGGGGACTCATAGTGACATTTGGGGATAAATTGGGGATAATTTAAACAGGAAAATTTCTTTCTTTTTATGAAGAACATGTTATATTTTGGGCTTTTTTCAATCCTTTTGAATAAACCCAACTAGCACAACCCTTGCATTATATGATACCTTTGTAGGATCATAACTATATGCTACACATCATTAGGCTTATTCTGTGGATAAACTATGTTTGGTTGTGCAAATATTAAAACTTAATAATTAGGGAGATCATGCGACCGCTCTGTCGTTAGTCAGCTAACCTAACGGTGTATGACGTTGCCCAGTGGTCCAATAATTATTAAGTAATTAAATTGTTTATCCTTTCTGTGAATATAAATGCCTGTGATGCCTGTGAAGAAAATGTCTGCTGAAAATGTTTGATGAGCACAAATTTTTGCATGGATGGCTAATTACGGTTTTGGATCGGCTGTTTAAGTCCCACATTTTATTTCCTGCACTTTTCTTTAACTTTTGAGAGAAATTGTAGGGAGAAATTTTATGTAATGTCCAAGACCGAAGGCTACTTTCCATGGAGGCGGAGGTCACACTTGAAGCTGAAGATCTTAGATGAGACCCACGAGGTTTCCAAAGTTGTAATTTATTTTTTAAAGCTTTCATTTGTGTAATATGGACCGTAATGGACTTTGTACTTTTTATTTATGTGGGAGTGGCAGATCCACGCAATTAGCTCTTTATATAAAAATTACCTCCGTATGAAAATGTTTATTGTTTAAATTATTAATTCATGCAAATTTGTGCTCTGCTAGATAAAATGGCTGAAATCGCAAGTGTCGATTTTGAAGTGTTGGATGCATCAGGAAGAAACTATCTAAGCTGGCAGCTCGTGTGAGATTTCATCTGCAGGCTAAGTCCCTCATTTCTGTTGTGACTAATAATGAAAATGTAAGCGATATAGAAAAGGTGCAAGCCATTATCTATATTCACCGCCATGTGGACAAGACCCTGAAGGCTGAATACCTTACTGTCGATGATCCATTTGAGCTGTGGACTACCTTTGAGGATAGGTATAAACATTAGAAAGATGTAATACTACCAAGGGCATGATGTGAGTGGGAGAACCTGAGACTGCAGGACTTTAAGTAATAGCTGAGTACAACTCAGCTCTCTTTAGCATCACCTCACGCCTGAAGTTGGGTGATGAAAAAGTTTCAAAAGTTCACATGCTGGAAAAGACATACACGTCATTCCATGAGAAAGATGCGATACTAATGTAGCAATACCGTGAACGCAAGTTTACCAAGTATTCTGAGCTGCTGTCATGTTTACTCATGGCTGAATAGAACAGAGAGCTTCTCCTCACCACTCACAACATGCGCCCCTGGCACTGCCCATACCAGAAGCTCACAATGCCTCTTCTTTTTTCAAAAAGAAGAGAGACAATAAACAAAAAGAAAGACCACATAAAGGGGGACAGAACAAAAGGGCTAGGGGCCAAGTCCAGCATCGAAGAAATGAAGGGAAGCGTAAGTTCACCTGGCATAGAAATGACTACAAGAAGAATGATGCACCCCACCCATAAGAGATTGGGAAGACCAGTGCCATAGCTGTGACATGAAAGGCCACTGGTCCAGAGTGTGCCGAACTCCACAGCATCTCCAGGATTTGTATAAAGAAAACAAGAAAATTAAAGCTGAAACAAACCTGGTGACCGCTGATGCTCCAGTTAAGTTTGCAGCCGATGACATCGAAAATGAAGACCTGCCTAATTAGCCTCCTTTTTTATCTTAGATACTTGTTTTAAAAACATTTCATGTTATAAGATCTTTTTGAATTATGTAATTTGATTTTGAATGAAAATGTTTCTCTAAAAATGTGCCTATATGATTCATCTTTTAATAGATGAACTGCTCTCATAACTTATTAGTAGACAATAAATAAACACATACAATCCTTCAATACAAAGCCCAATATCAGGGCCATATTGAAGGTTCTAGGAACACAACACTGTTGCTCCCAAATGACACTAAAATAAAGGATGCACTAATCTCTCCGAATTCCAACCGAAACTTACTAAGTTTCAAGGACATCCATTTCAACGGATTCCATTTGGAAACAAAAAATATAAATGAAAAACAAATTACTGTATGTAACATCTCAAGAAAAAGGAGTAAAATCCATAGTTGAACGTTTTGAGTGCTTTTCAACAGGCCTTTACTATACAAAGATTCGGAGAGAGGAAGCGGATTTAACGGAGCACCTGAAGTGCCCGACATCAGTCAAGTTTTTACGTTAGCATGATAGACATGGCCACCCTGGATCAGTGATGATGCACCGCATTTAATCCTTTGTGTATGGCTTGAAGAACCAGAAGATTCTTCAGAAGGGAGAATTCCCTCGCATCCCTTGTTATAAGGAAAAAAAATTACAAGGCCATGTCTATTAAAATCTGACAAAAGAATCTCCACGCTTCTTCAAAAGAAAATAAGGAGATTGATGTGGACAAATCCACCCCTTGTTGGATATGGAAGACGTTAGTACACCCTTGTAGGGGATGTACGAGGGAATACGGACCTCGAACGTCGCGTACACGAAGTCGTACGCAAAGGGAATATGTTCCCTTGCGGAGAGGATCTCTAGATTGATGGGAAAGTCGCATTATATATATGCATAAGTGCATGCGACATATGGCTAATAAAGGGGGAATATCTTAAGCTTATGTTGTACCATGCATATGGTACAACTTAAGCTTATAATGTGCCATGTATCATGGTACACCTTAATTAAGTTGTTCCAAAGGAACAACTTACCCTAAAATAACTACCTTGGGGGCTATAAATAAGACCCAAGGGTAGCCATTTTCCTTACACCTTTTGCATGAAATTCATGCATGCATCTTCATCCTAGCGAAGCTCTGCAGAAATATTTCCTCTCTCTCTATCCAAGTTCTTAATCTAAAGTAGAGATTTAGATTGTGGATTTAGTAGCCTTACTCCATTCGTGAGTAGACTCGATCCGTCGTGGCGAATCCGAAGGCGAAGTTCGTAGACTACCGTGCCGCGTACGCAAGCGTAAGTCTAAACTTCATGTTATCGATCCTAACTCTGTTTTGGATAGGATCCTTCATTGGTATCGGAGCCATATGGGTTCGCCCCGGTCAAACCACCGCCCCGTCGAAACTACGAACGAGTCGTTGTCTTTTTCACGAATGGGTCTCCTACCATTACGGATATGGTAGGAACGCTTCGTGACGGAGAGAACGCAGCGGTTGTTCTTTTCACGTTAGGGTCTCCTATCATTACGGATATGGTAGGAACTCTCCGTGACGGGAAGAACCGACCGTTCACGTAGTACGTTATTCATTTTTGGCACACGGCCATTAGGAAATAACTAATTTCTCGACGAACGGGTGCTTCATCGACGAACGGGTGCTTCATCGAGGAAGATGATGGAAGTTATTTCCATCGGGTAAGAGGAAATTTGGTGCATGTGCACCATGGCCAAATGGGCTATGAATCCCATGCATTCCCCCTCCCCGAGCGGAGGGGGTTGGCTACGGCCAATAACCACAGGTGACCACCCCATCAAGGGGGAGGAATAAGTGCGGCAACCCCATTCAAAGGGGGTGGCCGGCCATGGCCAAAGGGGCCATGGCCAAAGGGGCCATGGCCGGCCAACGCCGAATAGCCTTGGCCATGGCCGGCCATGGCCAAGCCATGGCCGGCCATGGCCAGGCCGGCAGTGGGCGGCCTTGGCCAAGGCCTGCCGGCCCTGGCAGAGGCCAGGGCCGGTGCCCTGGCCACTGCCAGGGCTAGGCCGGCCCTGGCAGAGGCCAGGGCCGGTGCCCTGGCCACTGCCAGGGCTAGGCCGGCCCTGGCAGTGGCCAGGGCCGGCCTGTCGGCCTGCCGGCCCTGGCAGAGGCCTGGGCCGGCGCCCTGGCCTCAGGCCAGGCCCTGGCCGAGGCCAGGGCAGGAGCCCTGGCCCCGGCCAGCGGCCAGGCCGCCCTGGCAGAGGCCAGGGCAGCGCCCTGGCCTCAGGCCAGGGGCCAGGCCCCCCTGGCAGAGGCCAGGGCAGCGCCCTGGCCTCAGGCCGGGGCCTGGCCGCCCTGGCAGAGGCCAGGGCAGCGCCCTGGCCTCAGGCCAGGGCCTGGCCGAGGCCAGGGCAGGAGCCCTGGCCCCGGCCAGTGGCCTGGCCGGCCGGCCCTGGCAGAGGCCAGGGCCTGGCCGGCCCTGTCCGAGGGGGCCAGGGCCCCTGGCCGGCCAGGGCAGAGGCCCTGGCCGGCCCTTGGCCAAGCCCCGGCCAGGGCAGAGGCCCTGGCCGGGAAGAAGATGCAGTCCGGAAAATTGGTCGACCAATTTTGTGTTTTTGGTCGACCAATCTGGCAGAAGGTCTGGGTCGACTGCAAATTTGTCAACTGACCCATACGGGGTGACAAAAGGCATTGGTCAAACTCGAATGTGTCGATTAGCCCATACGGGGCTAACCACAGTGCCGACTAGTTCATACGGGACTAACGTTTTAATGAAGTTTTTTTTAACTTGGGCTCTACTCCTTGAAGACTAGCCATAGTGCTCTACTTCATGCGAGATTAGCTAAGTCATTGTGCTCTACTCTACGGAGATTAGCCAATGTACTTATGTAATTATGCTCTACTCCTTGAAGATTAGCCGTAATGCTCTACTTCATGCGAGATTAGCCATGTCATTGTGCTCTACTCCACGGAGATTAGCCAATGAACTTATGACGTTGTGCTCTACTCTACGGAGATTAGCCAATGTATTTTAAATTCGTTTTGAAAAATACGTTTTTTTCAAAAACACTTTTCCGCTGCAAAGTACTATAAGAGTACTAACATTTGATAAAGTGAGGGAGAAATATTGAAAGTTACTCTAGATGGTGATTGGAAACATAGTGACCTTTCTGATTCTAGAGTAACATCTTCAATATTTTTCGAAAGTAACTTATCAAATACTCGTTTTCCGCTGCTAGTACTATAAGAGTACTATTGTTTGATAAGTGATGGGGGAATATTGAAAGTTGTTCTAGATGGTGATTGGAATCATAGAGACCTTTTCGATTCTAGAACAACATCTTCAATATTTTTCGAAAGTAACTTATCAAATATAATATAATTCCAAGTGGGATTTGAATTTTTAGAACTATCCAAATGGGATACTCTATTATCATTTCAAGTGGGAGTTATATTTTAAGAATTTTTTATGCAATGTTTTTGATCGAACCTTCGGTTTTGTGTCTTTTGCAGCATTTTAAAAGTAAAATGTCTTCCGCTTCAAAGAATATCGTCGCTGAGTTAAACAGAGGTGAAAAACTCAACGGCGATAATTACAAACTTTGGTCCATAAAGATACAATACGTTCTAGAGGAGCAAGAAGTGCTCGAAACTCTAAAGAACGTTATGATTGAACCCGAGTTGGGCACTACGGCCCAACACCGACGAGACAAGGAAGCTTTTGATGCTTGGTCTCGGAAGAATAAGATAGCGCGCATTACGTTATTAAGCAGTATGGCTGATGACATAATGCGCATCTTCCGGGAACATGACCTAGCCATGGACATATGGTCCAAGCTAGAGGAGAAGTTCGGTGGCACATCGGTGTCCAAACTTCGCGCCTTAACTATAAGGTTCGATACATATAAGAAACGTCCAGATCATTCCATAGGGAAACATCTGTGACATATGGCGAACCTTATCTCGGAGTTAAAGGACGCAGGTCATGTGCTCACAGATGAGCAACAAATCCAAGCAGTCATACGTTCCCTACCAAATGGGTGGGATCAGATGAAGATGCATCTCACTCATAATGAGAGCATAAAGACCTTCAACGATGTTTCCAAGCACCTCGAATTAGAGGAAGAGCGGCTTGCGGCTGCCAAGCCAAGTGCAGAAGTGCACATGGTTGCTAGTTCCTCACACGGGGGAAGAAACGTAAAGATCGTTCGAAGTCTTCTAATGAACGTAATAAGCAACCTGAGTCTACCAAGGAACCCAAACATAAGGGTGGGCACAAGAAATGGCACAAGAAGAAAGACTTGAAAAGGATCAAGTGCTTCAAGTGTAACAAGCTCGGTCACTATGCTCGTTCGTGTACGAGTGGAAGTGACGAGGTAACTTGTAATACTAGTTACATATGTGTTTCTAGTTCACTATTTCTTGTGGAATCTAATCCATTTTGGGATAATTGATTCAGGTGCCACCGACCACATAGCAAAGGACAGACGGTCCTTCGTGGAGTATCACCGGATACTCAAGGAATGAAGTGGATCAATGTAGGAAACAACACACGTGTTGAAGTGAAAGGCGTTGGGACTCGCAAGCTTGTCTTGGACAACGGCCGCACTATCCTACTTCATGATGTTCTCTTCATTCCATATATTCAAAGGAATATTAAAACTGTGGTCAATTTATTGGGTCTTGGTTAATAGTTGGTTCCTTCATGTTTGTAATAAGGACCTATTTTTGTAATAATTCCTTTATTGGTACTGGGTTTGTATTTCAAAGGATTTATTGTAATAAGTACAATGTATAATTCCTCATGTAATGAAAATTTCCTTGTGACAAATTCTTTGACTAATGAGTCTAATATAATTTGTTGGCACACAAGGCTTGGTCATATTGGACCAACGCGTTTGGATAGACTTGCCAAACGTGGCCTTCTATCCAATGTTTCAAAGGTTGAAATGTCGACCTGCAAACATTGCCTTGTGAGGAAATCTTGTCGCAAGCCGTTTGGAACCGGCACAAGGGCCGAGGTTCCATTACAGCTTATCCATTCGGACATATGTGATCCGATGAATGTCAAGACAAGACGCGGGAAGTCCTATTTCATCACCTTTTTTTGATGATTTCACCCGATTCGGTCATATCTATTTGATATCCCACAAAAGTGAAAGCACTAAACCTGCTTTAAAAACTATATGAGTTTAGTGGAGAATCAATTAGATCGCAAGATTAAGGTCGTGCGAACCGATAGGGGCGGTGAATATCAATCAACAAGTTTAAAGGAACTTTGTGATGAAAAAGGCATAGTACATCAGGTAACTATGCCTTATACTCCTCAACAAATTGGTGTTGCAGGTATAGGACTTTAATGAAAAATGGTCCGTTCAATGATGGCGCAAGCTAACTTGCCAATCACTTTTTGGGGTGATGCATTATTGACAACCATTTTCATTTTAAACCGCGTACCCTCGAAATCAGTTAGCTCCACTCCTTATGAGTTGTGGAACCAAAGGTCTCCTGACTTAAACATTTTTACCTTGAGTTTGTGCATTCAACGCACATATTTCCTCCCATAAGTATGGCAAACTTGGGCCAAGGAGAAGGAAATGTATCTTTAAACGATACGCATAAAACTCCAAAGGTTATGTTTTTGTTAGTCAGGAAGACAATGGTGTGCTAATTGAGTTTGAGTCGAGGGATGTCACTTTCTTGGAAAACGAGTTTCCAAGACAGGGCGAGATAAGTCAGGACTTATCTCTATTTTGAGATTTATGATCAAAAAGGATTACCTCATTCGAGTGGGAGAAATTCTTGGTGAAAACGAAAATTCTTTTTAACCTTCACCAATGGATTATACGAATGACGATTATCCTATTCCATACGGGAATAATGATCCAAGTGGGAGCAATTCTAACAACATTTCAAGTGGGAGTGATATTAGAATTGATCTAAATTCGAGTCAACAAGGACTTGAAGAATCTCAAATATGCCGAATCATGCCCTGCAAAAGACAAATGGATGGAAGCGATGAAGGAGGAATTGAAATCCATGAAAGTTAACCAAGTCTGGGACTTAGTTAACTCACCCAGAGGACATAGAGCAATTGGGAACAAATGGGTTCTCGAGATCAAGCATAAGGCTGATGGCTCTATAGATAGATATAAAGCTCGCCTTGTCGCGAAAGGTTTTACGCAACAGGAAGGGATAGACTACGAAGAAAACTTCTCACCTGTTGTGCGTTTTACCTTGATTCGCATGATTCTGGCAATGGTAGCTTGCTTATACCTCAAATTACATCAGATGGATGTAAAGACTGCCTTTCTCAATGGAGAATTGGACGAGGAGATCTATATGGAACAACCAACAGGGTTTGTAAAAGAAGGAAACGAACATAAGGTTTGTAAACTTCGTAAATCCATATATGGTCTTAAACAATCCTCGAGGCAATGGTATATACGATTTCAAGAGGTTGTCTTATCAAATGGATTTTTCATACTTGATAAAGATAACTACGTATATATCAAGAGGATTAAAAGCAAGCATGTTATTATGTCTCTATATGTAGATGACATTTTAATAGCCGGAAATGACAAGGGCTTTGTGATGAGTATCAAGGCTTGGCTTTCATCAGTATTTTAGATGAAAGGCATAGGAAAAGCCGCATATATCCTTGGAGTTAAGATTTCAAGGAATCATTCGAAGAAACATCTTTCTCTTTCACAGGAGACTTATATAAAGAAGGTTCTAGAACGATTTAATATGCAGGACTGCAAGTCCATTGATATTCATATAAGCATATGTGATAATTTATATCTGGAATCGTGTCCAAAGAACCAAAAGGAAAAGGAAATTATGGAAAAAGTTCCATATTTCAGTGCAGTTGATAGTCTTATGTACACTATGGTGTGTACGAGACCGGACATCTGTTTTGCCGTTGGAAATGGTAAGCTGTTACCAATCCAACCCAGGGCAAGAACATTGGAAAGCGGTTAAGAGGATAATGCAGTATCTTAAAGGAACTGCAGATTTGCAAAAGACTATGATAAAACCAAGAAGGTAGACATAAGGTACATATCTACGCATGAGATGATAGAGGATCAGCTTACGAAAGCGATCCCCAGAAATGTGTTTTATAAACACTTATCATCTCAAGGATTGCGTATGGGCTGAGTTGTACCAAATATATATTCCCATGTCTAAGAAATGATCAAAATTAATAAAAGAATAAGTTCTTTTTTTTCCAACATTGCATATGAATTTCTTAAGAAATGTTTGTGTACATTTTTGAAATCTCAGCTGAATTGTGTGTATGTCGGACAGATTAAGGTTGGCTCTCTCACATGAGCAACCGCCTTATCTTATCAGATGGATAAGATAGAGATGAGACTAGTTTAAAGTCAAAATCAGTAGACGAATGATTTAGAGTCATGACTTTAACAAGATAGTCGAATGAAAGATCTGCATCATATGGATGCTTACAAAAGATCTGAGATCTGTATCACAAGGATATAAAGATCTCATTGGATTTTTTAATCCTATCTGTCTTATGCAGGATGAGAGTCCGGGAATATTTCCTGAGTAGTAAGGGGACTCAAAAGATAGGCACTGTGGTGTCTGATCTTTCATACGTACAACATCATTAAGACATACTCTCCCTGGGAAAGGAGTGATGTTGTAATACGTGTTCATACCACGTATGCATTTCGACCACTGAGTTAGTAGCAATAGTGTTTGCTATTATGTGAGACTCAAAGGCCATACGGGTCTTAACTCTTACCCTCAAGGACTCCAATTGGTTCCTTTAGATTTGACGAGATGATCGCTATCTTAGCGTGTTGCTAATGGGCTATGGTAATTCGGCTCGGCGGGGCACGTTAGAAAAGGGAATCAAGTCAAGATCAGAAGGTTCGCAAGAAGAGGAAGATTGATTTCATATTCGCATTTGGACTTTAATGATTCAAAGCTGGCCAGCCAATTGTAATCCAGATGGGATTCAATTGTTGAATATAAAGTACAAGAAATGTGAAGAAATAATATAAGGTAAAGCATGCGTTGAACTACTCAACTTTGCACCTTCGAGGTCGTTGTGTATCTCTAACAAGTGCACAACAACAGACTCTACGCGCATGACGGTCGCACGGTCTATTTCTCGGTATGATAGATGAAAGAACTAAGAGAAAGACGTTCTCTTACAATCCCCTCAAGTGTGAGTGGGAGATGTTGGATATGGAAGACGTTAGTACACCCTTGTAGGGGATGTACGAGGGAATACGGACCTCGAACGTCGCGTACACGAAGTCGTACGCAAAGGGAATATGTTCCCTTGCGGAGAGGATCTCTAGATTGATGGGAAAGTCGCATTATATATATGCATAAGTGCATGCGACATATGGCTAATAAAGGGGGAATATCTTAAGCTTATGTTGTACCATGCATATGGTACAACTTAAGCTTATAATGTGCCATGTATCATGGTACACCTTAATTAAGTTGTTCCAAAGGAACAACTTACCCTAAAATAACTACCTTGGGGGCTATAAATAAGACCCAAGGGTAGCCATTTTCCTTACACCTTTTGCATGAAATTCATGCATGCATCTTCATCCTAGCGAAGCTCTGCAGAAATATTTCCTCTCTCTCTATCCAAGTTCTTAATCTAAAGTAGAGATTTAGATTGTGGATTTAGTAGCCTTACTCCGTTCGTGAGTAGACTCGATCCGTCGTGGCGAATCCGAAGGCGAAGTTCGTAGACTACCGTGCCGCGTACGAAAGCGTAAGTCTAAACTTCATGTTATCGATCCTAACTCTGTTTTGGACAGGATCCTTCACCCCCTAGTAAGCTATTTTGGTACTCTATGGTACTGATAAATGCATCCTCAAAATATTCGTATGTGTATCTACTATCGACCTGAAACTTAGCTTTTCCAAAGCTAATAGCACAAATAATAATGTTACGGGCACATTTTTCAGACCATTAAATAAAGAAAATAAGTTTGGATAATATTGGGGAATTTACCTCCCGGTCATTTCAAGAATACTGCCAAGCAACATGAATAGAAAATGAACATACAGTGTTGCATGTTCATACCCAAAATGGGTCGACAGAGTCACTGATAAATAGATTCCAATGGATTGCACGTCCATTGTTAATGAAATCCCCATTGCCGGTGGATGCATGGGGACATGCAAATTCTACATGCTGCATCGTAAATGAAAATAAGACCTTCTGGAGGTCAGAGTCTCCAATGCAACTTGCATATGGAATGCCACCGAATATTTCTCACTTGAGAATCTTCAGTCGCACAGTTTAAATCCCCCTTGTACCACCACAGAGGACAAAAATGGGTCCTCAACTTCGCCTAGATATCTATGTATTGTTTGACTCACCCTCAATTATAAGATACCTAGAACCCCAAATGGGAGACACATTTAAGGGACATCTTGAAGATTGTGATAAAACGGTTTCCCCAAAATAGGCCCAGATACTGGAAAATCTGGCGCGAAGCAAATTATAACGTGGGATACAAAAAGTTTGACCCACTATGATTCGGTAACGAAACAATGTGAAGATGAGATCTTGAAGATCCTCCACATACAGAACAATGTTCACCAGTTACCGAAAACATTTACTGATAACCAGAAGATTGTCAGATCACACATCCCTGCTGCAAATACTCCAGCTAGGATTCACATCCCCGAGAATGGATGCAATCCACCAGTAGCAGAAGTGGCGATTCCTCAACAGAAAAGAGGCACACCATTAGGATCCAAGGACAGAAACTCCTGGATGTTGGAACTTGGAATTTCCATCCTCTCTTCCATAAGGTTTTGATGTGACAAATTAATATATTTCATGTTACTAACTTTATCTATGCAAATGTGCAGCTACAACGCAAATTCATTCACATCACGCATTTGATCAAAGTACAAGGATCCTCTACAAAAACAACCTTGCTACTCAAATTACGTGTGAAACACGTATCTACGGAATGATGTAATTTTTACTTTTTAGATAGCTTCAGAGCCTTGGTTATATCTTATCTTATATCCCTAAAGCTCAAATCTACATCATCTCCTAACTCATTTCGATCCTAAGTCAAAATTCGTATTTTTAAGTATTAGCCTACTAGGATTTTTCTTAGCATACCAAAACAGTTATATTTTGGCTTGATACTTTCAGACAAGGATCTATCCGTTATCTATTCCACATCACCAAAATTTTGTGACCGTTTGTTACCGTTTCAAAATTGGCAGGCTACGAATTTTCGTAGCATGCCAAAATGCTTTTGGGACTGAAATTTTCCAGAACAGTTTCTGACCGTTCTCCAACGTTCCTCTCAGTTTCTGAACGTTGTGCAACGTCTCTTTTAGAGCCGTTCACAACCGTTTCTAAAACCTATAAAAGGAGGGGTACCCCCTCTCATTTTCCACACACTTTCCTCTTCTTAATTCTGATTTTGTTGAAAGCAAGTCCTTGATTTTCTTAAGTAATTCTGCCATTAGTTGTTCTTTTCTTATTTGTAAGAAGAAATCATTAGATTTCTCTCTTCGTTTAAGAACGGAAGAACTTGGATTTTCAACATCACTTTTGGAAAGTTGTTTGTGTTCATAATTGCAAGAAGATATCAATAGATCTCTCTCTTCTTTTATGAACCAGAGAACTTCAAGTGTTGCGCTTCATTACTTATCTTTTACATCTTGAAGTTCATCTTCTAAACACCATCCTTGAATTCATTCTCTGAAATTTATACCAAGGCTATATGTGTTTTTCTATTTCTTATTTAACAGGTTGGAATCTCTGTTTAGAGATTGTACAAAGTTTGGGACACGGGGAGTGTCGCCATTTTTGTAAGTTCATGCTTGCGGGGCAAGTGATTATAGTGGTTTGAAAATCTCTACGGGGTAGAGGACTGGAGTAGGATCACAAGGATCCGAACCAGGATAAATCTCTGTGTTTGCGATTGGTTTAATTTTCAGCACTTGTCATTTTATTTCTGTGCCATCTTTGCAAATATTACTAACATCTTATTTGCGACAATTTTTTTAATATACACTATTCACCCCCCTCTAGTGTATTGATCCTTGCAGTCTAAAATTACATTTGGTATCAGAGCAAGGTTAAGATGGCAGCAAGTTCTTCAAACATGAACGCAGTTCCATTCAACTACAATCAGCATCCTGAAGGGCACTCTCAAACTCGTCCTCCTCTATTTGATGGTTCAAATTACTCATATTGGAAAATACGTATGGAGATTCATCTCCAAAGTATGAATTATGAGATTTGGGACATCGTAGAGTCAGGATACGAAAAGCCAACAACTCCTGTTGCTGATTGGACCGCCAACGACAAAACTGCAAAAACCAACAACTCAAAGGCCATGAATGCTTTATTTTGTGCTATGGATAAACATGAGTTTAATCGAGTATCTCAGGCCAAAAGTTCTCAGGAAATTTGGCATATACTTGAGGTAACTCATGAAGGAACCAGTAAAGTGAAGGAAACCAAGATTTCCGTTTTGGTTCACAAATTCGAGTTGTTCAAGATGAAGGACCAAGAGACAATTGGAGAAATGAACACCAGGTTTACTAATATTATAAATTCTTTAAATGCTCTTGGAAAAACTTACACTTCTCTTGAACATGTTCGCAAAATTCTTAAAGCTTTAACTCCAGTATGGCGTCCAAAGATCACCGCTATTGAGGAAGCCAATGATCTTTCCACATTAACTATGGAAGATCTTATTGGTAACTTAATGGCCCATGAAGTTACACTACAAGATGAGAAAGAAGAATCAGATCAGAAGAAGAAAGTACTTGCCTTCAACGCAACATCAGATAATGAAGATTCCGATGATGATATGGCATTCTTTGCCAAAAACTTCAGAAAATTCTTTCGGAAAGGTAAGTATAATAATTTTAAATCTAAGAATACTGATTCTTCTCTTTGCTTTAATTGTAATAAGCCAGGACATATGAAGAAAGACTGTCCACTTCTCAAGACAAAGTTCAAAACTTCTAACAAAGATCAATCCAGAAGAAAAAGAAGGGTTGACAAAATGAAAAAGGCATTTGCAGCAACATGGGATGATTCTTCAGATGATGATGATGATGATCTAAATGAAAATGCCAACATGTGCTTTATGGCACAAGATGATGAAGATGAGGTAAGTTCTTTTAATAACGAAGAATTACTTGATGCTTTAAAAGATCTCTATTCTCATTTCAAAAAGTTGAATAGTCAACATAAATCATTGAAACAGAATAATGATGATCTTCTTTCTAAATATCAAGAATTATCTTCTTCTAAAAACATTGAAGATACTTCTTCTCAAGTTTTGGATCTTAGTAAAGAGAATGATCTTCTCAAAACTAAGAATTTAGAATTACATACACAAATATCCAAAATGGATAAAAGTATTTCATCACTAAAGATGAAATACGACGAGATGTCATCCAATGTTAATAAATTTAACAAAGGAAAGAGTAATCTCAATGATTTGCTTAAAATTCAATATCCAGCAAATCATAGACAAGGACTGGGATATTCTAAAAAGGATGCACCCAAGACTTATAATACTTCTTCCTCTTGTTGTAAAACAAGTTTTGTTAAACCACAAAAGAAGAATCATGCATTTATTTACACGAAGAAAGTAAACATTCCTACTTCTTCTTCACAAAGAAATGTTACTAACATTTCAAAAACATTTCCTAGGAAACCTACTACTATTAGTATATGGGTTCCTAAGGATTCATGTTTAAAAGTTAGAAATAGTTATATTTCTCATTATATGCATTCTATTGTTTATTCTAGTGATTATCTTAGTAAGCCAAATTCCACTTGGGTTTGGCTTCCAAAAATCTAATCCCAAGGACCCTCAAAAAGGGGTACCAATACTTAATGTTTTATCTTTCAGGTACCTAAAAAGGAAAGATGGATTTTGGATAGTGGATGTTCAAAACATATGACAGGAAATGTCAAACTACTTTCAACAGTCAAGTACAAACAAGGAGGCACAATTACCTTTGGTGACAACAACAAAGGCAAAATCATAGGCACTGGAACAGTTGGTAATACAAATCAGCCTATCATCGAAAATGTTCTCCTGGTTGATGGTTTGAAACACAACTTACTTTCCATTAGTCAGTTATGCGATAAAAATTACAAAATAGTTTTTGAACAAAATGATTGCATCATTTATGATTCTGATATGTCATCTGTTTTATTTCGTGGTAAGCGTAAGAATAATATTTATATCTTATGCATGTCTATTTCCACTAATAATCATTGTTTAATTATTACATTAGATGATACACTTTTATGGCATAAACGTTTTGGACACACAAATTTCAAAAATCTAGCACGTATTTCAAAACACAAGTTAGTTAATGGAATGCCAAATATTTCTTTCAAACACAAACATTTTTGTGATGCTTGTCAACAAGGAAAAATGCACAAATCTTCTTTTAAATCAAAGGATGTTATCTCAACAAAGAGACCATTAGAACTCTTACATTTAGATTTGTTTGGTCCTTCAAGAGTAGCTTCTTTGAATAGAAGTAGATATGCATTTGTCATTGTTGATGATTATTCTAGATACACTTGGGTTATATTCTTACAAAATAAGAATGATGCTTTTGAAGAATTTTCGATATTTTGTAAAAAGGTACAAAAAATCAAATCCTCTAACATTGTCACTATTCGTAGTGACCATGGGGGAGAATTTGAAAATGATTCTTTTACCAAGTTTTGTAATGAAAATGGCATTACACACAATTTTTCTTTTCCTCGTACCCCTCAACAAAATGGAGTAGTAGAAAGGAAAAATAGAACTTTACAAGAATGTGCAAGAACAATGCTTTGTGATAGTAATCTTCCTAAGTATTTTTGGGCAGAAGCTGTTGCAACTGCCTGCTACATTATGAATAAAGTTCTTATAAGACCATTGCTTAATAAAACTTGTTTTGAATTATTTTTTAATCGCATTCCCCGTGTATCTTATTTTAAAGTATTTGGATGTAAATGTTTCATTCGCAATACTAAAGATGCTTTAGATAAATTTGATTCTAAATCTGATGAAGGGATTTTTGTTGGATACTCAACACGTAGTAAAGCCTACAGAGTATTTAACAAAAGAACTTCAACAGTTGAAGAATCTTTACATGTCACATTTGATGAAAATCCTTCATCTAATTCTCACATTATTGATGATGAAGAAAATATATTACCTCTTTCTAATTCTCTAGATAATTTGAAACTTGATGAAATTGATGCTACTAAACATTCTGTTGAGTCTATTTCAGATAATGCAGATCTTCCTAAGGCATATACACAAGTTCCAAATCATCCATCAGAGTTAATCATTGGAGATATTACAGATGGAGTAAGAACTCGTCGCCAAATAGAGCAAATGGCACATTGTGCATTTCTATCAACCATTGAACCAAAGAACATCAAAGATGCATGTGAAGATAGTTCATGGATAATGGCTATGCAGGAAGAACTTAACCAATTTCAACGAAATGATGTTTGGGAATTAGTTCCCAGACCATCAGATCATTCAATTATTGGTACCAAGTGGGTATTCAAAAATAAGTTGGATGAATCTGGTCAGGTAATTAGAAACAAGGCACGATTGGTTGCACAAGGTTATAATCAAGAAGAAGGTATTGATTATGATGAAACCTATGCACCAGTTGCACGTCTTGAATCTATTAGGATGTTATTATTATTTGCTTGTTTTAAAGATTTTAAACTCTTTCAAATGGATGTCAAAAGTGCTTTTCTAAATGGTTTTCTTAAAGAAGAAGTTTATGTAGAACAACCTCCGGGTTTTATTCATGAAAATTTTGAAAATCATGTTTTCAAATTAAAAAAGGCTTTATATGGTCTCAAACAAGCACCTCGTGCTTGGTATGAAAGACTTAAAAGTTATCTTTTAAATTCAGGATATTCTATTGGTAAAATAGATTCTACTTTATTTATTAAAAACATAAATTCTGATATTATCATTATTCAAATATATGTTGATGATATTATTTTTGGTTCTACTAACGAATCTCTTTGTCAAGATTTCTCTAAAATTATGCAGAAAGAATTTGAGATGAGTCACATGGGTGAACTAAACTACTTCCTCGGTCTTCAAATCAAACAAATGAAGGAAGGAATATTCATACACCAAAGCAAGTACTCTAAAGAACTCATCAAACGCTTTGGTTTAGAAAGTTCTGCAGAAAAACGTACTCCGATGAGTACATCTACTTCCCTCGACAAAGACTTAAATGGTAAGAGTGTTGATCAACGTATATACAGAGGTATGATTGGCTCTTTACTATATTTAACTGCAAGTAGACCAGATATTATGTTTTCAGTATGTTTATGTGCACGATTTCAGGCAAATCCTAAAGTTTCACATTTAACTGCCGTAAAACGGATTATTAGATATGTTAAGTATACTTCTGATTTTGGTTTATTTTATCCTAAAACAAACACATTTGATTTATTATCATATAGTGATGCAGATTTTGCTGGTTGCAAATCAGATCGAAAAAGTACTAGTGGTACATGTCACTTTTTAGGACATGCATTAGTTTCCTGGTTTAGCAAAAAGCAAAACTCAGTTTCATTATCTACAACCGAGGCAGAATATATTGCCGCCGATTTAGCATGTGCTCAACTTTTATGGATGAAACAAACTATTTCAGACTATGGTATTAATTGTTCCACATGTCCTATAATGTGTGATAATACTAGTGCTATTAATTTGTCTAAAAATACAGTTCATCATTCACACACTAAACATATTGATGTACGTCATCATTTTTTAGATGATCATGTTCAGAAAGGTGATATTATTTTAAAATTTATTTCTACTGAACATCAAATTGCCGATATTTTTACTAAGCCTTTGAAGGAAGAAACTTTTCTCAAGCTTAGAAGAAATCTGGGCATTATTAGTGCATCAGAATTTGATATATAAGTATATTCATTTATTTTTGATTTTTATGAATTTTTTCTATAATTATTTGGTTACTATTTATTTTTGGCATGCTACCAAATTTCGTAGCATACCAATTTAACCAATTTTTAAACAATTTTTTTTCTGTTCTCCGTTTTGTATCTACTTTGATCCCTGGAATTTGAATTTTTTAAATACTTCTCCTATATTTTATTTTTTCAAAATCAAATTTCATATCAAAATTCTTACCCGTTCTCTTTCACGTTGTCTCTATCTTTTTGATTCCTGTTGCTATCTGTGTTCTCTCTACTGCCACATGGATACTTCTCTTTTGTCTTTTTCTCTGCTTTTCACATTGGAAAAGGCACTGACATTCCTTCTCCTTCTTCGAACTTTCCATTTCTGCACTTTGTACTTTCGTTTCTCTATTTGTTTGGACTTCACGAGAAGACAATAATTTAATTCTTCTGACTCTTTTCAGTGCCAAACTCGCAACCCAATCCTTCCGTTGGACATTGTTTTATAAATTTAATTCGGCCATCTACCCTTTGGCCAAAACCGCAATCAAACCGCCGCCCAATTTAATTCGGCTTTCAAACCCGCCACTTGGGTCTCTCTTATTGGTCCACATCATCAATTCATTTTACATTCGGGTTACTCTCTTTGGAATCACGTGAGACCCTTCACATCTGTTGAATATTTTTTTCTTCATACTTCACCTCTTAACATTATTTCCACCTACCCCATTTAATTCTTCTCCCCACATGGATGTGTCTTATTGGTCCAAGCCACCAAACCGCCTCTTCTCTTTTTACGGCCTCTCATGGGAACTTTCACCATATTTTTTTTTATTTTTATATATTTATTTATTATTTTGAGAGAGTTCTCTAGCCTTGGCCTTCTCATTTGAATTCGGTCAGCACCTTTCTCTCTCTATTGGTCTTTAATTTTTGTTCAACTTCCATTTTTTTTACCTACCTTCTTAATGTCAACCTGCCATTTCATTATTATTTTTACCTTCCCCATGTACCTCGAGTTTCACATTCTTTACTATCTCATTGGTTGTTTTCGGGTCTCTTCACTGATCTTATTTTTGCAAACAACGGGTACACGTTTTTCTCCAACCGTTGCCTCTTCTTCTTCCCATCTGTTCGGTTTTCTGTATTTTGAATTTTTTCTGGTGTTCAAACTTCTTTCAGTTCTCGCAACCACTTCCACTTCTTATCATGGCAACTGAATGGGCTTCTGTTTCTTTCTATTTAATTCGAAATCCTTTCCTTCTTTTCCCATCCTCTGTTCTTCTCCTCTTCCATTCGTTGTTTTCATTCTCTTTCTTTCGATCACCATGGCCGACCCTACTTTCCCGTCACCCTCTGATCGGTTCCGTTCGGCCGCTGCCCAAGAACGCTATCTTCGCTTGGAGGCCACTCGCTTTCATCCGGAGCGCTTTCTCGACTACGGCACGCCGATGATGATGCAGGTCAAGAAGCTTCTCACCATTGTTGGGCTTTCTCAACTCTGGTCGATCACCAACAAGACTCCCTACTACCCTACCTTAGTGCGGGAATTTTATGCCAATCTTGAGACTACGGTCCACCGTGGTCAGAAGTATTTCTCCACTCAGGTATGGGGTGTGTGCTTCACCGTCGACAGCACCAAACTCGCCACCATCATCAATCAGCCGCCGAATAATCTCGGCCTTCTCTCTTTTCCGATGACCGACCCTGTTATCAATTCTCGTCTCGCCCCAAAGTTGACCCCTCATATGTCTGCCTCCAAACTCAGCCCTGAAGCCCGCATCCTCCACAAAATCGTCATTTTCAATTTGATGCCGAAGGCTGGGTCTGTGAACTATTTGGGCAATGCCTATCTTCACTGTCTCTATGCGATCATGGCCGGTTATCCTATTCACTGGGGCCATTTGCTTCTTCGTTATATGATGCGGCCTGTTTCTACTCATTTCTATTTTCCCAGTCTCATCACCATGATACTTCGCGCTTTTGGCGTTCCCACCGATGGCGAACTGATGCTTCAGAATGACGTTCACATCGATGAAAACATCCTCCAAAGCATGGGACTACCGGATGATGTTTCTTCTCCTGACGATGATGCCGATGACGACGACACCATTGCTTCTGACGATGACTCTTCGCATCCTCCTGCTCCGGCTTCTTCCTCACGTGGCAAGGCTCCGTTTCCAGGATCTTCCCTCTCTCGCTGCGGCAGAAAGATTCATACGTCTAAGGATGGAGTTAGTCCTTCTAGAGAGACGAATGCAGTTCACTTTGCTCGTCTTTCTTCTCAGGTTGCTGAAGGGTTTGCGGGTATTCAGATTCAAATGAGCAAGTACGACGATGTTCTTCGCCACCACTCCACCGTTCTTGAGCAGATTCAGGTTGAACAATCTTCACTTCGTTCCTCGCTGGAATCCGCCGACATCCTCCCTACCCGCCGCACTCGCACTCGTCGCTCTTCTCCGGGTTCCTCGTCATACCATCCCCATTGATTCCGTGCTTTATGATCAGTGCTTGCTATGACCTTCGCCTATCCGTGCTTTATCCTCTCCCGTCTGATGGTTGCTCTTTATGATCGGTTGTTTTATCCTTGGTTCTGTCCGTTGGTCGTGTATGGGGTTCCTCTGTAGTTTCAGTATGGAGTTCGTATGTTGGTCGTCTATGAAGTTAGTCTGTTAGTCGCTAGTTCTATGGTTTGTGGTATCTGCATGTTGTTTTTAGTGGGTGTTTTGTTTTCAGATGCATATGATGTACATGGCTTACTTAAGTTGGGTTATCCTCGCTGTTCTGTTTAATATATGATAGTTCTTTTGTGTACTTCGTCTCTCTGATTTTGTGTTAGTTACTTTAAGTATTCATTACTTTTGTTTCTTATATTCGCCCTACATAACCTGTTTCTATTCAATTTTTAAATTTCCTTCATTTTCTAATTTGGCCTGCTACGAACTCTCGTAGCCTGCCAATTTCTCTTTTCCACTTTTTGTGGATGACAAAGAGGGAGACGTATGCCTATATTCAGGGGGAGTTTATATTCATATACTCAGGGGGAGTAATATTTCTTTTAACTCTTTATAACATATCAACATCACCCTTGTTCATACTTATAACACTAGTTAAATTCACATTTGATACTTCATTTCATTATTTGTCATCATCAAAAAGGGGGAGAATGTTGGAACTTGGAATTTCCATCCTCTCTTCCATAAGGTTTTGATGTGACAAATTAATATATTTCATGTTACTAACTTTATCTATGCAGATGTGCAGCTACAACGCAAATTCATTCACATCACGCATTTGATCAAAGTACAAGGATCCTCTACAAAAACAACCTTGCTACTCAAATTACGTGTGAAACACGTATCTACGGAATGATGTAATTTTTACTTTTTAGATAGCTTCAGAGCCTTGGTTATATCTTATCATATATCCCTAAAGCTCAAATCTACATCATCTCCTAACTCATTTCGATCCTAAGTCAAAATTCGTATTTTTAAGTATTAGCCTACTAGGATTTTTCTTAGCATACCAAAACAGTTATATTTTGGCTTGATACTTTCAGACAAGGATCTATCCGTTATCTATTCCACATCACCAAAATTTTGTGACCGTTTGTTACCGTTTCAAAATTGGCAGGCTACGAATTTTCGTAGCATGCCAAAATGCTTTTGGGACTGAAATTTTCCAGAACAGTTTCTGACCGTTCTCCAACGTTCCTCTCAGTTTCTGAACGTTGTGCAACGTCTCTTTTAGAGCCGTTCACAACCGTTTCTAAAACCTATAAAAGGAGGGGTACCCCCTCTCATTTTCCACACACTTTCCTCTTCTTAATTCTGATTTTGTTGAAAGCAAGTCCTTGATTTTCTTAAGTAATTCTGCCATTAGTTGTTCTTTTCTTATTTGTAAGAAGAAATCATTAGATTTCTCTCTTCGTTTAAGAACGGAAGAACTTGGATTTTCAACATCACTTTTGGAAAGTTGTTTGTGTTCATAATTGCAAGAAGATATCAATAGATCTCTCTCTTCTTTTATGAACCAGAGAACTTCAAGTGTTGCGCTTCATTACTTATCTTTTACATCTTGAAGTTCATCTTCTAAACACCATCCTTGAATTCATTCTCTGAAATTTATACCAAGGCTATAGGTGTTTTTCTATTTCTTATTTAACAGGTTGGAATCTCTGTTTAGAGATTGTACAAAGTTTGGGACACGGGGAGTGTCGCCATTTTTGTAAGTTCATGCTTGCGGGGCAAGTGATTATAGTGGTTTGAAAATCTCTACGGGGTAGAGGACTGGAGTAGGATCACAAGGATCCGAACCAGGATAAATCTCTGTGTTTGCGATTGGTTTAATTTTCAGCACTTGTCATTTTATTTCTGTGCCATCTTTGCAAATATTACTAACATCTTATTTGCGACAATTTTTTTAATATACACTATTCACCCCCCTCTAGTGTATTGATCCTTGCAGTCTAAAATTACACTGGAGACCTTAAGACAATGCTACCAAAGGACAATGAGCTCATGTCCACAGCCTCACCCTTCTTGTAATCCACTGCAGAGGAAATGTCGGGAAAAACTGAACTTGAAAGTAAATGTTGTACGCACTGGGGAGGTGTTGGCCAGAAAGAACATAATTGTCGACAATGTATTCACGTATCATATTGCCATATACATAGTAAAAGCAATGATGTTTATAAAATATCGTTCCATACTTCGTTGCTAAAATGCAAACGTATAGATTGGCCAAATGTGGAACGAGGCAATAAAAGATGAGCTAAACTCACTTATGAAATGTGAAATGTTCAGACCTGAAGTCCAGACACCAAAAGGTGTCAAACCTGTAGGTAAAATAAAGTATTGCACACATAAGAAAACTAAATACAAAATCGAATGCTATAAGGTACAACCTATAGCTCAAGGTTTTTTCGCTGAAACTAGGGAATGAACAAATTAAAATGAGCATGACTCATAAATGATGCATCGGAATCCCTAAGTTATCAAATGCGAATACCTTACGATTCGGCAAAGAAAAATTTGGATATACTGTTATTGGATGTTGTGACGGCATACCTTTGTGGATATCTTGGTAAAGATAAATTTCACATTTCCTTAAATGCCTGAATAGACTTCGGGACGTCTATTCTATTGAAGAGAAACAATAAAAATAATAAATAATGTACAACCAAGAGAATCACTTGAGAACGCAATGATTCTTACTGAGGGCTGTCTTTGCATCTGAGCAAAGGACAGGATTTGAGATCATAGTTGTAAACAACTTACATCTCATTGGATCTCCTGAAAAGAAAACCGAAATATCTATTCAAGCCTGACTATTAAATGAAATGAAAGACCTAGGCAAAAATAAATTAAGTCATGGCTTCCAGATTTATTATCTTAATAAATCCTATTACAGATGCCCAGAAGTGCGTTGGAGAAATTAAAAGGACCATTGTCATCCAAACTACATCAATGGTAGTACACTCTATGGATGTACAAAAAGACCCCTTTCGATCGCTGGAAGAGGGGTTGGATATAATTTATCCTAAAGTCCCTTATCTAAGTGCAATCAGGCACTCCTGGCTAACTACACGCGTCCCGATATAACAGTTGCAGTAAACTCATTAGCCAGAGATAGGTGGCACCTAAAAAGGGCCATTAGACCGTAGTTAAGCCTTCTGCGCTTCCTCCAAGGGTCGAAAGATTTGGGCTTACATTATAAAGTATCATCCTCATGTTTATGCAAATGCAGGTTACAGGTCTGATCCATATACTGAGAAATCACAGACTGGGTACCCACAGTGGGATGGCCATCTACTGCAGATCTGCAAAGCAAATTATGAAGGCAACATTATCCTATCATTCTGAGATCCTCACCATTCCAGAAACACACCAATGGTGTATTTGAGGGTGCCTGGTGGTACATCACATCCCAGTGACGACTGGGATAGAGGCTGGTATTGTGGAGCTGACCACATAGTCTGAAAACCGCATCAGAGGCGACGAAACTTAGCACACCCCTCCAGAGTTTCTGGATTTAGCAGTCGCTTAATGGTGACAATATTTGTAATATGTGTATATTTTCGGAATGTAATAAATAGGAGTGATGATATACGCCTAAGAGATCTAAAAGCTTAAGAGCTTTTACAGATCAGGGGGAGTTGAGGGAGTTCGTACTATTTTCCCTTAGCTATGGTTTTCCCACATGGTTTTCCATAACCAAAGGTTTTAACGAGACAAATCACATCAACTCTGGATCCTGAAGTATCCACCCCTTTGTGACTCTCAGAATCCCGAAGTGTTCATGAACAGAGTCGCTTGTACAAATCAGGGGGAGTTAGAGAGTGTTTGTACTCTTTTTCCGTAACTATGATTTCTCCTACAGTGTTTTCCATAGCTAAAGGTTTTAACGAGGCAAACCTCACCAACACAGGAACATGTAGTATCCACCCTATGTGAGATTCCTACCACGCTCAGAATCCTGAAGTATTCATGGGCAGAGTCCACACCTATGGCTGGATAAGGGGGAGTGTTGTGAATGGATAAAACTGAGTTGGTAAGTCGGTTGGGATCACGGCTTATCTTATAGATAAGACCGTATCTATTGTATCTTATCTGTATACGCTCCTTTATATGCCATAAATAAAGAGCTGGGGGTTCCTCCCCTAAATGATGATTCATAACACATAAATCCTTAATTCCTCAACTGGTTTAATCACTTTTTAGTTATTAAAAATCTACCATAAAGGTTTAAGATATTTTTATCACTATTATACATGTAGTCATCCTCTCACCATCCAGTTGAGTCGGGGTTTTAATTAGAATGTTATATGCTAACATGACACTTTTTATTTATTAAAAAAGTAATTTCAAATTTTAATTTAATGCAATTTTAATGACATTGTTTTCGTTAAATATGCAAACTATATTACTTAATTTTAATGACACATCTCATTTGATAACTGATAGATAACAAGTATAATTCTTTTTATATAGTAAATTGTTTGATGAACCAAATATTTATCCTATTAAAAAGTAAACCTAGACGGTTAACTACAATTTTTGTGGAATCATATTTTTAAACATGCATTTTGTAGGATACACTTGCAATACTAAGCAACACACTAGAGGGGGGTTGAATAATGTAATGGTAATTTAAAGCTTTTTAATAAAATTCTTGCAATGCGGAATTATAAAGTGCAAGAAACTTAGCAAACACAACGATATAGCTATTGGATCTTCAGGCACGCCAAATATACTAGATGGGGATGAATAGTTTATATCACGACGAATATTGCAAACGTAAAAGTTACTAAAAATTGTAATAAAAATACAGAAGAAAAATCACAATCCAGAAAATGAGGAAACACTAACACAAAGATATATCCTGGTTCGGATCATCTTGATCTTACGTCCAGTCCACTACTCTATGTAGAGATTTTCAATCCACAATAACCACTTGCTCCTCGCAAGCAAACAACATACAAAGATTCCAATACTCTTCGTGTTGCAAATATGTACAATCTCTTCAACAAGAGATTCAGCCAATAAAAAGTAAAGTAATAAATAAATAGGTTTGATGATGTGTGAAGAATCATAAGGTATGTAAGAATATATTCAATGTTTCTTGGTTAGATATTGGTAGAAACGGGTTTGAAGATTGACTTTCAATGAGGCAAAATTTCAGCACTATAACCCCCAAGGAAAATCTGAAAAACACCCCCTCTTTTTGAGTGAGAAAAACAAGTTTTAAATAGAGAGTGGGGGGGGGGGGGGGAATTGGTGAGAATGGCAGAGGGTTCGGGCTCTATTTATAGGCATGAGGGGTGCCCAACTAGTTGCAAAATTGCCTGCATGCCATTAGTCGACTAGAAATGGTTATTAGTCGACTAGAAAGATTTATTAATCGACTATGCCTAGAAAATAAACTAAAAATTGGAGTTCTAACTGAACTTAGTCGACTAGAAGAGTTTTAGTAGTCGACTACAATTATAAAATGGACAGAAATGTATCCGTTTGATGCAGTTGTAACTGACTCTTAGTCGACTAGGTAGTTTATTGGTCGACCAGAATTGAAACCAAAAAACGGTCAAAAATATAGGCATTGGAGAAACTGACTCTTAGTCGACTAGAAGAAACTAACATATGTTTTACATATGAAGCACATATTCAGGGGAGCATTTATTTTTGTTACTTTCATTTAACATTTGTTTATCATCATCAAAAAGGGAGATAATGTTGGAAAATGAAATTTGATTCTCTCTTTTCCATAAAGTTTTGATGATACAAACATATATATCATTTATTTGTGCAAACTAACTTTCTCTATACAGATTGTTAGCTTCAACAATTTATCTTCTTACAGATAATACAATCATCATTCAAGACAACACATATTCAATCAAGATTTTGTAGCAAGAAGCGTTACAAGCAAGATAAAGCTCAAGGCTGATGAAATATTTTGTATCTTGTTGTAATGATGTATTCTTTATGTTTCTTCTTACCCATACTTAGTTTGTTAAAGCATTGATGATGATCTATATTAGCAACCTAAGCCTTCCACAAAATACTAAGTCATACACCTTATTAGTCGACTAATAGATTTTTCTAGTCGACTGACCTAGTTATCACAAAATCACAATTTCTTTGTCAAAGTCATTTTTTTAGCTGACTGGACCACTTTTACATAACTTTCAAATTTTTGGTCCTAGTCGACTAATCCTTTCTTCTAGTCGACTAAGAGTCAGTTTCTCCAACGACTATATTTTTGACCTTTTTTGTTTCAACTCTGGTCGATCAATAAACTACCTAGCCGACCAAGAATTAGTTATAATTACCTCAAACAGCTATATTTCTGACCATTTATAGTTGTAGTTGACTAATAAAACTAATCTAGTCGACTAAGTTCAGTTACACCTGCCAATTCTTAGTTCATTTTCTAGGCCCAGTCGACTAATGGCAGTGCAGGTAGTTTTGCAATTCTTAGTTCATTTTGAGAAGTCAAAGATTCCTTCTCACGTTTGATTTCATCTAATAACATCAATGAATATGTTAGTAAGAACTAAAGATTTATGTTTATATGATGGGAATTTATACATCTTAAATTATATGAAAGATGTTATACATTCATTTAATTATTTGCAAAAGCCAAATTCTACTTGGGTTTAGCTTCCTAAGGACTAAATCTCAAGGACCCACAAGCAAATGGTACCAATGCTAATTGTTTATTTTTTAGGTACCCAAAAAGGAAAAATATATCCTAGATAGCGGATGTTCTAAACATATGACATGGAACATCTATCTTCAATCAACAGTGCAATTCACAGAAGGTGGCACAGTTACCTTTGGACATAACAACAAAGGCAAAGGTATTGGCATTGGAACCGTTGGTGATCCAGATAAGCCAATCATCGAAAACATGCTACTCCTTGATAGTTTGAAACATAATCTACTATCTATTAGTCAATTATGCGATAATGATTTTAAGATCATTTTGGAAAAGAATGCATGCATCATATATAATTCTAATATGTCTAATATTCTATTTCGGAGAAATCGTCGGAATAATATGTGTGTGTGTGTGTGTGTGTGTGTATGTGTGTGTGTGTTCTATGCGTGACCATTACCACACATAATCATTGCTTATTGGCATCTTTCGATAATACACTTCTATGTCATAAACGTTTTGTACATACTAATATCAAAAATATTGCACGTATTTCAAAACACAAACTAGTTTCTGGAATGCTAAATATTTCATTCATCACACACATTTTTGTGATGCATGTCAACAAGGGGAAAAAAATGCACAAATCATCTTTTAAATCAACAGATGCTTTTTCAACAAAACGACCACTTGAACTCCTACATTTGGATTTATTTGGTCCTTTAAGAATAGCTTCTTTAAATGGAAGTAGATATGCATTTGTCATTGTTGATGATTTCTATAGATATACATGTGTTTTATTCTTAAAACACAAGCATGATGCATTTGAAGAATTATCAATATTTTGTCGGAAAAATTCAAAAATTCAAAATTTCAACCATGATACTAGTTATATTGATCATGTGGGAGAATTTGAGAATGAATCTTTCACTAAGTTTTGTAATGATAATGGCATTACACATAATTTTTCATTTCCTAGAGCCGCTCCACAAAATGGTGTAGTAGAAAGAAAGAATAAAACATTACAAGAATGCGCTAGGACTATGTTATGAGATAGAAATTTACCAAAATATTTTTGGACATTAGCTGTTGCAACTGCATTCTACATTTTAAATAGAGTTCTAGTAAGGCCAATACTTAACAAAACTTGTTTTGAATTTGTTGGGGGGTATTTTTGGCCCCTCGATAATGAAAGATCATACAGAGACGATGATGGTGGAGATAACGTAGCAGTAGCTGAGGTTGGCAGATGACGGTGGTTGAAGGAAGACTGGGTGAGCTAGCCCCCAGGTTGGAGAGACTTTGGCCGAGCTATCTTAGTCCGAGCTATCCCCGACAAGCCCAAGCTATCCCTGAGCCAGATCCGAGCTATCGTCGTGTTCCAACCTCGGAGCTATGGACTCTGACCTATAAACTATCTGCAACATGAATAACTCGTGAGGGTGGGCCGGATATGGGGTCCGGCCTAAGCCCCTTAGATGCTTAAGTCAGTAAGACACTCAAGATGGCTCGTGACAGCCATGGCCGATCTGTTGGGAGATTGTCGGTAGTTGTTGCTGAGCTAAGAGAGGAAATAGTCAAGCCGAAGGAGATCCTGTTTAGAGAATACCTAAGGTCGGATGTGGGATCCGACCTGACTGTTGTAGGTGATCGTATGAGGATGATCCAGAGGATGAAGAAGAAGAAGAAGATCTTGCCCGCATTCCTAGCAGAAGACCTCCATGTCTAGTGTGGAAGAAAATGAAGACTCCCCCCTTTTCTTGTTGTTCCAGAGTCCCTTTATAGGGAGGAGAATGAGAATATAATTCCCTGTCATTGATGTCACATTAACGGCCCGCCATTGATGGTGCAAAATGGCACATTAACGGCCCGCCATTGATGAGTTACAATGGTCTACCATTGATGATGCATAATGGCACATTAATAGCCCACCATTGATGGTGCATAATTGCACATTAATAGCTCTCCATTGATGAGGTACAATGGTCTACCATTGATGGTGCATAATTGCACATTAATAGCCCGCCATTGAGGGTGAATAATGGCCTGCCATTGATGGTGCATAATGGCATGCCACTAATGGCTCCTTGTGAGCGAGGTGGGGGTTGACCCATTCAACTACGGAGCTTTGGGATGTAGGCCAGCCGAGGATATTATATTGGTAACATTAGCCCCCATCTCCCGAGCTCAACTGCTGCAGTTCTATTGCGACAGTTGAGGTTGGGTGATGTAACCTGCTCGATCGCATCGGGGTCTTCAATGTCCTGAGGAAGCCCTGGTTAGGTGGGATGTATCCTCGTCGCTACCATAAATGAAGAGTCCCACCAATAGTTTGGCCGCAATATAGACCGGGTCACTCTCTTCATTCAAGGGTCTTTGTTGTCGGCTGAGACAGATCACCGAGGTCATACAAACATGAGGGCCAAGCTAGGATACCGAGGTCGAGCCAGCGGGAATCCGAGCAAGGGTACCGAGGTCAGACCAATGGGAGAGCCGAGCTGGGATACCGAGGTTCTAACCAGCAGAATGAGTTATGCTCGCCTACCGAGGTTTTACCAACAGGAGAGATGAGCTTGGATGCCCATGTTCTAACCAGAGAATGAGATGTGCTCGCCTACCGAGGTTTGACCAGCAGGAGAGCTGAGCTGGGATGCCGAGGTTCTAACCAACGGAATGAGCTGTGCTCACCTACCGAGGTTTGACCAGTGGGAGAGCCGAGATGGGATGTCGAGGTTCTAACTAGCAGAATGAGCTGTGCTCGCCAATCGAGGTTTGACCAGTGGGAGAGCCGAGCTACGGAGCCGTGGTCGGACCAGCAGAAAGCTGTGCTGGGATATTGCGGTCGGACCAATAGGTGAGTCGAGATGGGGCGTCAAGGTTTAACCAACGGATGAGCTCTGTCGATGATTTTTCATCCCAATGATGGATGAGCTTGTACCACTGATCATGTGCCTGGCTAGGCCAAGCTATCACGGGCAACCTTCAAATTTAAGTCGGCTCGTGTGGCTCTTTATGCTGAGCCATAGGCCTGCACACTTTAGTGAATGTAAAGCTAGGAGAAGGCCGATCAAATGCTAATGCATTTATCAACGATATTGTTAGCCCAACCAAATATAATATAACCTTCTTTGAAATGGAAAACAATCAAAAAGGTAGGATAAGAGATGGCAGAACGAGCTAATGTTAGTGAAGACGTGGATACTGACATGGGTGTTCAACTCGTTCCCACAGACATCGCCAATTGTTGGGGGGTATTTTTGGCCCCTAAATAATGAAAGATCATACAAAGACGATGATGGTGGAGATGACGTAGCAGTAGCTGAGGTCGACAGATGACGGCAGTTGTAGGAAGACTGGGCAAGCTAGCCCCGGGTTGGAGAGACTCTGGCCAAGCTATCTTAGTCCGAGCTATCGCCGACAAGCCCAAGCTATCCCCGAGTCGGATCCGAGCTATCGCCGTGCTCCAACCTCTGAGCTATGAACTCCGACCTGTAAGCTATCTACAACATGAATAACTAGTGAGGGTGGGCCGGATCTGAGGTTCGGCATAAGCTCCTCAGATGCTTAAGTCAATAAGAGACTTAAGATGGCTCGTGACAGCTATGGCCGATCTGTTTGGAGATCGTCAGTAGTTGTTGCCGAGCTAAGAGAGGAAAGAGTCAGGTCGGAGGAGATCCTGTTTAGAGAATACCTGATGTCGGATGTGGGACCCAACCTGACTGTTGTTGGTGATCGTATGAGGACGATCCAGACGATGATGAAGAATATGAAGATCTTGCCCCCATTCCTAGCAGAAGACCTCCATGTCTAGTGTGGAAGAAGATGAAGAGTTTCCCCCCTTTTCTTATTGTTCCAGAGTACCTTTATAGGGAGGAGAATGAGAATATAATTACATGTCATTGATGGCACATTAACGGCCTGCCATTGATGGTGCATAATGGCACATTAACGGCCCGCCATTGATGAGGTACAATGGTCTACCATTGATGGTGCGTAATGGCATATTAATGGCCCGTTGTTGATGGTGAATAATGGCCCGCCATTGTTGGTGTATAATGGCACACCACTGATGGCTCCCTGTGAGCAAAGTGGGTGTTGACCCATTCAACTACGGAGCTTTGGGACATAGGCCGGCTGAGCATATTATATCTGTAATAGAATTTTTCTTTTATAGCATTCCACTTGTATCATATTTTCGTGTTTTTGATGTAAATGTTTAATTCTTAACACTAGAGATACACTAGATAACTTTGCTTCTAAATTAAATGAAGGGATATTTGTAGGATATTCTACATCTAACAATGCATTTAAAATATATAACAAAAGAACTTTATGTATTGAAGAATCACTTCATGTTACATTTGATGAAAATTACTCATCTAGTACACATATAGATGGCGATGAACAATAAATATCATTATCTGATTAACTTAAAAATATTAAACTTAATGATGAAGATAAAAATGACTTTACTAGTCCCTTTAATGAATCAACCTTAGAAAATATTTATATTCCTAAGGCATATACAGACGTTTCCAACCTTCCACATGAATTAGTTATTGGAGATATATCCGATGGTGTGAGAACAAGGTCACAAATAGAGCAAATGACACATTATGCTTTTATTTCATCCATTAAACCAAAGAATGTCAATGAAGCTTGTAAGAATAGTTCAAGGATTATTGCAATGTAGGAAGACTAAATCAATTTAAGAGGAATGAATATGGGAATTAGTTCCAAGACCATTAGATAATCCAGTTATAGGTACAAAATGGGTATTTAAAAACAAATTATATGAATCTAGACATGTAGGTAGGAATAAGGCAAGATTGGTTGAACAAGGATATAATCAAGAAGAAGGTATATATTAGGATGAAACCTATGCACCGTTGCACGTCTAGAATCTATTAGAATTTTATTATCATATGCATGTTATAAAGATTTTAAATTATACCAAGTGGATGTTAAAAGTGTTTTTCTAAAAGGTTTTATTAAGGAAGAAGTTTAGGTACAATAACCACTTAGATTTCAACATGAAACTTTAGATAATAATGTTTTCAAATTAAAGAAAGTATTATATGGTCTGAAACAAGCACCACGTGCTTTGTATGAAAGACTTAAGAGTTTTATTTTAAAATATGGATATTTTATTGGTAAGATAGATTCAATATTATTTACTAGGCACTTCAAATCTGATATTATAATCATATAAATTGTTTCGGGGTGTTTTCTCCCCACTGATTGATAGTTTGAAGGTCCAGGGGGTCGTCGCGGTCACGTAGGATGCATGCGGCCTCCGGGGTCGGTTGACCGAGCGTTCACTTGGGCGGGAACGTGCGGATCCATGAGTTGATGTACCGAAGGGAAGCTTCGACAGAGCGACAGTTTCCCTGTATGATCGATCGAACAGGCCTGAGCTTGAGTGTGTTCGGACCCAAACGATGGAGCACCGAAGGGTGGCTTCGGCCGGTCGAAATTTCCTTCAATCTGTACAGACGAGAAAGCTTGTCAGGGGGGTCAGACCTTGGTGGGATTGAGTATGGTTCACGTAGAAACCAATACGCGAGTCCTCATGCCGAGCTGTGGAGGAGAAATATGTGAAGTGGAAGAAAGGTCTTGGACAGGTGGAATACCTGAGATTTGGGTATTCAGGATTCGATCCTTTGGCGTTTCGTCTTTCGCGCCTCTTATAGGAGTCCTTATGTTAACGCCTTCATGGTGTCCTGTCATCTGCCCATCGTGCATGCCTACTTTGATGGTCCCTTCAAGGGACATGAAGGTGGACGCGATGGCGCATTGACTGGTGTTGAAGGCGGGCATGATCTGGGGAGCGGTTTCCCCAATCGTGGAGGGCCAGCAGTTCCCCCGACGTTGGCTTTGTGCCGCTGTGACTTGACATGCTCGCGGAGCCTTCAGGTTCGGGCCCAATCCCCCATGGGCAGTGGGCATGGCCTATGCCATTTGGGGTTATTGTATCAATTGCCCCCATCGCTCGGGCCGTTCAGCTCTTGACAGTTCGGTTCGAGGGATGTGATTAGTGTGGATTTGACAGGTGTTAGATGTTGATCTAATCCTAGAAGGGGAGGGGGGTGAATAGGCTAATAAAAATTCTCGTGAACACACAAGAAATCACATACAGTTATAATCAGATGCAGAGTAAATGTAAATCAATCAAAGAGTGCACAACAGATTTATCCTGGTTTGGTCGTCCCAACGACCTACTCCAGCCCAAAAGCAAATACTAGATTAATAATGTTACTGGTACAACCGACTCTAGAGAACCTCATTACACTCACCAGGTACCCGTATCGCACTCCCAAAGTGCTAAACAATACTAATCCTAGTACAAGCTCTCTCTTGACTAGCTCCAACTAGTCAAGTTCCTCTTGTCTAGTATCAACTAGACAAGATGTCTAGTATCAACTAGACAAGACCCCAAAAACGTCACAATTATGTAAAGTTTCCCCTACAAAGTTCGATACAAAACGACACGAATATAAAGAGTAAAGAGTTCAGAAAATCTCAGTTCATGTCCATGTAGTCGTCTCTGTCAATCTGCTCAGGTCAGATCAAGTCTGACAGGATGTTGTCGTCTATCTCTGAAGTTCTCTCTATCTCAGTAACTCAAGTTACGGCTCCCTCCTTGGATGAACTTGTGGCCTATGACAATGTAGGGACACCCTTGGATGAAGCTCTCCTATAAACTTGCGGCCGTAGCAATTGATTGAGAGATCTTTCTTTGGACCTTGCGCAATGATGAGGAGAAGCCCCTTTCTTCAAGTTGCGGCAATGAGAAGATAGCCCTCATTGTTGACTTGCACAATGTGGGATGAAGATGACCCTTGATATGTTGCAGGCTTGACTTGGATGAGCACTCTTGTGCAATGGATGTTGAAATCTTAAGGTTGCGCAATTGAAAAGCACCCTTGAAGAGAACTTATGCAATGGGAAGATGGGCTTGAAGCTTTGCTTGCAAGGATGTTGAGGGTGAACTCCTTGGCCTTAGATAGTTGCAACAATGGGATGTTGGCTTCTTCTTTGTGCTCACGGCAAGGAGATGGGCAATGGATCTTTTGGGATGCTTGCGCAAGGAAGATGAAGCAATGGAGTATTGCGGCAATGGGGATATGAAGGCTAGGCAATGTAGCTTGCTTGTAAGGAGATGATGTGAGTTTTGGTTGGCTTGCTTGCGGCTAGGGATATTAGCCAATGGAGAAGATGACCTCTTAAAAAACTTGAAGCAATGAAGAGGCTTGTTGCGTAATGGATGGGTGATGCATTAAATTTGCGCAAGGAGGAGAGGATGATGTATGGCCGAATTTTGCTTTTGGGTTGCCTTTCTCATTTTGCTCTCCTTTGGAAATGGGTTTATATAGGATGTGAGGAGATCTCTTTGGCTCAGGTAGAATCCCATAGTATGTGGAGATTGGGTGGAATCCTAACTTGATTAGGATTTGGAGTAATCATATGGAAGATCTATTCAATCACCATTGGATATGGGGTTTGAATTTGGTTGGCTATATGGTCATCCCGAATAGTAACTCCGAAAACAATGTAGTTTTACCGCAAATGCACAGTTAGGTGGTAAGAAGGTATCGAATCATGGGGAGGAAGTATTCGTATCTATATGGATTACTACGCTATCGTGAAATGGTGGCGAACAAATATTGGTGTCACAATCGTTCAAAGTGTTGGTTGTAAATTCAATTTATAAGAATGCCTAGAACTTGGGAATCCCCACTATAGATTTCAAGCAATCAATGTGAAACATGAATTTCTATATTACTACTCTTGATTTAGAGTGAACTTGTCGCAACTAAATTGGGAACCAACGCCTGCTCTCGTGCTACGCAAGTCTATAGTAATCTAAACTAGAGCCTCGCTCTTGCGCAAGCCTAGTTCAAACTACTAGCATTAAGATCGACAATAATATTCAATTCCAACCCAAGCTAGCTCTTGCACAACTTAAGTTTGAATCTAGATCGTGGTAGTTCGTATCCGTTTTACCGTCGTACAAATGAATATAATTATAGAAATATAATAAAGATGCTAGAATAAGAATTTTTGGTCTTTCTCTCCAATCCTTTCGCCAAAAGAAAACTAGAACTAGAATTAAAACTAAGAAAATTATTATAAAAAGTCTCTCCTTGGGCTACTCTCAAGATTGGGTATTTATAGCCGCCTAAAATATTTAGAAAATCCTGACAGATTTGCCCCTGAACAGATGCAAACACTAGATTTGGGAAACTGACCGACGGCGACTCGCCGAGTGAACTGCTCACTAGGTCAAGCGAGAAATCTGCAGAAATTGGGGTTTTCAGCGTTCTGGAAGTTCAGACCACTCGATCGAGTAGTTTTCTCACTCGGTCGAGTGAGATTCATACTCGGCCGAGTAGGACCTACTGCAGATCCTCTCTAAACACAGAGAAGAGTCGAAGGATTTCTTCACAATTTTTATCTCCACTCGGTCAAGTGAGCTTCTCACTCGGTCAAATGGAAATTCTCACTCAGCCGAGTAAATTCTGGCTCTTCTTCAGGCTGGATTGGGCATGTCAGCTTCACTCGGTCGAGTGGGCTGCGTCACTCAATCGAGTGGGCTGCTTCACACGGCTGAGTCGACTGTTTCAGTACTCTTCTTTCCTTCTTGTCGCTTCCTCGTCGTTTCTTTCACCTTCCTTCTTCTTCTACTCATCCTCCAGCACCGTTAGCTGTCTGATATCATCGTCAATGACGCTCCGGCACGCATGTAAGTGTTTGTGGCTCCAAATTGCTCCCGATTGCTCCATATTTCCTGAAATCGAACGAAACAAAGAAGTAATGAAATATATTGTGAAAAAATCTTATAATCATTAAAATCGCGATATAAGCAATCGTTATGGGATAGAAAAAATGCAGAAATAAAGTGTAAAATATGAGCCTATCAAAATCCCCCAAGCTTACCTCTTACTCGTCCTCGAGGAAGATAAGTAAAAAGTGAACTTGGCGAATAAAATAAAGAAAAATCAAATAGAAGAAAAAGAAGATGAAGAAGGGAAGTGCTAGATCATTCTCTCAGAACTCGGGTTTGTTTCCTCAAATAGCACAAGCAATGAATAAGAAACATCACTAATGCTTCTACTTCGATATCATCTCATATGGGTGTACTTGATAGAAAAAGTAAGAACAACTGAATCATATGAAATATGAAATCATTTTAGAATCAAACATCGTCTAAGGCATAGAAAAATGAAATACATAATTATAGACAACACACTTTTCAATTGACTGCTTCTATTTGGAGTATAAGAGATATCACGCAATTCAAATCAATAAGAATAGAAAGAGATGGTTTTCATGAATTTCATGCCAATTTTTTAATTCATAGATGTCGTTATACTCTAAGTCATCTCCCCAAGTATCAGAAATTACCTAGCTTAGGTCGTCATGCACATATAAGTAGTCACACACACACACATCATTGGATCTCCTCCCCCAAGCTTATCTATAAGCGTGGTGGCATCAAATATGAACTTTTTCCCATATTTTTTTGTAGCTCCATATATAAAAAGGAAAACAAGAAAGAAGTAAAGAAGGGGATTGTGTATATACAATGAAACTTTTCTTTTTCTTCTTCTTTTCTCTTTTTTTCTTCCTTTTTTTCATACACAAGAACACTCCCAAAGAAAGATGCAAAGATATATATTTTTCTTTTCTTTTGAGTTTTTGGGATAATGAAGCTTATTTCTTTTTAGCATGTGGAGGATGCAATAATACGATTCACTTAAGGGGAGATTCACCAAATATTATATGTATAGAGACATTTTTCAAGATATGTGGAGAAAGAATATATGATAACGCTCGGTTCACTCTTTTTGTATGTGTACAACAACTTCAACAGGGTAATGTCATCTACTCAGTTTGATTTCTAAAAGTAAACTAATCTATTCATATCAAACATCAATCAATTCATAAAAGTTGGAAGTTCAATACACATTTCATGCAATAAGAAGTGATATTAAGATACAAAACAGTACTCCAAGTAATAGTCAGTCAATGCATGAATCTTTGTGCGTTTTCTATAAAAAGTATACAATAATGTAATTCTCAGACGAGTCAACGCTAAAATTCATTCATGGACACATAATAAACACGTTGGAAGTTCTTTTTCTCAAGTGCACGCCAAATATATCGCAGATGATATGAGAAATGAAAAGCAATAGCATGGCAAGATATACATGCATAAGAGTAAAGCGAAATCCAAGCTATATTCATCATATGGACTTCATCTCTAGCAAAGAAAGTAAATTAAGTAAGGATAACATGAAGTCTAAGTATACACACGCAAGCACTCCAAAAAATGAAGAAAACATGATGATGGTAAAAAAAATTGAAAAAGTGCGCGAAAATAAGTGTAAAATGAAGAAAAGTGAAAAATAAATATAAAAGTAAGGAAAATGAATAAAGGTGTGGGTACACTCACTCCCCCAAGCTAAACATCACATTGTCCTCAATGTGCAAAGTGTGGCACAAGGACATATAAATAGGGGTAGATGGGTGTGGATGCAATATGATGCAAAATAAAGGAAAATAAGGATGTAAAATAAAATATGACATGATGGTATATTGACCAGCGCCCCGTTTACGGTTTGGGCACGATTTCATTTTACCGTAAGTGCACGGTCAGTGTTGGGTGCGGGTTTATCGAACACATGGAGGTGGATGGCTTGAATGGCTACTAGCCTCGCCTAGGTCGTGTGAGAGCTACGCGGATAATAAGAGTGAGTAGTGAAGAAATAAAAAAAGAAATAAAAAAGACAAGAAATGAATCCCCGCTAACGCGGGCTAGAGCACTCATTACACTTGGCATTTGACTTGACCCAGGGTGAGACATTGCCCCTAAAGGTGGTACCTAGCATCCCATGGGCCCGATATTCCAGTCGATGCCCAGGATGATATGCTAGGTCTACCCGGTTTCAGACGGTGGGCATTTCCATGTCCAACACCCTCCGTAACCAGGAGCATTAAGGCCACAATGATAACTCCCAACTTTTCGTCCAAGCCATTCCCACGCACGAGGATTCGATGTCAACGCTAGGGGTGTGAGCTGTGGCTAAGGGATCAAATGCCAGTTTTATTTCCCCTTGGCCCGACGGTCAAAGGCGGTCTTTCTCCCGCCAGTGACAATAAAATGCCCCCGCATAAACCTAATGGCCAACTAGGTCAAATGTGATTTCTAGCAATACATCAAAGCGGATCTTGATAGGACAAGCATCCAAACCCCAACCCCCAACACATCTAGTGTGTTGCCATACAAATTGGACTCAGATTGCTAGAAATTCCCATTGACACGTTCCATCAAACACTTGCCATACAATCAAGTCAAATGTAAAATCTCAAGCATCAATCCTACTTTAACCCATATTAGGGTTCATCAAACACTACTCAATGGTGAAGAACATGATAGAAAGCAATAAAATGGACAAACAAACATTCACCATCAAGCACAATAAAAATAACACAAAACAATGGAAATAAGAGAAAGAAATACTTATCTTGCATTTGAACCCATCAATCCATTACAAGATTTACTCCAATAGAAGCCTAATATAACCTAACCTAAAGCTCCCATGAAAGGGGCTGAAAAACACTGGAAAAATAGGGAGGAACCCCCTCCAAGTCGTGCCCACACTTATATTTATAAGCCCCATCAAAACCCTAACGGTTCGGGTCCGAAAACCCAATAAAACTGCTAAAACAGGACCACCCGATCGGTTGAAGTGTCAACCGATCGGGTGGAAGTAAACAGAGATGCACAGCTTCTGAAATTGACTCCAACCGATCAGTTGGACTCCCAACCGATCGGTTGAAGTTAAATTTTAGACAGCAGCCAATTACAGCACCCCGCTGCGCTCAGAAAATTCCAGAAAAATTTAGAAAAATCGGATTTGGACATGCGACCTATCATTGGAAAGCTAACGACGATGCCAATGCTAAAAAAACAAGAGATCACCCAAACTCCCACTGGAATGATAGCAGATCTTCAATGAATGAGCAGCAGTACTTGAAAAGGGAAGAAAAGGCCACCTGATCGGTTGAATTGTCAACCGATCGGCTGGGTTCTTCCCCAAGATGACCCGTGGGACGAACCGATCAGTTGGGAAGCTCTCTGAAAAACAGAGAGCAATGTCATGACCACCCGATCAATGAACCTATCGGGTGGGGTCTTCTTCATTGCTGCTTCCTGATCGGGTCGGATACACGTGCACGAACCGATCGGATGGATCTGTCCACCAAATCGGTTGAAGCTCCAAATCTTCAAATTCTCATCGTTGGCCATCAAATCTTTGCCGCATAAGCGTGCTTTGGTCCTGACATGCAAGGTCGACTCCAGAAGACACCGAAATACCGACATTTACCTGAAATACAAACAATACACCCAATAGTCAATATGAACCAAAATGTGATATATACAACATGGAATGCGATGAAATGCATATAAAACCACGATGAAAAGCGTGTACAAAATATGAAATATGAACACACGTCATATATGCGAAGGATATATGCAAAGGGAGCATGCAAAATGATGTATCGATGGATGCAAGATAGTGGCCCAGAAATACATACTCTCCTCCAAACTGAAATATACAGAGCCCTGCAAAAAGGTGAAGACAGATGTGCATACCAAATAGTGGGGGTGTGGTGGAGCAAAAATATGACTTGCATCAAGAAGTCCTTCTTAGGCTGGTGCAGTGGTGGCAGAGGTGCTAGCTGCTGAGGGGCAGACTGCTGCTGCTGCTACAAGCGGTGGAGAATCTGGTTCAGCGTGAGCTGAATACAAGGAATCATGGCAATACGGGCCTGCTGAGCAGTGACAGCCACCGTGAGAGCTCTAAGGTCAAATCTAAGTCCACTCATTATCGACTCGACAGCACTGAGGCACTGCTCTCTGTCGTTAGGAGCGGGGGCAGAGGGACGTGGAGGTGTACGAACAGGGGGTCTCACACGGCCTCCAAAAACTAGTGGGGCCACTATCGCGTGTGTGCGAGGAGCGGAGCTCACAACAAGATGCTCATCCTCTAGGGGAGGCTGAGACGTAGGAATGCTCTCAGAAATATGTGCAACAGAGGATGAGGTCGAAATATCAACAGAGGACGACGCATGCAGAGAGATCGTGGCAACAGCTGTGGTGACAGACACCACGACACTTTTGGGCGACAGAGATTGAAGCGTCGACATGTGGGGCGGTCATGAAATCAAGAGATATTGACACCCCAAGAGCTGAAAAATCAGGTGTGTCGAGGGTCTCTACGGTCGCAGAGGAAGAAGGGTCGCCTCTCTCAAAAGTGGTGGGGATATCACTCTCAAAGCTCAATAAGAAATCGGGTCAGCTCTCAACGGTGCGGTGGCGGTGGAATCAGACACATCGATAGAAGTGGAGCTCTCGGCACGAGCAGAAGTGGAGCAGATGTGCCGGGCTCGGGGATCGGATCAGAGGCAGGCTGGGGAATCGAGATCTCATGGGCGAGGGGCTCGACATGGGGCTCCTACTGCTCGTCATCGGGCTCTAGTACATATACAGGTGGGATCAAGAGGTCCATCAAGAACCTCCACTCCGCACCTGCTGGTCTAATATATGTTCGAACGGGGTTCAGAAGCACTATGTAATCAGCAGAGAAGGGACCAAGTAACCAGACCCAATGACGCTGTCCGTGAGGACGGATCATGTGCATATGGGCCAAAACATCTAGAGATAAGGAGGTGGGGCCCGTAGCACGATGGAGGACAGTGGGAAGCTGGATGTCGAAAATAGGTGCTAGGAGGGTGATCAAACTACCACAACATATCGCATTGATGGAGGCGATCGAAGAAAAGATGCGATCAAAATACCATCTAAAAATATCAATGGAAATCGCAGGAACTAAGACATCCTTGGCATCCTCTAAGGCTCTCTCCCTAGTCATCGTATAGATCTTGAAAAGCTCTGTCATGGATATGGCCCCAACCTTTGGGCTGACAACAATGGTGGTCGCCAAAAGGCGTTGTGCTAGTCGTAGGCAGGGGTGGACTATAGAAGAGGAATTCGCCCTGCTAGGGTCGAAGTGGTGTGTGCCAGTGATCGTGTCCCAGAAATCAGCAGCAAAAAAGACAGACGGGGTGAGGTGCATGGGACCATAAGCTCGGTCGGGGTCTGGGACAGGGGGCCAGTGAAAGTATGCTCGGGCCTTGTCATGCGAGATCTCGCACTCCTGGTCCATGAGCCTGAAAGAGTAGCCCCTAGGAGTCCTATGAATAGAACTCAAGACCTATAGTGTCGGGCAGATGTAGGTGTCTGTCGACACCGACAAAAGGTCGCCCCACCCCACATTGTCATACAACTGGTGTAGGCCCTGAAATACCCCTAGGTGCTCAAGTGTATCAATATGCGTGAACCTAATGGGTATGATCTGACGCTGCGAGATCCTCTTAAATTTGACGTGGTATGCGTCATCTCTGAAAGTGATCCCATATGTCTCGATCGCAGGGAAAAGCTGTGCTGATGGTGGTACAGGTGGTGTTGAGGATGTAGGGAGTGTAGCTACGGGGTCGCTGTGCGGCGGGGGCACCATTCCAGGGGAAGAAGGACCGGGGTCGCCAGTCCTCTTCCGCTTAGAAGCAGGCATTCGAGCGCTAGATCTAGTGCGTGGGGGCATCGGTGAATGTCATAAGATGCACACTAATCAAGTGCTATCAAAATGCTTAGAATAAAATATGGAACGAGTGTACCGAGCACGATGCGACTCCGAGAAAGCAAATAAGCACGAGAGAGCTCCCATAAGCTCCAAATCAGCGATCAATCTTTTCCAAGCTTTCCCTTTGCATATAAACAATTAATTAGTGTTAAGAATTCATAATACATGGGGTAGATCAAGAGGAATCGACGAAAAATGGGGTTGAATAGGGTTGGGGTTGGATTCGGGCTTACAAATTAAATAGGGGAAGATATAGGGGAAATAGGGGTAGATGGGGGGTTGTTCACCGGACTCGACCAGAGGTGGGGTCGACAGAGATGGCACCGGAGGTGGCGCCATCAATCGGGTGGCCATGCACTCGGACGAGTCGGTGCGGGAGCATTGGCCAAGTCGGAGAAAAGGGGTAAAGGCGCTGAGATTTGGGGATTAGGGCTGCGGGCGAGTCGGTTTTGGGGATTAAATAGGGGTGGCCTGACTTAAGTCACTTGGCCGAGTGACGATCGTCACTTAGTCGAGTGGCCCTAATATTAACACTTTTGAAATTTTGGCTGGGTCGAGCGACTCGGCCGAGTGGTTCGAGACACTCGGGCGAGTGACAAGTTCCACTCGATCGAGTGAGAAATAAAGACAGACTATGAACGTTTTGGTGATTCTGCTGCAGTCTCCTAATCGATCGAGTGGAATTAGTCACTCGGTCGAGTGGAATAATGACTTGACCGAGTAGTTAGAATTAGTCACTCGATCGAGTGGAATAATGACTCGGCCGAGTAGATAGGCCTTACAGAGCAAGATATTAGAGCTGCTACAGGGTGCAGTCGGCCGAGTGGCAAGTCACTCGGCCGAGTGGTAAGTCACTCGGCCGAGTGGCATAAAATTTACAGAGTATGATTTTTGGGACTTCCCTATTCAGTGCGTCGCTCGGTCGAGTGACTTCTTCACTCGGCCGAGTGAGAATCTCACTCGGTTGAGTAGGTTGTCTGTTTCAGCTCTTTACTCTCTGTTTTTCTCCGTCTTCTGTTTCTCCCTCTCCCATCAGTTTCTTCCTTCCTTTATCGTTTAAGCACATCCTCGGAGCTGCTCTCCATCACCATGGCTACCCTCCATTCGAATGGATTCCTCGTATCTTCTTCCTGCGATAAAAAAAACGTTGCCCGTTGTCAGATTTTTCTAGACTCTTGACTCATTAAACTAATAAAAATCTAAAACGAAAATAAAAACTAAAATTCAACTAAGAAGAACTAAGATATAATCATCGGTTTGCCTCCCAACAAGCGCTCATTTAAGTTCTTGAGCTCGACCCCTTATGATTTCACGTTGAGCTCGTGATGTTCGACGCATAGGAGATGCGAGTGTCAAACTTTGTGAGGAGGCCGGTAGGATTTAGATGATGTGCTTCTTCTTTCTTGGCCTCCTTTAAGCACGCTTCCTCTCTAATGATGGCGAGTGATGACTCCTCCAAGCTTCGGTTCTTGGCTCCTTTGTTCTTTCTCGATGGTGGTGAAGTATTTGTCGGTGTCGTGTTCTTTCCTTGATTCACCAAAGAGAGCTTGCAGAGCTCTCTAATCCTCACGACATCAGCGTCGTTCTCCTCTTCCTCGGTGAGAGGATCCGGGGTATCTCCATTTGGAGTGCCATTTTCAGAAATTGGCACTCCGTCAAGACTATCCACGTTCAAAGCTCCGATGGCATATGGCATGGCTTCATCGATGACCTCATCAAGTAGGGTTGACAAACTTTGAGTCCAAGTCTCTCCAAGGTAGATGCTCTTTATTTCACCAGTAGGATCTCCCGCAGAGTAGTGCTCGAGTCTTTGCCCATTAACTTTGAAAGGTGCACCTTCGTTTCTTTCGATCTCTATAGCTCCTTTGGGGGTGTATATGGCTTATGGTGAATGGTCCAGACCAACAGAATCTCAACTTTTTGGGGAAGAGTTGAAGCCTTGAGTTGAATAGTAAGACCTTGTCTCCAACATTGAAGCTCTTCACTATAATGCGGGCATCATGGAAGACTTTGGTCCTTTCTTTGTATATTCTAGAATTCTCGTAGGCGTCCCTTCTAATTTCATCAAGTTTGTTGATATCGAGGAATCGCCGTAATGTCGCGCTCTTGTAGTCGTTATTTAGAGTTTTGATGGCCCAATAAGCGCGGTGCTCCAACTCTACCGGCAGGTGACACACCTTTCCATATACTAGTCAGTATGGGGTCGTACCTATGGGGGTCCTAAAGGCCGTATGATATGCACATAGTGTGTTGTTCAATTTCATAGACAAATCTTTCCTTGATTTATCAACTGTCTTTTCCAAAATTTGCTTGATTTTCCTATTTGATACTTCCACTTGTTCACTAGTTTGGGGGTGAATGCCAATCCAACTCTGTGGTACACCATGTACTTCTTTAATATGGCTTCGAACTTGCTCTCTATAAACTGGCTCCCTTCATCGCTTATCAAAGTTCTAGGTACCCCAAAGCAGGGAAACATGTTTTGTTTGAAGAACTTGGCGACCACCCTTGCGTCATTGGTTGGAGTGGCGATAGCTTCCACCCACTTTGAAACATAGTCGACAGCCACCAATATAAATTTATTTCCCTTGCTGGATGGAAAAGGTCCCATGAAATCAACTTCCCAACAATCAAAGAGCTCGATCTCCAAGATGTGCTTCATTGGCATCTCATTCCGTTTGGATATGTTTCCCGTCCTTTGGCATCTATCACACTTTTTCACAAACTCTTGTGTGTCTTTGAACATTGTAGGCCAATAGAATCCACATTGTTATATCGTAGTGATGGTTTTTGAAGCGGCTGCATGTCCACCGCATGACATATCGTGACAATGTGAGATGATAGAAGTTTCGTCTTTAGAAATGCATCTCCGTATAATGCCATCCTTGCATATCTTTAAGAGATATGGGTCTTCCTAAAAATACCTCCAGACTTCATGCATGAACCTCCTTCATTGTTGCGTAACTAACCCATGCGGTTTAATACCGCAAGCCAAATAATTCACGAAATCTGCAAACCAAGGTACTTCCAAAGGTCTAAACGCAAAGAGCTTCTCGTCGATGAAAGTGTCATCGATCGACAAGCTTTCATCTCTCACATCAGGAATTAGCCTTGATAAATGGTCTGCTACAAGATTGTTCGTACCCATTGTCTCTGATTTCCCAGTCGAATTCTTGTAGAAGGAGAACCCATCGTATTAGCCTAGGCTTGGCTTCCTTTTTATTCAAGAAGTACTTCAATGCCGCGTGGTCCATATGCACAATCACCTTTGATCCAAGAAGGTATGAGCGAAACTTCTCAATAGAGTAAACGACTGCCAAGAGCTCCTTTTCGGTGGTGGTGTAGTTCTTTTGTACTTCATCCAAAGTTTTGCTTGCATAATATATCGCATGAAGCTTTTTGTCCTTTCTTAGCCCCAACACTGCTCCAACTTCTTGGTTACTAGCATCACACATCAAATCAAAAGGAAGAGTCCAATCCAGAGGTTGTATAATTGTAGAGGAAATAAGCTCCTCTTTAGCGTGTTGAACGCCTGCAAGCAATCTTAAAAAATACAAAAGGCGCATCTTTAGCAAGCAAAGTTGTAAGAGGACGGATAATTTGAGAAAAATCCTTGATAAAATGACGGTAAAACCCCGTATGACCAAGGAATCCTCTAATGCCCTTAACATTAATGGGCGGAGGTTGTTTTTTTATAACTTCAATTTTAGCTTTACCAACCTCAATCCCTCTCGACGAGACTAAGTGCCCAAGAACTATCCCCTAAGTTACCATAAAATGACATTTTTCCCAATTAAGAGTCAGATTATTTTATTGGCATCTTTTTAAAACCTTGTTTAAATTAGCCAAACAAGAGTCAAATTTGCTGCCATACACAGAAAAATTCATACATGAAGACTTCCATGATGTCTTCAATATAACGAGAAAAGATGGATGTCATGCACCTTTGAAAGTTGGCAGGGGCGCTGCAAAGACCAAAGGGCATCCTACTGTAAGCATAAGTGCCGTAAGGGCACGTGAAAGTAGTTTTTTCTTGATCATCTTCATGGAGGGCAATCTGAAAGAATCCCGAATACCCATCCCAATAGCAAAAATATTTGTGCTTAGCAAGACATTGCTTTATTTAATTTTCTGTAATCAATGCATATGCGCCAACCTGTGACGGTTCTGGTGGATATCGATTCTCCATTATCATTTTTTATTACGGTCATTTCTCCCTTCTTAGGGATACCATGGACCGGGCTGACCCATCTGTTGTCAGAAATTGGATAGATGATATCGACTTCAAGTAATCTAAGAATCTCCTTTTTAACCACCTCCTTCATGTTGGGGTTTAACCACCTTTAATGCTCGATGGAGGTGGCACCAGTGTTTTCTAGGTGGATCCTGTGGGTACATAGCCGATGGCTAATTCCCTTTAGGCCGGAAATGCTATAGCCTAGGACATCCCTATGGCTTCTTAGGATATTTAACAGGCTCTCAAGTTGGTAGTGATTAAGACTAGCATTAACAATCACAGGATATGTCAATTTATCAACCAAAAATGCATATCTAAAATTAGGCAGTAATTGTTTCAGTTCTACCTCAGGGGGCGTTGTACCCCCTGTTTCCCTTTCATGTGAAAACATAGCGTCCTCAGCCTCATCTTCATTCTTTTCCTATTCAGAGATAGGCTCTCGCATGCAGACTCAAAATCATCACTCGGTGAAGATGGAGCATAAAAGTATATGCTAGGCATCTCTGCTCCTGAATCCATGGAACTATCGATCTCCTCTTGTCCATGCGTGTCATCAAAAGATATGTCAAAATACAGATGGGTGTCACAAAAGGAGTCATCAAGTGCACTTCACTGAATGTCGATATCCCAAGGTTGTTCTTCACGAGCACCGAATTCACGACGCATACTTCAATGCCTTCATTCATTATTGGTTGATGAACTTCGTCAGCTTGAAGATGTAGCTCATTATTCTTAACACAGACTCTAATACTACCCTCGATTGTTCCTTATAGGGAGATTTGGTTAATAATGAAGTTGTCAAATTATTGCTCAAGATGGTCCTCCATGTTAATGGTAATAGGTCATGTGGCCCAGACTTCATCCACGAGTTCCCCCAGTTGGGAAGCAAAAGTATCATTATGTTACGTGTCAGAGTCTGTACTCGTCATTGCGTCTCCCAAATAAACTTGATCAAAACCTGTAGAACAATATGGATGGTGACGTACGTAAATGCATAAGTATTTAGTAAAGAATACAGAATACCATTCCACCCCGGCAACGGTGCCAAAAACTTGGTCATCCCGGATGTAACTCCGAAAACAGTGTAGTTTTACCGCAAGTGTACGGTTAAGTGGTAAGCGGGTATCGAATCACTGGGAGGAACTATTGGTATCTATATGGATTACTAAGCTATTGTGAAATGGTGGCGACGAAATATTGGTGTCACAATCGTTCAAAGTGTAGGTTGTAAATTCAATTTATAAGAATGCCCAGTGCTTGGGAATCCCCACTATAGATTTCAAGCAATCAATGTGAAACACGAATTTCTATATTACTACTCTTGATTTAGGATGAACTTGTCGCAACTAAATTGGGAACCAACGCACGTTCTTGCATTATGCAAGTCTATAGTAATTTAAACTAGAGCCTCGCTCTCGTGCAAGCCTAGTTTAAACTACTAGCATTAAGATCGACAATAATGTTCAATTCCAACTCAAGCTCGCTCTCGCACAACTTAAGTTAGAATCTAGATCGTGATAGTTCGTATCTGTTTTATCGTCGTACAAACGAATATAATTATAGAAATATAATAAAGATGCTAGCTTTGGTCGCTCACACACACCAATTCTAGGAAATCTCGATTATAGATCTAAATCGAATATCTAGGGCTTCCCTTAGATCAAGATCCTCTCTCGACCTCTCAAGATCTAATAGAAATCCCTAGCTATCTGTAGTATATCGATCACAATCTAACCCTTAACAAGTTTAGCAACATAGCAATTCAATAGATCTCACAAATCATACTTTAAATCCATATGGTTCATCCCTTTGCCCTAGAGCAAAGAGACTACTCAAAATTCATCATAGAAATCACAATAGAAATAAGATGTGCAATAGAATTCATCACAAAACTCAGATTTAGAGAGAAGTATTGCATACAAATATCAACTTGCTAGAGTTTAGACAAACCAATTTTTGGAATACAAGCTTCAATCATAAGAATTTTTGGTCTTTCTCTCCAATCCTTTCGCCAAAAGAAAACTAGAACTAGAATTAAAACTAAGAAAATTATTCTAAAAAGTCTCTCCTTTGGCCGCTCTCAAAACTGGGTATTTATAGCCGCCCAAAATATTCAGAAAATCATGACAGATTTGCCCCTGAACAGCTGCAAACCCTAGATTTGGGAAACTGGCTGACGGTGCACACGGCCGAGTGAACTACTCACTCGGTAGAGTAAGAAATCTGCAGAAATTGGGATTTTCAGTGTTCTGGAAGTTCAGACCACTCTGCCGAGTAGCCTTCTCACTCGGTTGAGTTAGATTCATACTCAGTCGAGTAGGACCTACTGCATATCCTCTCTAAAAACAGAGAAGCATCGAAGGATTTCTTCATAATTTTTATCTCCACTCGGTCGAGTGGAAATTCTTACTCAGCCGAGTACATTCTAGCTCTTCTTCAGGCTGGATTGGGCGTTTCAGCTTCACTCGATCGAGTGGGCTACGTCACTCGGCCGAGTGGGCTGCTTCACTCAGCCGAGTAGCCTATTTTAGTACTCTTCTTTCCTTCTTCTCCCTTCCTCGTCGTTTCTTTTGCCTTCCTTCTTCTTCTACTCATCCTCCCGTGCTGTTAGCTTTCTGATATCATCGTCAATGATGCTCCGACACGCGTGTAAGCATTTGTGGCTCCAAATTGCTCCCGATTGCTCCAGATTTCCTGAAATCGGACGAAACAAAGAAATAGTGAAATATATCGTGAAAACGTCGTATAAATCGCGATATGAGCAATTGTTATGGGATGTAAAAATGCAGAAATAAAGTGTAAAATATGAGCCTATCTCTATAGGATTTGAATTTGAATGGCTATATGATTTGAATAGGATCTCAATTAAGATCTCATTTAATCTCAAATTGATTTGCATGAGATTTAGTTAAATCTCTTTGGAATGAATGAGATCTCTCCATATCTCTCCATATTTGACCAAGTCCAAATTGCACATGAATTGCAATTTCTCCATCTCATTGACTAAGTCTTCTTTGCACATTTCTCCATCACTTTGACTAAGTCACCCTTTGAGTATTTACGAGCTTGCCACTCCAGAAAACACTTAGCACACACATCAAATCGTTCACACACGTTTGTTATCGTTAAACACGAAGTCATCGATCGTTGTATCCAACACCATGTTGTATCCAATAATCTCCCCCTTTTGATGATGACAAACCAATAAAAGATTTGAGTAATAATGATCCAAATAATATTATCGTGACATGTGTGTGAAGTGTAATGAAGGAGAAAGTATGCAACAATTTAACAATGATGTTCAAGCATTCAAACATATATGAATGCTCCCCTATATTCATATATTCATGCTCCCCCTTTATTCATGCTCCCCCTTGAACATATATTCATTAGTGCATTTTTCATTAAGAATCATTAAGCATAAAATCAATATCACAAAGCTTTTCCAAATATTCTCCCCCTTTTGTTATCATCAAAAGTGTACAACGAAGTCAATTTCATACCACATACAAAAAGAGAGCATTATAAATTACAACGAACACTTGCATGTATACATTCGTAGAATTAGCACTTCAAATTCAATGAAAGTTATAACTTAGACTCTACACCATCGTGTAAGTGTGATGATTAAACATTGAAGCACATAAGGAGAACTTTCAAGAAATTCAACCAAAACTAATCCACTTTTCCATGTAACACGATATCATCTAGGATTGATTTTCCCCATCCCATTAAAAATGAGTTCAAGTTACCACACTCGAAACATAGCCTATGAGGACTCTTAGATGTAGGGGTGGCATTGCTTGACGAGTATAACATCAACGCTAAACTTTACTCTTAAAGCTTATGTTGGATACTCGTGGGTAGTGTCATTGCGATGGATCGTATCCATTTTGCATACAGAGCTCTTTTCTTTCCTTTTCATTTATTCACATTTATTTTTTTCAATTCAATTCTTTTGAGCTCTATTTTTTATCCAAGGAAGACACATCATATCCCTTAGATTATCAGTTATTTTTCATCCTACATTCACTTTCCAATATTTCATAAAAGATATCTCCAATGTACAACAACATTTAATACTTGTGGAAGTGCAAGTGTCAGTGTAGAAATCGAATTATTCTAATCATTGAACATGTCATGGTTATTTAGAAAATCAAACATGCACATGCAGCCATAACAATAATACATCAATTTCTACATGGATATAAAACTCATTCATTATATCACTTTAATGGTTCAAAAGAAAGATACACATTAAGCACCATTTTTATAGCTTTTTGTATTTTGTATTTTTTTTGTTTTGTGTTTATCAAGAACTAAAGCATCCTAACAAATGAACTAGCACACAGATAAATAAATGAACTAGCACACAAACAAGAACAAATCAAGCACACAAAAAGCTATGAAGGTATTCATTACGCTCGATCAAGAAAACATACTCTTGCGATGTCGTTTGGCTAAGGAATTTTTTAATGAGATGCGACGTCTAATCTATAGTTCCTCGCCACTCCATCTTACCTACATAGAAGATGCTATGTGTGACCTTGGAATCCAACAAGGTCTACTCACGTTAGTCATCAAATTTTTAGGAACCTATATTTGCTTGAATTTAATGTTCTTGTTCCTATATTTGCAATAATGAGAAGTATGACCAACACAACCACATGTAAAGCACTTTCCATGAATATTTCTAGATGTGGTTGTCTCAATGTAAACTTTCCTATATTTTGACTTTTTAGGACGTTTCAAATCATATCCAAGTCCACGCATATTATTGTCATATATTTTGTTTCCAAGAATTATGTCCAAAGACTGTTTCCCCACACCAAATTTCTTAATGGTCAATTCTAGGTTCGTGACTTTAGATTTCAAATAAGCATTTTCGTTCATGAGGAAAGTGCATTTACTAATGAAAGCCTTCTTGTTTTCCTCTTCATTCTTTTTCAAGTTTTCAGCTTTCTTTTCAAAATCAATTATCTTTTCTTTAAGCTCATTATTTAGCATCCACATCTTTTCAATAAGCTTTTTATTTTTAGTTTCTAGCTTAGTAACTCTTTCTTTATGCAAGCTAATATCTTTTAACAAAGTAGAACAATAAAGACAATCAACTTTTTCAACATAGCTAGATTTTTCTTTTTTTCAACAAATTAATGGTCGAATCACATGCAACAATTTTTTCTCTCAGTTCATCAACTTCTGGTGACATGTTGTAATTATATTGTTGCAGTTCATCATTAGAATTTCTAAACTTCTCTATAGTGGATTCAAGTTTCTCTACAGTTGATTCTAAGCTTTCAATTTCATCTTGTATTTCATTAACAGTTTTCAGAAGTTGAACTTATTGGATCCAACGATCTAGGACCTCTAGTTTGATGACAATAAACCCGTATGAATTATTTAACGTGTGTGCTAACTGTGTTTCAGGAGTGGCAAAGCGGTGAATCCTTAAAGAGAGACTACGTCAATTTAATAGAGATGTATTGCTACTCATTGTTCAACTTGGACCAAGTCAAATGCTAAAGAGATGGGGACAAATCAATAAATGGGATAAGATCAAATCCTACTCTAATTCAACATCCTAAGTCGTAGGGATTCTCTGCAATCCCTAGCAAATACCCATTGCCTAATTCTCCATGCAACCTCTCCTATTGTCGAACCTATCTCAGCCAATTGCTATTGCAGCAACAAACCAAACTCTAGCATTAACCCTATATAAGCCCACATCAAAACTTGTGAGGGGGCGACCAAAAAGGAGGGCACAAAAATATAGAAGAGCAAAGAGGCAGGCGCATGCACAAACAAATTCAGAAGCTAAAAAGCAAAGTTTTCTTGAAAGAAATATCCGGCCTCCACTCCAATCATAGGAGAAGAGATGATCTTTGAGTGGCTATCTAAATAAAGCTTAATCATGCCACACAAAAAAGGCATAGGACGCAAGTACTGGAGAAGGTGAGGGTTTTAATTAATTAATCTCTCCTTGTCATTATTTTGTGGCACATGCGATACCTTATCAAAAGCATTAAGAGGCTTAAGCACTGATAGAGAAAGGCACCTGCCTTTGCAAATTAATTTTTGAAGGGCACAAGGATGCAATTTCTCTTCCCACAAAGCACAGAATCACAAGCCTGCTGCAAGTTTTAGGACTGCATGTTCTTGCCGCAAGATTGAAGACTTCTCCATATGCAGCGCAACTTGTGAAGGCCCCTCCATGTGCAGTCACAACTCCATGTGCATAGTCGCAACATTTAGGAGAAAGTGGACCTCACACTCTTAGCCGCAAACTTTTGAAGAGCGCGTATGCAAGCCGCAAGTCTTGAAGGGATCCATGTGCATGCCGTAAATTCTTGACTAAAGGGAGTAACATGTCAACTTATGTGTCTTGCTTAATTTCGTGTTATATGCATGTATGCGATTTCTTCTTAACTCCTCTCTCGTTTTCGTTTACAGGCACTAATTGGAGAACACAAGTTCCAAGCTAATCAACAAGCTACAGCAAGGCCGTAACATCAAAAGGCAAGTTCTTTACCCAAGCCGCAACTTCACAAGGACATACAAGGTCAACCAAGTAAGGAACCAAGAGGGAGATAGCAACCCGAGTTGCTTCAGAGATAGAGACGACTACATCTTGTCAGACGAGAGCTGGCCCGTACTGATTGACGGAGACAGTGACGACTACACAAAACTGATATTTCTAAACTATTATTATTATTTTTTGTGTAGTACTGTTTGATTTCCGTAGGGTAAACTTTACCGTTTACTTATGAAATTTTGGGGTCTTGTCTAGTGGTGGTCTAGACAAGAGGAACTTGACGGGTGTCATCAAGTGAGAGCTTATATTAGGATTGATAGTGTTGAACACGGTGAGTGGGGGTACTGAGCCTGGTGAGTGTAGAGACGTTGGTTCTCTAGCTATTAAGGTTGTGCCTGAAAACTATTAATATAATATTTGCTTTCGGGGCTGGACGTAGGTCGTGGTGATCGACCGAACCAGGGTAAATCTGCTGTGCATATGTGTCTGATTATTATTTACCCTGCCTGTGATTATAACTGCGTGTGATATCTCGTGGATTGCTTGAGAATTTTTTATTAGCATATTCACCCCCTTTAGGCTTATCCAGATCCAACAGAACTTTGGTTACCTTATCAAGCTTTCCCATCAAGAAAAGAGATGTATGAGCAGTCTCCCCAGTCTCATCCTCGCTATCCTCATCACACATTACTGCCAAAGATTTTCCTTTCTTTTTTGCAGTGTTATTCTTTCCTTGTGGGCATTTTTTCATAAAGTGCACTTGCTTCACGCATTTAAAACAAATAATTTCATTATTAGTATTGTCACAAATATTCTTAGGCACAGAAGCATCATTTTTGTTTAAGAGAACTTCTCTTCCCTTTCGCTTCTTCTTATTTTTTGTTCTCTTTTCATTGCTGCTGAAGGATTGCTTGCTTCCATATGTTGTTTTCAAAGTCCTCCATATATCATGTGCAGAAGAGCAATGTGAGATAAGATCAAATATTTTTCTATCTAAGCCACACAATAATATGTTCATTGCTCTAGCATTTATAGCGCACACAATTCTAGCATCCAAGTCACTTTCAGGCTTAGAGATTATAATATATCTGTTTTCAATAATGTACCAACTATCAAAATTTACGGATAGTAAATAAACTTTCATCCTAGCCTTCCAGTAGGCATAATCATGCCCATTAAATAAAAGAGGTAGGTCTATAGGCATGCCATAAGTAATACCTAATGATGGGGTATTCATGATTTCTAGACTAGATCCTCTTAACCTGCTCTGATACTACTTGTTGGACCTAGATCTAAGCCTAAGGGGGGGGGGGGGGTGAACAGGCTAATAAAAATTCTCATGAACACACAAGCAATCACAGGCAGTTATAATAGATGCAGAGTAAATGTATAGCAATCACAAAGTGCACATCAGATTTACCCTGGTTCAGTCGTCCCAACGACCTCCTCCAACCCCAAAATCAAATACTAGATTAATAATGTTACTGGTACAACCGAAGCTAGAGCACCTCTTTATACTCACCAGGTTCTTGTACCAAACTCCCAAAGTGCTAAACAGTGCTAAACAGTACTAATCCTAGTATAAGCTCTCTCTTGACTAGCCCCAACTAGTCAAGACACTCTTGTCTAGTACCAACTAAACAAGACCCCAAAAACGTCACAAGTATGTAAAGTTTCCCCTACAAAGATCGATACACTACTACACGACTATAAAGAGTAAAGAGTTCAGAAAAGCTCATTTCGTGTCTGTGTAGTCGTCTCTGTCAATCTGCTCAGGTCAGATCAAGTCTGTCAGGATGTTGTCGTCTATCTCTGAAGTTCTCTCTATCTCAGCAACTTAAGTTGCGGCTCCCTCCTTGGATGAACTTGTGGCCTAGGACAATGTAGGGACACCCTTGGATGAAGCTCTCCTATAAACTTGCAGCCTTGGCAATTAATGGAAAGCTCTTTCTTTGGACCTTGTGCAATGATGAAGAGAAGCCCCTTTCTTCAAGTTGCAGTAATGAGAAGATAACCCTCATTGTTGACTTGCACAGTGTGGGATGAAGATGACCCTTGCTATGTTGCAGCCTTGACTTGGATGAGCACTCTTGCGCAATGGAAGTTGAAAGCTTGAGGTTACGCAATTGAAAAGCACCCTTGAAGAGAACTTATGCAATGGGAAGATGGGCTTGAAGCTTTGCTTGTAAGGATGTTGAGGATGAACTCCTTGGCCTTAGATAGTTGCGGCAATGGGATGTTGGCTTATTCTTTGTGCTTGCGGTAAGGAGATGGGCAATGGAGCTTTTGGGATGCTTGGACAAGGAAGATGAAGCAATGGAGTATTGCGACAATGGGGATATGAAGGCTATGCAATAGAGCTTGCTTGTAAGGAGATGATAGGAGTTTTGGTTGGCTTGCTTACGGCTAGGGATATTAGCCAATGGAGAAGATGACCTCTTAAAAAACTTGAAGCAATGGAGTGGCTTATTGCGCAATGGATATGTGATGCATGCAACTTGCGCAAGGAGGCGAGGATGATGTATGGCCGAATTTTGCTTTTGGGTTGCCTCTCTCATTTTGCTCTCCTTTGGAAGTGGGTTTATATAGTATGTGAGGAGATATCTTTGGCTCAAGTAGAATCCCATAGTATGTGGAGATTGGGTGGAATCCTAACTTGATTAGGATTTGGAGTAATCATATGGAAGATCTCTTCAATCACCATTGGATATGGAGTTTGAATTTGGATGGCTATAGGATTTGAATTTGAATGGCTATAGGATTTGAATAGGATCTCATTTAGGAACTCATTTAATCACAAATTGATTTGCATGAGATTTTGTTCAATCACTTCGGAATGAATAGGATCTCTCCACATCTCTCTATCTTTGACCAATTCCAAATTGCACATGAATTGCAATTTCTCCATCTCTTTGACTAAGTCTTCTTTGCATATTTCTCCATCCCTTTGACTAAGTCCCACTTTGAGTATTTACGAGTGTGTCACTCCTTAAAATGCTTAGCACACACATCAAATCATTCACACACGTTTGTTATCATCAAACATATATCATTGTATCCAACACCATGTTGAATCCAACAACAGGCGCGTCAGTCGAGGCGATGCATTAAATGAAGATTAGCATGGCGCTGTGGGCCAGGAATTCTCCCGCCCTTTGGAAGTGGGATTCAGAGAGCCACTTTTAGGGGATGTTGACGTGTGTCCTTCTATGGACGGCCTGGATTCGGAGCTGGCCTTTAAATAAAACGGCAGGGTTTTGGGGTTCCTTCTGTGCTTCTCGATTTTGTTTTCTCTTCCCCTCGTCGTTGCCGAATCTCTCTCTGTCTCCTTTTCGACTTCCTCTTCTCCAGCTTTTGCAAGGTAACCCCCTTCCGTACTTCTGTTTTTTTGCTCAATGGATAGGGCGTCGAGAATAGGAGCTCCGTCGCCTGACGCCGATGATTCCATCACTACTGTCGGGGCATCTTCGTCCTGCATGAAGGGCAAGGGTTTGCTATTTGAGGATTTGATCCAGTGAGAGAATCCTTCCGGGGTTGAAGGATCCGAGGTTCCTCCAACGATTCTCGAAGCAGCCTCTACTATCTCCTATTCCACCACTGAGAGGGTCAGGGCGGAGTATCTTTCTTACCGTTTGAGGTTCGGGTCCCGTTTCAAGATGAGAGGATCTGTTTTCTCGGGGCCCATAAGATAGGTGTGTATGTCAAGATATTTCGAATGGGGCTTTACTTTCCTCTTCATCCCTTCATTATCCAGGTTACGGAATTTCTACAAGAGTCCTTGTGCCAGCTAACCCTGTACTTAGTCCCAGTCATGGTCAGCTTTGTCGTGATATGTCATCTGCACAGGTTGGAGCCATCCTTGCCATTCTTCTTCTATTTCTACAAAATTAGGGTTATCACTTCGGCAACAAGGCTTCACATTGACGTTAGGAGGGGCATGGAATGTCTGCTGGGCTTGCCCTGATGGGTCGTTCATTGGAATAATGACATGGTTTTGTCACTTTCCTCGTGGATGCCAAAATTTTAACTAGCTGGGGAAGCTCAGGCACCTACGAGTTGGCACTGTACCTCTCAGAGGTTGATCGGGCCGCAGTTACATTCCTGATGGCCTTGCCCAGGGGGGAGAGATTGGTCTGGCCTTTATTGGACGATCTCCTCCTCAAGAGCGTTTTGTGGTCCTCTGGTATTGGCACTTTCTTAACTTTTTCCTTGATGTGTCCATATTTTCCATACATTTACTACATCATTTCATATTATATTTGCCATCCAAAGTTCATATTTTCATTTATTATCGTGCTTCTAACGCTATATTCAAGTTTCGTATAGATTTGTGGATTTTCAGGAACTTTGGAACGAATTGGAGCTATTATGGGACATGGACATATCCAAGACGTCCGAAGCATCATTTGCCAGGTTCCATAGGTTTTCGGCAAGGCAAGGAAGACGAGTGGAGGAGAGAAGGAGAAGAGATCGAAAGTTGAGAGCTCTAGGGGCAATTAGATTCTATTTCCTAGGCTACTCGTGTAACGCCCCGCTCCCCAGGATACCCGAAGAGCGAGTGTTACGAAAATGTAAATACAAAATACAAACACAAATACAAGCAGGTCCACTGCGCACTGCTGGGATAGTACCTGTAGCATTCTAAACAACATAGAACACAAAAGAACTAATAACCCAAACTCTGATATATATGAATACAAACTATTTATACAATGTCCTTATACATTCTCATATACAGCAAGAACTCTCATCCCACCAAGTACAAAAACATACATCCAAATCTCACACACACTCATACACCCTCAACTCTAACCAGCTGAGCCAATGGACCTCCAACTCTACGAATCAACCTGAAAAGTCAATGGGGACACGTCACTGTGTGACCCAGTATGAAATGCCAACTCCCACTAGTATGCCATTATGAAAATGCAACTATTCTACATGCATTCATAGCAAGGTGAAAATGAAGTCATGAGCTAAAGGGAACACGTGTATGCCATAAAGCATTGAATGCATAACATAAACGAAGATACAACAACAAGAGAGTGAGACAACATAAGTAAAATAAACGTAAGCGACAATAACTACAATAGGCGATGTATATAACAAGGGTATACAACATGGAAGGGCAATAAGTAAAGAATGTACAAGTAAGCAACATTTAATAATGCTACAAAAGTAATGAAAGTTATCTAGTAGTGATTTGCACCCTAAGTAGTGGGTAGACCCTCTTGGGACTAGATCTCACCCCCAGTTGGGGTGACACATGCAAACTCCCCCAGCTAGCTGGGCACTCGGCCCAGTGTGCAATGCTGTTAACAAAGGAGCCATGTTTTCTCCTTATTTCCCCTTCACATTTTCTCCAATTCTCCTCATTTCCAACACTCCTCCCCACTCGAGCAGGACAGGAGGGCAACCAACCACCATAACTATCAAGCCCCTCATGTTTTCCCACTGCATAGTGTCCCCCAATCCCTGTGTCACCCTCATTTAAGAGGACTTATTCATTTCTTAGCATTTAAGTGAGGCAACATAGCATACCATATTTAAATTTGCATCTTTACCAATTTTAAAATTATATAAGAGTGACATATTAGAAACAACAAAACTAACACATTGCATGCAATGTTAAGAGGACATAAAGGAACGAACAAGCCAGTATGCTCAAAAATTAGAGGAAAGAACATGCAACATAATGAATGACAAGAGAGTTCCATGCATAAGAGGACAACTACAACCACATCTCCCTTCTTCATCATAACATGCCCTTGGCCAAAGTACAAACTAACATTACCTCGCATTCATATGAACCAACTTGCTTTAGCAATTCATTTTCACCCAAATGCAAACCTTTAAAGGGAAATAATATGATCCCTTTACACATAGCCACACACATACTCCATGTCAATTAAACCACATGCATTTTTTTAAATGCCACCAAGCTAAACTAGTTCCATCACTTGAATTAAAAAGCAACCAAAATATGAACCCAAATGTAAGTTGAGTTAAAATGCGCTAAGAAATGAAAATGCAACTAGAACACAACTTGAATCAAGCGCAAGTTAAAATGTAACTTAAATTAAAATGCAAGCATTAAGGTTACAACATTTGATGTAAGCTTATGCCTACTTTAATAAGTATCTAGTCTTAATTAAAATTACACAAAATGCAACCAATGTGATTCAAAGAACGTAATCTTATAGAATGCAACCAATGAAATGCAAACTTAGGATGGTGTAAATTAAAATGTAACACATATAAACTACTTAACTTATGTCTTCATTAAAAATGCAACCATTTAACAACTAGACTTTTCCTAAGTTGGCATATAACACAAGAAAGATGCTAACCACTTAATAATTCCCCAACTCCTCAACATGTTACAAAGAGCAAGGCTAAAACATTGGGAACAATATTGGTATTACTATCTCCTTTCATCTCTTTTCTCATGCTTCATTAAAGCCTCACAATTACCCAACAAGTCCTATGGCCGAATTTAAGTAGCAACCTCTCTTCCTCATAAAATGATGAGTGCGCAACCTTAATCTCATTATCTTAACATTGCCATAAAGTTAGTAACTTTAGACACAATTCTTTAAGAATTGGCCAACTTAAACATAATCACTTCATCTAAACATCAACATGTACATTAAGATTTGATAAAGGGAATATCTTGCATGGAAAAGATAACAACTAGCATATAACATAATGAATTTACCAATGAATTAACAAGAAAAATGGACCATCATATAAAAAGTGTCAACTTTCTAACAAATTTCCATTAAAGATAGCATCTTGGACAACAATCCATGACAATACATCAAGAAACTAATTTTTAACATCACAAATGATAAAGATGATAATTTTAAACATGAAGATGCAATCCTACACAAAAGATGATAACTTGATTCCAAAAATTACCATGCACTTAACATACTAAGGGGAGTTAGTTTTCCTACCAAATAAAGAGGCCTCCTTCATTGTCTTTAAATCCTCCCATTAAATCCTTCTTTCTATCTCTTCATCCTCCCTTAATTACCATGCAAACTTGGAATTCATCCTCTCTTAATTAGCATGCACACTTGGAAAGAAATTAAGAGGAAATAAGATGTGGGAATGGGTGCTCACGGCAAGAATAAAGAAAAAGAAAGAGAAAAAAGAAAGTTAAGGGAATAAAGGAGAGAGAATTCTCTAATTCTCTAGAGTTTTCTAAGGATAACCATGCATAACATAAAAGTACTCAAATACCCTCACTCATCTACCCTTCAACTTCTAATTATTGACAACCTATGCCATAAAACCCGTATTTACAAGTTTGCCATCCCTCTAAAATATCTCTCTTCTCATCTTTAATAATCCAAGCCCAATTAGTAAAGCCCAACCAACTCTTAAGTAACTCAAATTAACTATAGGCCCAAACAATATTCATAATAATAACAATATAATAATAATAATAAACATCAACAATAACAACAATAATAACATGCTAATACTAATAATAAGAACAACATCAACTACAAAGCCATTCTTTAATACTAATAACAACAAGAATAATAATAATCTCGTTAGCACATTAGAAAATAATTATCATGAAAATACCATTTTACTATACACACCCACCAACCAAACATCACTAAGCACACTAATAACACTCATAACACTCACCACATCACATCCAATACATCCATACATATTCACTTATACATCCACGTCATGACATATTCAACCATATAGCCATTCACGTTGGAAATTACTATGCACACAACAAAATTACTATGTACACAACAAAATTACTATGTACACTACGAAGGTATACAAGCAAGCATACACTGTATATCAAACAAAAATACATACCTTATTGTATATGGCACTAGGGCCATTATAACTCGGTCGAGTCGATCAGCACTCGACCGAGCTGACACGAAGAAACTCCAACGAGAACGGATACGCCCCACTCGACCGGGCAGAAAGCCAGCTCGACCGAGCTGCATCCAAACAGAGCGACTATTCTGAGCCATTCTCCAAGCACTATAGCTCGTCCGAGCAATCAAGCGTACTCGACCGAGCAGATCATCTACTTGACGAGAGTCGCCACCAAACAAAATAGTGTTTTGAGGAGAGTTCACGCGTACTGTAGCTCGACCGAGTGGAGGGGCTACTCGACCGAGTAGCCCGGATCAGCCCCGACCAAAGAAGCAGCAAAGCAGAGCCGCATGTCAGCTCGACCGATAGGTGCCGCTATTCGATCGAGTAGGGCGCCGTGGCCAGACTAGTTAGCGAGCCCAAGTGCCCATATGGATTTTTGTGGGGTCCATACCCCTTGTATATAAGCACAATTTTAACTCTATTTTAGGGAGGAGATAATTTTCTTTAGTTTAGTTCAAAGAGGAGAGTTCTTAGTCGTCGCTATTTTGTAGAAGACAAAGTTCATATTTTTATTAGTCGCCTTTGCTTGGAATCTCGTGCCCTTAATTCTCTATGTTTTCTTGTCGATCTACGACGTTTTGGTAACGATCTTCTCTCTTTATATATGCTTTGTTTAATGTCTTCAATTGCGATGTTGATCTCTCTAGTCTTTATCGAATTTTCTATTGTCATCTCTATGATCCATCAGTAGTCTTATCTAGGGCTAATGGATTACCCCTAGGATTTTAGGAATTAGATGTAAAGCTAGGATTTTTAGATTGTTTTGGTGCAAAAAGGGTGTGGTTTGGTTGATCTAGCCAAGTTTGTAGGAGATTCCATATAGGGGTTGTGATCTACGAGGTGGCACATTCTTGCAAGGATATCATATGAACTTAATTAGTATATTAGTGAATCCAATTAGGGTTCGTAACCACGATAGTGGCGCGCACTTTGACAGGATATACCGACATCATATATTACTAATTGATGACTACGATAGTAGCATCAATGAAGACCCACCCATTCACAAATCAAAGCTCTAATCCACAAGGTGGCGTGAGCATAGATTGAGTATAATTGTCGTACTTAATGCATGCATCGTGTGAAGTCATCCATGAGGTTGGACTACACAGGATACGTTAGACAAGTGATACAACGAGAGTTGGTCATGAGTTCTACATCTTAGATGCGACAATCTCCCCTTAATAAAGCCAATCTAACGTAAGACTCCTAACTTAGCATCGACATCTGACGATCCTAGTGGTGAGTCCTATTGCCCCAGTCTTTTTATATTGTTGTCAATCTTGATAAGAGATATTTTGTGACAACCAATTTGAATACGACTGTTGACATTGTTCTGAGATCTGGAAAATACCCAAGTTAATTAACATCACCGCTTTGTGGGTTCGTCATCTTTGTACACTTCAAAGACTGACACCGTGCACTTGCGCTAATTTCAGGGGTTAATTTAGGAACGCGTCTAGCCCTTGGCACTGTTAGCGAGGATTTATATCCGTGTGACTCGTGTCATACCTAGGTAGGTTTTGAGGTTAATTCTATGCACATCGAGCTTTTGGCATCGTTTCCGGGGAGGTAACAGTTATTACTTGGGTTTATTTTTTTATTGAGGAATTTATTAGCAACTCTTACCATCTCTCATCTTTTCATAATTTAATTCTTTTTATTCCTTTGCTGCTAACGGTTTTTCTCTGAGTTTTTGCTTGTGCATGAACACTCGCCTCGGGGTTCTAATGAAGAATTATTATTTGACACCGAGATTGAAAAGACAACGAGAAGATTCAAAGCTGAAAAGAGGAATCATATCTTCATAGAACTAATGGCAGACGGCAATACTACTCCTCCACGTACTGGCTCCATCCGAGATCACATAAAGCTAAATCTATATAGTACATCTTCTATCTTGAGGCCGCAGCTGGTGACCGAAAGCTTTAAATTGAAGACTGGCTTGATTAATCTGATGCAGCAAGGCCCCTTTTATGGCCACGTACATGAGAATCCTAACCATCATATAGACCTCTTCTTGGCGAAGTGCGACACCTTCCAGGTCAAAGACGTCAGCGGCGATGCAATAAAGCTCAGATTATTTCTGTTCACTCTAAGGGACATGGCCTCTTATTGGTTGAGGGTGCGCCCTTCAAATACTTTCACAACTAAGGAACAATTGGCCCTGGCCTTGTTAACAAGTTCTATCCACTGTCCAAAACGATGAGGATCAGAGGGGCGATCACCAATTTTAAGCAACTCATACAGGAGTCGTTATATGAGGCATGTGAGAGATTCAAGGATCTGCAGCGCCAGTTTCCCCACCATGGAGTCCCAAAGTGGGACCTTATTCAGATTTTTTATAATGGGCTCAAGCCAGATACCAAGATGATCATCGACGCCTCAGCTCAAGGCGCTCTTTTGGACAAGCTACCTGAGGATGCCATATCTTTTTTGGAACAAATGGCCTCCAACAACCAACAATGGAGCGATGAACACTCAACACTTAAGAGTTCCGAGGTGAAGATAGCTACACACCTAGATGGGCGACTCGAGACCCTCTGCAAGCAGGTAGCAAGGATAGAATAGAGGTTGGATCTATTCCCCTTGCTCATAGAGCTCCGGTATATGCTACTCATGAAGACTACGCCGAGCAAGGGTACACCCCAATAAAAGTGTCCTACGAAGGAACAGACGTATCGACGGAGCAAGTCCATTATATGGGAGGAGAGGAGAGAAATCAATGGCAAAATCTGGCAGCGAGAAATTATCCCGGGTTTTCTTATAGCAACCCAAATGGAGCATTGCAACCTCCAACCCAACAAAGGCCACAACAACCTCCTCAGCTACAAGTGACGCCTCTACGGCAACAACAGTATGGGTTTAGGCCATCTGTGCCTTACAGACAGCTGGGGTACAACAATCGCCTACCATAGAAACAATACCCACCGACGGCCCCAAAACCCAATTTAAAGGCGACCTTGGATACCTATATGAACGGGCAAACGAAATCAACGACGAAAATTCAACGCATTTTAGGAATCTAAACACCTCCATGGATGAACTGAAGGCCCAAATGTCCCAACTTATGAAGACTCAATAGAGATTGCCCTCTCAGCCTGAGCCAAATCCTAGGGGGCAAGCCACACGGTGGTTGCAATCACCATGAGGGGTGGAAATAGTACCGGCACTGTAATGGCGCTGGTCTCTAAGAATGTGAGCCAAAAATCAGCTATTCCCACTCAAGAGGAAGATATCACTACTATATCAGCACCTATTATGGCCGAGGACAAGGAGAGAGCTATAAAGGAGCCACATGCTATTGGAGAGAGGGAGGCTTTACCTTCGACCTTGCCTACTACCACTACAGCACCTGCGGATGCTACTACTTCAGAAAAACATGTTCCAAAGGATGCTGCTAAGGACAAGGAGAGCCGACCTCCACCTCCTATCCTCAGTGACAAGCCATGGCAGAGCTAGAGAAAAGTATGCCAAGTTTATAGAGCTACTCAAGGGTATCCATTTGAATATCCCCTTCTTGGATGTGCTCACAGAGATCCCCACTTATGGCAAATTCTTGAAAGATCTAATAGCGGGAAAGCGCAAGCAAGAAGCGGTGAAGCTATCGGATAATTACACCTCCATCATCAAGAATTCCTTACCTAAGAAGTTGTAGGATCCCGGAAGCTTCACGATACTATGCTCCATAAGAGGTACCCCTATTGACAGAGCTTTAATCGATTTGGGGGCAAGCATTAGTTTGATGCCACTCTCTATCTTCAAGAGGTTAAGTACGGGAACAGAACTCGAGCCTACCGACATGAGAATCCAATTGGCAGATCAATCTATTACCTACCCGGTCGGTATTGCACACGACATCATTCTACAAATACCCGGAGGACTATGCGTGTTAGTAGACTTCGTGATTATGGACATGCCGAAGAAGGGGAGTTCTAAGATTATTTTGGGGCGTCCATTCATGGCGATGGCTGGAGTCTTGATCGACGTCCGTGAGGGGACGCTATCTATGAATGTTGGCAACATTGAGGTCGAGTTCCATCTCCAAAGGCCGATAAAGGAGCGCTTCCCACGCGAGGATGCAAGCTACTTAGAACTCCTAGAGGATGAGGCTACTGACGAATACACCATGGAGGAGATATCTAAAGACCCCATGTGGATGAGCTTAGATGACAATGGTGACGTCGTACACAACAAGGCATTGGCCACTTACTTGAGAGTACTCGACGAGGAGCCACCGGGTGTACTATCGTTTGATCAACAACCGGAGGCTACGACCTTTTGGTCGCTGACAGCCAATGAGGAGAGGCACACCAACTTCCACCGCACGACCTCATTGGGAAGCATGACGAGAGTATTTCGTATGCGCCCAACATCGACAAGTGTCATTGAAAATCTTGAGGGAGTCGAGCTTACGACTTAAACAAGCGCTTATTGGGAGGCAACACGAATTTTCTTTCTTTTAGTTTTATTTCTATCCTTTTGTTCTTCTTTTCATTCAAAAACCAAAATAAAAACGTTTTTAATTCATTAGAAAATCATAAAATATAAACATATAAAAATTTCTGATGTGTTCTGACTTGTACATGTGAGAAATAGAGAGAGCGTGCCAAACGATGAAACTTTGGAGAAGGAGCCGAGAAGAAACGACGAGGAGAGCCAGATCTAGCTTGGGAGACAACATAATGTCACTCGATCGAGCAGCTATCCTGCTCGATCAAGCTATAGTAAGCTGGAGGGAAGGGGAAAAATATCACTCTGTTTCTAATTGGACTTCACCGAGTAGCAACCTGCTCGGTCGAACTACAGAAAGTGTCCAAAAGTGCTGAAAAAGTCGTTCTGGAAATCAATTAGACTCGATCGAGTAGCTACCCTGCTCGGTCGAGCTATAGTGGTAGCAAGAAGAGCTGACATTCACTACTCTGTTTCAATTCAGCTCAACCGAGCTGAGTAAGCAGCTCGGTCGAGTAGCATTTTTCTCTAACTTTTGAGCTTGACCGAGCAGCTATCGCCGCTCGATCGAGCAACGACTAAAGGGAGATGGGCCCATAACCTAAACCGAGCCAAACTTGGCTTATTTAAAACCAAAAAACACTCAACCCAAACCCTAATCCTAATCAAACCCAGCGCTCGAGCTCCCCCTTTTTTACCCAAACCGTCGTTGTTCGTTCCGATCTCTTCGACTGGAGCACTGCCGCACCCGCCACCCAAGCGCCGCCCGCCACCCAGCTCGGTCCGATCACCTCTCTCCCCTCCATACCTCCTTCCACCCCCATCTCTCCAGATCTCCTTCTCTCCCCATTTCTCCTCAATTCGAACCCTATTCCTAATATTTTCTATTTTGGAACCCCAAACCCCACTTAATTTCTTAATTACATACTAATATCATCTTCATTATTCATTGCAGGTACTATTGGAGCTTTTCGAGGAGAAGCTAGGGTTTGGGATAGCTTTGGGGATTTTTAGCTTCGAGGCTTAACCCCATTTAATTTCTTAATTATCTATTAATATCATCTTCATTATTCATTGTAGGTATTATTGGAGCTTTTCGAGGAGAAGCTAGGATTTGGGATAGCTTGGGGGATTTTTAGCTTTGAGACTTCACACGCGTACTATCACATTCGCTTTCGCTGCGACTCTCGATATCGATATACCCCTTCCACTTTTACTTTATATTACCTTATATCGTGTTATCGTAGCTTTTCCACAACCCACTCACACGATGCAGCCTAGGTTGCGACATAGGAAGCCCCGGCGAAGAAGAGGAATGCTGGCGACTCCGGTTCCTCCTCTTCTCGGCCGTCGCACCGTTGCCACTGTTCACAATCACCTGAGGAGCACACAGACGCCTCCACGTCCTCACCCTCACCCTCACGATCCCCATCCCCCACGCCTCTAGAGATATAGGCCACACACACTTCCACCGCTCCCATTCCCACTACCGCTCCCATTCGCACTACTGCTCCTCCACCACCACCTGTACATCCACCACCACCCACATACCCACCCCCACCCACCCTGAGGATGTACGGTATCGTCTTCAGGGACGACACTCACCGCGAGAGTTTCACCGCCATCTCCCAACATTCCATCATCCCCACGCTTTGCTTCCGTCTCTGCCCTCGTTAGCTTTGGCATCGTTCATGGTATCCATAGGCTATACCAGACCATTGGCTTCGATCACCTCCTCGCCATGCATGCACCCACCTGCACGTACCTCACCCTCGAGGCAATGAGCTCCATCATCCAAGAGGGTGTCAACATCCGCTTCCGATTGCTCGATCGTGATGTCATGGTCACACACACCATGACCGAGTCCACGTCGGCTTCCCTCCCATCCCCGACCCTGCCAGGGCATACGGCCCTGACTTGGAGCTTACCACTTTCTACGCCGAGCAGTTCTGGCATCGCATCACAGGCCTCCGAGGATATAGCCCCAACCGGGCTAAGTCCTCGTCTATAGTCCACCCATGCCTCTGCTACGCCCAGCACCACCTCGCCACCACCCGAATCTCTAGGCCATAGGTCGGGACCCCCTTACTAGCTGAGCTTCCCTATCTTATGGGGATGACCCGACTTCTGTGCCTCCACCCCAATGGCCAGATTCACCCATTCCAACTCTCTGACGCAACCGCTGATCGGCGCCCCGGATACACGTCCCGGAGCGGCGATTGTAGTTTTACCGCAAGTGCACGGTCAAGTGGCGAGCTGGTATCGAACACGAGGAGGTGGTGTTGGTTCCAATCTATCCTAGGTTGGTTTGACTACGAAGGTTTTATTGGTGGAGATGGGTATGGAATGATATAATGGAAATGGTGGTGGATGTTGGTGTCGGTGATATAGAAGTCGGTCAAATTTCTATTCAAATGCAATATAATAAAAGTGTCTAGGGTTAGGAAATTCCCACTACGGACCGTCATACATCATTGTAAATAGTGAATCTCAATATTACTAGACTTGCATTGAGGTGAACTAGTCGTAACTAAATATAGAACCAAGCTCACGCTCTCGTGCTATTGCCGGTCTATAGCAACCTAGATTAGAGCCCAATCTCTTGCAAACCCTAACCTAGGCAAGCTAGCATTAGGATCGACATCATCGTTCAATCGCCCCTCGAGCCCACTCTCGTGCAAACTCGAGTTACGATCTAGGTTGTGATAGTTCGTATTTGTCCAATCTCTTGCAAAGGAATATGGGTATAGATTTACAATTAAAAATCCTAGCTTTGGTCCAATCTCTTGCAAACCATATCTAGATAAACCCAATTGTAAACCTAAATCGAATATCTAGGCCTTCCCATCGATTAGAATCCAATCTCTTGCAAACCTCAATCGATGGAAATGCTTAGCTATCCGTAATAAATCAATCACAACCTAACCTCCTAGCAATTCTAGCAATTTAGAAATTCATTCATCACAAATCTTAAATTAGATCCATAGGGTTCATCCCCATGCCCTAGAACAACAAATCTACTCTAGCATAGCAATAAGGATATAAGAATCAATAAAAACCATAGCTTGCATACAAAAAGATATCAAATCAAAGATTCAAAGAATAAGAACAAAGATACTTAGCTTTGATGAAGAATTCCAATCCAAATACAAGCTTTTTGATCCAAGAGGGGTCTAGGGCATGGCCTAACCTCTAAAATAATCAATAAGAAAACATCTTGGAACCTAAGAAAACATAATGGGGATCCCCTCTAATGGGTCTACAAAACCCTTAAATACTCCCCCAAAACCCTAGCAAGAAACCCTAGAAAACCCCTCAAATTCGTGCCCGATAACAGCCCAAACCGCAACTTAAAATCTGGGCCTGTCGCCGACTCGGCCGAGTGGAAATTCCAGCACTGCAGCGTCAACTTGCAGAAATTCTCCAGATTTCATCCGACCTCCGATTAACGCGTTCTTAGCGGCGTTGGAACCGTCATAAAGTCTACTATCCATAACAAATATGAGAAAAATAATTTGATTGCTGGAATGATAGCAGATTTCAAAAGAGTGGGATGCTCTCTGAAAATCTGGGCGCTGCGTGTCCTCGGCATCACTCGGCCGAGTTGACTTCTCTACTCGGTCGAGTGGGCTTCTCTACTCGGCCGAGTGATAGACCCTGTAAAATTCCAGTAAGTCAGGGATCTTTGGGGCCTGTCTTCGGAGGTGACTCAGCCGAGTGGCTTTACTCACTCGGCCGAGGGGCATTCGGTACTCGGCCGAGTCAGAACCGTCAAAAGCCTGTACATTTCCAGTAAGTCGGCCTCTTTTGATGGTGGATTTCTCATGCCACTCGGGCGATGCGATCTTCTTACTCGGCCGAGTGGGATATCATCCCTCGGCCGAGTGCACGCCCAATTCCTTCTGTTGGAGCGTGTCCGGTCTGGTCGGCCGAGTGGTCTTCTTGCTCGGCCGAGTGGCTGCTCCACTCGGCCGAGTGGCATGCTGTAGATGCCCAATCTTCTCCGTTTCTCCTCCTCGTCGCTCCTACGGAGTTTCTTCTTCTTCCACCCGTCTCCCATAGCCGAATAGCCCTCAAAAGTACCTTGGGTGACGCTCCAGAGTGGGTGCAAGTCCCTTAAGCTCATTTTTGCTCCCGATCGCTCCATATTTCCTGAAATCCGACAAAAACAAGAAATAGTGAAAAGTAACGCAATATCGTCGAATACTTGTGAAAATCGCAATATGAGCAATCGAAATGGCGTGAAAACATGCAGAAAAAAGGTGTAAAATATGGAGTGATCAAAATCCCCCAAGCTTATCTCTTACTCGTCCTCGAGGAAGATAAGTAGAGAGACGGACTCGGGAGATGAAAATAAAGAAAATGAAATAAAAAAGAAAGAACACGAGGTGAAAGGGGTCGCTAGATTCTTCTCTCAGATCTCAAGCCATAAGCTACACATCACGACAACTTGGAAAATACGAATCACATGCTATAAGTATTTCAAATCTTACATAAACATGGTTCTTGCAAGTTTTTAAGAACAACAAAAGGGATTCTCTAAATTCATACAATCAATTCATATCCACGTTACGCATTTCATAGGATTTAATATACAAATGTTGGCAATGCACTTTTCAATCAAGAGTTATAACTGAAGCATATAAGAATCACACCAAGCATGCAATAGAGAATGGAATAAGAGACATGTCATTCACATATTTATTTCAAATTATGAAAAATCTCCCTATCTAATATATTTTGCAAAGTCTAAGCATTATCGAATATCTCCATTCATGCACGTCTCCACTCTAAGGTCATACTCACTCATTTGGTCAAATGAATTCACCCCCCCCCCCCCCCAAGCTTAGCTTGGGGCATCACATCTAAAGGAATATGATAGTGGAAAATGGGATTTTTGCCTTGGTTTTCCGAAGTATTTTGTGGCTCCAATATTGAGATAGAGAAATATTTTTTTTTCTTTTGGACTTTGTTTCTCATTTTTCGTTTTGGCTTTTTGTAGGAGCTATATGATTTGTATTTTTGGTTTTTGGCTCCTTTTTGGCTTTTTGGACTTTTTGGAGCTAACTTTTCTTTTGTGGGGATTTTTGGGAAATAGATGCGATATAAGTAGCTTTAGGAGGTGAACTCAAGTGACATGTATAGAATAAAAAGATATATGTGGAGAAAGAAATAATGTAACACTCGGTTCACTCTAAGATGTGCAAGAACGGTTCAATAAAATAATACTTCAACTAAAACTCATATGTAAGTATGGATATTCTCAATCATCTCAATAAAAAGCGAAGTCAAGCGGTAAAGAGTACTTTCATATCAAGCATGCAACAGAAGGTGAATAAGATAATAAGGCTGATGCTTCCGTTATACAATCGATGCGTGAATCTTGGAGCACTTCCAACAAAAGCATACCAAACACTAATCCATACATTCAGCTTCAATTAATATCATGCATTCATTTAGAGGAATCATCAAAAGAATATATAAGCAAGCACATGGATAGTAGGACTATGAAATACTCTAAGTAGCATGGCAAGGAATAATAAGCATCGTGATGATTGCTAAACCAATAAGAGACATCATCATAAGGAACAAATCTAGCGAAAGGAGGAAAAGAAAATAAAGATATAAAATAAAAGAGAGGAAAGAAAAGAAAAACAAGCACACAATATGATGCATGGACACACATAAAAGGAAAATAAGATGGAAAAATCAAAAAGATGATGCAAAAATTTTGAAAAATTTTAAAAATCCTAAAATAAAGTAAAAATGCAACTAATGCATCTAAATGGCATGGAAATGCACTCCCCCAAGCTTAAACTTCACATTGTCCTCAATGTGATCATAATGAAAGAATATGAGGAACAACGATAATAATAAGGGGGTGAATGAAAAATGATGAAATGAATGACATGAAATCCTAATGCAACTACATGCACATACAATGATGCATGAGAGCGCTTTCCCCCAAGCTTATACTAAACAATCCTATTCAAGTGACTCAATCAAAAATGTCATGGCTTTGCAAAGCGAGATTGAGTCAAACGAATAAGAATGTGAGTATTCACTTGAAAGAAATGGTCGATGGGTGGTGAGCAAAAAGGACGTGGCGTATCAAAATATGGAGAGGGGAATTAATATATACAATGGGTTTGGGGTGTAAAAGATTTTTGTTGCCGTCATATGAGGTGATATTTATTCAAAAAAAATCTATACGGTCCTCTCGCTGTCGAGAGAAGTCGTGTTTATTTAAAGCATAAAAATTTCTACACTACTGGATTGATATCACCTATAGCAAAAGGCGGATCCAGTATCTTTGCCGGTGCCGACAACTGCTCCAACTGCTCTTTTCGTGTCTCTGCTAGGCGCGTGTGTCCACGAACACCAACGAACTCCAGCAATGCATCCTCCAGCATTCCCACAAGGACTCCACCTGTACCCTGCAGAGAATAGGATGCATCAGTTCGCTGCAAAAAATTCACCCTCGTAATAAAAGTATTCCAAAGAGGATCGTCTATAGAAATATATGAAATAAATAATGGTGGACGATGCTTCCCTGGAAATAATCCAATATCCTCATGTGCTGTGATAGCTGTCTCCATGGTGTCCGCTCTAAGCTTCTTAGGTAAATCTAGATCATAGGTGTGGACCTCCTTGATAGGCTCGTCAAACTGTGACACGTCCAAGCATACCTCCGGTCCATAATCGTATGTGTGCTGCAAAAGGTACGACGTGTCAAAAATATCTGAATCAAAATAAATATCGAATGGAATACATGATTCAGAAATGGAATGGGTAAAAATATCTCCCTGAGTGGGAGCAGTAGGCTCTGTGGGATAGTACTCGACGTCAGTGGAAGGATGAGGTGGATGTGGAAGCTCTAATGGAGGAGGGTAGTGCTCGGGATCCTCATGAATGGCTATGTCCTCGTCCCGATGTATGACCTCCTCGATGATAAGCTCTGGCTCTGTGTGTAAGGCCTCCTCATCAACTATCAATGTAGGCTCTCTCTAGAATGTTGATGCTGACTGCTCATGTGTGTCAACTTGTGGGGATGTATCATGTGGAGGGGAATGCCTGCAAGCAATCTGAAAATATAGTCTATCCCCCTCAAGACTGACATGGATGTCCTCCTCAATTGTTCCTGCAGCTGAAACACGGTTCATAACAAACTCTGTAAATAGTAGCTCAAATGCATCACCTGCTGTAATGCTCTCTGAACCGGTGAACCTCACTGACTCCAAGAGGCCTTTCAATAATCTCTGAAATGCGTCCTCCTCTGGCTGCGCATATGACTCAATTTCTTCTTCCTTCACTGCCTCTTCGTCCATCCACTCTTCATATGCAATATCTGTATCGTAGGAAGTGGGATCGACGACGGCACATTCTGGCGATGGAAGTATGTCTGGCGATGCTTCTTGCCCATAATATGAAGAAGCAGAACTGATATCTTTGGAAATCTCTGCAACACTAAGCATGAGCGCATTCATTTCAAGTTCCCTCTTCATCCCTTCCAATTGAAGGTTGCTCTTTTCAAGCCCGGCTTGCATTTCAACCTGGTGTGCATGCATCTCATCAAAAAAGATCATTTGTTTCTCATCAAGCTCGGACAAGTGCGTCTCCTCAAAAAAGTATTCTCCAATCTGAGCACTCTCATCAAAAAAGTATTCTCCCATCTGAGCACTCTGATCAAAATCTGTGGTCCACATAGTATTATCCATAACACCTGATCAACAAAGATAAATACCTGGAGAAAAGATATCAGTGGCACAAAAGAATATGGAAATGATAATAATGGTGGCGGGGGTGAAAATTTTCTTTTGTTAAAATTTTTTTTTCGTAGTCTAATCAACCTAATTGTGACAAATTGGCACCCAACAGGAAACACCTCCCCGGCAACGGCGCCAAAAACTTGATCGGCGCCCCGGATACACGTCCCGGAGCGGCGATTGTAGTTTTACCGCAAGCGCACGGTCAAGTGGCGAGCGGGTATCGAACACGAGGAGGTGGTGTTGGTTCCAATCTATCCTAGGTTGGTTTGACTACGAAGGTTTTATTGGTGGAGATGGGTATGGAATGATATAATGGAAATGGTGGTGGATGTCGGTGTCGGTGATATAGAAGTCGGTCAAATATCTATTCAAATGCAATATAATAAAAGTGTCTAGGGTTAGGGAATTCCCACTACGGACCGTCATACATCATTGTAAATAGTGAATCTCAATATTACTAGACTTGCATTGAGGTGAACTAGTCGTAACTGAATATAGAACCAAGCTCACGCTCTCGCGCTATTGCCGGTCTATTGCAACCTAGATTAGAGCCCAATCTCTTGCAAACCCTAGCCTAGGCAAGCTAGCATTAGGATCGACATCATCGTTCAATCGCCCATCGAGCACACTCTCGTGCAAACTCGAGTTACGATCTAGGTTGTGATAGTTCATATTTGTCTAATCTCTTGCAAACGAATATGGGTATAGATTTACAATTAAAAATCCTAGCTTTGGTCCAATCTCTTGCAAACCATATCTAGAGAAACCCAATTGTAAACCTAAATCGAATATCTAGGCCTTCCCATCGATTAGAATCCAATCTCTTGCAAACCCCAATCGATGGAAATCCCTAACTATCCGTAATAAATCAATCACAACCTAACCTCCTAGCAATTCTAGCAATTTAGAAATTCATTCATCAAAAATCTGAAATTAGATCCATAGGGTTCATCCACATGCCCTAGAACAACAAATCTACTCTAGCATAGCAATAAGGATATAAGAATCAATAAAAACCATAGCTTGCATACAAAAAGATATCAAATCAAAGATTCAAAGAATAAGAACAAAGATACTTAGCTTTGATGAAGAATTCCAATCCAAATACAAGCTTTTTGATCCAAGAGGGGGCCTAGGGCATGGCCTAACCTCTAAAATAATCAATAAGAAAACATCTTGGAACCTAAGAAAACATAATGGGGATCCCCTCTAATGGTGGCTACAAAACCCTTAAATACTCCCCCAAAACCCTAGCAAGAAACCCTAGAAAACCCCTCAAATTCGTGCCCAAAAACAGCCCAAACCGCAACTTAAAATCTGGGCCCGTCGCCGACTCGGCCGAGTGGAAAATGTGACTCGGCCGAGTGGAAATTCCAGCACTGCAATGTCAACTTGCAGAAATTCTCCAGATTTCATCCGACCTCCGATTGACATGTTCTTGGCGGCGTTGGAACCGTCATAAAGTCTACTATCCATAAAAATATGAGAAAAATACTTTGATTGCTGGAATGATAGCAGATTTCAAAAGAGTGGGATGCTCTCTGAAAATCTGGGCGCTGCGTGTCCTCGGCATCACTCGGCCGAGTTGACTTCTCTACTCGGTCGAGTGGGCTTCTCTACTCGGCCGAGTGATAGACCCTGTAAAATTCCAGTAAGTCAGGGATCTTGGGGGCCTGTCTTCGGAGGTGACTCGGCCGAGTGGCTTTACTCACTCGGCCGAGGGGCATTCGGTACTCGGCCGAGTCAGAACCGTCAAAAGCCTGTACATTTCCAGTAAGTCGGCCTCTTTTGATGGTGGATTTCTCATGCCACTCGGGCGATGCGATCTTCTTACTCGGCCGAGTGGGATATCATCCCTCGGCCGAGTGCACGCCCAATTCCTTCTGTTGGAGCGTGTCCGGTCTGGTCGATCGAGTGGTCTTCTTGCTCGGCCGAGTGGCTGCTCCACTCGGCCGAGTGGCATGCTGTAGATGCCCAATCTTCTCCGTTTCTACTCCTCGTCGCTCCTACGGAGTTTCTTCTTCTTCCACCCGTCTTCCATCGCCGAATAGCCCTCAAAAGTGCCTTGGGTGACGCTTCGGAGTGGGTGCAAGTCCCTTAAGCTCATTTTTGCTCCCGATCGCTCCATATTTCCTGAAATCCGACAAAAACAAGAAATAGTGAAAAGTAACGCAATATCATCGAATACTCGTGAAAATCGCAATATGAGCAATCGAAATGGCGTGAAAACATGCAGAAAAAAGGTGTAAAATATAGAGTGATCAACCGCCTGGCTATGTCACCGCCTTCTCCAGACTGCCTCCACCATGACAGATATCTGTTGCGGTGGCTTCTTCACCATTTTTGCCTCCATGCTCAGTATTGATCTTCTTGCAGGTCTAGTGGCTCCCACCGGGCCTAACCGACCGACTTTAGATGTGCTTGCGTGTATGCACATCATCAGGCCACATGGTGAGCGCCACTAGATCTATCTCTTGGGCACTCACCACGAGCACCATAGGTAGCTACCTTGCCCTGATCTTACTGTTGTAGCCCCAGTCATACTTGACTGGGTCTTAACCAGCATTTTTCCCATCCCACCCATCCATGATCTTGAGCCCCCAGGAGGACCAGTCGCCACAGAGGATGTCGATGACTGGGTGCTCAGCTCCGATGAGGATCTCGATATCGCTGCCATTCTCGCTGCCCAGCCCGTGAACACTTCTGTCCCCACAGCTGTTAGTGCTCCTGCCACCACCACTTCCATGCCCACCACCACCGTAGTGACTTTCGGGGCTGTCCACACCTCTATCCTCGAGGACACTACCTCACTTTCTTTCGTGCCTGGACCTAAGGGCACGCCTGTTGCTGTTGCTCCCGAGCCTTCTATTTCTACCGTTTCGAAGCATGTCCCCGCCACTACTATCCCCACCACTTTTAACTCTGCCAGCACCCTATCTGTCCATGTGGACCCCATTATTTTCGATTCTATCACTTCGGCATCCACAGCTACACTTCCTGGCAATACTTCTGTCCCCGCATCAGCTATCTTCACTGAGAGCATCATGGTGTCTGTCACCACTTCTGTTGCCACGCTGACTCCCATTTCTGATGCTACAGCTGCTTCACGCTCTGCACCAGATCTCAAATCCATTCTATTCCCATCTTCTGCCGAGATCCCCCTCAGCCACCCTCTCCTGATTTTGGTTTTTGGCCTCGTGGTGCACACGCTCAAGCCCATTCTGAGAGAGGTGCACCAAGGGTGCACATCCACCTCATGGCTCCCGCTATATTGATGCACGTCTTACTATGGTGGAGACCGAGGTCACTACCTTATGGCATGCCTTTGACACCCTCGCGTGCACGGTCACCACCCACCAGCATTCAGTAGAGCAGGACCTCACTACCATTATCGATATTCTGAGGACGCAGCGTGCACCAGCTGTTATACTCGCACATGATCCTCCAGCCAGACCCGGTCCTGTTCCATTTGCCACACTCGCACCGCTTACTGTGCCTCTTTCTCAAGCTTCTGCAGGGCTTGTCACTCTTTTCGTTGAGCTGGATGCACCCTTTGTTGACCTGCCAGCCAACACACATGTTGAGCCTACATCTTTTGTTCCATCTTCTGGTCATCAACAGCGGGACCCATCACCACCTCCAGAGGGTGGTGCCCCTGCTTGATCCTTATATTATTTTTTGCTCATGTTCTTCCCTTCCTATTTTTATGCACATCTGTCTTTTTAAGCCTTGATCTTGCATAGCTTCGGGGAGAACTCCATTTTTCTCCACTTGCATATACCATCATTGCATCCTTTTCATCATCTGTGTGCTTGTACATATTATAGGCATTAGAACTTGCATATGCATTTTTCTCTTTCTTCTGTATAGTTTCCTTATTTTTAGTTATTTTTTATTTTTTTATTTTTCCACTTGCCCGCCCCAGCATCATTTTTCCACCTTGCACGCGTGTTCTCAGCAGTGAGGAAACTGCTGTATTTAGCTTGGGGGATGAGCGCTATCACTTTTTATTTTTATCTTTATCTTTTCCCTTTCATTTTACCCCCTTTTATTTTTAATTTCCGCCCTTTTACACCGTTATATTTTTTTTCCTTTTAGCATCATATTTTCCATCTTTTGGTATGCTTGCATGCTTGTTTTTATTTCATTATCCCGCTTTTCTTTTCCCTTTATGCTAGATATATTCCGAATGATTATATCTCTTTTAGCTTTAGCAGCTTTCACGATGCTTATATCACTTGCCATGCTATTTAGAGTATTTCAGTATCTTGCTATCCATGTGCTTGCATATATATATATATATATATATATATATATATATATATATATATATATATATATATATATATATATATATATATATATATATATATATATATATATATATATATATATATATATTATAAAAGAGGGATGTTATCAAGAGAAATTGGATAAGAGATATTGGACATGAGAAATTGGATAAGAGATATCTATATTATAAAAGAGGGATGTTATCAAGAGAAATTGGATGAGAGATATCTATATTATAAAAGAGGGATGTTATCAAGAGAAATTGGATAAGAGATATTGGAAAAGAGAAATTGGATAAGAGATATCTATATTATAAAACAGAGATGTTATCAAGAGAAATTGGATAAGAGATATTGGAAAAGAGAAATTGGATAAGAGATATCTATATTATAAAAGAGGGTTGTTATCAAAAGAAATTGGATAAGAGATATTGGACAAGAGAAATTGGATAAGAGATGTCTATATTATAAGAGAGGGATGTTATCAAGATAAATTGGATAAGAGATATCTATATTATAAAAGAGGGATGTTATCAAGAGAAATTGGATTAGAGATATTGGAAAAGAGAAATTGGATAAGAGATATCTATATTATAAAAGAGGGATGTTATCAAGAGAAATTGGATAAGAGATATTGGAAAAGAGAAATTGGATAAGAGATATCTATATTATAAAAGAGGGATGTTATCAAGAGAAATTGCATAAGAGATATTGGACATGAGAAATTGGATAAGAGATATCTATATTATAAAAGAGGGATGTTATCAAGAGAAATTGGATAAGAGATATTGGACAAGAGAAATTGGATAAGAGATATCTATATTATAAGAGTGGGATGTTATCAAGAGAGATTGGATAAGAGATATCTATATTATAAAAGAGGGATGTTATCAAGAGAAATTGGATAAGAGATATTGGACATGAGAAATTGGATAAGAGATATCTATATTATAAAAGAGGGATGTTATCAAGAGAAATTGGATAAGAGATATTGGACAAGAGAAATTGGATAAGAGATATCTATATTATAAGAGAGGGATGTTATCAAGAGAGATTGGATAAGAGATATCTATATTATAAAAGAGGGATGGTATCAAGAGAGATTGGATAAGAGATATCTATATTATAAAAGAGGGATGTTATCAAGAGAAATTGGATAAGAGATATTGGACATGAGAAATTGGAAAGATATATCTATATTATAAAAGAGGGATGTTATCAAGAGAAATTGGATTAGAGATATTGGACAAGATAAATTGGATAAGAGATATCTATATTTTAAAAGAGGGATGTTATCAAGAGAAATTGAATAAGAGATATTGGACAATAGAAATTGGATAAGAGTGATGTTATCAAGAGAAATTGGATAAGAGATATCTATATTACAAACGAGAGATGTTATCAAGAGAAATTGGATAAGAGATATTGGACAAGAGAAATTGGATAAGGTATATCTATTATATAAAAGACGGATGTTATCAAGAGAAATTGATAAGAGAATTTGGACATGAGAAATTGGATAAGAGAATTTGGATATCTATTATATAAAACAGGGAAATTGAATAAGAGAAAATATAAGAGATGAGATTTTGAGGGATAAAAGAGGAGGTGGGAAATTTTGCACATACAACCCCGGTTTTTGTATTTTTGCCTATGGACCCTCCCCACACACACACCCACACTTTTTATTCTCACCCCTTCCGGCCATTTTTTTTCCAGTTCTATGAAGATTTTGAATCTTATCCTACTAGGACAAAGCTTTGTCCTACGTGGCAAGTTTGTCCTTGGTGGTAATGACAATTTTGGGGGGACTTAAATTTTGGGGGAAAACTTAAATTTGGGGGGAAACTTGAAATTTTGTGGGAAAACTTGAAATTTGGGGGAACTTGAAATTTGTGGGGGAGAAAAACTCAGCCATTAAATAAACCGTGCCCTATGGGCACGGGTAATGACTAGTATATATATATATAGGGATTAATGGGTATCATACGCCATATGAGAGCTTCTCTCATACGCCCTCTCACATAAAGCACCCAAGTACAAGCCCACATGGGCTTGTACTTGGTTGTACTTGGGTGCTTTATGTGAGAGGGCGTATGAGAGAAGCTCTCATATGGCGTATGATAGCCATTATTCTCATATATATATATATATATATATATATATATATATATATATATATATATATATATCTCTCTCTCTCTCTCTCTCTCTCTCTCTCTCTCTCTCTCTTTTGATGACTTCTCTAAATGAATGCATAAAATTTATTGAAGCTAAACGTATGAATTAGTATTTAGTATGCTTTTGTTGGAAATGCACCAAGATCTCTCTCTCTCTCTCTCTCTCTCTCTCTCTCTCTCTCTCTCTCTCTCTCTCTCTCTTTTGATGACTTCTCGAAATGAATGCATAAAATTTATTGAAGCTGAACGTATGAATTAGTATTTAGTATGCTTTTGTTGGAAATGCACCAAGATTCAAGCATCATTTGTATATCTGAAGAATCCGTATTATTGTCTTATTTCACCTTCTGCAGTATGCTTGATTTGAGTGATATCTTTACTGCCTGACTTCATTATTCATTGAGAAGATTGAGAATATCCAGGCTTACATATGAGTTTTAGTTGAAGTATTATCTTATTGAACCGTTCGTGCACACATTAGAGTGAACCGAGTTTCATATTATTTCTTTCTCTATATATATCTTTATTCCTCTAATTGTCATTTGAGTTCACCCCCCTAGCAGCTACTTATACCGCATCTTTTCCAAAAAAACCATGCAAATGAAAAAGCTTGCTCCAAAAAGTCCAAAAAGCTAAAAGGAGCCTGTTGACAAATGGGCTATTCTGACCGGGCCCGGAAGAGCAAAGTCAACTATGACTGGTCAACAGGATTACTACGACCTTGGGGCCTCGGCCCAAGGATCTCACGAGCGGGCCGCAATTCTCCACCCATGACGAAGGCCCACTTTCTCAGTGGAGGAAATCGAGGCCCAAATCAAGGAAGCATCCGCCAAGTATGGCAACCATCCAAGGCCATCACTCTCTAGCCATCATGGCTCGGCTTAATGGCTCAGCTTAATGGCCCGACTTAAATGGCCTTCACTCTCCAGCCATCATGGCTCGGATTAATGGCTCAGCTTAATGGCCCGACTTAAATGGCCCTCACTCTCCAGCCATCAAGGCCCGCCAAACATGGCAACCGCCCGAGTCCATCACTCCAGCCATCATGGCCACCTTCAGGACATTCATCTCCTCATCAAGATGGGCGCAATTAGTGGAGGTCAAAACTTCCCACATTTGCACGTCCCCATGAATAATGGCCATGATGTCACATCATGGCACATTATGAGGACGAGTCACCTATATGATGGGATGAGGGTCATCATCGCCAAGGGGGCTTCACGATCTACAACGGAGGTATCACAAACTCCATCTTACACCTTCTTCTGCCTTACATATTTCTCCTCCATAGCTCGGCTTGAGGATGGGGGCTCGGTCTCTACGTGAACCGAGCCCGATCCCACCGAGCATCCCTCAGACTAGATCTGACTTTGGCATCGGAGGGGATTCGGTCGGAACCAAGGTCCGACCCCCCTGACGAGCTCTTTCGTCCATTCAGGTCCAGGAGATCCCGCGGCGCCGAGGCTACCCCTCAGCGTCATCACAGCTGGAGCCGAGCACCCTCATCCCCGAGCCCGTTCGTCTCCACCACCAGAAGATAGTCGACCTGTCCCTCGACGCTAGGAGAGACCGAGGCCGAGCGTATCCATCTGAGCCGAGGCTTCCCCTCCGCTCTGCATCGGCCACGCATCAAGAAAGACGACCGAGGCTTCCCCTCGTCGTCCGACCGTCCGAGGCCGAGCATCTCACACCGGGCCGAGGCTTCCCCTCAGCCCCCTTGAGGCCGAGGATCCAGACCCGGCCCAACTGACGTGATCCACACCGTCCGCAACTCCGATTCGCGTCGCGTCTGCACGTGCTCGACGCACCTAAGGGACCCAAGTCGGTCCCTTGACCACGTTGACCTGGCAGTCCACGGTCAATGCTTCTGTAGTGAGAAAACACTCTGAAACATCTGGCGCTGTCTGTGGGAACGAGTCGACATCCACGTCAGCAACCACGCGGGCAATGATTCATTCCGTCAATTGAAAACTTGAGAGATCCAACAAGACCCGAAACAGGTTAGAAGATGGTCCCTCGTTTCGAACCAGGTCAAACTAAAGATCAACCAGCCCACACGGATGGGATCCTCCTAACCTCGCGGAAATGGCGGCCTCACGTTAAGGCAATTATTTTGGCAAACGTCAGCCTTGCACGAATGAAATTGAAGCACACTAAAGGCTCAATTATTTTGGCAAGTGGAGGCCTGACGTGCGTTAATGCAATTGGAACGCATTGAAGCCTCAATTATTTTTGGCAAGTGACGGCCTCACCGGGGAAAGTGGCAACATTGACGAAATAAGTCGGCTTCCTCGAGCTCCGATCTAGGCTCGGAGACCCGCCAACTCACCAGAGCATCGTCTGACTGTCCACGACACCGATCCAAGCTTGGGGCCCTTCGCTCACCTCCATCATCTGAGCATTCGCCAAGCTTCCGCCCAGAGCCGAGCTCCAACCACCGAGCTCGAGGGATGTCCGAGATCCTCCCGTCCTACACGGACGCTGACTTCTGGAGGGAGTTCCGGCTGTCGAGGTCGACATCCGGGTTCCATGCGATGAGTTGGGCTCCGCCGTAGCCAAGGACGACACCACCCTCTACACTGCCATCCCCGTTCGCCAGTGCGTCACCATCGCCGACGGGCGCCTCGCCACCGACAAGCCCCTCGGCCTCGTCACCAGGTGCTTCAGCCTCGGCACCTGCCTTCAAAATTCGATGGAGGAGAGGCATCAACCCTCGGGAGTAAGTTATCTCCCCTGCCGCTCGGCCACCGAGCTCGGTCTCCGAACAAAGGGGACTCGAATCCGGTGAAGCCCGTCGTACGGAGCAGGCGCCCGACCCGCAGAGCTGAACGATCGACCCTTCGATCGATTTTGCGCCAACACCGGGTCAAAGCTTGTCCCCTCATCTGAGGATCCCAACTTCATCTTCTCCGATCAAAGCCCCCGAATCCATCGCGCCTCCGACGAGGCAAGCTGCCCTCGAATCCATCGCGCCTCCGTTGCAGCAAGCTGCCCTGGAATCCATCGCGCCTCCACCCTGCCATGATCTGAGGGGCTGCTCGTCTCTGGATCTGAGGTCTGACCTACCGGATCTGAGGGACTTGGGGAGCCTCTTCAATCTCGACGCCTCCTATAACGGATCAGAAAGACGGGAGGGCGTCTGCTATGGCGATGCTGGCAGTGGCCTTGTTCTTCTTGCTGAGAGTCTGGAGATCTCGTGAGCAAGCTTCCCTTCGATCATCTCTCATCCTCTCCCTCCCGAGACGTCGGCGACGACGTCGACCCTAAAGGAGCCGGAATGGCGATGGGCCCTCTGAGCCACGGCCTGCGTGAAAACCCCAAGAAGAGCTTTAGCTTGGTGGATCTGGAGTTCTCCTCCACTTTTCCCGCCGTCGACGCCTCCTGCTCTGCCTCGTCGTCGCCGCGGTCGGATCTTCCGTCGTCGTCCTCGACGAGGATAGCGAGACGGAGTCGTCATGCGCTCCGACCGCCCAACGCCGAAAATCCAAGCGGGCGAGGGAAGCTGCTCCCGAGCCCAAACCTGTTAACTCTGTTTCCGATGCGACGACGGAAGAGGACGTGGAAATCTCCCTCATGATGCTCTCCCGCGACTTCTGGGACCCCATAACCATCCACTCCGGTAGAGTAGGTAGTCCAGAGGGAGAGATCGAAGCCGCCATTGTCCGACGCCGTTCGGGGCGAAGAATCGCACCCACTTCTATTCCGGGCTCCGATCTAATCCTTCCAAGAGCTGTCCAAGCACAGATTGAGCAAGCATGCTTGCATCAATGTGGATCTCACAGAGATGTGAGCACAGGACACTGACAAACACGGGCCGCTGCCCCTATTTTCGAGGGAGCTTCTCCGACCGCCCACCGCCGAAAACTGTCGATGCGGCCCAACCCGATCCGACTCTGGCTGCCCACGGGGCCGAGCTCGTCAACTCTGTTTCCAACGCTACAAGACCCAACGTGATCGACATCACCACCAATGAGAACCAGGGGGCCGACGCAGGCGATCACCGCCAGATCCAGAGACGGGGGCTAGAGCACGACGATCCCCGCAACCACGGTCTGCTGATGTTGCTACTTCATGCTTGCTTTCGCTGCCTCCTTCGTCCTGCCCTCTGCCTTCAAATTGATTGAGTCCAGCGTCAGATCTCTGCCACTGCCATCAGGTCGGAACCCGACAAACCACGTCAAGAAAATTCCTACCGACAGTGACCCTAGCCGGAGACATCCGATCGACCTTGCTTGCTTCAGACCCGGTCTTGATCAGTTGACGAGCGTGTCCGATTAACCGAGTTCTCCTCAGTCGAGTCTTCCTCCTCTCGGAGCTCGCCCGATGGAACTCGCCTGACCTATAGCTTGTCTGATTGGGCTTCATGTGGTCCAATCGAGCTTTCCCTAACTCGGATCTCGGGACAACGACTTCGACGGAAAGGTGGCCGACGTCGAATGGTTCTTCCTCGTCTTGATGACCCGGTCAAATCCAAAGAGGCATCGAGATCTCTTGCCCAGTCTTGCTGTCGTCGTCGCCTCCAGCGAAGGAGCCGAAGCTGGAGCTGGAGCTAGGATCCAGACAAAAGCTGGAGCCAGAGCTGGAACTGGAGCTGGAGCGGAAGATACGATCCAGACAAAAGCTAGAGCTGGGGCTGGGGCTGGAGCTGGAGCTGGAGCGAAAGATACGATCCAGACAAAAGCTGGAGCCGGAGCTGGAGCTGGAGCGGGAAATACGATCCAGACAAAAGCTGGAGCTGAAGTTGGAAATGGAATGGGAGCTGTGTCTAGACGAGGCCGACCCGTCCGAGAGGAGGCCGACCACACCAGTTCAACCGACCCAGGAGGAGGCCGGCCGGACAAGTCCGACCAGACGAGTCCAAGTATCTGGGCCTCAACGCCAACCTGCCATGCCGAGATCTCTTCACAAATTGGGCCGAAGCACCACCATCGGAGTTCGGGCATCCAGACCGCTCCTTTGACCGGGTTGCTGGGTCCCCCTTGCTAAAATGCTCCTGCATCCACCCGAGCGGGACGAAGTAATGGCAGAGCGCCACCATGGAATCTTCGAAAGTATTCACAAGATCCTCACTTCTTCGTCGGCCGTAAGTCGAGGGGCAACTCCCCTCGCTACCGAACGAATCTCCTTCGTCGGCCATAAGTCGAGGGGCAACTCCTCTCGCCACCGAACGAATCTCCTTCGTCGGCCGTAAGTCGAGGGGCAACTCCCCTCGCCACCGAACGAATCTCCTTCGTCGGCCGTAAGTCGAGGGGCAACTCCTCTCGCCACCGAACGAATCTCCTTCGTCGGCCGTAAGCCGAGGGGCAACTCCCCTCGCCACCGAACGAATCTCCTTCGTCGGCCGTAAGCCGAGGGGCAACTCCCCTCGCCACCGAACGAATCTCCTTCGTCGGCCGTAAGCCGAGGGGCAACTCCTCTCGCCACCGAACGAATCTCCTTCGTCGGCCGTAAGTCGAGGGGCAACTCCGCTCGCCACCGAACGAATCTCCTTCTTCGGCCGTAAGTCGAGGGGCAACTCCCCTCGCCATCGAACGAATCTCCTTCGTCGGCCGTAAGTCCAGGGGCAACTCCCCTCGCCACCGAACGAACCTCCTTCGTCGGCCGTAAGTCGAGGGGCAACTCCTCTCGCCACCGAACGAATCTCCTTCGTCGGTCGTAAGCCGAGGGGCAACTCCCCCCGCCACCGAACGAATCTCCTTCGTCGGTCGTAAGCCAAGGGGCAACTCCCCTCGCCTCCGAACGAATCTCCTTCGTCGGCCGTAAGCCGAGGGGCAACTCCTCTCGCCACCGAACGAATCTCCTTCGTCGGCCGTAAGTCGAGGGGCAACTCCTCTCGCCACCGAACGAATCTCCTTCATCGGCCGTAAGTCGAGGGGCAACTCCCCTCGCCACCGAACGAATCTCCTTCGTCGGCCGTAAGTCGAGGGGCAACTCCCCTCGCCACCGAACGAACCTCCTTCGTCGGCCATAAGTCGAGGGGCAACTCCCCTCGCCACCGAACGAATCTCCTTCGTCGGCCGTAAGCCGAGGGGCTGCTCCCCTCGCCACCGAACGAATCCCCTTCGTCGGCCGTAAGTCGATGGGCGACTCCCCTCGCAACCGAACGAGTCTTGGACTGACGATCTATCGTCCCCAGCCAACTCTGCAAGACGGACCAAAGTTTTTGCAGCTTCTTTCCCATTATACTACATCTCCCGACCTCCACCTCAACAATGGTAGAGCTCAGAATATGGGGGCTGTTGACAAATGGGCTATTCTGACCGGGCCCGGAAGAGCAAAGTCAACTATGACTGGTCAACCGGATTACTACGACCTTGGGGCCTCGGCCCAAGGATCTCACGAGCGGGCCGCAATTCTCCACCCATGATGAAGGCCCACTTTCTCAGTGGAGGAAATCGAGGCCCAAATCAAGGAAGCATCCGCCAAGTATGGCAACCATCCAAGGCCATCACTCTCTAGCCATCATGGCTCGGCTTAATGGCTCAGCTTAATGGCCTGACTTAAATGGCCTTCACTCTCCAGCCATCATGGCTCGGCTTAATGGCTCAGCTTAATGGCCCAACTTAAATGGCCCTCACTCTCCAGCCATCAAGGCCCGCCAAACATGGCAACCGCCCGAGTCCATCACTCCAGCCATCATGGCCACCTTCAGGACATTCATCTCCTCATCAAGATGGGCGCAATTAGTGGAGGTCAAAACTTCCCACATTTGCACGTCCCCATGAATAATGGCCATGATGTCACATCATGGCACATTATGAGGACGAGTCACCTATATGAGGGGAGGAGGGTCATCATCGCCAAGGGGGCTTCACGATCTACAACGGAGGTATCACAAACTCCATCTTACACCTTCTTCTGCCTTACATATTTCTCCTCCATAGCTCGGCTTGAGGATGGGGGCTCGGTCTCTCCGTGAACCGAGCCAGATCCCACCGAGCATCCCTCAGACTAGATCTGACTTTGGCATCGGAGGGGATTCGGTCGGAACCAAGGTCCGACCCCCCTGACGAGCTCTTTCGTCCATTCAGGTCCAGGAGATCCCGCGGCGCCGAGGCTACCCCTCAGCGTCATCACAGCTGGAGCCGAGCACCCTCGTCCCCGAGCCCGTTCGTCTCCACCACCAGAAGATAGTCGACCTGTCCCTCGACGCTAGGAGAGACCGAGGCCGAGTGTATCCATCTGAGCCGAGGCTTCCCCTCCGCTCTGCATCGGCCACGCATCAAGAAAGACGACCGAGGCTTCCCCTCGTCGTCCGACCGTCCGAGGCCGAGCATCTCACACCGGGCCGAGGCTTCCCCTCAGCCCCCTTGAGGCCGAGGATCCAGACCCGGCCCAACTGACGTGATCCACACCGTCCGCAACTCCGATTCGCGTCGCGTCTGCACGTTCTCGACGCACCTAAGGGACCCAAGTCGGTCCCTTGACCACGTTGACCTGGCAGTCCACGGTCAACGCTTCTGTAGTGAGAAAACACTCTGAAACAGAGCCAAAACTCAAAAAATACAAACCAAATAGATCCTACAAAAATAAAAAAAAAGAAAACAAAGGAAAAAAAGAGAGAAAAGAAAAATTCTCAGTTTCATTACTTGGAGCTACAAAAAAAATTACTTGGAAAAACCAAAGCCAAAAATCCTATTTCCACTATTCTTTTCCTTTAGATGTGATGCCTCAAGCTAAGCTTGGGGGGAGTGTGAATTCTTTTGACCATATGAGTGAGTACGATATTAGAGTGGAGTTGTGCATGAATGCTTAAACTTAGCAAAATAACTTAGCTAGGAGATTTCTTATGATTCGATGTGAATATGTGAATACCATGACTTCTATTCCATTCTTTATTGCATGCTTGGCGTGATTCTTATATGCTTCATTTATAACGTCTAATTGAAAACTACATCGCCAACATTCTCATATTAGATCCTATGAATTGCATGAAGTGGATATGAATTGATTGTATGAATTTAGAGAGTCCCTTTCTTTGCTCTTAAAAGCTTGCAAGTATCGAAATTTTTATAAGATATGAAATCTCTATAGCATGTGTTTCATTTTTCGGAGTATCGTGATATGTAGCTTATGGCTTAAGATCTGACTGAATAATCTAACGCCTCCCTCCATCTTTCATCCTTTTCCTATTTCTTATTTTTATCGCCCGACGAGCCTCCTATTCGTCTTCCTCGAGGGCGAGTAAGAGGTAAGCGGGGGAGATTTTGACGTGTCCATATTTTCATACATTTACTACATCATTTCATTTCATATTCGCTATCCAAAGTTCATATTTTTATATATTATCGCGCTTCTAATGCTATATTTGAGTTTCGTCTCGATTTATGGATTTTCAGGAACTTTGGCATGAATTAGAGCTATTATAGGACACGGACACATCCGACATGTCCGAAGCATCATTGGCCAGGTTTCATAGGTGTTCGGCAAGGCAAGACAGAAGATTGGAGGAGAGGAGGAGAAGAGAGCAAGAGTTGAGAGCTCTTGGGGCAATTGGAGTCTGTTTCCCATGCTACTTGGTCGAGTGGATCAGCACTCGACCGAGCTGACACGAAGAAACTCCAGCGAGAACGGACACGATGCACTCGACCGAGCAGACAGCCAGCTTGACCAATCTGCATCCCAACAGAGCGACTATTCTGAGCCATTCTCCAAGCAATGTAGCTCGACCGAGCAACCAAGCGTACTTGACCGAACAGATCAGTTACTCGACCCAAGTCGCCACCAAACAGAACAGTGTTCTGAGGAGAGTACATGCCTACTGTAGCTCGACTGAGTGGAGGGGCTACTCGACCGAGTAGCCCAGATCAGACTAGAGCCAAAGAAGCAGCAAAGCAGAGCCGCATGTCAGCTCGACCGAGCGGTGCCGCTACTCGATCGAGTAGGGCACCACGACAAGACTAGTTAGCGGGCCCAAGTGCCAATATTTTCTGATTTTTGTGGGGTCTGTACCCCTTGTATATAAGCACAATTTTAACCCTATTTTAGGGAGTAGATTATTTTCTTTAGTTTAGTTCAAAGAAGAGAGTTCTTAGCCGTCGCTATTTTGTAGAAGACAAAGTTCATATTTTTATTAGTCGTCTTTGCTTGGAATCTTGTGCCCTTAATTCTCTGCATTTTTTTGTTGATCTACGATGTTTTAATAACGATCTTCTCTCTTTATATGCTTTATTTAATGTCTTCAATTGTGATGTTGATCTCTCTAGTCTTTATCGAATTTTCTATTGTCATCTCTATGATCCATCAGTATTCTTATCTATGGCTAATGGATTAGCCCTGAGATTTTAGGAATTAGATGTAAATCTAGGATTTTTCGGTTTTTTGGTGCAAAAAGGGTGTGGTTTGGTTGATCTAGCCAAGTTTGTAGGAGATTCCATAAAGGGGTTGTGATCTACAAGGTGTCGCATATCTTGCAAGGATATCATATGAACTTAATTAGTATGTTAGTAAATCCAATCAGGGTTTGTGACCACGATAGTGACGCGCACTTTGACAGGATCTACCGACATCATATATTACTAATTGATGACTACGATAGTAGCTCAATGAAGAGCCACCCATTCACAAATCAAAGCTCTAATCCACGAGGTGGCGTGAGCAGAGATTGAGTATAATTGTCGAACTTAATGCATGCATCATGTGAAGTCATCCACGAGGTGGGACTACATAGGATACGTTAGATTAGTGATACAACGAGAGTTGGTCATGAGTCCTACATCTTAGATGCGACAATCTCCTCTTAATAAAGCCAATCCAACGTAAGAATCCTAACTTAGCATCGACATCTGACGATCCTAGTGGTGAATCCTATTGCCTTAGTCCTTTAATATTGTTGATAATCTTGATAAGAGATATTTTGTGACAACCAATCTGAATATGCATGCTGACATTGCACTGAGATCTGGAAAATACCCAAGTTAATTAACTTCTCCTCCCTATGGGTTTGACATCTTTATATACTTCAAAGCCTGACACCGTGCACTTGCGGTAATTTCTGGGGTTAATTTAAGAACGCATCTAGCCCTTGGCACTATTAGCAGGGATTTATCTCCGTATGATTCATGTCATAACTAGGTGGGTTTTGAGGTTAATTCTGGGTGCATCAGTCCTTCTACTTGACTTACCCTGGTTCTCCTTTCTTTTACCGGAATGGCTGGTCAGGAGTTCAGCCACCCATACGAAGTGCATCAAGTCATCCGTCGAGGTGCTCGGTGCTCTCGGGGAAGCTCCTCTGGTCATGCATCGTGTTGCACAATCCGTGCAGATAAGCTTCCGATCGGGACGTTGAAGATGGTGGATGTTCCCCCGATTGCAGGCTCTTCTCCCCCCGTGACGGGTCCGATTGATGCTCCCCTGAGCCTGGCTCAGACCTCGGGCATCGCAGGTTCTTCTCCCGCTGCAGAGGGCCTGGTTGATGCTCCTACCGAACCGGTCCTCGACGAGGGGGCCTCAGCTAGTCCTAAGCAGGATCCTGCCGTGCAAACTGGAGGTCAGAGGCCGAAGAAGCATTCTGGGCCGGGTTCTTAGAGGCCCGAGAAGAAGAGAAAAGGGGATAGCGGTCCCTTGGCAACGCGTCCTTCGTCAGCCGCATCACAGGGAAGCCCTAAGGCCTTGGGGGTGGATTCACCTACCCTTTAGGTCGAGCATACCTCGGTCGGGGCAGGGCAAGTTGTTCGACCCCCGGATACACGCCCCGGGGAGACGATGTAGCTTTACCGCAAGTGCACGGTAAAGTTACACGCGGGTATCAAATCACAGGGAGGACTAATGACGGTGCTCTACTTTAATTACTAAGCTACTTGGTGGAACATTGCTCGGGAATGGTTGGTGTCACAGTCGTTCGAATATCAATGCAGATTCAATATAATAAAGATGTCTAGGGCTAGGGAATCCCCACTATGGATTTTCAAGTCATCAATGTGAGTTATGAATTACCATGCAATTAAACTTGGTTCAAGGTGAACTTGCTGCAACTAATTGGAGAACCGGTGCACGCTGTCGCGCTACGCAAGTCTATAGCAATCTAAACTAGAGCCTCGCTATCGTGCAAGCCTAGTTTAAACCACTAGCATTAAGATCGGCAATTATGTCCAATCCCAACTCAAGCTCGCTGTCATGCAACTTGAGTTCGGATCTAGATCGTGATAGTTCGTATTCGTTCATCGTAGTGCAACAAATATGAGTATAGGAGAATAATAAAAATGCTAGATTTGGTCGATGTCGCGCACCAAGTCTAGGAAATTCCGATTGTAATTCTAAATCGAATATCTAGGGCTTTACTTGGATCATGATCCTTTGTCGAGTTCTCAAGATCCGAGAGAAATCCCTATATATCCGTAGTAGAATAATCAAGATCTAACCTTTCTACCAAGCCTAATATCACAGCAATTCAATAAATCTCACAAATCAAACATTAAATCCATAGGGTTCATCCCTTTGCCTTAGAGCAAAGGAACTACTCAAAAATCATATTAGAAATCAATATGAAAGCAAGATCAACAATAGAATTCATCATGCAATCAAAATTCAATTAGAGATATAGCATAAAAATCAAAACTTGCAAGAGATCATGACAAACCAATGTTGTAAATAAGCTTTAAATAAAAAATTAAGATCAAGTCTCCAATCTCTTGCCAATACAAAAGCTTAACTACAATTAAAAACTCAAGAAAAATTATTCTAAGAAGTCTATTTTGTCTCTCCTGGGGCTGGAGACAAAACAGGTCTTAAATACATGCCAAAAAAAACCAAAAAGTCCAGACCAAACTGCCCCTGCGCTACAAGAAACCCTAGCTTTCATGACTGGCTATCGACGTTACTCGGCCGAGTGAAAATCTCACTCGGTCGAATGAGAAGTCTACTCGGTCGAGTAAGACAGTCTGCTGATCACTCAAAAAACAGAGAAGTCGCTTTGGATTTCTTCAGAATCTTTATCTCCACTCGGGCGAGTGGAGTTCTTACTCGGTCGAGTGGAAGTTACCACTCGGCTGAGTACATTTAGGCACTCAAGCTGGCAGATGTCTTCGTATCAGCGTTACTCAGCCGAGTAAGCTACTTCACTCGGGCGATGAACTGCGTTACTCGGTCGAGTGGCCTGTTTATAAACCCCTTTCTTCTCATCCTCGCTTCCTCGTCGATTCTTTTGATGTTCTTCTTCTTTCACCCATGCTCCCGGGCCGTTTGCTCTCCGATATGATCATGGGCGATGTCCGGCACGCGTGCAAGTCCTCTAGGCTCCAAATTTCTCCCGATTGCTCCATATCTCTTGAAATCAGACGAAAACAAGAAATAGTGAGAAGTATCGAAACATCGTCGAATAATCATGAAAATCATGATATGAGCAATCGAAATGGCATGCAAATATGCAGAAATAAAGTGTAAAATATGAGCCTATCAAAATCTCCCAAGCTTACCTCTTACTCGTCCTCGAGGAAGATGAGTAAAGTGACGAACTTGGAGAATAAAAATAAAGAAAAAGGAATGAAAGAAAAAGAAGGTGAAGAGGTGAAGGTGCTAGATCATTCTCTCAGAACTCGGAGTTGCATACTCAAATAGCACGAAAATTGAAAATAAACATGCTAAAGCTTTTCGCTTCGATATCATTTCATTTGGGTGCATTTGATAGAAAAACTAAGAACATCGAAAACTGTATGAAATATGAAATAATTTTAGAATCAACATTTTCTAAGGCGTATAAACCGATATGCATAATTGTAGATTGCACACTTGTCAATTGATCGCTTTCTACTGGGAGTATAAGAGATATCACACATTTCGAATCAATAAGAATAGAAAAAGACAGTTTTCATGAATTTCATGCCAATTTTCAATTCATATTCGTCGTTGTACTTTAAGTAATCTCCCTACGTATCAAAAATTACCTAGCTTAGGTTGTCATGCACATATAGGTAGTCACTCTCTCACATGTCATTGGATCCCCTCCCCCAAGCTTATCTATAAGCGTGGTGGCATCAAATATAAAAATACGACTTTTCCCCATATTTTTGTAACTCCAAATGAATAAGAGAAAGATGAGGAAGAAAGAGGAAAGAAGGGATTGTGTATATACAATGGAACTTCCTTTTTGTTTCTCTTTTCTTTTTTTCTTCTTTTTTTATACACAAGAACAATCCCAAATAAGATAGAAAGATATATATATATATATTTTTCTTTGAGATTTTCAGATTCATGGAGCTTATTCTTTTTAGCATGGAGGAGATGCAAATATAGGATTCACTAAGGGGGATTCACTGATGACTATATGTATAGAAATGACGTTCAAGATATATGGAGAAAGAAATATATATAACGCTCAGTTCACTCTTTGTATGTTCATAACAACTTCAGCAGGGTAATGTAATCTATCAGTTTGATAACAAAAAGTAAACTAAACTTATCATATCAAATGGAAATATTCAACTTGGAAGTTCAATACACATTTCATGTAAAAAGAAGTGATAATAGAGATGTAAAACAGTACTCCAAGTATATGCAATCAATGCGTGAAGCTTGGTGTGTTTTCTATAAAGAGTATACAATAATAATTCCCTGACTCGGTTAACGCTAAAATTTCATTCATAAGCACATAATAAACGATGGAAGTTCTTTTCCTCAAATGCGGGGCAATATATCGCATATGATATCAGAAATAAAAATGATAGCATGGCAAGGGAATACGTGCATAAGGGGAAAGCAAACTCCAAGATATAGTCATCATAGGGAATTCATTTCTAGCAAAGTAAAAGAAATAAGAATGAAAATAAAAATTAACTATACATATGCAAGTCACTTAAGAAAACGTGATGCGTGTCAAGAAGAAAATGAAAAAGTGAGTGAAAATAACTGAAAAATAAAGAAAGGTGAAAAATAAAGGTAAAAATGAAGAAAATAAAAAGTGTGTATGTACACTCACTCCCCCAAGCTAAACATCACATTTTCCTCAATGTGCTAAGTGTGGCACTAGGACGCATAAGATATGGGTGGGTGGGTGAGGATGCATGCATGATGCAAAATAAAAGGAAAATAAAGAAAGTAAAATAGGGCATGATAAATGCAGATGATGAATGCAACAAGCATGCAAATGATGGATGCAAAGTGAACTATATATTGATGCAACATGGTGGAGATATACATATAGTGCAAAATCGGTCCCCCCAAGCTGTGTGAGAGCGGGGCCCCAAAAGGACAGATGGGCACAAAATATAAGGGGGTGGACATAGGAACACTAGCCATCAAGCAGAAGCACCACCCTCTGGGGGTGGTGAGAGATCTCGCTGCAGAGGACCAGGAGGAGGGGCAGGTGCTGGTGTGACTGGAGGTGGACGATTTTGCCTAACGAGATCGAGAATGACGACAAGTCCTGCTCAATAGACTGCTGAGTGGTCCTGCATCCCTAACCTATGAGGAGGAGCATAGAGACGAATTGGTCTTCCTGATCGTTTTCTCTGAAGATGATATCATACGTCCTCTGGGCGGGGGTGTGAGTGTGTGAGGTGGCTCGCTAGGAGGCGGGGAGTCCGCTCTAGCGGAAGAAGAACCGGGGGTCATTGGTTCTCTACTGCTGGGTAGCGGGCTGTCGAGTGCTAGACCTAGTGTGGCGTGGGGTGTATGGAGGATGGGTGTGACGTGAGACATACAAAAATCACAATGTGCTCGTGATAAATATGGAAAGAGTGTACCAAGCACGATGCGACTCCACGCTAGCAATGTGAACGAAAGGCGTCTCCCCTAAAGCTCCAAATAAGCACAAGATCTACCCTAAGCTATCCTGAAACACAAAACATAATAGATTAGCAATGAGAATCATAAAATCAAGGGTTTGATCAGGAGAAATAGGCAAAGAATAGGGTTGATTTGAGAATCTGGGTGAATTTGGGTTGATGGGGCTTACAAATAGAGTAGGTGATGAAAGGGGGTAAAATAGGGCAGGGGGAACGGAGTAGTCACCAGAGCTCGGCCTGGTGTCGCCAGAGCTGTTGCTCGGACATGGTGGGTGGCGGTGCTCGGGCGCGGCGGCGTCGTGGGCAGTGAAGGGGGGCAGTCGATCGAGTCAGAGGGAAGATTGGGGTGGGTTTTGATTTGCGTATTTCTTCCCCCAAGCTACCGATTTCAGATTTTATAGAGCAGGATTCGTGTAGGTCACTCGGCCGAGTGACGCGCGTCACTCGATCAAGTAGCTTGATGAGGTTTTTTCAAATTTTATAGTCGGCTGGGTCGATGACTCGACCGAGTAGTTCTTGTTACTTGAGCGAGTGACAAGTTCCACTCAGTCGAGTGAGGAATAAAAACAGAGTGTGTTTTTGATAGCTCTGTCGTAGTCTGCTACTCGGGCGAGTGGAATTAGCCACTTGGACGAGTGGACTAAGTACTCGGCCAAGTATATAGGCTTTGCAGAGCATAAATTTAAGGTTTTAGATATAGAATTCACTCGGTCGAGTAACAAAGTCACTCGGTCGAGTAGAAAATAATTTCCAGAGAGGGGGTTTTAGAGTCAGTTTGTCATTCGGGCGAGTGGATCCTCCACTCGGCCGAGTGACTATATCACTCGACCAAGTAGGCTGTCCGTTTCATCTTCCTACTCTCTGTTTTGCTACGCTTTCTGTTTATTCCTCTCCCATCAATTTCTTCCTTCCTTAAGCATTCAAGCACATCCCTGGAGATGCTCTTTATCGCTATGGCTACCCTCCATTGGATGGTTTCCTCACATCTTCTTCCTGCAATAAAAAATGTAGCCCGTTGTCAGGATTTTTCCTAAGACTTCTGACCCTCTAAACTAATAAATGTCTAAAACAAAAAAGAAAATTCAAATTCAACTAAAAACTAAGTTAGAACACTGGGTTGCCTCTCGATAAGCACTCGATTAAGGTCTTGAGCTTGACCCCTTAAGATCTAGCGTTTAGCGTGTGATGTTTGGCGCATAGGAGATGCGCATGTCAAACTTTTGGGAAGGCCATAAGGGTTCAGATGTAGCGCTAGTTCTTCATTGGCTTCCTTCAGGTGCGCCTCCTCTCTAATGGTGTTGAGGGATGACTTCCCCAAACTTGCATTCTTGCTCTTTTTTCCTGGCGATTGAGGTATGTTTGTCGGTGGCTCTTTCTCCCTTTGCTTCACCATAGAGAGCTTCCAGAGCTCTCTAATCCTCACGACATTAGTGTCGTTCTTTTCTTCATCAGTGAGCTTGGTCACTTCCTCGATGAGAGGATCAAGTGGTTCTCCAATTGGGGTGCCGTCCTCGGTGTTTGGGACTCCATCAAGGATCTCTGTGTGGAAGGCTCCGATGGCATAAGGCATGAATTCATCTATGAACTCATCAAGGATGTCCACGTAGTCTGCTTCTTTCGGCCAAAGTCTTTGCTTCATTGTCTTGGGAAGATGGAATTCAACCGCTATGTTGCCAACATTGAGAGACAACGTTCCATCTATGACTCCGGCGGTGGCTAAGAAGGGGCGTCCAAGTATAAGCGATGTATCACCCTCTTCTTTTATATCCATAACGACGAAGTCGCATGGCACACAAAGACCTCCGGTATTTGAAGTGGCACATTCTCGGCAATCCCCACCGACATAGTAATTCTTCCATTGACGAGTTGGGTCTTCATATCGGTGGCTTTGAGGTCGGTCCCCGTGTTGAGCTTCTTGAACATAGTGAGTGTCATGATGCTCACACTCACTCCCAAGTCTACCAAAGCTTTTTGGAGGGGGATTCAGCCGAGAGTGCATGGAATCCGAAAGCTTCCGGGGTCTTTCATTTTCATTGGCAACTTCTCCTTGTTGATGACCCAAGTACCTTTCTCGTCTAGCATTATCTTCTTCGTTTGCTTCTTTCCCGTGATCAAGTCTTTTAGGAACTTGGCATACGTTGGGATTTAGATTATTGTGTCCAAGAGCGGGATGTTCAAGCTAATCCTTCGCAAGTACTCAAGAAATTTAGCGAATTCCTTCTCCATTTTAACTTTTGCCAACCTTTGTGGAAACGGTATAGGTGGACCATATGTTCACTCCTTTTGGGGTTCATCTACTGCAGATTTTTTTTCACTAATCGCCATTTTGGAGCTCTCTTCTTCGTTGTTTACCTCTATCTCAACCAGAATTTCCTCCCTTGGGCCTTTAGCTTGAATTATAGCGGGAGTAGTATCCTTCCTATCCCTCGTAGTCACTACCACTATCGCATTGACATGGCCAGTGTTGCTCCTTGGGTTTTGCTCCAGTTGAGCCAGCAATTGTTGTTGAGCCTTGTTGAGCAAAGTGATTTTCTCTGCCAATGGCGCCACAATATTGTTGAGAGAATCTTGACCCGCCGTTATTTTTGTGTTGATCTTCTTTTGCTCGGCCATGAACTCCTCAACTCTAGCTTCATGCTCGGATCTTGGTGGTGCCAGTGGAGGGTTTTGTGGCCTCCATCCTTGATTATATCGGGGGGGTCTATAAGGCACTGCTTGTTTCCTTGGTTGATATTGTTGTTGTTGGGACGACCTTTATTGATATGGTTGTTGTTGTTGAGGAGGCTAGGGTTGTTGTTGTTGAGGTGGTGGTTGTTGATGAGGAGGAGTCAAGGCTCCCTCATTGTTGGCATAAGAAAATCTGGGGTGACCCTTAGTAGTCGGGTTCACCCAATAACCGTTGTTACCGCCACCAGCAACGTATTGCACTTGCTCCATGGCTCCTTCATTTTGCTCGCCTCTAACAAACATGGCTTGGCCTTGGTCTTGATAATCACTCCTGCTCCCTCCAGATATCGATGCGTTAGGCACTCCTATGACTCGCACATCCTCTTTTCAATCCTCTCCACAACCTTGGAGAGAGAGTCAAACTTTGTGGTCAACTCCGCCACTGCCTTTGCTTCATAGATACTCGCCAACTTCGAAGATGATGATGATTGGCCTCTCTCGTCGGCCCATTACTGATTGTTAGAGGACATCTCCTCTAGCAGCACGGTGACATCTTCCGACGTCTTCAATAAAATTGCTCCGTTGGCTGTGGCGTCGATTATCATCTTTGTGTCCGTCTGCAATCCATTATAGAAACTGTGCACAAGGTCCCAATTGTCGATGCTATGGTGGAGGCATTGATGTTGGAGATCATTAAACCGCTCCCATGCTTCATAAATAGACTCTTGGGACCCTTGCTTGAAAGACATCAAAGAGTTTCTTATCTTCACGGTCTTGGTTGTTAGGTAAAATTTATTGACGAATGCACTTGCTAGCTCATCACATATAGTGAATGTCCCATGAGCTTGCGTCCTTAGCCAATATAGAGCTTTGTCACGAAGAGTGAAAGGGAAGAGATGCAATCGGATATCATCCACCTGTAGGAAGATATATGCCCATAAGGCAATTTATCTTGATTATACGTCTTGTTCATACCGTATATGGTACGTATTATTCTAGGTATAAAAGGATTTGTATTAATATACTTAGATAATATCCATAGACTTATAGTTAGGTCCTTACGTATCTAGATGAGATCTCGATTATGAGTAAGTAAGTGACCGAATAGAAACGTAAGTCTTAAACGGTTCGTGATCATAGATGTGTCGAGAACTGGATATCGACACATCGGATAGATCACTGTGTCTTCGTCTTGCCTTCGGGTAATGATGATCTCATAGTCATTCGACTTAGCGAAGTCGGAGACAAGACACAGGTGCTCATTAGAGAATGAGTTCACTGAACGACCAAGTTAGAGTTATTAAATGGTTAACTTTAATGATCTGTCTTTAATAACTCTAGGGTGATGATAGGTTAGTTGATCCTTAAGACCTGAAGTCATCTGTACCCACCTGTGAGCGGACGGTGTGGCTTAGACCCATGATCTAGCTTCGAGGACCAGTCCTGATGAAAGATCTTAGGTTGGGTTGCACCTGAAGCTCTCAAGGTGAGTAAGTGACTGAGATGGGATTCATCACTTCCATTAAAGGGAAGTTAGTGTTATAGGCTCAGTACGGTCTTTATGTTAATCCTCGGCCGGGGTACGTTGCAAGTTGTACAACGTGTATACAATAAAGACCGCCGTATACTGACCAATGTTGTCTAATAGGGTTGACAGAAAACCATACCCTAGGCCAACATCAAACACAGTCTTGACGAAGGGATTTTAGCTAACGGAATTCATCTCTGACACAGCCAATGCAAACCCTATGACACTTTTGTCAAAGGGTCGATCACGTTATGATGACTCTGAAACAGGGACGACAGCTACTGCTCGTAGTGACCGTCGTCTAGGGGTTTCGAGCCCCAACCTGTAGTAAGGTCAGGCTGTAGGGTCTCACACCGAGTAGTATTCATGTCTTAGTAATAGGAATATAGAATAGAGAGAAATATCATTTGATGATATTCACAAGCTGAGTTGTGAAAGTTAGTCGCATTAGCAATAGGGACACAACGTTGCATTAGATGCTAACTTTGACTAAACGTGTTGTAAATTAGTTACAACGAATTTAGTAGGAACAAACTTGTTGGAAAAGGTTACCTGGATGACGGGATCGTCCCCGTCTAAACACAGGTTCAAACTGCGTCCAAATCGGAGCTCAAACGAGCCCAGAAACGCAGAAAGAGTCCAAGGGGAAGTGGGTTAGACCCACTGGGCCAAAAGGCCCATGTGCAAAGGCAAACGGGCGTGACCCGCTGCAGCAGCAGGGCATGGCCCGCTGTGTGCAGCGGGCGGGCACCCGCTGCACAGCGGGCGGGGCCCGCTGCACAGCGGGCCAGCGCCCGCTGATGCAGCGGGCACGGCCCGCTGCACGCAGCGGGCCAGCGCCCGCTGCTGCAGTGGGCGCGGCCCGCTGCTGCAGCGGGCCCGCGCCCGCTGGTGCAGCGGGCCCGGCCCGCTGCAGCAGCGGGCGGGCGGCCCGCCCTTCCCCCCTTTGGGCGGGCGCGCCCGCTAAGTCTAGCGGGCGCGCCCGCAACTTAAGTCAATTAGGGTTTTTTGAAACCCCTAATGACGGCTACGAATTTTGTGAGAATTGCTAAACTTTGAGCAATTGTTTGAGGGGTCAAACGAAGTCGAAATTCGTCACCGTCAGTTCCTACGCGATCACCATTCCAAGCTTTTCTGATTGATAGCTTGTTTGGTGTCTGAAGTTTAGTATGTGAGGAGAATTAATTCGGTAAAGTTTGACTTTGTGAAAGGCTAACTTTAAAATTGAAATTAAGCCAAATGACTTAATTCAATTTTTTCTCTTCATGTGGATTGTCCCACATTGCCCGCAACAAGAGGGTGAGTGCTCACTCCCTATATAAATAGGGGTGCACTCTCCTCGTTGAAAAACACACCAGTCAACGATCGAGTAGCTCCAGAATTTTAGAGCAGGCTCGATCGGCGACTAAATCTCTCTCTCTAATTTTCCTATTCTCCGGAGTAGTCCTAGCACGACTACGAAGGGGGTTTGGATCTGATCCGGACGTCTAAGACGCGGGTTCTTCTCAAGTGAAACTTTCTACCGCGTGTGATCGGCTCGGAGGCGAAAGCGGCTCGGGCGGATCGGTGCGAGGGTGCGAGGCGGCTCAGGGAGATCGGGTCAACGCGGCTCGGCTACGAGGAGCTTCTCAAGACGGTGCGGTACATCTTGCCTGCTCCAGGGTCAAGATTCCGGGTATGTGGTTAAGCGGTTTTAGCGTAATTTTTAATTAGTCGCTTAGTGTAGATCCTTCTTGGAGTGGTCAGACCCACTCCAAGTCGGCGTAGATCGGGCTAGGTTCTGGCTCCCCAGAGCCTAGCTAAATAGTTTAGCTAGTGTAGAAATTTCGATTTCTAGTTTTTCCGCTGCGCTTTTGTGCCTCCGTGGTCCGTCCGACTTAGGACGGATACGGATCCGAGCTCTGGGGGTCCGCCAAAACCCCAACAGTGGTATCAGAGCCACGGTTATGCTATAGATCTACTATAGCGACTTTTTAAATAGTTAAAAATGCTTAGCTTTCATATGCAAAACTTTTTTTTTTATGTTAAATTAGTTTTGAAAATATTTTGTGTTTCAAAAATTTTTTTTTTTGCAACACTGATATTTATTTTAATTTTGGAGCAAAATTATTTTTATGCGATAAATCTAAAAAGTAGTCTCCTTTATTCTAAATACTTTATAAAATTTTTATGAGCCATTAAAAATCTTAAAAGGGTATTTAATGTTTATGTAATCTTTAGAAAAATTTTATTTTTGAAATTTAAGAATTTTTCTTTAGTTACATAAAGTTAGAAATCTTTAAACTTTACTTGAATGCTTCTAAAAAGGATTTCTAAAAGATTTTAAAAGAGTTTTAAAATTGTTTAAATATGTTAATAATAGAAATAATTTTATTTCATGAGATGTTATATAAAATTAATTTCTTTTACTACATAGATGTTTCTAAAATTTTTATGTGATATTTTAATTTTAGAAATGAGGTTAAAATTTTTTAAGGCCTAAGTTTAAAATTATTAGATAATTTTGTACGACTTAGTTTTATGCGATAAAATTTTATGAAGGCTTTAAAATTTTAAATCTTTAATTTTAAGTGTTAAAATTTAGATTTGCATGTTTGTATTATATAGATAATTTTTAAAACTTGCAAATACCTTTCATATGTCACTAAAAATGAAACTTTCTTTTATGCGTATAAAGTTAGTTGCTTCATTTCATGTTGTATATTGTATACACAAACCTTGTTAGGTTAGCCATTAAAACATGATAGTGACATGCTACGATCAATAAAACAAAACAACATTTGAACCTAATACCTGATTAGGGTAGTCCCATTGTTTGTAAATCATTTCATTAAATCGTTTAATTAATGATTTTCATAAAAGGCAAAATGTTGAATTGTTTTATGAATCCTAATAAGATTGGGGTAGTAAGTTGAACGTAGAACCTTATAGTTGATAAGGACGTAATAAAAGATGTTCAACCAATCTGAAAAATTTTGAATTTTAGGATCCACTAGTTGATAAGGATTAACTAGTTGTTTTTTATTAAAAGCCATTTAGTTGCTTGGAAAACATAAGATTGATGACAACTCCTTCAATGGATCATGATGTCGGTCAATGTGCTTGGCTAAAGTTTTTGGACCAACCTAGCTAGACTGGGTAACAAGTGGTCCTGGCTTAGTCAATTCCCTGGCTGCGTCCGCTGGACCGCAAGGAGTCGATTCATGACTATGTAAGTCCATCGACTATACCTAAGTCAATACGATAATAATCTTGTTCAAGATAAATCGTAGCCCTCCTTGTTTTAGGAGTTGGCAACTGTAAGAAACATGTTCCGGTTGTTGAGCTACACTCAAGCCGTGACATGTCAATCTTATAGAAACCGATTTCTTGATTGACATCTTAACCTGACTGAAACCGTTGTCTCATCCCTCGAGCTTCGGCGTAAGTCTAACCAAGAATGTAGTCTAAGACCTGACCCAAACCGGCGCGTCGTGCATACACCGAGCAAAGGGGCAAGTCAGGCTAGACACGAAAACAAGGGTCCGACTAGGCTAGCCATTGTGATCCGGTTGAGCACACTCATGATCACAAATGACTAGGGGTAAAAATCGATAGGGAATCATAGTAAATATGATTGACGACGAGTTCGTCTACCGACTGCAGAGTCGGACAACTTGTTGAGATACACTCAAGGTTGTCAGACTCAGGGTAGTCGGATCCCTCTCTCACAAATATTATTTTATAATAAATTGTTTATTATTATGGCTTTAAATAAATTTAGTGGGAGAATATAGTTTTATTAAAACCATTAAAACTATACTACGAACATCTACTAACTATAGTATCTATAAAATACAGAATGGATTCGGGACTTAGATACATGGTTGAAAAGAACGTGCTGGATGGAACCAACTACAAAGACTGGCTTAGGAACATCAAGTTGGTCCTTTCCCTAGCCGGAATAGGATACGTACTGTTCGAGGACGCTCCAGATAAGCCGGATGAAGATTCGACCCACGAGGAAAAGGAAGCCTACAAATTGTACCAGAGGGATGCAGAGAAGTCCAGGTGCCTTACTCTGGCTTCGATGACCAACGAGTTGCAGAGGAAGCATGAACATATGGATGTTCAAAGCATGCTCCTCAACGCACAAGAGTTGTATGGCAAGCGATCAAGAGCTGCCAAGTTCGAGGCCACTAGCAACCTCTGGGGCACCAAGATGGGGACGGAACCCATACAAGATCATGTTATCAAGATGATCGGGTACGTGGAGGACGCCGCCTAGTTAGGATTTGTCCTGGACAATGAGATGTCCACGGACATTATCCTAAAGTCTTTGACTCCCGATTTCAAGCCTTTTATAACTGGCTTTATAATGAACAGCCTTGAGATGGATCTTCCGGGTCTCCTCAATATGCTCCGGCAGTTTGAGGAGATTCATATGAAGCCGGCTGCACTGGTTGTTGGCTCTGCTACTTCCGACCAGCCGAAAGGCAAAGGAAAGAAGAGGCAGGTCCCACAACCTGTGAAGGCTAAGAATGGGAAGAAGAAGAACAAAGGGGCCCCGTCGAAATCTGAGTGCTTCCATTGCCACAAGATTGGCCACTGGAAGAGGAACTGCAAGATCTATCTTGCAGAGAAGAAGAAGGGGCATACTGATGCCTCCACCTCAGGTACAAATTAAAATTCAATTAAATGCAATTATTTCCATTCATTACGTATGAGATACTTATAGACATCTGTGTACTGTATACAGGTGGCTGATAAGAACTGGAGATTGGAGAAGTACGGAGATCGGTCGGCAATTAAAGCAACAGTTGCTGCTGGGACCGCTCAAAGACTTCTAGAGACGCTGATCGTGATGGAGATGATATTTTTCTTATTTGAATAAAATGTATCATCTTTAAGGATCGAAAACAATGAATGAGTGCTTTGCACTCAAGGTTTATTTTTGATAAACAAATTAAGGTTCCTTTTTATGAACCCGTTGTTTTGGAATGGATGTCTCGTTTGTTGCAATTGAAATTGAATTGGCTCAAATTCTGTGGATGTGGTTTTTCTGTGATGGTTGCGTATATTTTCGAATAATGGTGTATAGCTTCGATAATATTGTTTTTGAAGCTGACTAAATATCTGAAGTCAATCAGTAGTTAAGTATAAGTTCCAGGGGACGTATAAATTGTGTGCGATCACAACAATACGCAAATCGAGATTAACTCGTGATTATCTGCATTTAGTTATTAAAAGAGTTAATACTAAATGTGGTTAAAGGAATTAGTACAGTGTAGAACGTTTTGATTGAACGAGTCAATGTCAAGATTCCTTAAAACGATCTTGACTTGACTCATTCGTCAAACCGAATCTGACACTTGTACATTCCATCTAAGGCACTTACCAAATGGTTATTTTACTCATAAATCTAAATATGATTTAGATATTATGTTGAAGAAATTTGACCAGGTAATTCTTAAAGTCAGTGGGAGCGTATTAATATACTTAGTTCCGTTTTTCGGACTAAGTAAAAAGGATTTTTCACTTCAATGAATCTTCTATATAAATCATTAAGTCAAAATAGTTTTGATTCAATAGTATATATATATAGACTTAGGGTGTCAAATATGTACTTGACATATTGACACAATAAAGTGGAGTAAGCTAGAACTGACTTACGGAAATGTTAGACCCCACATCTAAATCGTATAAGCTAACTGTTAGATATACAAAGTTAGGAAAATTGATCCAGATCATTTTTCCAAAGGATCAACCCTGTGTGATCAAGAGATGTAATTTCAATCCATTAAAATTCGTTGTAGATACTTATTAGTAGAACCATTCTTAGGTTTGTCATATCAAATGTCAAAGTGACTGATATGCTATAACGGTATGAGATACCGAGATAAATAGCCTAAGTGCAAGTGGGAGATGTAGGAAGATATATGCCCATAAGGCAATTTATCTTGATTATACGTCTTGTTCATACCGTATATGGTACGTATTATTCTAGGTATAAAAGGATTTGTATTAATATACTTAGATAATATCCATAGACTTATAGTTAGGTCCTTACGTATCTAGATGAGATCTTGATTATGAGTAAGTAAGTGACCGAATAGAAACGTAAGTCTTAAACGGTTCGTGATCATAGATGTGTCGAGAACTGGATATCGACACATCGGATAGATCACTGTGTCTTCGTCTTGCCTTCGGGTAATGATGATCTCATAGTCATTCGACTTAGCGAAGTCGGAGACAAGACACAGGTGCTCATTAGAGAATGAGTTCACTGAACGACCAAGTTAGAGTTATTAAATGGTTAACTTTAATGATCTGTCTTTAATAACTCTAGGGTGATGATAGGTTAGTTGATCCTTAAGACCTGAAGTCATCTGTACCCACCTGTGAGCGGACGGTGTGGCTTAGACCCATGATCTAGCTTCGAGGACCAGTCCTGATGAAAGATCTTAGGTTGGGTTGCACCTGAAGCTCTCAAGGTGAGTAAGTGACTAAGATGGGATTCGTCACTTCCATTAAAGGGAAGTTAGTGTTATAGGCTCAGTACGGTCTTTATGTTAATCCTCGGCCGGGGTACGTTGCAAGTTGTACAACGTGTATACAATAAAGACCGCCGTATACTGACCAATGTTGTCTAATAGGGTTGACAGAAAACCATACCCTAGGCCAACATCAAACACAGTCTTGACGAAGGGATTTTAGCTAACGGAATTCATCTCTGACACAGCCAATGCAAACCCTATGACACTTTTATCAAAGGGTCGATCACGTTATGATGACTCTGAAACAGGGACGACAGCTACTGCTCGTAGTGACCGTCGTCTAGGGGTTTCGAGCCCCAACCTGTAGTAAGGTCAGGCTGTAGGGTCTCACACCGAGTAGTATTCGTGTCTTAGTAATAGGAATATAGAATAGAGAGAAATATCATTTGATGATATTCACAAGCTGAGTTGTGAAAGTTAGTCGCATTAGCAATAGGGACACAACGTTGCATTAGATGCTAACTTTGACTAAACGTGTTGTAAATAAGTTACAACGAATTTAGTATGAACAAACTTGTTGGAAAAGGTTACCTGGATGACGGGATCGTCCCCGTCTAAACACAGGTTCAAACCGCGTCCAAATCGGAGCTCAAACGAGCCCAGAAACGCAGAAAGAGTCCAAGGGGAAGTGGGTTAGACCCACTGGGCCAAAAGGCCCATGTGCAAAGGCAAACGGGCGTGACCCGCTGCAGCAGCAGGGCATGGCCCGCTGTGTGCAGCGGGCGGGCACCCGCTGCACAGCGGGCGTGGCCCGCTGCACGCAGCGGGCCAGCGCCCGCTGCTTGCAGCGGGCGCCGGCCCGCTGCAGCGGGCGCCCGCCCGCTGCAGCAGCGGGCGGGCGGCCCGCCCTTGCCCCCTTTGGGCGGGCGCGCCCGCTAAGTCTAGCGGGCGCGCCCGCAACTTAAGTCAATTAGGGTTTTTTGAAACCCCTAATGACGGCTACGAATTTTGTGAGAATTGCTAAACTTTGAGCAATTGTTTGAGGGGTCAAACGAAGTCGAAATTCGTCACCGTCAGTTCCTACGCGATCACCATTCCAAGCTTTTCTGATTGATAGCTTGTTTGGTGTCTGAAGTTTAGTATGTGAGGAGAATTAATTCGTTAAAGTTTGACTTTGTGAAAGGCTAACTTTAAAATTGAAATTAAGCCAAATGACTTAATTCAATTTTTTCTCTTCATGTGGATTGTCCCACATTGCCCGCAACAAGAGGGTGAGTGCTCACTCCCTATATAAATAAGGGTGCACTCTCCTCGTTGAAAAACACACCAGTCAACGATCGAGTAGCTCCAGAATTTTAGAGCAGGCTCGATCGGCGACTAAATATCTCTCTCTAATTTTCCTATTCTCCGGAGTAGTCCTAGCACGACTACGAAGGGGGTTTGGATCTGATCCGGACGTCTAAGACGCGGGTTCTTCTCAAATGAAACTTTCTACCGCGTGTGATCGGCTCGGAGGCGAAAGCGGCTCGGGCGGATCGGTGCGAGGGTGCGAGGCGGCTCAGGGAGATCGGGTCAACGCGGCTCGGCTACGAGGAGCTTCTCAAGACGGTGCGGTACATCTTGCCTGCTCCAGGGCCAAGATTCCGGGTATGTGGTTAAGCGGTTTTAGCGTAATTTTTAATTAGTCGCTTAGTGTAGATCCTTCTTGGAGTGGTCAGACCCACTCCAAGTCGGCGTAGATCGGGCTAGGTTCTGGCTCCCCAGAGCCTAGCTAAATAGTTTAGCTAGTGTAGAAATTTCGATTTCTAGTTTTTCCGCTGCGCTTTTGTGCCTCCGTGGTCCGTCCGACTTAGGACGGATACGGATCCGAGCTCTGGGGGTCCGCCAAAACCCCAACACCACCGGCACATTTGGTATCTGAAAAGTGGCGCACTTTGCCAAGAACATTTGTAGACGATAATGCAGGTTCTCATGAGAAATCCCATGGAAGGGGTCTTGTTGCATCAGTACAATAAGCCACGTCTTTAAATCAAAGTTCTTGTAAGCCGCCAACTCCGGCATAAGTATGGAAGATGTAGTATCCAAATTATTTGGGGTAAGCCTATCCCGGATGGAGACAAGCCTAGCAGTCCACCGTAATCGCTCATCTCTAGTGTCCTCCGCCATTCGGTTCTCCTCTAGAATTGATCTCTTTTCTGCTCTCAGTTTCCTTGCCGTGCGCTCGATCTCAGGATCAAATACTATATCTTTGTCGAATGCCCTCGACCTCATGTTCATGTACAGAAAAAGAGAAACTAGAAAGATTTGTTAGCACAATAGAGGAATGAAATAAAAATAAAAATAAAATAAAGAACGAAAAATAGCTAAGTAAAGAAAATAAAATATCGTCGCCTCCCCGGCAACGACGTCAAAAACTTGGTCGACCCCCGGATACACGCCCCGGGGGTACGATGTAGCTTTATCGCAAGTGCACGGTTAAGTGGAAAGCGGGTATCGAATCACAGGGAGGACTAATGATGGTACTCTACTTTAATTACTAAGCTACTTGGTGGAAAATTGTTCGGGAATGGTTGGTGTCACAGTCGTTCGAATATCAATGCAGATTCAATATAATAAAGATGTCTAGGGCTAAGAAATCCCCACTAAGGATTTTCAAGTCATCAATATGAGTTATGAATTACCATGCAATTAAACGTGGTTCAAGGTGAACTTGCCGCAACTAATTGGAGAATTGGCATACGCTGTCGCGCTACGCAAGTTTATAGCAATCCAAACTAGAGCCTTGCTGTCATGCAAGCCTAGTCTAAACCACTAGCATTACGATCGACAATTATGTCTGATCCCAACTCAAGCTCAATGTCGTGCAACTTGAGTTCGGATCTAGATCGTGATAGTTCGTATTCGTTCACTGTCGTGCAACGAATATGAGTATAGGAGAACAATAAAAATGCTAGCTTTGGTCGCTGTCGTGCACCAAGTCTATGAAATTCCGATTGTAATCCTAAATCGAATATCTAGGGCTTTCCTTGGATCAAGATCCTCTGTGGAGCTCTCAAGATCCGAGAGAAATCCCTATCTATCCGTAGTAGAATAATCAAGATCTAACCTTTCTACCAAGCCTAATATCATAGCAATTCAATAAATCTCACAAATCAAACATTAGATCCATAAGGTTCATCCCTTTGCCCTAGAGTAAAAGAACTACTCACAAATCATATTATAAATCAATAGGAAAGCAAGATCAACAATAGAATTCATCATGCAATCAAGATTCAATAAGAGATATAGAATAAAAATCAAAACTTGCAAGAGATCAAGATAAACCAATGTTGCAAAGAAGCTTTAAATATAAAATTAAGATCAAGTCTCCAATCTCTCGCCAATACACAAGCTTAACTAGAGTTAAAAACTTAAGAAAAATTATTCTAAGAAGTCTATTTGGTCTCCCCTGGGGCTGGAGACAAAACTAGGCTTAAATACATGCCCAAAAAAACCAAAAAATCTAGACCAAACTGCCCATGCACCGCCAGAAACCCTAGCTTTCACGACTGGTGTCGGCGCTACTCGGCCGAGTGAAAATCTCACTCGGTTGAGTGAGAAGTCTACTTGGTCGAGTAAGACAGTCTGCATATCACTCCAAAAACAGAGAAGTCGCATTGGATTCCTTCAGAATCTTTGCCTCCACTCGAGCGAGTGGAGTTCTTACTCGGCTGAGTGGAAGTTACCACTAGGCCCAGTACATTTAGGCACTCATTCTGGCAGATGTCTTCATATCAGCGTTACTGCGACAAATAAGCTGCTTCACTCGGGCGTGTGAGCTGCGTTACTCGGCCAAGTGAACTGTTTCTGAACTCCTTTCTTCTCCTCCTCGCTTCCTCGTCGATTCATTCGATGTTCTACTTCTTTCACCCATCCTCCAGTGACGTTAGCTCTTTGATATGATCATAAGCGATGCTTCGGTATGCATGCAAGTCCTCTAGGCTCCATATCGCTCCCGATTGCTCCATATCTCCTGAAATCAGACGAAAACAAGAAATAGTGAAAAGTATCAAAAAATTGTCGAATAATCGTGAAAATCACGATATGAGCAATTAAAATGGCATGCAAATATGCAAAAATAAAGTGTAAAATATGAGCCTATCACGAGTACTGTCTGCGTTTTGCTCCACCCCCGACGCTCCTCGACGGTCGTGCAGCTGGACGATTGTCGTTCGACTGTGGTGGGTCACTTGTATGCGGCCGCAGTTGATTCGTCCCTGGTCCATTTGGTTCTCCCTCCTCCCTCACCTTGAAGAGAGGTGGGCATAAACGATTTCTACCGGTTCAGGCCCTCACTATCGTGGTTCGTGACTATGGTTGAACGAAACAGGGGGCGTGACCCCGAACGGTCAGGAAACCCAGCCAGGTTTCCTCCCAAAGGGTGTTGCGGGCCCAGAGATGCTGAATGGCTTCTGCCAGGGCTCAAAAGTCAGCGTTCATCTCCTGGGTGAGATGGTCAAGTTTTTCGTAGGTTACCGAGCTTAAGTTATCATTTTCCACTGCAGAGCAGCTGTGCTCGGTTTCATGTTGGACGTAGCTACCCTCCTCTGGGATGAATGGCATTCGGGCCGCTCTGTCGTTGTGCTGCTCCATATTGGTTGCAGTGGATGACGTAGGAGATGATCTCATTCCCACAGATGGTCCCAGATGTTTCAGGTTGTTTTCTCACCACTGATTGATAGTTTGAAGGTCCGGGGGTCGTCGTGGTCACGTGGGACACATGCGGCCTCTGGGGTCGGTTGATCGAGCGTTCGCTTGGGCAGGAATGTGCAAATCCATGTGTCGATGTACCGAAGGGAAGATTAGATAGAGCAAAGGTTTCCTGGCATGATCGATCGAACGGGCCTGGGCTCGAGAGCATTCGGACCCGAACGATGGATTGCCGAAGGGTGGCTTCGGCCGATCGAAATCTCCATCTATCTGCATAGATGAGAAAGATTATCAGGGGGTCGGACCTTGGTTCCGACCAAGTCCCCTCTGATGCCTAGTCAGCACTTGTCTGAAGGATGCTCGGTGGGATCGAGTATGGTTCACGGAGAGAGCAATACGTGAGTCCTCGGGCCGAGCCGCGGAGGAGAAATGTGTGAAGTGGAAGAAAGGTCTTGGAGAGGTGGAATGCCTTAGATTTGGGTATTCAGGATTCAATCCTTTGGCATTTCGTCTTTCGCGCCTCTTGTAGGAGTCCTCATGTCAACGTCTTCATGGCGTCCTGTCATGTCGCCCTTCATGCCCACCCGCTTTGATGGTCCCTTCAAGGGACATGAATGCAGACGTGATGGTGCATTGAATGGTGTTCAAGGCAAGCGTGATCTGGGGAGCGGTTTCTTCAATCGTGGAGGGCCAGCAGTTCCCCCGGCATTGGCATTGGGCCACCATGACTTGACATGCTCGCGGGGCCTTCTGGTTCGGGTCCAATCCACCCCTGGGCCGTGGGCTTGGCCTGCTCCATTTGGGTGGGTTGTATCACAAATATATGTTGTGATATAATTTTTGGATCTACTAATGACTCTTTATGTCAAGAATTTTCTAAGACCATACAGAATGAATTCGAGATGAGTCGCATGGGTGAACTCACTTACTTCCTTGGACTACAAAGTAAACAAATGAAAGAATGAATTTTTATCCATCAAAGTAAATACACTAAAGAGCTCATCAAACAATTTGGTTTGGAGAATTCTGCAGAAAAATGTTCTCCAATATGTACATCACTATCTTTTGATAATGATCGAAATGGTAAAAGTGTTAATCATGTCTATATCGAGGTATGATTAGATCATTATTTTCTCTTACAGCAAGTAAACCAGACATTATATTTTAAGTATGCTTGTGTGCTAGATATGAAGCAGATCCTAAGGTTTCACATCTTACACCAGTAAAAAGGATAATTAGATATATTAAACATACTTCTGATTTTGGTTTATTTTATCCTAAAACTAGCATATATGACTTAATATCATATAGTAATGCCGATTTTTAGATGGTTGCAAATCTGATCGTGAAAGCACAAGTGGCACTTGTCACTTTCTTGGTTATGCTTTGGTTCCTAGGTTTAGTATAAAGCAAAACTCAATTTCATTATCAACAATTGAGGTAGAATATATTGTCGTAGGACTTGCATGTGCATAAATCCTATGGATGAAACAAACTATATCAAGTTATGGCATTAAGTGCAACACATGACCAATTATGTATGATAGCACTAGTGCTATTAATCTATCTAAAAATCCCGTTCACCATGCACGTACTAAACACATAGATATATGTCATTACTTTTTAGATGATCATGTTCAAAAAGGTGACATCATATTAAAATATATAACTACTGACAATCAAATTGCTGATATCCTAACTAAACATTTGAAAGAAGAAACTTTTTTAAGACTTAGAAGAGAATTATGAATAATCAGTGAATCTGAATTTTGATATTTTATTAATAAATCTATCTAAAATTACATGATTGTTAGTATATATTTTTATGAATTTTAGAAATTAGTTTGTATTTTTATTAGTCGACCAGATATGTATCTTAGCCGACTAACATGCTGATTCGGTATTACGTCTTAGGATGATGTTTTTCAAAATATATTTAATATTTAATTATTTTATCTGATACACTTTAATACATTGGATATATCAAATTAAGTATATAATTCAAATCAAGTTTAAATTTTCTTCTTAAAGTATATGAGGACATGTCAAATCAAGTTTAAACTCTTTGTCCTTATCCTATCAAAAGTACATATATGGATGTACATCTAGTGTACTGTAATTGAATTTGTACTGTTCATGTGTTAAAAAACAATGTTCACGCGTCTTCCCCATGCAGTCAGTTGACTGAACGCAATTAGTCGACCAACCAAATCGCCTAGTCAACTAAATGGGTGCACATTTTCGGAAAAACTGCTATTCTGATCAGGTTTTTCCGCATCTTTTCAAGTTTTTCTGTTTCCCAACCATCATAGGAAAGTTCAATACATTTTAATTTAGTTTTAATTAGTTTTTGAAAGTTCAAATTTGAAATTCCCACTCAAATCATTCTATTTAATAAGATGATGTCTCTCTTCTTCATCCTACATAAGAGGACCACACTCAAAATATTCTAACCGATCTTGTTTTAGGAAACACAACCTAGCAATGGCCTCCTCAAGCCAACAACTTTGTCCATGTCTATCCGACCGTCACCCACTCATATTTGCCACTCCACAGGCCCGTGTGAAATTCGATGTAATGACCGATCTCACCTTCCACGCTAAAAGGTTTATCAATTATAGTGAACTCCTTCACTTTGATATTCTTCATCTCTTTTCCATCGTATCTCTTCTTGAGATATGGAGTTTAGATAATAAAGTTCCTTACTACCCAAGTGTATGTAAGGAATTTTATGCCAATATGGAGGTCACCCATGAAGGTGGCAATCTCTTCATCGACACCACCGTCAAGGGTGTCGAGATTCATCTCACCCCTAGGTCACTTTTGCGTCTCATAGGCATCCCTGATTCCCACATCGTAGATTTTTCTTCTCCATGGACAACCCGACTATACTTCATAAGTTGAGTCCGAAATTTTCTGTTGGAATGAGTGCCGTAAGACTACTTCCAAATCCACACCTTATACTAAAAATATTCACCTACAATCTCGTTTCCAAATTTGGATCTAACAACTATGTTAGTGACATCTTGGGACGTTGTGTCTATGCGGTTATAGGGGGATTTAAGGTCAATTGGGGACATATGCTTCTTTCTTCATTGGCCAAACCGGTTTCTCACTATATTTATCTTCCATGCACAATCACTCGCACCTTAAACACTTCGACGTCGACTTGGAGAGAGAACTTTCTATCTTCAACACAGTTGACTTTGATAGGTCGGTGCTTCTATGTATGGATCTTCAACCACCACCGGCCGCAAACCATGAAGAATAAACCAGAGAAGAACCTCATTCTTCCAAGCCTCCGCTTCGTCACCACCGTCGAGTTGGTGTGCACCCCAATTGCACATAATCTTATTCATATGAGACACTTCAATCTCAAATCATCTGTCTTCGTGAAGAAATACATGAGGGTTTTAATGGGATTCAACCCCATTTTAGTGGAATATATAGCCGGTTCGTTCAATGCGTGCAGAATTTGGAGCAACTCCAAGAGACCCAAGCCCAGATTCTTAGTCACTTAAAGACTTGGAATCCTTATGCTCTGTCTTCATCGTATTATCCACCACCACTACCACCAAAATTTTAGGTGTACTATTTTCAGTATTTCTTTCTTAAAGTGTGTTAGTCGACTAGCACTCCTAATTAGTCGACTAGGGTCCAAGGCTGTTATTGTTTGTATGTTTAGTTTTCGGTTTCGGTTACTTTTCTGTTAGTGTTTGCACTATGTACTTGATTCTTGTTGAAGTTGCTTTCCTATTATGTAATGAAATTTCTTTTGTGTAATGCACTTTGTCATTTAGTTTTTCTGCACTATGTACACTGTTTCTAGTCGACCAACATCTTCTTGTAGTCGACTAATCAATACTCCAATTTAGTATTTCCTTTTTTTGATGATTTCAAAGGGGGATAACACAAATGAAATATTAGAATGTTATAGTCGTAATATAACTATCAAATCAAAACACATTTTATTAAATTTGTTATATGTTTAAATTTGCAATACACATGTCAAAACATTAACATACCATAATTCTAACAAGAGTAACACAATCACACACGCGCGCACGATGTATACTGGTTCGGTAATGCTACTCCAGTCCCACACTCTTCCCAGAGTCCTGTGGATTTCCACTATAAAACATTTTTCAAGGCAAATCAATTACAATCTCTTCCGAGATACAACACACTATTCCAAGTGCCACACTCTTTTCCAATAGCCATAGAATCTTTTCCAATATTGCAAACCATGTTCTAAGGGCCACATCTCTCTTTCCAGAGAGGCACTCCCACAACCTGGGAGATAGGATTCACAACAAAACTAAATAATAAATTACACTACCTATTGGCTTGATTATATAAACTTACTAGTGAAGTACTAGGCAATGGTCAATGGCTGTCCAAGTGCTGAATCAAGCTGTGTGCACTTTTAGACTTCCTTGAGCTTTTAGATTCAATCGCAATTAAACAATGTAGCTCAAAGAGGGAAAGTAAGAGAGTAGAAAGATTAAGCTTTGCTCTTAAGAATTTGGCTTACAAAAATGATTTCTATCTGTGTGTATGAGTGCTCAAATTTCCCTCACAATCGAGTTTAAATAGCATCTTAAATGCGCACAAAACCCAAGAAAACTCTCCAAGAGAATCGTAGTTTAGTGGCTATAAACGGGTAGGTCTCCCCAGTTATCAGACATCTGAAGAATAATTTCCATACTACTGATCAACTGTTCAGACGTCTGGAGACTCAACATCAGACAGTTAACATAGTGGCTGGACAAAAAGAACAGATTGTCCACCACACAGTATCCAGATGTCTGAAGAACAATAGTCAGATGGTTGAGACACTGTTCAGACATCTGATAACCCTTCATCAGATGGCTGACACAGGGATTGGACAGAAAGATCACAATGTCCAACTCCCAGCAATTAGACGCCTGGAGTTCACCACTCAGACGGTTGATAAACTGTTCAGACATCTGACAAAAGAACTTCATATAGTTGATTCTAGGCTATGTCTGTTCTGATACAAACAGACATACTAGATGTCTTGACAAGCTACATCAGACATCTAGTCGTGGTCCAAATACACAAATGAGAGTGTTTTAGCCAAGGAACCTATTGGGATAGGTTCTAGACTTCTCCTATGGTTCTTTATGATGGTAAATGATATAAATATATGTGTGTATGACCAACTAATCACTCATACATATATTCTACAACATAAAGAGCAAAATACATAAAGAATCAAAATAAAATACATTGAAGCTTCTTGATTCTTCATGCTCTCTTAAGCTCAAATGCTCCAAGCCTTGAGTCAACCAACCCATCATCTCTATGTTTTGTCTCCATCAAGATATAACATTGTAATTAATCTGAGACTAAAACAATTAGATTCATTAGCAACACATAATGTGGTTATCATCATCAAAACGATAGTGAGCTTGATGACCAATATCCAACAATCTCACCCTTTTGATGATGACACCCATTAAGTAAAAATAGACAATAAAACATGCTAATGGCTCCCTTACTTATAAGCATACCAATTGAATCAATAAAATGAAATAAAGACAATAATGCATATAAGAGACCATATGTAACAAAACCAATGATAAATGAGAATGAATCATGCAAGCACGCATATATTTTTACATAATTACCTCTCTCTCTCTCTCTCTCTCCCCCCCTTGTCATTGTCAAAAAAGTGGACATGAAAGTCTATACCCATAAATGGATGACAATAGACATTAGAATGAGAAATTTATGATACAAAAAAATATAATCAAGTTTGTATCATTCACTTTACCATGCTCCCCTAGATCATAGAATGGGTCAAAATTTTGACTCTATAAATCAATACATAAATGGAAACATGAGTCTAATTGTATCAATGCATTGATATAAGACATCAAGCAAGTGCATTGATACATTATATTGCCAATGAAATTAAACATGCAAATGATGGCAACATCAAGATATTGATATTGAAACCATATCCAACAATGAATGGAAGGATTTCAAAATCAACCAAAGAGAGTAAAATATGCTTCAAAGTAATTTGAAAAATACATATAGCATAAAATCTCCACATTTGTCATATACATGGATAAAAATTGAATATATGACATAAATTCCCCCAAGATCCATTTTCATGAAAAAGTTTGAAAATATTTTCAAAGACATGAAAATCACATAAATAATGGGCATGCCAAGGATAAATATTAAGCATAATACCCATGCAAGCAAGCATATGTGTGGGCATCTAAACATTAGGGAACCAAACCCAAGAAGAGTTTGACTTCCTAAGATAATCACTTGATGTGATCACATCTTTAACTAAGGTGTTAATGTAAGCATTCCTCTCTTGCACACTAGCATTAGTGGGTATCTATAGCCTCATGGATTTCCTAGGCATAGATTTTGTCTTAGTAAGAGGGAAGGATGTGGCATGCATGTGTGTAGAAATATTTTTCTTTAGTGTGCTAAAATGAGGGGCTTGCCTCTTGTCATAAAATGAAACATTTTCATTTTTACCCACCACCTTGTGTAATACATGCTTCTTATTGATGTTATTATTGTGTAAGAAAGCATGGTGGTTCTTTTTTGGTGTTTACACAATAGGTTTTGTTTCTACACCAAAAGAAGATGAGTTTGGTTTGGATACCACACTTGGTACAAACCCCAAACCTATACTACGATTTATCGAATGTTGTTTTTTAAGGAAATCGTGGAGTGAATTCTTAGAACTAACGAAGCTTTTAAGTGACGTGCGTTTATATTTCGTATATTCACGCACGTTTTCTTTTGTGTTTCCCCGTGTTTTTCGCCGTCTTTTATTCGTTTTCTCGTATTTTCTCATTTTCTTTCACTTTTCTTTGTTTATCCATGTTTGCAGGAGGTTGACCACGTAGGGGACGTTTAACGATGATATCTCAAGTCCCCGGAGCAACGGGAGGAGTCACGCGTGATCCAGGGGGTCAAACATCAAAGAATACATCTTTCAGCCCCTCACCCGGTCGGTTGGCCATCTCCAACCGATCGGGTGATGCACGCGTGCACCACCCGGTCTCTAACGCAGCTCATAAGGAAGTCACCCGACCGGTTCACAGACCGGTTCAGCGGGGGGCATGTTCTCTGTTTTTTCGAGCAAAATGCCAACCGATCGGGTGACTCTCACCCGATCGGTTCATCTGTAGCTGATGTTAAAGAGCTGAAGACACGGGCGTCCAACCAATCGCTTCACCCGATGGCGCCAAGATCCAACCGGTCACTCAAGAACTCACCCGATCGGTTCATATGATCGGGTGAAAGCTCGCCGTTTTCTGTTATTATTTTGTAACGCATCAACCGATCGGTTGACTTGTCAACCGATCAGGTGATGCGAGAGTCTATAAATAGAACCCCTAGGGTTCCAGAAACGGGGAGCCTGCTAGTTTTTACTGTTTTCTCCCATTGTGACGGCTGTAATTTTTGTTCTTTTGTAAGTTGTCGGATCTTTCTAAAATTTTAGTATTGTCTTTATTACTCTATTACTTCCGCATTCCAATTGTCTGATTATGATTCCAACGGTTAATTTTTATTTAGATCGCTTTTTAATGGATTTTTGTGAGTAGTTCCCAAATCTGGGATTTTGGTGGAAACCCCTTCGGGGGCTCTTCCCGATGCGTCCATAGGGTTGGGAAATCGATAGGGATTAGGAATCTAACGGTTACACGGGGTGTTTCATTGTCATCGGCGGGAAAAAGACCGCCTTTGACCGTTGGGCCAAGGGGGAATAAACTTGGCGGTTGACTCCCTAGCCATAGCTCACGCCCTTAGCGTAGACGCCGAATCCTAGCACGCGGGAGTGGCAGGACGAGACGTCGGGAGTTATCGTTGCGAGCTTAGTGCTCCCAGAATCGATCAGTGTTAACGGACACGGGAGTGCCCACTGATCGAATCCGGGAAGTCCGGTGTATCATCCTGGGCACCGACCGGAATATCGGGCCCATGGGATGCCGGTACCACTTTCAGAGGCAACGTCCCACCATTAGACCCTAATTCCGATCGCTATCCATACCCATAGGCCGTATCGGCGAGAGTCGCTCGTGGGAGTGGAAACCAAGGTCCCGGGTTTATTTTTATTGTTCATACCCTTCATTTCTTTTCGTGACAACCATCTACCGATTCGGGCTAGCTCGCCCCCGGGGCGATTTTGGTCCTACTTGACTCAAGAACAACCTAGCCTCCCTGAGTTCGATAAACCCGCACCCTACACTAACCATGCACTTGCGGTAAACGACACCGCGCCCACACCGTAAACGGGGCGCCGGCCAAGTTTATGGCGCCGTTGCCGGGGAGGCAACGTGTTTGTTATTTTAGGATCTCTTGAACCCTCGTGTCTAGCTCTCATCCCTGCCTCGCGATAATTTTCGCATTCTCCTTTTTCTTTTTATTTTTCTTATCTTTATTTCTTATTTTATCTGTTTCTTTCCCACTTGTCGTTTCACGGGTGTTTGTTGTTTTTCATGCGTAGGAGTTCAAGAAGTCTTGACGACTTGATTCCCCTAGATCCAGAGATTAACGACACCCTTAGGCGTTTGGCCGCCGAGAAGCGAAGAAGAGAGGATCCCGAATCCATGGAGGAGAACACCCCGCCTTACAAGTCTCTGTTGGAGTACTCGATGCCATCTATCGAGTCGACTTCCGCCATCCGATCTCCAGCTATTGCGGCCCAAACCTTTGAGCTAAAGCCGTCTTTAGTGACATGGATCCAGCAGGACCAGTTTACGGGTGCGCCCATGGAGAGCCCGATCAAGCACCTAGACTCCTTCTTGGAGAAGTGTGACACCTTCCGGATTAATGGTGTCACAACTGAGGCTATCCGTCTGAAGCTGTTCCCCTTCTCTTTGCGAGACAAAGCCAAGCAATGGCTAAGGGGGAAGGACCCCAACACTTTCAATACCTGGGAGAAGCTCTCCAACGCTTTTCTGACGAGGTTCTTTCCTCCGGGGAAGACCATGAAGTTGAGGAGTGAGATCTCCTCCTTCTCCCAGGCCAGCCACGAGTCCTTGCATGAAGCTTGGACGAGATATAAGGAAATGCAAAGAAGATGCCCTCACCATGAGCTTCCGAAGTGGCAGATTATTAATCTGTTCTACAATGGGTTGAGGGATGACCTGAAATCTTCTATGGACACCGCGGCTGGGGGTTCCTTCATGTCTAGGAGCGAGGAAGATGCCGGACATATTCTGGAAAATATGGCATCCAACAATGAGCGGTGGTGTGACGAGAGAGCCTCACCAAGATCTGGGGGTATACACAGAGTCGAGGATGTCGACAAACTTTCAAGCAAGTTCGACTTGCTTTCGACCCAGATCTCCGCACTAATGGTAGGAGCCGGTGGGGCCGGTACACAGCAAATTTCAGCAATAGAATCCGAATTCTTTGGGGAATTCGACGGTGGTGACATCTCACCACCGTTGGATCAGGCGAGCGCACTATTTTACAACCCCACGGGAAATGCGCCGTATCTGCCAAGGACCAATTCCAACCCGGCCTGCTCTCCAAACAACCGGAACCACCCAAACTTCAGTTACCGGCCACCATTTCAGCCCTCGCCGCCTCAGCAGCCGCAGCAACAAACATATCAGCCGGCTAGGCCGCAGCAGAGTCAGATTCAGCAGCAACCATATCAGCAGCAACCTCAGCAACAATTTTATGCCCCCAGGAATCAGCAGCCAATCCAGCAGCAGCAGCAGTATGGCCAACAAAGGGCCATCTCTCCGGTTGAGTCTCTCTTGACTCAATATATAACCAACCAGGAGAAGATCAACCAAAAGCTGGAAATGGGTCAACGGACCCTCACGGACCAAGTAACCCAGCTGGGGTTACAAGTGGCGAACTTTCGAGATCACAAAACCAATTGCCGCCACAACCGGAGGTGAACCCGAGGGGAGCAACACAAACATCGGCACTCGTGCACGAGCACGCAAATGTGTCCGCTATCGTTCTGAGAAGCGGGACACAAATTCCTACTAGAGTGCCCCCTAGCAAACCGGAAGCACCATTGGTTGTTGAGAGACCGATCGAAAAATCAAACGACGCTGGTGCTTCGTCATCAAATCCAATGACCGGAGGGAGTCTCTGAAGAAGAGAAGAAGAAGAAGGAGGAAGGGAGCCCAAAAGTGTTCAAACCCGTTGTGCCATTTCCACAACGGTTAGCTCAGGCCAAAATTGATGAGAAATATGGCAAGTTCTTCGCCATGGTGAAGGACCTGAGCCTGCAAATCCCCTTCCTAGAAGCAATCGAAACAATCCCCTCCTATGCAAAATTCCTGAAAGATTTGGTGACGAGAGGGTCTAGAAAGGAGAAAGTAGTATTGACGGCGGAGTGTAGCGCTCTTATCCAGAGGGCAAATCCGCCGAAACTTAAAGACCCGGGGAGCTTCTCTATTCCTTGCACGATCGGGGCAGTGAAGATTCATCGTGCACTCGTCGATCTCGGAGCGAGTGTAAGTTTGATGCCCTTGTCAATGTATAAAAGGATAGGAATGGGTGATCTGGAGCCCACCGGTATGACCCTGCAACTAGCTGACTGGTCGGTCAAATATCCGGTGGGAATTGTGGATGACCTCCCCGTTAATGTGAGAGGGGTGCATGTGCCAGTGGACTTTGTAGTCATGGACATGCCTGAAGACGCACAAACCCCCATCATCCTGGGACGGCCCTTCATGGCCACTGCTGGCGTTATGATTGATGTGAAGAACGGAAAACTTTCTCTAAACGTCAGCGGAGAAAAAGTTGAATTTGATCTGGGTTTGTCCATGAAGTATCCCGATCCCCCGATGACCCTCGGTGTAATTTGCTTGAGGTAGAAGAAGGAAAAGCTGCAGAAGAGAGCTCCTGGGAGATTCTCTTAAGAAACCCCCCCGATGACTTGGGGAATTCAGAGGATGGAGACGGCCCCAAGAACAAAGATGCTGCTGGGAAAGCAAATGCAGCAAGAACGACCCCTCCCGGGTTCCCCAAGACTCCTCCTGCGAGGAGAACGGGGAAAGAGCCCATGGACCTCACCAAGGAAGAGGTCTGGATCCTAAAGAAGATGGCGGTGAGCGCCAATACGAAGGAGAAGCCCCCGGATCCCAAGAACAAGGGGAGGGTAGTCGAGCAAATATTTCTCCAGCCGCTGACTACTCCAAAGGCCTTCAGCTCCAATGAAGTAGAGATGCCAAACTTCGGGCATCACCCGTATCAACCACCATGAACATCTCTTGCGGGCGTCGAGCCAATGACGTTAAACAAGTGCGCTTCATGGGAGGCAACCCATGCTCTAAACTTTTCCCCACTTTTTAGCGTTATTTTTGACTTTATTTTGTCTATTTTTATAAATAAAATCAACCGCAAGAACAATCGTTCGGGGACTTAGACAAATCTGTTGGTTTTTGCAGGAAACAAAGCCCCAACCGATCGGTTGATAACTCACCCGATCGGTTGGGATGTATCAGATACATGCCGAGATCTGTCCCCAAATGACCCGATCGGTTGAGTAATGAAGAGACCGGGTGACAGACCGGGTGAGCTGGGGAGAACTCTCGGAAATTTTTGGGGAATATCAACCGATCGGTTGAGTTCGAGCGCGATCGGTTGACACAACCTGGTGAGCAGCCCCCAATTCTCGGGAAAATGAGTGGAGCGGCCAACCGATCGGTTGACAAGTCAACCGACCGGTTCGCCTGTAGCATTTCTTCGGCAAGAATTTCGACCTAACCGTCAACCGATCGGGTGACAAGTCACCCGATCGGTTCGACTTAAAACCCTATATAAACCCCCCGACACCCGCTTGTTTTCATCCTCGCCCGATCGCCAAAATCGCCGTCGTTTCGCCTTCCTCTCCTCCCCAACGACCGATTCTCACTCCCCCACGTCCTCTACTCCTCCATTACTCCCTCTCTCCACCTCCTCCATCAATCCCTCCATCATCTACACCCCCTCTCTCCTTCCATTTCAAATTTCTGACCTAATTTCCCCCCAAACCACACCCATCCGAAAATTCTTGCCGAAAGAGATCGTCGCGGCTCCACGCTACTCTCGTTGCACAGTGTGGGGACATCTACGAGCAAGCTTCGCCACTTCGCTTGGGTACACTCGCTCATAAGCTCATATTTCTATATTTGCCCTATAAATTGTGCTTGCTTGTTTCGCTTGTGTTAGTGTGCATTCATCACTTTTGCACTCATTCATACACGCACTCTCACGCATGGCTCAGGATAAGGACAAGGGGAAGGGAATTATGCGGGAGGAGGAACCGTCTCGAAAGAGACGAAAACAAACACGTCCCCCTTCTCGTACACGAGCACTTACACTTGGCCCTCCCCCGCCTGTTGTCCCCCCTGTGGACCCAATGTTGGGCTCGCATGGGTATATCTTTCGGAACCAGGAGCACAAGGACTTTTATCGTCGGCTCGATGCTCGGGGGAATCTATCCACTAATTTCCCGCACACACAAACACTTGTCGATCTCGGTGTCTTCACCGAGGTCGAATCTCTTTTCGCTAACTTAGGATGGTTGGCCTTTCTTAATGCATCTGCCATATCCTACCCGGCACTCACCCTCGAATTTCTCTCTACACTCGTTTGGGAGTCCGGGTCGATCATTAAATTCCGGGTGCGTAACCGTAGTGTCACCACAAATCTGAACACGATCAACGATATATTTGGTTTCTCCAATCTTGGGGATGATTCCATCCGACACTACGGGTACACGCCCGAATTTAATGTCGATCAATTCTGGTTCCGCCTCACACTGTTCCGTGATTATCCCCGAGGAAGGGCCAAGGCCTCCTCCATCATTCATCCCGTGTTTTGTTTGGCCCACCGGATCATATCATCCGCATTTTTTCCCAGGGACGAGTCCGGCACCGTGACTATCCCTGACCTCTTTATCCTCTGGGCCATGACCTTCCCTTTTGTCCGGGACGATTATGGAATTAGCTTCAGGGCCCCTACCGTCCCCATCCATGGCGGCGATTGGCTTGTTTACAAGCTACTCGAGATCAGCCGGGCCGGTAAGGGGAAGTTTTGTTGTGGGAGCATCATAACTATCATCTGCTCTCACGCCCAATTCAATATTCCAATCCCCAATAATCTTCCAGTTGCCACAGGACCCTCACAGCTTGACATTGATGTCCTGCAGCACATCCACATGATTAGACCCCACTCAGATGGCCGCTTCATCTTCAATTATGGCCACCCCCCAGCCCCTTACACCATCCTCCCCAACCCCGCTCGCATGACCATTGCTCTCGTGGGAGATTGGACCTTCCCACCTGATCCCAACTTCCTAGTGGGGTTGAACCTTCCTTTCCTTCCTGCAGACGCACGCAGACCACCGTCCCCTGCCGCCCACTTAGGCGAGCAGATATCCCTGCGTCTCGGGGAGATTTAGGGGCTGGCCCGAGTCGTCCAGTCTCTGCTCCGGGGCCCATCACGTCTGAGCACCTCTTTGCGACCATTTCTGGCCTTGTCTCCTGTGCCGGCATGACCACTGCCACCGGCACCGCTTCGACCTTACCTGGCGGCACCACTTCTGCCTCGCGTCAGTCCACATCTTTTGGTCGCCGTCAGGTCTCTGCCCGTCTGGGTCTTGAGAGGGAGGTCGCTGCCCTTCGCGAGCTCGCCATGTCCTCTGCCTCCTCGGACCCATCACCTTCCTCTTTTCTTACTCACCCACGTTTCCTCGCACTTGAGAGGAACGTGGCCGCCATTCTTCGCCTTCTCACTCATATCCACGGACCACCTCCACCTTCACCACCTCCACCTTCACCACCTCGGCGATCTTCTTCTCCACCCTCCCACACATCCCCACATCCATCACCCCCCTCACCACATTCTTCTTCTCCCTCTTTTAATCCCATCCCGGTATCCACTTCACCCCTCCCGACCACTTCCATCGCACCCACGCTACCTCCTCCCTCCTCCATCACTGCATACGTGCGTCGAAGGAAATTACCGGTACGCTCCAGATCCCTCCCACCACCTCCCACTACCGTCACCACCACATCTTCTTCCCCCATTTCTATTCCTCTCATCACCGCCTTGATCGCCTTCCTACCACCACCACCCACCTCCACCGACACTCCTCCCATAGTTCACACCACCGCTGCACATATTCCTCCACCTCATTCCCCACTTCTCCGCACACCCCCAGCCTCCCCCGACCACCCAATCCCACCCTCTTCCGAGGAGGACGAGGACTCACCTTCTCCTGCTTACTGATTTCACCTCATTTGTTTTTGACTCCCCCTTGTATATCTCTGCATTTCATAGATCATATCATTTCGCTAGCACTGTCACGTCTAGCTTGGGGGGACGTCTATTTTGGTGTGCTGTCGTGTTTTGTTGTTTTTCTTATTTCTGTGTGTGTGCTTGTTTTTCCCATTTTGAGTGTCGTGTCCTGTGGTTTTATTTTTATTTTTATTTTCGTTTCGTTTGATTTTGTTTTTGATCTTTCTTTATTTTCAGTTTCATCTCTGCGTTTTCCTTGTTTTCATTTCTTTTTGTGTCAGTGCGTATTCCCCCCATCTTCATTGCCCTCCCGTACTCACTCATATTGCATTGAGGGCAATGCAAGCTTCAGCTTGGGGGAGTTGTACTGTGTGCGTCATTTGAGTCTTTCTTTTTCGTTTTTGTGTCGTTTTCATCGTGTTTGTTATTTTTCTTTTTTCTCTCTTCTCTTCTTTTTATCTCTTTCTCCTAGAAATGAACCCTATGATGAATCGCCAAAAAAATCACACACACCTAGCATTGCACCGTAATCACACTCACTAACCCTAAGATTTCGAGTCCTCTTGCATTTCACGCATCTTGGGTCCACTTAGCTTTTTTGTGAGTCGTGCGTCGTGACTAGCTATTTGATGTGCTTCTACTTGGTGATTTTACTTTATATACCTGTCCAGGAATGACCCCTAGATTATCATGCTTCGATTTGAATATGTGGTACTTGCTTCCATTATATGCATGCTATATTTATATCGTATATTTCAATTCGCATGCGTCGGGATTCCACAACTAAGGACTAGGATAACCCATTTAGCCCATGCTCTATTTAGCAAGAATAGTTTCCTTTGCCCGAGTGTTTAGACTTCGATTTCTTTTTGTTTTACTTGGTGCAAATCCCCTCGTCGTGTACCGTTCTCCCACTTGGGAGAGTACACATGTGTATAGCCAAAAACCTAAAAATCCAAGAAAAAAAAGAGAAAAGAAAAGAAAAACCCAAAAAGAGAAGAAAAGAAAAACTTTGTATAGCCAAAAAGCCAAAAAAAATACAAATGCCCAAAACCCAAAAAAAATAAAATTCCCGTGTGAATATTTTCCTACTTGCCGAGAATAAAGGGAAGGCGAGAATTTGCACCGAGTGTTCTTCTCCACATCATCTCAACCCCCATCGTTTTCGAAAACACTTGGCTTAGGAACTTTTTAGCTAGTATCTAGGCTATAGTGGCGTGATTTCCTTAACCTTAGTTGTGGAGTCCCCGATGCATGATACGCTTCTATTCTTACTCTTCTCATGCATGCTTGAACTGATATTCACCACAATTTCAAATTCGAATTGGTATTTGGGTCACTTCCTGGACTTGCGTATGTGAGCTCTTAGCACTTTGTAGAAAGCGACACCGTTAGCTAGCACACGACCGCACTCACTCGCGCTTCACCGCGTGGGCCCACGACACTTATTTGGACTCGTTTTCCTAGGTTTAGTGGTGTGATTTGACGTTCGCTTGCTTGGTGTGTCGTTTTTTATTTTTGTTGGCTCTGACGGGCGATCTAGGATTTAGAGTTTTCTTTTTCTTTCTTCCTCTCTATTTTTTCCCTCCGAGCTCCTACTCTCACTCGTCTTCCTCGAGGACGAGGAAGAGTTCAGCTTGGGGGATTTTGACGTGCGTTTATATTTCGTATATTCACGCACGTTTTCTTTTGTGTTTCTCCGTGTTTTTCGCCGTCTTTTATTCGTTTTCTCGTATTTTCTCGTTTTCTTTCACTTTTCTTTGTTTATCCATGTTTGCATGAGGTTGACCACGTAGGGGACGTTTAACGATGATATCTCAAGTCCCCGGAGCAACGGGAGGAGTCACGCGTGATCCAGGGGGTCAAACGTCAAAGAATACATCTTTCAGCCCATCACCTGGTCGGTTGGCCATCTCCAACCGATCGGGTGATGCACGCGTGCACCACCCGGTCTCTGCCGCAGCTCATAAGGAAGTCACCCGACCGATTCACAGACCGGTTCAGCGGGGGGCATGTTCTCTATTTTTTCGAGCAAAATGCCAACCGATCGGGTGACTCTCACCCGATCGGTTCATCTGTAGCTGATGTTGAAGATCTGAAGACACGGGCGTCCAACCGATCGCTTCACCCGATGGCGTCAAGATCCAACCGGTCACTCAAGAACTCACCCGACCGGTTCATATGATCGGGTGAAAGCTCGCCGTTTTCTGTTATTATTTTGTAACGCATCAACCGATCAGTTGACTTGTCAACCGATCGGGTGATTCGAGAGTCTATAAATAGAACCCCTAGGGTTCCAGAAACGGGGAGCCTGCTAGTTTTTACTGTTTTCTCCCATTGTGACGGCTGTAATTTCTGTTCTTTTGTAAGTTGTCGGATCTTTTTAAAATTTTAGTATTGTCTTTATTACTCTATTACTTCCGCATTCCAATTGTCCGATTATGATTCCAACGGTTAATTTTTATTTAGATCGCTTTTTAATGGATTTTTGTGAGTAGTTCCCAAATCTGGGATTTTGGTGGAAACCCCTTCGGGGCTCTTCCCGATGCGTCCATAGGGTTAGGAAATCGATAGGGATTAGGAATCTAACGGTTACGCGGGGTGTTTCATTTTTATCGGTGGGAAAAAGACCGCCTTTGACCGTTGGGCCAAGGGGGAATAAACTTGGCGGTTGACTCCCTAGCCATAGCTCACGCCCTTAGCGTAGACGCCGAATCCTAGCACGCGGGAGCGGCAGGACGAGACGTCGGGAGTTATCGTTGCGAGCTTAGTGCTCCCGGAATCGATCAGTGTTAATGGACACGGGAGTGCCCACTGATCGAATCCGAGAAGTCCGGTGTATCATCCTGGGCATTGACCGGAATATCAGGCCCATGGGATGCCGGTACCACTTTCAGAGGCAACGTCCCACCATTAGACCCTAATTCCGATCGCTATCCATACCAGTAGGCCGTATCGGCGAGAGTCGCTCGTGGGAGTGGAAACCAAGGTCCCGGGTTTATTTTTATTGTTCATACCCTTCATTTCTTTTCGTGACAACCATCTACCGATTCGGGCTAGCTCGCCCCCGGGGCGATTTTGGTCCTACTTGACTCAAGCACAACCTAGCCTCCCTGAGTTCGATAAACCCGCACCCTACACTAACCGTGCACTTGCGGTAAACGACACCGCGCCCACACCGTAAACAGGGCGCCGGCCATTAAGATTATGGGATTCCTCTTTGCACTTCAACAGAAGTTGTTAATTGTGAGATTCTATGTCAAGGTTTTGAACAATCAATTTTTCATTTAATGTGTTCAAATCCATTAACTTGAGAGAGTAGTGTCTCTCTCTCACTACTATCATACACATGCATAGAATTAGCATTTACACTAGAAGATTCATATTCTTGCAATTTAATAATATCATTTTTTATATTTAGATTGCAATGAATATTGAGCTTTGACGAGTTTTGTAATACCTTTTGCTAGCTCATCGTTGCGAAAGGTAAGTTCTTCATTGGTTAGCTTGGGTTCATCTTCATCTTTATCTTTGCTCTCTTTTCACTCTCTTCATCGCTAAAGCTTGAGCTTGAAGATGCATCATCCTCGAATGCCATGAAAGTCACATGCTCGTGGGGGTGCTTTGGTGTTGAGCCATTCTTCAACTTTATCATTGGATAATCTAGAAGAGATGCCATCGTCCTTTGCCATGAAGCACATGTGAGCCTCCTCATTCTTGGATCCACGCTCCTCTTCCTCATCACTTGAGTCATCGGATGAAGAGGAATCATTCCAAGTTCCAACTAAGGCCAAGTTCTTCTTCTTCTTGTACTTAGCCTTCTAATATTTCTTTCATTCCCCATGTATTATCTCTTATGTTGGGGCAATCGGTGCAAATGTGACCAATTTCCTGACACTTATAACAATTGTTATATTTGTTATTATTTTTGGCAAACATTGAAAAATCTTTGCCTTGAGATTTCTTCAAGAATTTCCTGAGGTATTGTGCAAGATCTGCTACATCTCCATTTACCTCACTCTCCTCATCGTCACTTCCTTCATCTTCACTAGAAGAGTGGACGTGCTCTTTTTTCTTCTTGTCCTTTTCCTTGATGGCTTTGAGGGCAATACCCTTATCCTTTTGCTTTGGCTTCTCATTGCACCAAGGGATTTGTGTGCTTTCCTTCTTGTGTTGAAGCTGCACTTCATATGCCATTAAGTTCCCGATGCAATCCTCAATGGTGTACTTTGACATATCGTTGGATTCTTCAATACCGTTACCCTTTGACTCCCATTTCGGTGTTAGGGGAGACAAAATCTTTATCACTCTATCTACCATCGAGATAACCTTTCCTAGAGCTTCTAGTGCATTCACAATCTCCGTGAATTGAGTGAACATCCTTGTGATGTTTTCTCCTTCCTGCATTTTAAAAAGTTTATATTTAGATTGAAAAACACTAATTTTCAATCTCTTTACCTCTAATGTTCCTTCAGAGGTGACTCAAATAATATGCCAAATTTCAGTCGCTGATTTGCATGTTGAGATGCAATTGAATTCATTGGCATCCACGATGCAATAAAAAGTCGACATCGCCTTGGCATTGCTCTTGATAGATTCCTTCTCCAGCTTGTTCTCTCCTTCACAGGATTTGTAATCTCCTTAAACTCCACCTTATTGATGTCCTTAAGGTCTTGGCATCTCAACCAAATCATCATCTTTTTCTTCCAATAGAGGCAATTGGTGCCATTGAAGAATGGTGGATGAACGATTGATTGTCCTTCTTCATAAGAGCCAGATGGCGGTGCAAACACCATTTGTTGCTAGAATGCTTCAACCAAGCTCTGATACCAATTGTAGGATCTACTTGCTGTTGAGGGATGTGTGCCCTCAGTTCATTTGTATTTGATGCAAATGGATTTAAATATTAAAAGGGATTAATTGCATTTGATGCAAAGGTATTTTAATAGGTCGCAAAATGTTTACGAGCCTATTTAAACAAAAAGTGCATAGAAATAAAGAGAGTATTTTTTCCACGAAAGTCGGGGAGAAAACCGTGCTCAAATTGATGTCCAAACGGGCCCAGAAAGTCTATTTAAAAGGAGTTTTAAATAGAGCATAAAAGGCCCAAAGAGGATAAAGCCCAAAAGCTTTAAGGTGGTAAAGTAAATTTTTAGAGAAAAAAATTTGGGGCAGTCAAATTTGGCCCGGCCCAAACGGCTGGGCAATCACTACCTGGCGCCCAAATGATTGGGCGCCAGCCGCCCAAATCAAAAGGCACCCGTAGAGCGCGTGCCAGGCACGCGTCACAGTGGTCGTGTGCTAGGAACGCACCTGTAGGCCATGCCTGGCACGTGCCCTTGCGGGGTGTGCGTGCATTTTATTAGTAGGGCCCCTTGTGGGCCCCACTACTAGGGTTTCGAACCCAGATGAGATTTGTTTTTGGGCGGCTATGTTTTTAGTGAAATGTGGGTTTGGGCTATTTTGGAAACACGTTTGAAGGGTCAAACGAAGTCGGAATTGAGCCCTGTTTGTTTCTATGAGTTCACCGTTTAGTGCTCTTCGATTTGATATTAGATATAACTACCGAATCTCAATGGTGAGGAAGGAAAAATTCGGTAAAGATTGGCCTTTGTGAAAGTAAAACTTTAATTAATTTTCTCCTCCAAAGCCTTTAGTCCCGCATCGGATATGATGAGAATGGGAGGGGTCAGCCGCCTATATAAATATGGGCCAACACCCCTCCTTGAAATCACACCAAGCTCTACATCTAAGTAGCTCCATTAAACGTGAGCAAGCTCGGATCTAATCTTAAATTAATATTCCATCTTCTCCCTAAATTCTTCTTTGCTCCTGATCGGGCTCTAGCAAAGATACGTAGAAGTTCGGATCGGATCCAAAGTCTTGACGGAGGATCCACTCTAGGTGAAACTTTCTGAGCGCGTGGTTATCTTGGCGACAAGGATGTTGGCTCGCCTCGGGAAGCGATTCAGCTTGGGACGCGGTTTGGCTCGAGAGAAGCAGCTCGGGGCATCGCTTCGGAGCTAAAGAAAGGTTGCAGAAAATGACGCTTCGTATTCTGTGGAAACAAAGTGATAGGTATGTAGTTTAATTTACATGTGTTTATAATTGCAAATATGTTGATAGATTTATCCTTAGGGGTTGGTCGGCCCCAACACCGGGATAGTAGAGATTTTGGCTAGGGTTATTTCTTTAGGGTTTAATTTAAAATTGTTTTAAGATCTATTATTCCGCTGCTTTTATGGTTTTGTTATCCGACCGACTTGGGCCAGATGTCGATTTTATAGCCCTATGGACCCATAAAACCCTACGGTGGTATCAGAGCCAGTCTACCTTGATCTATAGTTTTTTACAACTATAAAGTGTATTTGATGCGGTGATCGGCCATCAGATACACACCCGAGAGACAGTCGTAGTTTTACCGCAAGCGCACGGTGTAGTTGCGAGCTGGTATCAAACACGAGGAGGTGGTGTTGGCTTCAATCTATCTTAGGTTGGTTTGACTATGAAGGTTTTATTGGTGGATGTGGTTATGACGTGATGTAATGGAAATGGTGATGGATGTCGGTGTCGGTGATAGAGAAGTTGGATAAATGTCGATTCAAATTCAATATAATAAAAGTGTCTAGGGCTAGGGTATCCCCACTATAGATTATCATGCATCATTGTGAATAGTGAATCTCAATATTACTGGACTTGTGTTGAGGTGAACTAGTCGTAACTGAATAGAGAACCAAGCTCACGCTCTCTCGCTATTGTCGGTCTATAGCAACCTAGATTAGGGCCCACTCTCGTGCAAACCCTAATCTAAGCCACTAGCATGAAGATCGACATCATCGTCTAATCACACCTCGAGCCCACTCTCGTGCAAACCCGAGTTACGATCTCGGTTGTGATAGTTCGTATTCGTCCAATCTCTTGCAAACGAATATGTGTATAGATTTATAATAAAAATTCTAACTTTGGTCCAATCTCTTACAAACTAAACCAAGTGGATTTCGATTATAAACCTAATTTGAATATCTTGGCCTTCCCATTGATAGGAATCCAATCTCTTGCAAACCCCAAATCGATGGAAATTCCTAGCTATCCGTGATAAATCAATCATAACCTAACCCCTTTAGCAATTCCAGCAACATAAAGATTCATTCATCACAAATCTGAAATTAGATCCATAGGGTTCATCCCTTTGCCCTAGAATGACGAACCTACTCAAGCATAGCGATAACGATGAAGGAATCGATAAAAATCATTGCTTGCATATATAAAGATATCAAATCAAAGATTCAAATAATAAGAACAAATAGATACTTAGCTCTGATGAAGAACTTCAATCCAAATACAAGCTTTTAGATCCAAGAGGGGGCTTAGGGCATGACCTAACCTCTGAAATAATCCCTAAGAAAACATAATGGAACCCCCCTCTAATGACGGCGACAAACCTCTTATATTGCCCCCTAAAACCGTAGCAAATAATCCTAGAAAACCTCTAAAATTCGTGCCCAAAGTCAGCTCTGGCCGCAACTTAAGTTCTGGGCCTGCGCTCACTCGGGCCGAGTGGAAATATTACTCTGCTGAGTTGCAATTCCAACGCTTCAGCATCAACTTGCAGAAATTCTCCAGATTTCATCCGACCTCCGATTGGCGCATTCTTGGCGACGTTGAAACCGCCATGAAGTCTACTATCCATAAAACATATGAGAAAAATACTTTGCCTACTAGAATGATAGAAGATTTCAAAAGAGTGAGAGTCTGTCTGAAAATCTGGGCGCTTATGTCATTCGGTCGAGTGGAAGTATGACTCGGCTGAGTGAGAAGTGTAACTCGGCCGAGTAGGATCTTTTGATGTTCTCCCAAAATTCCAGAGAGTCTGCTTCGAAGTTGGGGTTTGGGCACTCTGGCACTCTGCGTCACTCGGCCGAGTGGGATTCATCACTCGGCCGAGTGGGTCTTCTGCTGTGCTTCCCAGAATTCTAGAGATTCTGTTCGATTTCCTTCAGAAGTTGACCTCACTCGGACGAGTGGAGTTCTCTACTCGGTCGAGTGGAATTTACCACTCGGCCGAGTGCATTATGGTACTCAGGTCATGTAGATGTTCTTCGTATCAGTTGTACTCGGTCGAGTACGCTGCTTCACTCGGGCAAGTGACTAGCGTGACTCGGTTGAGTGGCCTGTTTTTGTGGAATCCTTCATTCTCCTCCTCACCTCCTTGATGATTCTATCGATCTTCTTCTTGTCCCGCTCATCGTCCAGCGTTGTTAGCTCCTCAATAAGGCCATGAGCGATGCTCCGATACGCGTACAAGTCCCTTAAGCTCATTTTTGCTCACGATTGCTCCATATTTCCTGAAATCCTATGAAAACAAGAAATAGTGAAAAGTAACGAAATATCGTCGAATAATCATGAAAATCACAATTTGAGCTATCGAAATGGCATGCAAACATGTCACGCCCCGCTTCCCAAAACGACGGAAGCGAAACGTGACAAGGCTCGCTTAGGCCGGAGCTGTGAAGCTCAGACCCAATAAGCGTCTGTGTGGTACACCAAGACGAAGGAACAGGTCCCTGCAGGTTAGTACGGAACAACAAAAGTACTAAAAGAGATGCATTCATTTTATTCCACAGATATCCAGAAAAATACAGAGAGTCTAAATAAAGCCAACACGGCTACAAAACAACTGGAGTAAACTAATGGTGCAAGCACCCAACCTAAACAGAAAGTAAACGGTGCTACGCACCCTACTAAACTGCAGTGAAACCTCTGAATCAGCAACGTGAAGATCCCTAGCTCTGGTCCTCCTCGGGCACGTACTCTGGGTCTGCGTCCTCTGGCTCTGCGTCCTCTGGCTCCACACCTGACGTACAGCACCAAAAGGAGGGAACTGTACGTCAGGTAAAGTCTACAAAAGAGGTCAGACTCTACTGCAAGTGTACCGAACTATTAACAATGGTTTACTGGTTGATTAGCATGCTGGGGTTATAACAGAGTAACAACAGAAAGTAAACGCAGCAGGAAAGTAAAACGGAACAAGCTATAGTCGTAGCGTGTGTCACCAACTATGGGACTAGCCTAACCGGTGTCAAGACAAGACATGACAAGACGAAGCGTGACAAGACGAAACGTGACAGGACGAGACAAGACAAGACAAGACAATTGTGACATGAAGGGTTCACGCCTTACGGTTCGAGGGGGATCAGACCCTCTTGCCGTGCGCACGCTCAACCCTACCCCAAACCCCAGAACTCAGGACAAGACAATATAGGGCCACTCACTCTGCTAGGTGAGTGCCTCTATCCCCACGATCGGTAGCGTATCTCTCACTCTGCTAGGTGAGCGACGGACGCTTCGTAGGTGAAACCGTACTACTGTATATGACCACTCACTCTGCTAGGTGAGCGTCTCTAACCTCTCGGTCTGCTGGGACACTCACTCTGCTAGGTGGGTGCCGAGCTTCCCGTCGGTGTTCCGTAACAAAGATCACTCACTCTGCTAGGTGAGCGTCTCACTGCCCACAGGCTACACAAGACACGACGTGCAAGATGTTCATGACATGACAAGGCAAAGTTGTTCTAGGGTGTCCACACACACGCACACACAAGATACCCTAAGGCGTCAAAAGTTGTTGTTGTCGGGCTCAGACTTCGTCGTCAAGTTTGAGCCGTCAGGAGTCGTCCCGGACGCTATCATTTCACGTCCGGTTCTCTTTGTTCTTAGTTTAATAGTTCTAACAGTCTAAGGCCTAGGCACGGCCGAAAGAGCAAGTGAGTACACTTGCCTGCGGTGGCGAGTGTGTCGTCCGTCCAGGGCGTCTCGTCCAGTCGTCGCGTCCGTGGTAGTCCGTCTGAAACAGTGTCAGGGCGACGGTGTCAGGTCGCGTTTTTCAATAAATCCTATTTAGGGTTGTTTCTAGGTTGGACGTGGCTACCCTAACAGTCACAAGTCAAAGTGTCCGTTCAGCCTATCCGACGATTCTATCCTATGTGCACAGTCCAAAAAGTTCGATCGTCGATCTACGGTTCCACATCGTTTTAAGAGAGCAGAAACTAAATTTAGTGAGTTAAATTGCCGTTTTTAGTTAGGGTTTCAGTTTTGGCTACGGTTTGGGTTGCGCTACAAGTTTCGGGAACTAACCTCTCTGGGGCTTGGCGTGAACGGGAAGTAGAGTCTGAACGGAAGGAAGTCTGTGTCGTCTATGGCGTCTCGGCTACGGGTAGCGTAGCAAGACTTGTCCGGGCAGCGGACAAAGTGTGGGTAGCGAGCACGATCAGTCCAACGACAAAACAGCGAGCTAGCGTCGCGGGGAGGCTGCGGACAGATCTTGCGGGGACAGCGGCCTGCGGTCGGGGTTGCGCGCTGGAAGAGCGCTGTGCACACGGAGTCACGGCGGCAGCCGGGGAGCGCTGCGGTTGAGATCTGCGGTGTGCGTGCGGGAAACCGAGGCAGCGGCGGCGGCTGAGGAACGGGGGCTGGAGTCATGGCAGAGAGGGGGCCGCGGCCTTGCGCTGTGCGGCGGGCGGCGGAACCCGCAGCAGCACGGGCTGCTGTGATGCGAGGAGCGCGGCGGAGGAAGGGGCTGCGGAGGCGACTGACGAGGATGCTGCAGGTGGCCGTGGACGGGCGCAGGCGGTCGGGGAACCGCGAGGGCGACGGTGGCGCTCACTTAGAATCGCGGCGGGGTACGGCCGTGGAGAGGGGAGCGGAGCAAGCGGCGGCGGAAAGCGAGGAGAGGCGGCGCTCTGAGATCGCGGGAGTGCAGGGGAGGCACGGCGGCGGTGGCTGAGATGCGCAGGCAGCGGCGCGAGAGGGGACTCGGCGGTCACGGCGGCACGGGAGAGAGCGCGAGGGCGGCTGCGGGCGAGGGGGAAGCCGCGAGGGGAAGGCGACGTGGTGGGGCGAGCGTGCTGTTGATGCGAGGGGGCCGCGGGTCGAAGATCTCGCCGGCGCCGGAGTCGGAGGGAGAGGGATGCGAGAGAGATAGGGAGAGGGGTGAGTGACGGCGGCTTGGGGGGTTTTGCCCTAGGCTGCTACGGGATTGGGGAAAAAATAGAATTAGGGTTAAGGTTTAGTTAGGGTTATAATTATTATTAATAGAGTAGGTTAGCTAAATAGACCTAAGTTTAGGGTTACATGTGTTAGGGGTATAGGGATGGAGGAGTGTTCAGATGTGGGGTAAGGCTAGAGGGGAATAGAGAAACAGTTTAGGAAACAAATCATGAAATAATTCAAAAGATATAGCCAGATTTGTCACAGATTCGAATTTGAATTGATTGGGAAATCGACGGTCGAGGTTAATCCGCGCGATATCTCTCAAACCGGACGTCAGAAAAATGATCCGAAAATACCGGGGCGATCGTGGAGACGAAACGCACAGATCTACGGAGCCTGATCGTGCGTGACGCCTACCAAGAACTTACGTAAAATTGGAAACGACGTTTTGAGTCAAATGACTAGAACGCCCCTATCGTTCAAAGTCGTTTCGCGAGAAAACGAGCAATGAAAAGACGTTCCTAATAATTTTCCATAAATTCTACATCCCAAAACGATCACAACATCATATCACATCACATATGCCGGAGCTCAGAGATAGCCAAAAAAATAAAAAAAATACGTGCACGTCAGACACGTGCACGCAGGAAATACGAACAGTCTGAAAGCGGCCGTTACATTCTACCCACCTTAGAAATGATTCCGCCCTCGGAATCACTCACACTAATAATAATATTACCCATATAACCTTATACCCGCAACTATCATGTCTACCCATAAAGATTTCTAATCCTGCAACTTCGAACATTGTTCCTCAATAATCCATCATAATCCATCTTTTCACTAGACAAAGCCTCGACTAAACTCCTCTCTTAATACTTTACTATAGACCCGTCACTACTGTTCGAATTTCCAACTCCAAGTTCTCCCAAAAATAATAGTCATCTTCTCAAACCATACCACTCTGCTAAACATCATTGCTCAATAACATCTTTTAAATTTCTCAATCTCTTTCATTATTAATAATCGCTGAAAGGATGTTCTAGTCAATCACCAATCCAAGACAAAAACTTTGTCGATCTTATAATACCTCCGCAAATCAACATTCTCCGTGTCTTCAATATATTCTTGTCATATCTTCCCATAATTCATCCGCCAATAAATTTGGACTACCAAGATCACATCTCCTCCCACTCATTATAACTAATCCCAACCGATACTAAGTCCACCTACCTAACCATTCATCCATCTCAACACGTCGTGTTACTCCCAATGTCTTCTCATGTCTACTCATCAATCAGTCTTAATGCTAAAAAAAACTCTACTCAATCTCATGATCGCCCTAACTCATACTATACTTCCATAGTCACTCCTATCTACCACTCGTCAAATTTTTAGGTCGATTAAGTACTCACCTCACTGTGTCTAATCTCATTCGTTCCGAGTCCCCATCAAGTCCATCGCACATTGGTATCATTAATAAGTCTCGGTCGCCTCATTCTTTTCATCCAAAGTAATCTGATCTAATATCCTTGTTTATTCAAAACCAACTAATCATCGATACAACATATCTCATCTCACTCTGAGCCTACCCGTAAACATAACCCTATAACAAAAATATCTAGTACTAACAGCATCATAAAAATAACACTCCCGAAGAGGGAAAGAAAAGAAAAATTTTAAGGGATAAGACATATTTTAAAACATTGGAAAAGAACGTGTGGAGTTGTGATATTGGTTGAGGGAAGGTAGGTGGGTTGTGATCTTTGTGGGTTAATCCCAAAACATTAAGGTTTGATTTGAAAGTAACAGAAGTTTTGAAACATACACAAGCAGCCAAAAATAAGCTAAACTATAATATGAAAAAAAAAAATTTAAACTATGGAGTTACCTGCAACGACGTCATCCGCTGCTGTCATGACATATGCTCCACAGACATCATCTCCTCTCTGGGTAGGGGCAGGTGCTCCGCCCTCAGCATGGCGATACCTCGGGCAATCTATAACGGCGTGCGTGGCAGCTCCACATGCCAGACACACGCCCAGCTTCTTCCTGCAAGTGTTCTGCTGATGCCCTGGCTTGCCGCAGAAAAAGCATGGGCCCTTCATCTGATGCTGAGCAGGTGCTCCTGGCCTCTTGAAAGGCACTGACTGAACTGGCCTCATCGTCGGCCTGGCAGGCGGTCGATACTGCTCCATGGGACGCTTCCCCTTATCAGTTGGAGAGTCAGGTAGGAGTGAAATAGTCTCATGATTCTTCGTAGCATCTATCACCTCCCTCATAGTCATGAAATTTGCCGAAGACATAGAAGCCTGAATCTTCGGACGCAGTCCCTGACGAAAGTGATCAGCTCACTTCTCCTCCTTCCTTACCATATGCGGAGCAAAACGACTCAGCATCTCGAACTCAGCTTCATACTCCTCGATAGTCATATCCCCTTGCTTCAGGTCTATAAACTTGCTCAACAGCTCCCTCCTGGCAGACTTGGTGAAATACTTATCCTTAAACATCGAGCGGAAGGTCTTCCACTCCACTGGCTTCAGCAGGCACCTCTCCTCAATGCGCCACCAGTTCCTGGCATTCTCTGTCAACTGCATCTTTGCTATCTCCACTCGGGTATCATCAGGAATCTTCGCAGCAACTAACTTCTCCTCCGTGCTCTGGATCCACTCGTCAGCAGCTAGGGATCCTTCTTTCCCAGAAAATGTCCTCGGCTGAAGCTCATTGAACTGCTTCACTCCTGGAGCAGCTCGAGGGGCAGGCGGAGGCGGTGGTGGTGCAACCGGGGGAGTCTGGGCAGCACGCTGGGACTGCTGAACCAACTGATGCTGCACATCCAGCATCTCTCTCATCACGCCCAGAAATTGACGGAACTCGCCACTTCGTCCATCCATGGTCCCGTCAGATGAAGGTCCGTCTCGAGCTCCACGTCTTCTTACCATCCTAACGACAGGGAAAAGAAAAAAAAAGAAACACAGCTTAGACTCATACATATTCCTGAATGGAAAGAATGAATGTTAATACTTCTATCATTCCGAACTTTCGCAGAAGAGGGACCTGTATGGGCCACCACTAAAACCTGTCACGCCCCGCTTCCCAAAACGACGGAAGCGAAACGTGACAAGGCCCGCTTAGGCCGGAGCTGTGAAGCTCAGACCCAATAAGCGTCTGTGTGGTACTCCAAGACGAAGGAACAGGTCCCTGCAGGTTAGTACGGAACAACAAAAGTACTAAAAGAGATGCATTCATTTTATTCCACAGATATCCAGAAAAGTACAGAGAGTCTAAATAAAGCCAACACGGCTACAAAACAACTGGAGTAAACTAATGGTGCAAGCACCCAACCTAAACAGAAAGTAAACGGTGCTACGCACCCTACTAAACTGCAGTGAAACCTCTGAATCAGCAACGTGAAGATCCCTAGCTCTGGTCCTCCTCGGGCACGTACTCTGGGTCTGCGTCCTCTGGCTCTGCGTCCTCTGGCTCCACACCTGACGTACAGCACCAAAAGGAGGGAACTGTACGTCAGGTAAAGTCTACAAAAGAGGTCAGACTCTACTGCAAGTGTACCGAACTATTAACAATGGTTTACTGGTTGATTAGCATGCTGGGGTTATAACAGAGTAACAACAGAAAGTAAACGCAGCAGGAAAGTAAAACGGAACAAGCTATAGTCGTAGCGTGTGTCACCAACTATGGGACTAGCCTAACCGGTGTCAAGACAAGACATGACAAGACGAAGCGTGACAAGATGAAACGTGACAGGACGAGACAAGACAAGACAAGACAATTGTGACATGAAGGGTTCACGCCTTACGGTTCGAGGGGGATCAGACCCTCTTGCCGTGCGCACGCTCAACCCTACCCCAAACCCCAGAACTCAGGACAAGACAATATAGGGCCACTCACTCTGCTAGGTGAGTGCCTCTATCCCCACGATCGGTAGCGTATCTCTCACTCTGCTAGGTGAGCGACGGACGCTTCGTAGGTGAAACCGTACTACTGTATATGACCACTCACTCTGCTAGGTGAGCGTCTCTAACCTCTCGGTCTGCTGGGACACTCACTCTGCTAGGTGGGTGCCGAGCTTCCCGTCGGTGTTCCGTAACAAAGATCACTCACTCTGCTAGGTGAGCGTCTCACTGCCCACAGGCTACACAAGACACGACGTGCAAGATGTTCATGACATGACAAGGCAAAGTTGTTCTAGGGTGTCCACACACACGCACACACAAGATACCCAAAGGCGTCAAAAGTTGTTGTTGTCGGGCTCAGACTTCGTCGTCAAGTTTGAGCCGTCAGGAGTCGTCCCGGACGCTATCATTTCACGTCCGGTTCTCTTTGTTCTCAGTTTAATAGTTCTAACAGTCTAAGGCCTAGGCACGGCCGAAAGAGCAAGTGAGTACACTTGCCTGCGGTGGCGAGTGTGTCGTCCGTCCAGGGCGTCTCGTCCAGTCGTCGCGTCCGTGGTAGTCCGTCTGAAACAGTGTCAGGGCGACGGTGTCAGGTCGCGTTTTTCAATAAATCCTATTTAGGATTGTTTCTAGGTTGGACGTAGCTACCCTAACAGTCACAAGTCAAAGTGTCCGCTCAGCCTATCCGACGATTCTATCCTATGTGCACAGTCCAAAAAGTTCGATCGTCGATCTACGGTTCCACATCGTTTTAAGAGAGCAGAAACTAAATTTAGTGAGTTAAATTGCCGTTTTTAGTTAGGGTTTCAGTTTTGGCTACGGTTTGGGTTGCGCTACGAGTTTCGGGAACTAACCTCTCTGGGGCTTGGCGTGAACGGGAAGTAGAGTCTGAACGGAAGAAAGTCTGTGTCGTCTATGGCGTCTCGGCTACGGGTAGCGTAGCAAGACTTGTCCGGGCAGCGGACAAAGTGTGGGTAGCGAGCACGATCAGTCCAACGACAAAACAGCGAGCTATCATCGCGGGGAGGCTACGGACAGATCTTGCGGGGACAGCGGCCTGCGGTCGGGGTTGCGCGCTGGAAGAGCGTTGTGCACACGGAGTCACGGCGGCAGCCGGGGAGCGCTGCGGTTGAGATCTGCGGTGTGCGTGTGGGAAACCGAGGCAGCGGTGGCGGCTGAGGAACGGGGGCTGGAGTCACGGTAGAGAGGGGGCCGCGGCCTTGCGCTGTGCGGCGGGCGGCGGAACCCGCAGCAGCACGGGCTGCTGTGATGCGAGGAGCGCGGCGGAGGAAGGGGCTGCGGAGGCGGCTGACGAGGATGCTGCAGGTGGCCGTGGACGGGCGCAGGCGGTCGGGGAACTGCGAGGGCGGCGGCGGCGCTCACTGAGAATCGCGGTGGGGTACGGCCGTGGAGAGAGGAGCGGAGCAAGCGGCGGCGGAAAGCGAGGAGAGGCAGCGCTCTGAGATCGCGGGAGTGCAGGGGAGGCACGGCGGCGGTGGCTGAGATGCGCAGGCAGCGGCGCGAGAGGGGACTCGGCGGTCACGGCGGCACGGGAGAGAGCGCGAGGGCGGCTGTGGGCGAGGGGGAAGCCGCGAGGGGAAGGCGACGTGGTGGGGCGAGCGTGCGGTTGATGCGAGGGGGCCGCGGGTCGAAGATCTCACCGGCGCCGGAGTCGGAGGGAGAGGGATGCGAGAGAGATAGGGAGAGGGGTGAGTGACGGCGGCTTGGGGGGTTTTCCCCTAGGCTGCTGCAGGATTGGGGAAAAAATAGAATTAGGGTTAAGGTTTAGTTGGGGTTATAATTATTATTAATAGAGTAGGTTAGCTAAATAGACCTAAGTTTAGGGTTACATGTGTTAGGGGTATAGGAATGGAGGAGTGTGCAGATGTGGGGTAAGGCTAGAGGGGAATAGAGAAACAGTTTAGGAAACAAATCATGAAATAATTCAAAAGATATAGCCAGATTTGTCACAGATTCGAATTTGAATTGATTGGGAAATCGACGGTCGAGGTTAATCCGCGCGATATCTCTCAAACCGGACGTCAGAAAAATGATCCGAAAATACCAGGGCGATCGTGGAGACGAGACGCACAGATCTACGGAGCCTGATCGTGCGTGACGCCTACCAAGAACTTACGTAAAATTGGAAACGGCGTTTTGAGTCAAATGACTAGAACGCCCCTATCGTTCAAAGTCGTTTCGCGAGAAAACGAGCAGTGAAAAGACGTTCCTAATAATTTTCCATAAATTCTACATCCCAAAACGATCACAACAGCATATCACATCACATATGCCGGAGCTCAGAGATAGCCAAAAAAATAAAAAAAATACGTGCACGTCAGACACGTGCACGCAGGAAATACGAACAGTCTGAAAGCGGCCGTTACAAAACACGCATAAAAAAGGTGTAAAATATGGACTGATCAAAATCTCCCAAGCTTGCCTCTTACTTTTCCTCGTGGAAGATAAGTAGAGAGACGAACTCGGGAAATGAAAAAAAAGGAAATGAAATGAAAGAAAAATAATACGAAGTGGAAGGGGTCGCTAGATTATTCTCTCAGATCTAAAGCCATAAGCTACATATCACGATAACTCAGAAAATACGAATCACACGCTATAGAGATATCATATCTTACTTAAACATGGTACTTGCAAGCTTTTAAGAACAACAAAAGGGACTCTCTAAATTCATTTAGTCAATTCATATCCACATCACGCATTTCATAGAATTTAATATATAAGTGTTGGCAATCCACTTTTCAATCAAGAGTTATAGCAGAAGCATATAAGAATCATACCAACCATGCAATAGAGAATGGAATAAGGGACATGTCATTCAAATTTTCATATCAATTCATAAGAAATCTCCATAGCTAAAGTAATTCGCTAAGTCTCAGTATTATCAAACTTCCCCATTCGTGCACCTCTCCACTCTAATGTCGTACTCACTCATATGGTCAAATGAATTCACCCCCCAAGCTTAGCTTGAGGCATCACATCTAAAGGAATATGATAGTGGAAAATAGGATTTTTGCCTTAGGTTTTCCCAAGTATTTTATGGATCCAATAACGAGACAAATAAATATATTTCTTATTCTTTTTGAAATTTTTGTTTCTCATTTTTCTTTTTGGATTTTTGTAGGAGCTATTTGATTTGTATTTTTGGGTTTTAGCTCCTTTTTTGAATTTTTAGAGCTAACCTTTTCTTTTGTAGGGATTTTTGGGAAATATATGCGATATAAGTAGCTTTAGGAGGTGAAATCAAGTGAAATATAGAGAATAAAAAGATATATGTGGAGAAGGAAATGGTGTAACGCTCGGTTCACTCTAAGATGTGCACAAATGGTTCAATAAGATAATACATCAACTAAACTTATATGTAAGCATGGGTATTCTCAATCATTTTGATAAATAGTGAAGCCAAGGAGTAAAGAGTACAATCATATCAAACATTCAACAAAAGGTGAACAAGACAATAAGGCAGATGCTTCCGTTATACAATTGATGAGTGAATCTTGGTGCACTTCTAACAAAAGCATATTAAACACTAATTCAGACATCCAGCTTCAATTAATATTATGCATTCATGTAGAGGAATGATCAAAAGAAATAGATTTGCAAGCACATGTGAATAGCAAGACTATGGAATACTCTAAGTAGCATGGCAAGGAATAAAAAGCATTGTGATGGTTGCTAAAGCAATAAGAGGTATCATCATAAGGAACAAATCTAGAGAAATAAAAGAATAGAAGAAAAGAAAAACAAGCATACAATATGATGCATGAACACACATAAAAGAAAAATAAGACAGTAAAATCAAAAAGATGATGCGAAAATTTTGAAAAATTCTAAAAAACTAAAATAAAGTAAAACTGCAAACGAATGCATCTAAATGGCATGGAAATGCACTCCCCAAGCTTAGAATGCACATTGTCCCCAATGTGATCATAATTGAAGAATATGAGGAACAACGATAAATATGGGGGGTGAATGACAAATGATGACATGAATGACATGAAATCCTAATGCAACTACATGCATATACAATGATGCATGAGAGCTCCTTCCCCCAAGCTTATACCAAACAATCCTATTCAAATGACTCGATCAAAAATGTCACGGCTTTGCTTAGCGAGCTTAAGTTAAATGAATAAGAAAGTGAGTATTCTCTTGAAAGAAATGCTCGATGGTGGTGAGCAAAAGGACGTGGTGTATCAAAATATGAAGAGTGCAATTAATATATATAATGGATTTGGGGTATAAAAATTTTTGTTGCCGTCATATGAGGTGATATTTATTCAAACAAATCTATACGCTCCTCTCGCTATCGAGAGGATTCGTGTTTATTTAAATAATAAAATACTACACTACTGGATTGATATCACCTATAGCAAAAGGCAGATCCAGTATCTTTGTCGGTGCAGGCGACTGTTCCAACTGCTCCTTTCGTGGCTCCGACAAGTGCTTGTGTCCACGGACTCCATCAGATTCCAGCAATGCGGCTGCCAGCATCTCTACAAGGACTCTACCTGTACCCTGCAAGAGATAAGCCACATCAATCTGATGTGGATAATTCTTCCCCAAAATAAATGTATTCCGAAGAAGGTCATCAAAAGAAATGTTTAAAATTAATGATGGTTGACAACACTTCCCTGGAAATAAATCCCTACTCTCGTGCACCACGTCGATCAACTCCTCGTTGTTTGCCTCAGGTTGTTCAGGTAGCTTTGGCATATAAGCGTGGGTCTCATCAAGCAACTCCTTATTATTGTCAGACTTATCCCATCGCACATCCTGATCATATTCAATAGCATCCATGGGTTCTAACTCCTCGCTCTCCTCCTCGTTTACATCCCATTGGGCCTCTTGATCATATGTATGTGTATCCTGCAAAAGGTGCAATGAGTCATCAAAATCTGAATCATAGTAAACATCATACACTGGAGGGAAATCAAATGTAAAGGGAGAGGGAGTAAAGAGATCTCCCTGAAAGGGAGCCATAAGCTCTGTGGGGTAGTCCTTGATGTTAATGGAAGGGTGGTCCTCTGAGGGATGCTCTGCCTCTGTAGAAGGTGGGGATGGCTGCGGCAGCTTGAAAGGAGGGGGCACAATTCGGGCTACGTCTGTGTGCAGATGTCATCGTCCCAAGTCACGACCTCCTCGATGGTCTGCTCCACTACTGTAGGCATGGCCTCCTCAATAATATTCTTTGATGGTATATGCTGCTCTGGCTCATGTAGGCGTCAAGGGGAGGCGACGACGGCACAAGGTGGCTCTATAGGCTCATGTATCTCGATCGTGGTGTAAAAATGGGCCTTATGCCCCTCAACTAGAGCGTAGACTCCATCATCAATTTTGCCTGTAGGAGAGATACAATGAGTAATAAAGTGTTGAAATTCAAGCTCGAAAGGATCACCTGTCGTTATTGTTAATGGACCGGCTTCTCGAACTACGTCGACAATGTTTCTCAATATGTCCCTATATGTGTCCTCCTTCGACAGCTCAGATGTCTCTATTTGTGGAGTGTTAATGGTGTAAAGGTGGATACAATCACCTTCAAGTGAAATATGCACTCAGTCTATGATATTACCTGCATCAGAGACATTAGCCATAACAAAATCGATGAATACTTGGTCGAATGGTTTACCTACATAACGGTTAGCGAACCGCTAGATCGAGCATCATCTATCATTTGTTCCAAGGTTGCTGCCAACTGTAGATCACTGAACTTTCCCACTTGCATCCTCCTCATAAACTCACGTGAGGGTCCTTTTAGCCTTCTAGCGAAGATATTAAACAGCATGGAACCATCCCACTCATGGTCTGACTCCGTCTGGAACATTCCAAACATTTTTTCGAACTTGCACAATGCTTCTCGGAAGGACTCTCCTCAGCCTGATAAAATATAGCGAGATATATATGTAGGATTGTATAGAACCCGGTGTCATTTTCTTTCGTAGCACCATCGCTACAAAAACTGTACCTGATCAAGCAAAGTAGACAACCTGGAAAAGACGTCAGTTGTACAAAGAGAGATAAAGAAAATAATAATATCAGGTGGTGGGGAAAAATCTCTCTCTATTTTTTTTGATTTTTTTTTGCTTTTTTGTTTTTGTTTATTTAACATAATCTAATCAACCTAATTGTGACAAATTGGCACCCAACGGGAAACACCTCCCCGGCAACGGCGCCAAAAACTTGATCGGCCCCCGGATACACACCCAGGAGACAGTCGTAGTTTTACCGCAAGCGCACAGTGTAGTGGCGAGCGGGTATCGAACACGAGAAAGTGGTGTTGGCTCCAATCTATGTTAGGTTGGTTTGACTACGAAGGTTTTATTGGTGGATGTGGTTATGATGTGATGTAATGGAAATGGTGATGGATGTCGGGGTCGGTGATAGAGAAGTTGGATAAATATCTCTTCAAATTCAATAAAATAAAAGCATCTAGGGCTAGGGAATCCCCACTACAGATTATCATGCATCATTGTGAATCTCAATATTACTGGACTTGTGTTGAGGTGAACTAGTCGTAACTGAATAGAGAACCAAGCTCATACTCTCGCGCTACTTCCGATCTATAGCAACCTAGATTAGTGCCACTCTCATGCAAACCATTACCTAAGCCACTAGCATGAAGATTGTCACGGCCCACTTCCCAAGTACAGAAGGCGAGACGTGAGGAGGTCCGCTCAGACGTGGAGCTGTGAAGCTGCAGTCTGATAAGCATCTGTAAAAATTACAAATAATAGTAGGTCCTTGCATTGCGACAAAACAACAATAATAATAATGAAGGAGATAAAAGAACATCCACCAACAAAAACATCCAACAAATATTCCAAACATCACAGAAAAGTCACAAAGTACAAAGTCTAAACAAAAAGGCCTAAGCATGGCCGAAACTACAATAAGAAGTGGTGCAACGCACCGAACAACCTAACAGCAGCTACTAGAAAAGTAAATAACATCTAAAAGAAAGTCACCAGCTGAGACTAAGGGTTGGACAGGTATCCTCGAACTGGACATCAGTAACCTGTCGACCTCTGCAACCTACTCAGGCTCAAACCTGACATGTGACACCCAAAGAGAAAAGGGCACATGTCAGCAAAAATCTCCAAAGAAGGAAGGGAGACTTTTGTGCCAGGAAACATAATGCACATCAGGTATAAGATAAATGCAGCTTAACAGTTCTAAAATAATGATGACATGACATGATATTTAATGAATGCAGCATTTTAAACATGAACATGATACTTGTAATGCACGACACGTCGTAGCGAGAGCTACTAAACAATATTCACGATTTCACGATTAACTTGTATTCACGATGTGCACAGGGTTTACGCCTTACAGCTGAAGTTACTGATCTGGCATACTTCTACACTGAGTGGTCGCTTAACCCTACCCCAATCCCAGAGTTTACGCCTTACAACTGAAGTGGCTGTACGGACACACTTCTACGCTGAGTGGTCGCTTAACCCTACCCCTCCACGTGTATTGAGCCTTGGTTTCCCAAGTACGTGAGCTCGCTTCTGGATCACGAGTCCAGGAAGTGTTTTTCAATATGGACTGGCGCCCATCTTCTGGATCACGAGCCAGGAAGTGTTTTGGGCATAGGGTTGTGACAGCAAAGCAGGTGCATAGCCTCAATAGTTACAATTATTGTAGCGTGTGCTACGCATCACGATGAAACATTTTGATGCATGACATGACATGGAAATGAGCAGTTAAAGTGCGTACCGTTAATTGAAATTAAACGTGACATGGTAGCATGAAATGATAGCATGGAAAAGGTGTCGGATCTAGCTTCGTTGTCAAGCTAGATCTAGTAAGGGCATTTAGGCAACTATCATTTCATCGCTTAGGCTTTTTTATGCTACTACACATATTGGCCTAAAACATGGCCTAAACAATTACTGTGCAAGTTTCACTTGCCTGTTTCCGGTGGTATTGGTTGTCGTGGGTTCGTCTGGACAGGTACTACGTGTTGGTACTTCCGGTTCTCTGTTTTGGTTAAACATATATCTGGGTTAGATTCGTCCGACATAAAATTAAATAATGGTTCGTCTGATTTTTATTGGGTTCACTGGCTAGGGTGGTGTTTATATTGTGTTACACTAACATGACACGACTTATTATTACCCTATTTATTTAATCATACTAACATGGTGAAATCAATTTAACAATTAAATAATACTATTTATTATTAACAACTAATTAATTAACTAAGCCCATTAATTCATTAATCTAATTACATGGCTAAACATCACATTAATAAGTCTACCTACCTTGTCACCAATATCACCTGTACCTAACAAGTTAACATACATTTATAGCTACATGCTTATAAATACAGTTAGGACAACTATTGATTCGAGTTATAAGTTGTTAATAGTTTTATTACTCCTAACTGTTTTGGGTCAATTGTAGGGGCCTATGTCATCTGTTAAAAATAATTACACTAGTTATTTATTGCTATGAACATAGAGATAAATAACCATTTCCTTCCTAAGTCTGCCTCCCCCTAACACACTTTTTCTCTCTCAGTCACTCTCTCCTCTCTCAGCCTTCTGTCGGTTCTTCCCTTCTTTATTTTTTTAAATTACTAGCAGCAGATCTCACAAGGGCCAAAGAGAAAGGAACTCACCTTCGCGCGACAGGGAGGCTGACGGCCGGCCGGCTTTGGGCGGCAGTTCACAGTGCGGGGGCGGCGACGCACTGGCGCGGGAGGGCGGCGGCTTCTCACGGTGGCGGTGGCTGGGTCCGGTGACGGCTTGGCGATGGGGGGGTCGGCCTAGAGAGAGGGAGGAAGAAGATGGAAGGAGAGGATGGAGTTTGTTTGGGTTTGAGGTTGTTTTGATTGGGTTTGAAATCTGAAATTTGTTTTCAGATTTGTTGGAATCTGAAATTTGTTTGTGTTGATGTTTTCCTCCTCTTGATTCTGATTTCACAATCAGTTTGGGATTGTATTTGAAGTGGGGCTGATTTTTGATTGGAATGTTGGCTGAAAACTTATTGGCCTTGGTGAATTGATTTGGGAGGATGATGAACAGATTTGGATTTGGGAAACTGTTTGCTGTAGAATTTGTTTGCAAGTTTTTCTGATGGAAGATCTACAGAGGATTTGATTTGCAGACGATTATTAGTTCGGCTGATGGAGGGTTTGCACAGAAGATGGGTTTGTTGGGGGCTGATGAAGGTTGTAGAGAAGATGGAAGCAGCAGATGAAACTTTGCCTTAAGCAGCTAATTAGCAGTAGACAACTTTAATGTTGTTAGGTTTGTGATTAGGATTCAATTAATGGTTGTGTTGACTTAAGGGTGTATCTGGCTATAAAAGTGTTAGACTCCCCTACTCTCCTCATTATTCTAAGAAAGAGCAGAGAACAAATTAAATGTGTGTAGGTTTGGGATTAGGATGATTTTAATGATGTTTGTTGACTTAAGGGGGAGGATGCATCTGGCTACGAATTTGGGTTCACTTCCTCTCCTCATTTGTTAAACGTGAATGTTGAGTTGGTTTAAGCATTAATTAAGTGTTAAAAAGTAATTATTAATAATAACAGAAGTGATTAGTAAAATAAATTACTTGAAGTAATTAGAAAGCAAAGTGTAATTACTAAGATAATTAAGTAAATTTTAAATGTAATTATTAAATAAAGTAATTAGTAACTTAATTAAAGCGATTAACAAGTTATGATTAGTAAGACAATTAAGATAAAGTGATTTGTTAAACTTGATAGTCAATTAATGATGACACGGTAAAAACGAAATCGGTGACGCGCTCACGTCGACACGTAGTAGAGAACGTACGGACTAAAAATATTATCCGGACGACAGAAGTAAAATACTGGTGCGCACGATTCTGCACACGTCTAAAAATACAGGCCGTTACATTCTACCCAACTTAAGAAAAATTCCGTCCTCGGAATTCTCATCAACTAATGAGCAGGCCCAAGTATGGATAACGTTCTCGTATTTCTATGAGGTAAACTATGACCTGAAATACGTCGAGACGAAGAAATGAAATTGGTTAGGAAAAGACACAAGTGATGTGGTTAAGATTGAGTTTCAAAAAGAGGTTCGGATGACTAAGCGCTATCGATGGCCTTGACCGTCAATAGGCAAGCAAAATATTTAACGACTGCATCCAGCGATGTGCAGCGACAAGGGTGAGTAAATAATAAAGTACTCTCAATTGCAACCTCAATATTCTAACACACTGGTTGTTAAACCCATAACCTCAAACAAGTGTTCCTAAAATAAATCGTTACTTCTCGTCTCGTTACTGAATAAGGTTGCTAGCATACCCTGAATTTAAATATAGGTCCAATACTTCTCCTTTCTTTTTGATTTCTATCTCATAATTAATACTTTAAACAAGGCAACTTCGAAAGGGAAAAACACCAACTATCCTCGACCAATACTTCTTTATAAATTTCTTCACTCCTTCGCTCATCATGCTATTAAGACCGTAACATCTTTTCGGGGGTCTTTAATGTACAATATCCTCTATACCTAAGTTTTCCAAAAAGTTGTACATTCTCATAGATTGTCCATCCGTAATGTATCCTAACTTGTAGTACTTTAATTGTGACATCCACAAATCCCAATTTTAATCTTATTCTTATATTAATCCATTGATATAACGGTGATATACCAATTACTAAGATGACAAGTACAAATACGCCTAGTATGCATCACCATATACCACCAACATTTATCAGGTTCCCAATTCATTATTCATCGTGACAACTCATAAGTTCAAACACCTTAATTAACAAATTATTAAATCACATCTCATCATTTCTTATTGTATCTTATCCTAAGCAACTTAGATCGATTTACGTAACTATCAATTAGTCCCAACATATCATGTTATTTCTGACGTCTCCATCACCCTATCCGTACTGTGAAGTCTTGTTATTTTACATACTCTATTAATCATTATCGTCATCATAAATCATGTAATATCTACAAGGCTACTCTCAGCTGCTACTAATATAAATTCCAAATCCGTAATGTACTCATCTTTCTGTATTCATAGTATGGAATTCTAACGAAGCTAGTGTGTATGTGTATATTCCAAATGTGAAATATAACTCTTGAACACCTCGTCCAATCTCTCTTCTTTTAAATGGATTAATCTAAGTGCTCAGTGTTCATATCAACTAATACAACTACACCTTACATCATCTCAACTACTCTTATTCGTAATTATAATCCCCTTATAATAATAATCATATCTAACATTCTATCTACATAACACATAACAAAAGTCAACACTGTTGATGATAGAAATAAAGGTAAAAGAATAACATTTTAAAAAGAAAAGGGTTATAATGCAAATGTAAAACTAATCTCGCTAAAGTAAGTAAATAGATGCATTAATGTGTAACCAAGAGATAGTGTAGGATACAGAGTTGTTTGATGTAACGAATCAAGTTTGCAACGAATGGGTTCAGGTGAGGCAAGGACATTGAGTTAGCTTGATCAGAAAGATGATCTTACAGATGCAAAAAAGTGAAGTAAGAACAGACATGCATATACGAGCGAAAAGTAAAGTACGGGTGGCTGCTCAAGTGTGGTAAGTAAAGTGTATCAAGTGCAAAAGTAACGACGGTGGCATGGTATATGGTAGCAACAATGTTTTAACCAACAGACAATGTAATGACAATAGTAAGACGACCAGGTGGACGAAGTAACACTAAAAAGACAAGTAATGTGCGAGCATGAGGAAAACAAACGTTGCTTGACTATCTAATAGTGTAGGTTGGCCTAATAATAAGAAGTCTAGCTCAACTTCCAAACCAGCCAGGCAGTCAGGGCTTGAAGGCACATGTCACTTCTATAACTGCAGGACAAGTCCTTTGATTGAACAACCACCTTCCCATTCCTTTCTAGACGCTGATCCAGTAGCAATTTAACACGGCTTATTATTATACCGTTCTATCACATTCGGGTAGTCTCGACTTAGTCTATGGAACATTGATATCAAATCAGAAGTCGTGACGAAAGTTAGCTTGATCAGATGGCAAAGAGATGGTTATGAATGATTCAATGGGAGAATGGGAGGTTTGAGTAAAAATGTGACATTATCCCAATAACATATATAAGGATAGTGAGTAGGTGGTAAAAGTTAAAATGGTAGATAAGCGATAGACGAAAGAGTCATGGGTATAGAGATGTAGTGTTTGTTTCCTAAATGGAGATAGATTTTTTTATTTTTTTTTTACAAATTTTTTTTAAAGTATAAATACGATGAATACAGAACTAATACTCTGAAATAGTTGAAGTTTTATTTAGCATAAAAAGTATTTAAAATTTTTATATGGTCGGTTGTTTTGAAATCTGTTGTAGTATAGTAAGAAAAACGCCATACATAATCATGACTCATGTCCTTGCGGTCCAGTGGACACGGTCAAGGAAGTGACTAAGCCAGGATCACTTACCCCCAGTCTAGCAAGGGTGATCCAACAAACTTAGCCAAGCACATTGACCGGATCATGGTCCATTGAAGGAAGCTTATCATTTATAAGCGTGACATTAACAAAAGATTTTAAAGATGAAGATCTCCATACGTAGAAAGTAAAATACGTGGGTATGGATGGTATAGATTACAAATCATTATAATATAGTGAGTAAAAATTTTCAGCGAAGGAAACTAAAATTCAAAGAATAATTTTAAGTCAGTTGAAAAAAAATATGAGGCCTATGTAAAAGATTTTCAAAGAAGTTAAACTGGGCGAGAAATTCCATAAAAGAGATATCAATAGTAAAATTAGTATAGTAATGCGAGTGATTCAAAGGATAATGATGGCTGTCAGGAAGATCACGTGGGTCGAGAGTAAGGAGGGAGTTGAATGGTTAAAATGTAAACACGACGGGGAATTAACTTAGGTGAATTTTCCACGATGGAATTCTACGGTCATTAACATAACGAGTTAAGGACTAGGAATAATAATAAAAATCAGGAGCCTAATTATTAGGTCGACTAAAGATCAGGAGAAGTTAGCACTAAGACTTTCTAATGAACTAGATTGTAATAGAGGTCTCGGGGAAGGGTCCTTAAGGGAAACAAGATCACGTTTTGCTGGGCCCGAAATTGATGGACTCAACGAACGACTAAAGGAAAAGCTCTAGAAATCTAATATGGTTAGGGCTGGGTGAGAGACTACTACGGCAACCTAAGACGAGTACAACTAAATCTTGACGAAGGCACCTGACTATTAAACCTGGACGTCTATCTAAGTCTTCCTACCATCTATGACAAGGAAAACCTTCTGATTAGACTCAATTCATGACTTGAATGTTCCGAATATTTAAATGGATGTTATTATCAATATAGTTGTTCCGATATTTTGCAGATGCAAAGAGGAGACCTGCATGGGCCACCACTAAAACTTGTCACGTCCCGCTTCCCAAGTACAGAAGGCGAGACGTGAGGAGGTTTGCTCAGACGAAGAGTTGTGAAGCTGTAGTCTGATAAGCGTCTGTAAAAATTACTAATAATAGCAGGTCCTTGCATTGCGACAAAACAACAATAATAATAATGAAGGAGATAAAAGAACATCCATCAACAAAAACATCCAACAAATACTCCAAACATCGCAGAAAAGTCACAAGGTACAAAGTCTGAACAAAAAGGCCTAAGCATGGCCGAAACTACAACAAGAAGTGGTGCAACGCACCGAACAACCTAACATCAACTAATAGAAAAGTAACCAGCTGAGACTAAGGGTAGGACAAGTATCCTCGATCTGGACATCAGTAACCTATCGACCTCTGCAACCTACTTAGGCTCAAACGTGATATGTGACACCTAAAGAGAAAAGGGCACATGTCAGCAAAAATCTCCAAAGAAGGAAGGGAGACTTTTGTGCAAGGAAACATAAAGCACATCAGGTATAAGATAAATGCAGCTTAACAGTTCTAAAATAATGATGACATGACATGATATTTAATGAATGCAGCAGTTTAAACATGAACATGATACTTGCAATGCACGGTACGTCGTAGAGAGTGCTACTAAACAATATTCATGATTTCACGATTAACTTGTATTCACGATGTGCACAGGGTTTACGCCTTACAGCTGAAGTTTATGATCTAGCATACTTTTACACTGAGTGGTCGCTTAACCCTAGCCCAATCCCAGAGTTTACGTCTTATAGTTGAAGTGGCTGTACGGGCACACTTCTACGCTGAGTGGTCGCTTAACCCTACCCCTCCACGTGTATCGAGCCTTGGTTTCCCAAGTACGTGAGCTCGCTTCTGGATCACGAGTCCAGGAAGTATTTTTCAATATGGACTGGCGCCCATCTTCTGGATCACGAGCCAAGAAGTGCTTTTGGAAAGGGTTGTGACAGCAAAGCAGGTGCCTAGCCTCAATAGTAACAATTATTGTAGTGTGTGCTATGCAATCACGATGAAACATTTTGATGCATGACATGACATGGCAATGAGCAGTTAAAGTGCGTCCTGTTAATTGAAATTAAACGTGACATGGCATCACGAAATGATAGCATGGTAAAGGTGTCGAATCTAGCTTTGTTGTCAAGCTAGATCTAGTAAGGGCGTCTAGGCGACTATCATTTCATATCCTTGTCTCTTTTATGCTACTACACAAATTGGCCTAAAACATGGCCTAAACAATTACTATGCAAGTTTCACTTGATGTTTCTCGTGGTATTGGTTGTCATTGGTTCGTATGGACGGGTACTACGTGTCGGTACTTCCGGTTCTCAGTTTTGGTTAAACATATATCTGGGTTAGATTTGTCCAACATAAAATTAAATAATGGTTCGTCTGATTTTTATTGGTTTCACTAGCTAGGGTGGTGTTTATATTACACTAAAATGACACGACTTATTATTACCCTATTTATTTAATCATACTAACATGGTGAAATCAATTTAACAATTAAATAACACTATTTATTATTAACAACTAATTAATTAACTAAGCTCATTAATTCATTAATCTAATTACATGGCTAAACATCACATTAATAAGTCTACCTACCATGTTACCAATATCACCTGTACCTAACAAGTTAACATACATTTATAGTTACATGCTTATAAATACAGTTAGGACAACTATTGATTTGAGTTATAAGTTGTTAATAATTTTATTACTCCTAACTGTTTTGGGTCACTTGTAGGTGCCTATGTCATCTGTTAAAAATAGTTACACTAGTTATTTATTGCTATGAACATAGAGATAAATAACCCTTTCCTTCATAAGTCTGCTCCCCCTAACAAACTTTCTCTCTCTCAGTCACTCTCTCTTCTCTCTCAGCCTTTTGTCGGTTCTTCCCTTCTTTATTTTTTTTAAATTACTAGCAGTAGATCTCACAAGGGCCAAAGAGAAGGGAACTCACCTTCACGTGACAGGGAGGCTGATGGACGGCCGGCTCCAGGCGGCGGTTCATGGTGTGGGGGCGGCGACGCACTGGCGCGGGAGGGCGACTTCTCACGACGACGGTGGCTGGGTCCAGTGACGGCTTGGTAGTGGTGGAGGGTCGGCCTAGGGAGAGGGAGGAAGAAGATGGAAGGAGAGGATGGAGTTTGTTGGGGGTTTGAGGTTGTTTTGATTGGGTTTGAAATATGAAATTTATTTTCAGATTTGTTTGGATCTGAAATTTGTTTGTGTTGATGTTTTCCTCCTCTTGATTCTGATTTCAAAATCAGTTTGGGATTGTATTTGAAGTGGGGTTGATTTTTGATTGGAATGTTGGCTGAAAACTTATTGGCCTTGGTGAATTGATTTGGGAGGATGATGAACAGATTTGGATTTGGGAAACTGTTTGCTGTAGAATTTGTTTTTTGTCTGATGGAAGATCTACATGGGATTTGATTTGCAGACGATTATTGGTTCTGTTGATGGAGGGTTTGCACAGAAGATGGGTTTGTTGGGGGCTGATGAAGGTTGCAGAGAAGATGGATGCAGCAGATGAAACGTTGCATTAAGAAGCTAATTAGCAGTAGACAACTTTAATGTTGTTAGGTTTGTGATTAGGATTCTATTAATGGTTGTGTTGACTTAAGGGTGTATCTGGCTATAAACATGTTAGACTCCCCTACTCTCCTCATTATTCTAAGAAAGAGCAGAGAACAAATTAAATGTGTGTAGGTTTGTGATTAGGATGATTTTAATGATGTTTGTTGACTTAAGGGGGGAGGATGCATCTGGCTACAAATTTGGGTTCACTTCCTCTCCTCATTTGTTAAACGTGAATGTTGAGTTGGTTTAAGCATTAATTAAGTGTTAAAAAGTAATTATTAAAATAAAAAAATTGATTAGTAAAATAAATTACTTGAAGTAATTAGAAAGCAAAGTGTAATTACTAAGATAATTAAGTAAATTTTAAATGTAATTATTAAATAAAGTAATTAGTAACTTAATTAAAGCGATTAACAAGTTGTGATTAGTAAGACAATTAAAATAAAGTGATTTGTTAAACTTGATAGTCAATTAATGCTGACACGGTAAAAACAAAATCGGTGACGCGCTCGCGTCGACACGTAGCAGAGAACGTACAGACTAAAAATATTATCCGGGCGACAGAAGTAAAATACTGGTACGCACGATTCTACACACGACTAAAAATACTAGTCGTTACAAAGATCGACATCATCGTCCAATCGCACCTCGAGCCCACTCTCTTGCAAACCCGAGTTACGATCTAGTTTGTGATAGTTCGTATTTGTCCAATCTCTTGCAAATGAATATGGATATAGATTTATAATAAAAATTCTAACTTTGGTCCAATCTCTTACAAACCAAACCTAGTGGATTTTGATTATAAACCTAATTCGAATATCTTGGCCTTCCCATCGATAGGAATCCAATCTCTTGCAAACCCCAAATTGATGAAAAATCCTAGCTATCCGCGATAAATCAATCACAACCTAACCCCTTTAGCAATTCCAGCAACATAGAGATTCATTTATCACAAACCTGATATTAGATCCATAGGGTTCATCTTTTTGCCCTAGAACGACGAATATACTCAAGCATAGCGATAACGATGAAGGAATCGATAAAAACATTGCTTGCATATATAAAGATATCAAATGAAAGATTCAAATAATAAGAACAAAGAGATACTTAGCTTTGATGAAGAACTTCAATCCAAATACAAGCTTTTAGATCCAAGAGGGGGCCTAGGGTATGGCCTAACCTCTGAAATAATCCCTAAGAAAACATAATGGAACCCCCCCCCCCCCCCTCTAATGACGGTGACAAACCTCTTATATAGCCCCCCCCCCCCCCAAACCGTAGCAAATAACCCTAGAAAACCTCTGAAATTCATGCCCAAAGTCAGCTCTGGCAGCAACTTAAGTTCTGGGCCTACACTCACTCGGGCCGAGTGGAAGTATGGCTCAGCCGAGTGGAAGTATGACTCAGCCGAGTGAGAAGTGTAACTCGGCCGAGTAGGATCTTTTGATGTTCTCCCAAAATTCCAGAGAGTCTGCTTCGAAGTTGGGGTTTGGGCACTTTGGCGCTCTGCGTCACTCGACCGAGTGGGATTCATCACTCGGTCGAGTGGGTCTTCGGCTGTGATCCCCAGAATTCCAGAGAGTCTGGTTCGATTTCCTTCAGACGTTGACCTCACTCAGGCGAGTGGAGTTCTCTACTCGGCCGTGTGGAATTCACCACTTGGTCGAGTGCATTGTTGCACTCAGGTCAGGTAGATGTTCTTCGTAGCAGTCGTACTCGGCCGAGTACGCTGCTTCACTCGGGCGAGTGACTAGCGTGACTCGGCCGAGTGGCCTGTTTTTGGAATCCTTCCTTCTCCTCCTCGCCTCCTTGACAATTCTATCGATCTTCTTCTTCTCCCGCTCATCGTTCATCGTCGTTAGCTCCTCAATAAGGCCATGAGCGATGCTCCGGTATGCACAAGTCCCTTAAGCTCATTTTTGCTCCCGATTGCTCCATATTTCCTGAAATCCAACGAAAACAAGAAATAGTGAAAAGTAACGAAATATCGTCGAATAATCATGAAAATCGCAATATAAGTAATCGAAATGGCATGCAAACATGCAGAAAAAAGATGTAAAATATGGACCGATCATGCGGCATGTTTCTCCATCAGATGGAGGGTTTTAATTAAACTATTAAATTGTAGTTCCATGTGATGTTTTTTGAAAAATTGTTTTTGGAAAATTAGATCTAATTTTAAAATAATTTGAGAATTTTAAAAATTAGATCTTTAAAAATTATATGATAATTATTAATGCAACTTAACTTTATTAGATATTTTAAGTTGCATGTTTAGCTAAATTTTATGAGATAATTTTTAGTTGATCTGTCATCATGCTAAATTGTTTAGTTGATATTTTTAATGGTTAGATTATTTTTTTTTGATTATGTGATAATTCATGAAAACTTCTAGGATAGCGATTAAAAAGCTTGCAGAAAAATATAAGATAATTTTTGATGGACATGTTATGATTTAAAATTGTTGCAACAAATTAAATTTCTAATAATTGATTAGGGTAGCCCTATCCTATAATAATTATTTTAATTATTCTAATAATAATTTTAAAATAGGCTATGATTTAAATTGTTGCAACTTGAATTTTAAATGCCTAATATATGATTAGGATACCACCCTAAAATTCATTCCTTATAGTTGATGAGGACATTAACAAAAGTTATTAACAAATCCTAATAATTTCGAATTTTAGGATTCAACTAGTTGATCGGATTAACTAGTTTTAACGAAGCTATTTCAAGGCGATGTCACACATATGAATAATTAGTATCCTTCAATGGATCATAATCCGGTCTAGCGTTTTTTGACTAATGTTGTGGATCACCCTAGCTCGACTGGAGATAGAGATCCTGGCATAGCCAAATCCATGACCGAGTTTCGCTGGACTGCAAGGATGCGAATTATGATTATGTAAAACCATCGACTACATCTAGTCAATTACATTTAAAATCTTCTTTAAGATTAGCCGTAACCCTCCTGTTTTAGAGGTTGGCAACTATATGTTCTATGTTATAGTTTTTGAGCACACTCAGGCTATGACATAGCTACCATATAGAAACCAACTTCTTATTACATGAGATGTAGTCTAGACTTAACCTAAACCGTCGCATCGTGCCCATACATCGAGCGCCAGCGTAAGTTAGGCTAGACACGAAAACAAGGATCCGACTAGACTAATCATTGTGATTTGGATGAGCACACTCATGATCATAAGTGGTAGGGGTAAAAACCACTAAGGGAATCATATATAATATGATAGATAATGAGTAATTTACCAATCGCAAAGTCAAGCAATTTGTTGAGCACACTCAAGGTTGTGAGGCTCAGGGTGGTTGGACTCTTTCCCACTAAATTTAACTAATTTTAATCGTTCATTATTATGGCTAAAAATGATCACCAAAATAGTGGGAGGATATTGTTAGATAAAAGCCATTCTATATTATTTAAAATTGAACATATACTAAAGTAGGGTAGTTCTATGTTTACCGATGGAATCCAAATCATAATATCCTAAGAGAATAGGTTAACTGGTCAAAAGGGTTGGTTAAGGAATATCAACCCAAATTCTAATTGATAGACTAAACTATGTTCTCACTGACATTAAAGTGTCCTTCTTAACACTGGCTCAAGGACAATGACTTCCTTGAAGCCCTAGACCCAACACAATTCAATCCACAAGGTGTGGAACTTCGTGCAAACTATTTGACGCGAAGATGAATGTATGAGCAGTGCAAGACTATGTATCCCAACCGGATTTTGAGACGAGCAACTTGTTGAGCACACTCAAGGTTGCAAAGATCAAGCATTTGGATGCATAAGATGCTTGCACATCTACTATTTGTGTTGGGACACATAATATCTAAATGAGATTTAGAAAAGAAGAAAGCATTAAGGGAAGTCAATTGAGAAAGAAAGTTTTATATATCATTAGTAAAGGCAAAAGTAGGAGGAACTGAAAATGGACATATTTGATGTCACTGTTTCAGGATAATCGTTATACAAAAGGAATAGATTGTCATACGTGTTGGAAAAAGGAGCAATTGTTGTTTTTTGGACCATAGAGGACTTCTAACACATTTTGGCGAATGTCGTCACCTTGCTTCTGAAGCAATAAATAATTTGTAAAACGATATTGTATTAGGTGGTAATATATGTATGCACATGTTATAGAAACTTATCTATGGCAAAATAGACTAGGTCGTACCGAAGAGAACAGGCTTGACAAGTCACATAAAGAGAGGGATTTTAACCTCTCGTATTATGTGTTGAAAGACACTTGTAAGTCTTGTCTCAAAGGTATGATGCCCAAACTCCTTCTGTAAGACAATAGGAGAATGAGTTGGAGAACTCACAGTCTTGTACATACGAATGTATCCAGACCCAAGTCTAAATTAGACTAGATATGTTATACTTATTTTATTATGACACGTGTTCTTGATGAAACACAAGTCTGATAAAATAGAATACATAGTGACAGAAGTATTTGAACTGCTTCGATCAGATCGAAGATTCGAATACTTAGCTATATAATTCTTGTGTAATTAAAAGAAAATGAGATTTTCTCTCAGGTCAAGTCTCTTAACACATCGGTGTGTGTTAGAGAGCATAAATCATACTTTGTTAGACATGGTGCGATACATGACAAATGACTCTGAGTTACAATCCTCCCTCTAGGTTAAGTCCCAGATAGTAAGGCTTAGGTTCTTGATACTGTTCTGTGAGGACCTTATCAATATGGTATTCCTCAAATTAATCGTTAGGTAGTCACAGGATTACTCGAGTCTCGTGATACGAAAAAGTCGAGTAAGACATCATAGTTGATGATGGCCTAGACAACTTTCAAGATGCCATTCGGAGTAGCGACTCTAAGAAATGGCTTGATGCGATCCGAAAATGTTCCATGCACGTAAATAAGGTATGGACCTTAGTTAACGTGCCCAAGGAAAGTGTTTCATTGGCTGCAAGTGAATCTTCGAGACAGAAGATTAGAGTAGATGGAAATTAAGGAAGTACAAGTTATGCTGGTTGAGAATAGTCATCATCAGAATTCCTATAAACAGATTATGATGAAATTTTCTCGCTAACAGCTGTGTACAGATTTATTCGGATCAGACTAGATGTAAATGCTCATATGACCATGAAAACTGGAGTATTCATGTATAGTCTGTTTTCTAAATATGATTTAGAAGGATAAACTTATATGAATTAGCCAGAGAGTTTTCAAGGTCAAGGAGCCGGTACATATGTTTTGATAAAGTGGTCAAAGAGTTTGACATTTTATCAGAAATGATTATGAACCGTGCGGATGACCAATGACTATCTTGAAGCATTCTTGTAATGTACGAAAATGATATTGTTTGATATTATCCAGTGAGAACGATGAGCTGGATGAGATCCATGCAAATCAAAGGTTATGGATTTCAAAAGACCAAGGTAATAATTTGGATGAGATTCAAATGATTGTCTAGCGTGAACATAGAAATTCCTTAAGTCTATACCATAGACAGTTTAGCAGATTCACTCACGAAGGCTCCACCACATAGAGTCTAGAAAGACTTATGTGTAAATACAGTATGAGATACTGGGATAAATGGGCCTATGTGCAAGTAGGAGATGTTGAGAGATGGGTATGCACTCGAGGCAATTTATCTCTGCGTACGTGTACAAACGTCTTGTTCATAATAACAAGCTGTTTGGTAAGAATTTATCTAAGTTAATAATAATGTGGTCGACATTAGAACTTAAGTAAAGTCATGAGATTTTATGCGAGGTTAAACAAGTATCGAAATGAGGATCTCGATCATGAAGAATTGTTTGACCGTTAGTAGCATAAGTCTGAAATCGTTCATGGTCGTAGATGTTTCAAGAAAAAGATATCGAAACATTGGATATACCATTGTGACTTTGTCTTCACCATAGAGTAGTGACTATGATCTCTTGGTCGTTCGACTTGGCGAAGTCGGAGACAAGACACAGGTGCTCATTAGAGAATGAGTTCACTGAACGACCCAACGAGAATTATCACATGGTTAACATAACAAATCTGTCAGTGATAACTCTTTGTGAAGATAGTCTAGTTGATCCTTAGACTTGAGGACATTGTACGAACCTGTACGTGAACGGTGTCACTTAGATCTCTGACCTAGCTTCGAGGCTAGGCCTGTCGAAAGATCTTTGGTTGGGTGACACTTGAGGCGTGCAAGGAGAGTAATGACCAAGAGAGAATTCGTCACTCACGTTATGGGGAATTAGTGTCGCATGTGTTGGGTCAGTCTTTAGTGAAAAACTTTGGCCAAAGTATGTTGAAAGATGTCCAACATTATTTGACTAAAGACCGATGGAGACTAACCAAGTTTAAGCTATTAGGGTTGATAGTTTGACCGTACAATAGGCTTGACTTGGCGACATAGTTTTGACAAAGGGACTAAAACTGCGGTATTCATCACGGACATAGTCAGGGCGGTCTCGACAATACTCATGTTAATGAGTTATCCACATAATTATGATACTGAAACATGGATGTCACCTGCTGCTCGTGGTCACTATCGTTTGGGGGTTTGAGCCCCACCTGTACTAGGGTCAGACTGTAGGGTGTCACATAGAGTGAGACATTCGTTAAGTAATAGGTAGAATTAATGGAGATAATACATTGGATGTATGTGAACTAATTAAGTCGTAAAGAGTTTGCGATATAAGTCTAAAATATTAAAGATGTGGGTTTAAATGCATTTGATGCAAGAGACATGAAACTGCAAAAGATTGCAGATAGCTTCTGGATTCGGGATAAATGATCTTGAGTGCAAGTTGGAGATGTTGAGGGATGTATGCCCTCAGTTCATTTCTATTTGATGCAAATGGATTTTAATATTAAAAGGGATTAATTGCATTTGATGCAAAGGTATTTTAATAGGTTGCAACATGTTTAGGGGCCTATTTAAACAAAAATTGCATAGAAATAAATAGAGTATTTTTTCCACGAAAGTCGAATAGATAACCGCGCCCAAATCGGAGTTCAAATGGGCCCCGCAAGTCTATTTAAAAGGAGTATTAAATAGAGCACAAAAGGCCCAAGGATATAAAGCCCAAAAGCTTTAAGGCGTTAAAGCAAATTTTTAGAGGAAAAAAATTGGTGCAACCAAATTTGTCCCGGCCCTCACTATCTGGTGCCCAAATGATTGGGCACCAGCTGCACAAATCAAAAGGTGCCCGTAGGTGCTGGAACGTGCCCTGCAGGACGTGTGCATGGCACACACCATGCAGGCGCGTGCCTAGCACACGCCCTTGCGGGCTAGCGTGTGCATTTCGTTAGTGGGGCCCCTTGTGGGCTCCACTACTAGGGTTTCGAACCCAGATGCGATTTGTTTTTGGGCGGATACATTTTTAGTGCAACATGGGTTTGTGCTAATTTTGGACCCAGATGCGATTTGTTTTTGGACAGCTGTACTTAGGCTCTTATCAAACATCAGTATTACACCTGATAGGTTGGTACTTGCGGGGTATAGTTGGAAGCGTGTGAAGGGAGTATGTGTTGAGAAGGTTATAAACCGCAAGTGTACGGGTGTAGTAGCTAGTGGGTGTCGAACATAAGGAGGCGATAGCCTGATCAATGATCAGTACTGGGTTTTGTATAGATACACGATTTATATATTAAAGGTCAGATGATAATCAAACTAATGGAATATCAAATATGGAGAGATGATAGGGCTAGCGTATCACCACTATTGTAGGTTATATGCTGGATGAATTTAACTTCTTAATCCAATGGGTTATGGTCATTGATGAGGGATGAGTCTCAATCCTCGTCCTCTCGACGTCTAACCATGAGAGAGGACTCAGAGAATGCGTTGGACCACTATCGGAGCTCCGATGGCTCGTCGACAGCTATGGTTTAGGTGGTTCTAATCATTATGTCTAATGGTGCATCGGTGCCTAACATTAGCTATTTGGATAAATCATTATGTCTGATGGCTTGTCGACAGCTACAGTTTAGGTGGTTCTAATCATTATGTTTGATGGTTCTTCGGTTCTAATCATTATGTCTGATAAATCTCTAACTCCAGGCAGATCCAGGCAGCTCCTAGCACATGGTCGCATGGCACGACCGTGTTGTCAGTTTGGTTCAGTGGATATTCTATTTCTATTTGGATACGGCCGTGTGGAAAAACCACATGGTCCTGTCGCTTTCAGCTCAGCAGCATCCTTCAACTCGCATGGTCGTGCCACATGACCATGCTGTTAATCAGGTGGAAATGATCTTTTGTTTCTTATTAGACACGGTCATGCAGTGAAGCCGCACGGCCATGTCACTGAAGCTGCAGCTCATCTCCTTGGGCTTATATGATGGCACGACCGTGCGTTTGCCTGCACGGCTGTGTTTCCTATACTTTGCCCTTTTCTACTCCCTATTTCTTATTATTTCCGTCATTCCTTGCCGTCTTCTCTCCTTTGCTTGTCTCTTCGCTATTATACATCGTTTTGTATGTTTTTTAATCCTGGAGTACACAAAACATCCCGAAAGAGTGAAAGTGAACGCAAACGAATGGAAAGTGGGTGGAAGATGTGAATAAAGACATAGAAATGCGTGAGAAAAAGGATGCTAAAATGTGTAAATATTCACTCAACAAATTCCTCCAAGCTAAACCCTTGCTCGTCCTTTAGCAAGACAAAACATAAAGTACATGGTAAATTTGCTAAGGGGTAGAGGATCACCCTCTCACGTTAATCTTGCATGCAAAGTTCATATGCGAAAAGGTTAGATTTCAATTCAAGCACACATAACTTTATTGATCCGATGTGGAGTATGACTCTAGCATATTGGTGTCCAACATAGTTTGGACACATAGTTTCAGATCCAACACATTCTTATGCAAAAAGTACAAAGTTCATGGGAAATTTATCTACAAAGGCATGGATGGGTAAAAGTTCAACCGTCATTCTACACTTGAAAGGTAAGAACCCAAGAGTGCATCGTGGGGGTATTAACCTTCTAGGATTGGCCATGTCAATCTAGTTTATCCTAGATCATGGTGATAGATATGCTCACAATACTCATTTTTTTATACAAGGAACCTAGGCAACCCATGTAATGAGATTTCGACCAATGACTCATGGTCCAGATGGAACTAGGGCATTAGGCCAAGATGGGCCCCTCGGGTCTACTTTCTTGAAATCACCTAGGCTCTATTATTGCTATCTAATGCATTGCCCCAAAACTCACCTTTCGACGCGAATCTCTAATGCTTCGTGATGCACGGAGACCCGGCTACTTAGGAGGACTGAAAGAATGATGCACTTATTCCAAACAATTTGTGTACTCATCTTTTTTAATCAATTTTTGAAGCATATCGATCACACATGGCATAGGGGTGGTGGAAACTCATAACTCCTCATATGGTTTTGATGATACAAACATATTAAGTTATATGTACTAACTTTATCTATGCAGATACTATAGCACAATCAACTAAGACAATCATCATGAATACAAGTAGCAAGAAACATCCAGTGCAAGACGAAGTATATCGATGATATTTTGTATCTTGTAAAAAGAGATGTAATCTAATGTGAACTAGCCCATCAAATTACAAACTGAAGACCTAATTCTAAGTGAAGGCCAATGACAAGAGGAAGGCTAAAAAGAATGCAAGATGCAATTGAGACCCAAGTAGAAGCATTGCTAGCCCAAGAAAGTTGTGCTAAAAAAGAAGCAAATCAGGCCTTAATCTTGCTAATCCAAGCCCAAGAAAATTAAGGCCCAAGATTGGATAATTCTGAATTATTTGGAGAATAAGAAGAGTCATTTGCAATCAAACTTCAGAATTCATGGGGGAATATCAAGATCATGTGCAACCATTAATTCTGAATTCATGGGAAGATGAAGAGTCATACCATTAATTCTGAATTAATGGGAAGATGAAGAGTTATACCATTAAAATCTGAATTCATGGGGAGATCAAGAGTCATACTATTAACTCTGAATTCATGGGGAGATCAAGAGCCATTAGTGGTCTTTAATTAGTGTCTTTTAAAGAGTCTTTTTAGTTTCCAAAGCTCTACCTATAAATAGAGCATGCAATCCTTTGTAACAAGCATCAACCAGATTATCAATTCAGAATTTGAGTGTTCACTCATATTGTGTGAGTTTCTATCTTCTTTAGCTCTTGTGGAACCTTGCCTTGTCAATCTTCCTTATAAGATTGGTGATCCAAATATGCAAAAGCCCCCAATTCGTGCTTCAACCCAAGTGTATTGCAGTGTGGATTGGTTAAACTCATGTTCGTAGTTGGACAAGTGGTATAAGTAGCAGGTCACGTTTTTTACAATGTTGATTGGCTATTTGCATTTGTCAGGTCAGTGAGCCATCCTTATTTAGAGCTTATCACTCCCTATTTCCTTTCACTTATTCTGGAGTGTAATGCTCATATCCTTCATTTAAGTTTGTTTTCGAGTTTCTTGAACATCCTATGCCGTGAAGTTTGGGCCACCTCTCTGGTTTCACATCATTTGGTATCAGAGCATAATCAGTAAACTCAAGATCTGTAAGTTTCACCTTGTTACCTTCAGTGTAGTCATGGCATGAGAAAATTTGCTCAACACACATTTCCCACTCCAAATACGCATCGGGATCATTTTTTGCCTTGAAAAAAAGGTACTTTAATTTTAATTCCACTAATGTTGTCTCCTCGGTTTCTATGTCTCCTTTGTTCACCACGATGAAATCCCCTTCTTCTTGGCTAGTGATCTTCAAATTCATCCCAACTTGGCACTCTGTATCTCCATGAGGTTGTCCTTGATTGTTAGGAGGATTTTGTTGTGTAGAAGCTTGATTCTCCATTTGGTCTAATCGTTCATGGATTCATTCTAGCTTTTTGTCGAACAATCTCGCAAGATGGATCACCAATGCTTGCATTTGAAAAGATGATTCTCCTTGTTGTGTAGTATCTTCTGGATTTTCGGTCATGTTAGTGATAGAAAAATATACACTCTTGATAATCTCACCAACTCACAATTCCCTCAGAATCGTCCTTAGCTCATATGCAACCCAAATCCTTGTTGAGTGATCTAATAATGCCAATTACTCACTTCAACCAAGTTTGTAGTGGTGGTTGGTAAAATTGTGAATAATGGATGTGTGTAGGTCTGAAGTAGGATTAGTTTTAGAGTATGGATTCAATGAAAAGAAAGGAATTTCTTAGATGTGCAAGAACAAAATGCAACAATACTTGTAAGAACTGAATTGAGCACCAATTTTTTTCTTCTTTCTCGTTTTTTGCGAAGCTTTACTTTTTTTGCTTTTGTTTTTTTTCTGATTTTTTATTTTGCTTTTAATTGTTTTTGATTTTTTGGTGCTTATACAAACTAAATAAACAACAAACAAACAAAGGCTCTCAAAAGTAGAAAGATAAAACAAAATTCTTGCACACTAAGAGATAAGATATATAATGTGGAATGGTTTTAAGGTTTTGGAAAGTTTGGAAAAGGAAAAGATTTGATATATAATTTTTCAGAAGCAATGAAATGATTGAAAGAAACACCTACCGCGTCAACCTGGTGCTCTGATACCAAATGATGTGAAACCAGAGAGGTGGCCTGATCTTCACGACGTAGGAAGTTCAAGAAACTCGAAAACAAACTTAAAAGAAGGTTATGCGCATCACACTCCAGAATAAGTGAAAGGAAATAGGGAGTGATAAGCTCTAGATAAGGATGGTTCACTGACCTAATAAAGGCAAATAGCCAACCAACGTTGTAAAGAACGTGACCTGCTACGTAGACCACTTGTCCAACCACGAACACGAGTTTAACCAATCTACACAGCAACACACTTGGGTTGAAGCATGAATTGGGGGCTTTTGCAGATTTGGATCACTATTCTTATAAGGAAGAAATCGGATTATTTATGAGCCTGGAGATTTGGTGTGGTTACATCTTATGAAAGAAAGGTTTCCTGATAAAAGGAAGTCCAAACTCATGCCTAGGGGATATGGACCTTTTTGAGTCCTTGAGAGAATCAATGGTAATACTTACCAGCTTCAACTACCAGGTGAGTATGGCATGAGTGCTACTTTTAATGTTTCTGATCCGTCTCCTTATTTTGGTGCAGATGTTGAAGAGTCGAGGACGACACCTTTTCATTAGGGGAGGATGATGTGAACCAACCCATCAAATTACAAACTGAAGACCTAATTCTAAGTGGATGCCCAATGACAAGAGGAAGGCTAAAAGGAATGCAAGATGCAATTGGGACCCAAGTAGAAGCATTCCTGGCCCAAGAAAGTTGTTCTAAAAAAGAAGCAAATCGGGCCTTAATCTTTCTAAACCAAGCCCAAGAAAATTAAGGCCGAAGATTGGATAATTCTGAATGATTTGGAGAAAAAGAAGAGTCGTTTGCAATCAAACTTCAGAATTTATGGGGGAATATCAAGAGTCATGTGTAATCATAAATTCTGAATTCGAGAGATGAAGAGTCATACCATTAATTCTGAATTAATAGGGAGATGAAGAGTTATACCATTAAAATCGAAATTCATAGTGAGATCAAGAGTCATACTATTAACTCTGAATTCATGGGGAGATCAAGAGCCATTAGTGGTCTTTAATTAGTGTTATTTAAAGAGTCTTTTTAGTTTCCAAAGCTCTATCTATAAATAGAGCATGTAATCTTTTGTAACAAGCATCAATCAGATCATCAATTCAGAATTTAAGTGTTCTCTCATATTGTGTGAGTTTCTATCTTCTTTAGCTCTTGTGGAACCTTGCCTTGTCAATCTTCCTTATAAGATTGGTGATACAAATATGCAAAAGCCCCCAATTCGTGCTTCAACACAAGTGCATTGTTATGTGGATTGGTTAAACTTGTGTTCGTGGTTGGACAAGTGGTCTAAGTAGCAGGTCACGTTCTTTACAATGTTGTTTGGCTATTTGCATTTGTCAGGTCAGTGAACCATCCTTATCTAGAGCTTATCACTCCCTATTTTCTTTCACTTATTCTTGAGTGTGATGCTCATATCCTTGTTTTATGTTTTTTTTCGAGTTTCTTGAACATCCTATAACGTGAAGATCGGACCACCTCTCTGGTTTCACATCATTTGGTATCAGAGCATAATCAGTAAACTCAAGAGCTTCAAGTTTCACCTTGTTACCTTCAGTGTAGTCATGGCATGAGAAAATTTGCTCAACATGCATTTCCCTCTCCAAATACGCATCGGGATCATTTTTGCCTTGAAAAGAAGGTACTTTGATTTTAATTCCACCAACGTTGTCTCCTCAGTTTCTATATCTCCTTTGTTCATCACGATGAAACTCCTTCTTCTTGGCTGGTGATATTCAAATTCATCCCCCATCAACTTGGCTCTCTGTATCTCCATGAGGTTGTTCTTGATTGTTTGGAGTATTTTGTTGTGTAGAAGCTTGATTCTCCATTTGATCTAATCGTTCATGGATTCGTTCTAGCTTTCTGTCAAACAATCTCGCTAGATGGCTCACCAATGATTGCATTTGAAAAGATGATTCTCCATGTTGTGTAGTATCTTCTGGATTTCTGGCCATGTTAGTGAAAGAAAAAATATACACTCTTGATAATCTCACCAACTCACTATTCCCTCAGAATCTGTTCTTAGCTCATATGCAACCCAAATCCTTGTTGAGTGATCCAATAATGCCAATTACGCACTTCAACCAAGTATGTAGTGGTGGTTGGTAAAATTGTGAATAATGGATGTGTTTATGTCTGAAGTAGGATTATGTTTAGAGTAGGGATTCAATGAAAAGAAAGGAATTCCTTAGATGTGCAAGAACAAAATGCAACAATACTTGTAAGAACTGAATTGAGCACCAATGTTTTCTTCTTTCTCATTTTTTGTGAAGCTTTACTTTTTTTGCTTTTGTTTTTTTCTGATTTTTTTCTTTTGCTTTTAATTGTTATTTGCTTTTTTGGTGATTTACTTATACAAACTAAATAAACAACAAACAAACAAAGGCTCTCAAAAGAAGAAAGATAAAACAAAATTCTTGCACACTAAGAGATAAGATATATAATGTGGAATGGGTTTAAGGTTTTGGAAAGTTTGGAAACAGAAAAGATTTGATATAGAATTTTGTAGAAGCAATGAAATGATTGAAAGAAACCGTGTCAACCTGGTACTCTGATACGAAATGATGTGAAACCAGAGAGGTGGCCCGATCCTCGTGGTGTAGGATGTTCAAGAAACTCGAAAACAAGCTGAAAAAAGGATATGAGCATCATACTCCAGAATAAGTGAAAGGAAATAGGGAGTGATAAGCTCTAGATAAGGATGGTTCGCTGACCTGACAAATGCAAATAGCCAACCAACGTTGTAAAGAACCTGACATGCTACTAGACCACTTGTCTAACCACGAACACGAGTTTAACCAATCCACACAGCAACGCACTTGGCTTCAAGCACAAATTGGGGGCTTTTGTAGATTTGGATCACCAATCTTATAAGGAAGATTGACAAGGCAAGGTTCCACAAGAGCTAAAGAAGATAGAAACTCACACAATATGAGAGAACACTCAAATTCTGAATTGATAATCTGATTGATGCTTGTTACAAAGGATTCCATGAATGAATTTCAATATCTCTATGTACTAGTATTCTAATATTTAAATGAATTTCAGTTTGATTAGAACAATTTCCCCTCTGTTTTCTTGTTTTCTGCACTTTTTAGTCGACCAGAACTCTACTATTAGTATACTAATATCATAAATTCACTGCATTCAACCCCATTTTTGATAATTTCCATGGGGGAGAATTAATATGATTCTATGCTAATACACATGGGGAGAATTAATATGATTCTAGGCTAATACACAGGGGAAGATACGACATATTCTAGGCTAATACACATGGGGAGATACGACATATTCAAATTCATGTATATTCATTACACAAGTTTCTATTCATGTATATTCATTACACACATTTCTTATAACATCAAATATGGCCATAAAAATTATCACTTCCTATATTGTTTGTAAGCCATATATTAAGGGGGAGCAATAACATCTTTTTATAAAATTATAATTCAATGTTTGTAAAATCTTCAAAAAGTGGGAGAATGTTGGAAACTCACAACTTATCATATGGTTTTGATGATACAAACATATTATGTTATATGTACTAATTTATCTATGCAGATATTATAGCACAATCAATTAAGTCAATCATCAAGTATACAAGTAGCAAGAAGCATCCACTACAAGACGAAGCATATCGATGATATTTTGTATCTTGTAAAAAGATATGTAATCTTTATTTTTCTCTTGCATATACTTAGAACGTAAAAGCTTTGATGATGATCTCTCTTAGTCATTTAGGTTCCGTTTTCAAAAAAATCAAGTTAAAAATCCCATTAGTCGACCAATCCATAGTGCTAGTCGACTAATTTAAATATTAAAATATTCAAAAAAATTTGAAACTTTGTCAAAAAAATCATTTTCCTACAAATTTCTAAGTTTCAGATTTTCTAGTCGACTAATAGATTCTATTAGTCTACCAGTCATTTTTAAATTAGTTATTTTAAATGATTTATCATTTAAATATTATATTTTATTAATGGAAGCTAGAACTGCCACAAACGGCTAGTTTCTGATAGTTTATAGATGTATACATCAGTTATTTTTAGTTTTCAGAAGTTATTTTCTGAAAAGACACTTCAACAGCCAAAATCCTAGTCAACAGCCCTATTAGTCAACTAGCCCCTTACATTAGTTGTCTAATTTGAACAAAAATTTCCTAGAATTTTTCGAAAATTTAGGCAATTGTCCAACGTTCAAAAACTAACTTTTTGGGCTATAAATAGACCCCCAGACTCATGCCTAAAAATCACGAAAATTCATTCACTTACTCTCTTTTTAAGTTTACTTTCTCTCTTTAGAAAATGAGTGATTTTTCAAATTTTCATAGAGGAACCTCTGCAGAAATTTTTCCTTAATAGAAAGTCCAATATTCAAGTTAGTTCTACCACAAGTCTTCATCCAGAACCTTGGAGATTCAATCATCTTCTTTTGCGTTATAATTCCAACATTATCAAGACTATATGTGATATTGTTTCATACTCTTTCTTTACTTTATTTGGTGAATCTCTTATTGAAGAGATTGTACAAGTGTACAAAATGGGGAGTGTTGGCATCTTTGTATGTTGATTACTTGCGGGAAGCAAGTGTTATAGTGGATTCAATTCTCTACGGGTAGAGGACTGGACGTAGGATCACATGGATTCGAACCAGGATAAATCTTTGTGTTTGAGTTTGGAATTTTTTGGATTGGGTTCATTTACTTCCGCTCACTAATTGCAATTTTTTATATACTTTTAATTTTGCAATATTGTCGTGATATACACTATTCACCCCCCTCTAGTGTATTTCTTGTGGTAGGATATCCAACAAGGGGCAGCTAGACTATATTCACCATCAAATCCCAATGAGCTAAGTACCACTCTACACCATTGGCAGGATCTTGACTCATGCATTACAATGGTTGAACTAAAGCTCAATTTAGTCTTTTCAAAGGTATGGAAATGTGAGTTTATACTTACGTACAGGAATGTGTTGAAAATGATTCCATAATATAGAATGGGAGAATCACGCCATATATGAGTCTAGGGCATGCACGAAGAATTTTAATCTAATATGTGCACATCAAGAATTTTCATACAAGAGTGGTGTAACGTGGTGGGGACCCCCCAAGCTAGAAGTGAAGCATTTCCCCTAAGCTAGAACTATGCATTGTACTCAATGCGCTATAGAAGCAGTGTGTGAAGAAATAAGGATGAGGTGTGAGAGAGGAACAAGTGTTTCCGAGTTGCGTGGGAGCATGCCATAGAAGGTCGGGAATGGCGTGTAAGTTTGGCATTCTACATGGTTGGGGATTTGTACACCTAGGACGAAGAGAGTGGTTAGATTGTGTGAAATGAGAGGACATAAAAAGTTAGGAACGACGAGAAGCAATAAATAAACTTGGGTTGCCTCCCAAGAAGCACTTGTTTAACGTCGTTAGCTAGATGACCTAAATGGTTTATTCGTTCTACATGATAGGATTTGGCAGCTTCTCCATTGTGTATCCTGGCTGCCAAAATGGTGGGATGTAGATGTTCTTATGCACGGGCGAAAGGGCGAGTGTATCGGATGCAGCCTCCTCAATAGGTTTGCCAGCGACTTAGTGTTTTAGACAGTGGCCGTTCACCTTGAAATTTCCCTTCTCCCTTAGCAGCTCAATGGCTCCGTAGGAGAAAACCTATGTCACCCTGAATGATCCTATCTACCGAGAGCATAGCTTCCATGGGAAGAGCTTCAGCCTCGAGTTGTGAAGTAAGACTAGATCACCTTCGTGAAACTCTCTCCTCAGGATATGCTTATCGTGCCACCTCTTTGTTTTCTCCATATAGATGCGGGCACTTTCATAGGCGTTTAGCCGAAACTCGTCCAACTTGTTCAGTTGGAGAAGTCGGTGCTCTCCCACACGGGTGTAGTCGTAATTTAGGCTTTTGACGGACCAAGATTCCTTATGCTCTAACTCGACCGGTAGGTGACAAGACTTGCCATAGACTAGTTGATAGGGGAAAGTTCCAATAGGAGTCTTGAAGTTGGTGCGGTAAGCCCAGATGGCCGCGTTATGCTTTAGGGACCAATCCTTTTGTGAATTAATGATAGTTTTCTCCAATATGGATTTGATATGCCGATTTGAAATTTCAATTTGCCTGCTTGTCTGAGGGTGGTAAGCTAAGCCGATACGATGGTGTACCCCATATTTTCTTAGGAGGGCTTCAAATTTGTTTTCTATGAAGTGTCACCCTCCATCACTAATTAACACTCTTGGGACCCCAAACTGTGGGAAGATGACCCTCTTGAAGAATTTTGAGACGGTTCGGGCGTCATTTGTTGGCGTGGTGATGGCCTCAACCAACTTCGATACATAATCCACTGCGACCAAGATGTTCAAGTTATTGTGGCTTGTTGGAAAAGGGCCCATAAAGTCGATCCCCCCAAACATTGAAAACATCAACTTCTAGGGAGTTAATGGGCATCTCATTTCTTCTAGAGATGTTGCATGTCCTCTGGCAGTGATCACATCCCTTTACAAACATGTCCACATCTCTAAACAGGGTAGGCCAATAGAACCTGCATTGGAGGATCTTCGCTACAGTCTTTGACGTGCGCGCATGGCCACTACATGGTTAATCGTGGCAATGCAACAGTTTGGATGCTGTATTTCCTTCCATCTGGGAAAGATTTATAGAGGTAAGGATCATTCCAGAAGAACTTTTTCACGTCGTGGAAAAATCTTTTTTGCTGTTGAGATGTGAGTTCATAAGGTAAGATTTCGCAGGCGAGGAAATTGACCATATCTACAAATCAAGAGGCACTAGCTGAGGCAATGGAAAATAAGTGATCGTCCAGGAATGAATCGTTGATAGGAGGGGGTTCACCTGGATTTTCCTGAAAGAGGCGCGATAGATGGTTAGCCATAACACTTTCTGCCCCCTTTTGTCCTTGATCTCTATGTTAAAATTTTGGAGCCATAAGATACAATGAATAAGGCACAGCTTTGCGTCCTTTTTGCTTAACAAATATTTGAGTGCCATGTGATCCGTGTGTATGCTGACCCGTTCCCCTACCAAATACGACCTGAATTTCTCCATCACAAACACAACTGCCAAAAGCTCCTTCTCCGTTGTTGTATAATTCATTTGGGCTTCATCAAGGGTTTTGTTGGTGTAGTAGATGACATGAATTTTTCATTTCCTACTTTGTTCAAGGACGGCTCATACTTCATGATCACTTGCATCATACATTAGCTCAAAAGGGATGGACCAATCCAGCAGTTGAATTATAGGTGCCGATATAAGTGCTTCCTTTAACATGTAGAATGCCTTAAGATAAGCAACAGTAAACATAAATGGGACATCTTTCGCTAGAGCTCGGTTAGGGGTTGAGCAATTTTCGAGAAGTCCTTGATGAAGTGGTGGTAAATCCCAGCATAACCAAGGAAGCTTCTGTCACGCCCCGTTCTCTGAAATATGCGGAAGTTTGTATATTCCTAGTATTCGCAGAGATACAAAGTGTAACAAGGCCGTAGGACTCAAGGCATTGATCCATTGGCTCCAAACACTACTAAGCGCAAATTGGGATTACTGAAAATTCTTTTCGCATGCCACAATGACACACATGAATAGTACAAATAAATAAAACAGAAAGTGCTCCAACACAGAATATAATCCACAGACAACCGCAGAGATTGCAAAACATTTATTCATTATAAAGAACATCGTATTATTCCATTAAGGAGCCATCCATCATCATCACATAACCACATAGAGAAATATAGATCATCAAACACATGCTTCTTGTCTTTAAACATGGAAAATTTGCATGGAAAGTACTACAATGTGCATACTAGAATAAATGGACAAATGAACAAAGAACAACATGCTTGAACACTACAACTTGCATACTAGCTTAAATAACAAATTAACATAGAACAACATGCTAGGTCATTACAACTTGTATGCCAGCTTAAATGACAAACAAACATAGAAAAATATGCTAGAATAATTCAACTTGCATGACAAACTAGGTATATTCAGAATTTGCTTTGAGTCTAGCCTCTGGAAAAATAAACTATTATCAGGCCTTTACAGCCATAATCTGATTTAAGGTTCAACATGAAAGTTGTAGATATGTTAATATTCTTTCTAAATTGTCTAAAAATGCATAATTTGGATAACTATGGAGACAATTATGACCTGTATCCCACAGAGTGACAGAATCTGCCCAAAATGGACATATAGTTGAATATCAGCAATTATAGGCTATTTACAGTTTAAAGATGAGATTGAACCCAACATGAAATTTGGAGGCAACTTAATAAGTTTCTAGATTACCTTAAAGCATCATGTTTAGATCAGTCTACTAATAGTTATGGCCTACGAATCATGGGGTGCTCAAACTGTTCTGACCTAGGAATTCATAGCAGTATAGATCAATAAATTTCAGTTATCTGCAGTCATAATACTGGTAAGTCTTCAATATAAAAAGCGTAGATAACTCAATTAGTATTCCATATTGTCTTAAATAATGTTATTTGGATATCTATCATGGAAGTTATGCTTTGTTGACAAACAAGGTGCAGAATCTGTCAGAACAATACACTATGACAGAGACCATCAATTACAGTCTAATTACATGCTGAATATGAATTTAGTCTCTAAACAAAAGTTGTAGATAACTTAACAAGATTTTTAGATTATATTGTTTCATAATTTCCAGAGAAGTGTACTAAGTGTTATGCTCAATTTACTTAGCAGCAGAAACTGAAAACAGAACACAACTACCACAAGTAGAACATAGAATAACATGCTAGCCAATTAACATAAACAACATTCTAGGAATAATCCTAAGACTAATACCTAACTAGAGTTGTTAGAATTTCCTGCCTTCAAGGTCCTTCTTTCTTCTCGCTTTAGCTTACTCCTAAGCTCTTTTCCTCCTTCTCCAAGCTCCTTCTTCTTTCTTCTGCAAGCTCCAAGTGTACCAAGGTGTTGGTGGGTCAAGTGGATGAGGAGAGGGTGGTGGTGGTGGTGGTGATGGGAGAGGAGAGAGGATGTAAACTTGTTTTCTTTTTCTCCTTTTCTTTTCCTTTTTCTTTTCCCTTATGGTTTTCTTTTCTCCTTCAAATTTTTCATCCAAAGCCAAATCACCATGGCAAGAGCTAAGGGGGTGCCCCGTAGAGGGTTAGGTGGCATGGTTAGGTTCAAATGGCTAGGAGAATGATACATAAGAGGCTAAGGTATCATACCATAGAAATTAGGATTTGTAATTTGTGGAAAAGAAATATACACCTAATAATACCAGTAGTTATTCCGTAATACTATGCATTCCACTAAATACTACCACAATATCATTTTTAATAATGAAAAAATATTTTAAAAATATATTTATTATTATAATGATTTTAGAAAAATTAGGAAAAATGTCCAGGAATACGTAAAAATGAACGCGTATAAAATACTGCCAAAAATACCTAGTACAATAGCCGTACATACGGAAACAGGGGATTTCATCCTACCCACCTTACAATTAATTCCTTCCTCGAAATTTTGAAATAAGGTACGATGAACGATGTTTCCATATATCAAACTAAGGTATTTGTACATGGGAAATCAAAATCCAATACTCTAATAGATGGGGGTAACTATTAATACTGAATGCCTGATCATATATATGGGTCAAAAGCAATCTTAATAGGAAGAAGACATGTATACTTCAAGAAGAGCGGGAAGGATACCGGTGGTAATCTGACCAATATTTTTCGTCTCTAAAGAGGTCATAGCAAAAGCCTGATGCTCTCGGGAAGCCCAGAATGCCATGTTGAAGGCACATCTCTAAGCAGGTACGGAAATTCTACTGGAAGTTAGAGGACTCGGCAGTGGTGCTATGAGTGGCATCCTCTGTGGGGCAAGTTGAAGGGTCATTTTTTGTGTGGGCCAAGCTTCCATAGGTGATGTAGGTACGAAAGAGCTGTTCTATTGGGGACAATACTTACTACTGTGTCCAAATTCACCACATGCAATGCATCGTGTGCACATGGTTCTGCACTTCTTCTTCTTGTGACCATGTTTGCCGTAATACTGGCTGGACAACTGTTTTTGAGGAAGAGGAGGAACCCCTGACCTCTTAAACTGGATGGTCTATACGGATTGAGGAGAGTTCTCCTGCAGTACTGCTGGATGTTCCTTGGTAAACTCTAGGGTCTTCCAAATGCTCCTAAAATAAGCCACAGGCCTCCTCGCTGCTTCAAACACCGTCTCATGAGTGGGTAGGTCAAGTGTAGACATGGCCCCTCTATACTTTATGTCAAGGCCCATGCAAAAGCGACGAGCTCGAGTGGCAACAGCTGTCACTAACTCTGGAGCAAACTTGCTCAATAAGGAGAACTTCGTGCCAGAAGCATCTATACTATGGTGATCCTGGGTCAATCGCTCAAACTGTTGTCTCAGCTCATCCTTCACTGTCTCTGGTAGGAATTTGAACTCAAATCATTCCTTGAACTTATCCCATGAGAAAGGTTTGGTCAGATGTCGCTCTTTTCTGTCCAACCAATCTCGAGCCTGATGGGTCAACTATCTCCTAGCAATGTCCACCCAACCGCACTGTGGATACCCAACAGTGAGTAGATCATACTTGGTATGCCTCATCCACTTCTTAACCTCTAAAGAACTCTCATTGCCCGAGAAAAACTTCGGACGCATCTCCCTGAACTACTTGAAGCTAACAGTCTTATAAGTTTAAGCCGTAGCCAACACCTTTATCTGCTGACTCAATCTCGCCTGAACTCACAGTAAGATCTTCTCCAACAAATAATGCTCAGAGTAAGCTACCTTGGAAGAAGATGTCTGATTTCCCATATCCTTTCTATGGAAGGGAATAGAAAAATGGGCAGCATTACAAGATAAATAATTATAATGTCAGAGTATCTATATGTACCATTTGTACGCATATCGCAATGTGAGGAGACCTGCATGGGCCACCACATAAAACCATGCCATGCTCCGTTCTCCAAAATGCCTGGAAATACGTATATTCCCGGTATTTGTAGAGATATGAAGTGTAAAAAGGCCGTAGTAGTGTTCAGACTCAAGGCTTTGACCCCTTGACTCCAAACACTACTAAGCGTAAATTGGGATCACTGCTTTTTGTAGGCCACTACGACACACTGGAATAATACAAATAAATAAAATAGAAAGTGCTCCAATACAGAATATAATCCACAGACAATTACAGAGATTACAAAATATTTATTAACATAACATCATCACATGATTCCACTAAGGTGCTATTCATCATTATCACATAAACAGATGGATAAATATTGATCATCAAACACATGCTCCTTGTCTGTAAACATGGAAAATTTGCGTGGAAAGTACTACAATTTGCATACTAGCATAAATGGACAAATCAACTTAGAACAATATGCTAGAACACTACAACTTGCATACTAACATAAATAAAAAATTAACACATGACAACATTCTTGATCATTGCAACTTGTATGCTAGCTTAAATGACATATTAACATAGAACAATATGCTAGAATACTACAACTTGCATGACAAACTAGGCAGATTCAGAATTTGCTTTGAGTCTGGCCTCTGGAAAGATAAACTAATATCATGCCTTTACAGCCGTAATCTGATTTAATGTTTAATATGAAAGTCTTATATAGGTTAATAATATTTTCAGATTGTCTAAGAATGCATTATTTGGACAACTACGGAGACATTTATGACATGTAGCCCTCAGTGTGACAGAATATTCCCAAAACTAGATATACAGTTGAATATCAGCAATTATAGGCTATTTACAGTTTAAAGCGGAGGTTGGACCCAACATGAAAGTTGGAAGTAACTTAATAAGTTTTCTAGAATATCTTAAAAAATTATGTTTAGATCAGCCTACTAATAGTTATGGCCTACGAATCACGGGGTGCTCAAGCTGTCCTGACACTGGAATTCATAGTTGTATAGATCAATTAATTTCAGTAATCTGCAGTCAAAATCCTGGCAAGTCTTCAACATAAAAAATTTAGATAATTTAATTAGGATTTCATATTGTCTTAAATAATATTATTTGGATATTTAGAATGGAATTTATGATCCGTTGACTAACTAGGTGTAGAATCTGCCAAAACAAGACACTACGACAGAGACCATCAATTACAGTCTAATTACAAGCTGAATATGAATTTAGTCTCTAAAAAATTTGTAGAAAACTTAACAACCTTTTTAGATTATATTGATTCATAATTTCCAGAGAAGTATACTTACTGTTGTGCTCAATTTAATTAGCAGTAGAAACTGAAAACAGAACACAACTACCTCAACAAGTAGAACATAGAGTAACATTTCAGCCAATTAACATAAACAACATGCTAGGAACAATCCTAAGACTAACACCTAATTAGAGTTGTTAGAATTTCCTACCTTCAAGGTCCTTCTTTCTTCTAGATTTAGCTTTCTCCTAAGCTCTTTTCCTCCTTCTCCAAGCTCCTTCTTCTTTCTTCTTCAAGCTCCAAGTGTACCAAGGTGCTAGTGGGTCAAGAGGAGGATGAGATGGTGGTGGTGTTGGTGGTGGTGTTGGAGAGAGGATGAAAAACTTGTTTTCTTTTTCTCCTTTTCTTTTCCCTTAGGTTTTTCTTTTCCTTTATGTTTTTCTTTTCTCCTTTAAAATTTTTATCCAAAGCCTAATCACCATGTCAATAGATAAGGGGGTGCCAAGTGGAGGATTATGTGGCATGGTTAGGTTCAAATGGCTAGGAGAATGACACATAAGGGGCTAAGGTGTCAAACCACAGAAATTAGGATTTGTAATTTTTTGAAAATAAATAAACACCTAATAATACTAGTATCTATGCCATAATACTATGTATTCCACTAAATACTATCACATTATCATTACTAATAATGAAAAATATACTTAAAATAGATTTATTATTATAATGATTTTAGAAAAATTAGAAAAATCTCCAGAAATACGTTAAAATGTATGCGTATAAAATACGGTCAAACATACCTAGTACAATACATGGACATATGGAAACAGGGGGATTACATCCTACCCACCTTAATATAAATTCCGTCATCGTAATTTCAAAATAAGGTAGGATGGTGACGTGTGTTTATATTTCATATATTTGCGCATGTTTTCTCCCGTGTTTTCCCGTTATTTACCGCCGTCTTGTATTCATTTTCTCGTGTTTTCTTGTTTTCTTTCACTTTTCCGTTTTTTTCGTATTTTGCAGGAATTTACCTGTGTAGGGGACATAAAAAGACGATATCATGAGTCCCCAGAGCAACGGGAGGAGTCACGCATGATCCAGGGGGTCAAACGACGAAGATCGCATCTTTCAGCCCCTCACCCGACCGGTTGGTCACTTCCAACCGATCGGGTGCTGCACGCGTGTACCACCTGGAAACAAGTTGGAGCGGTCAAGAAGTCACCCGGTAGGTTCAGTGACCGGTTCAAGCGCCCCAATTCTCGGGAATTTGGAGCTGAATTCCAACCGATCGGGTGACATCTCACCCGATCGGTTCATCTGTAGCCGCATCGCCTCAAATATCGAACCGACGGCTCCACCCGCTCTCCTTAGTGACCGATTGATGCTCCCGAAGCCCGATGGCCAAAGCAACAAGCGGCTCACCCGATCGGTTGATGTTTCAACCGATCGGGTGGCCTTTTCTTCTGCTTTTGCGCGCTGCTAATGCACTCATTGAAGATCTGCAATCATTCCAGAGGGATTTTGGATGATCTCTTATTTTTCAAACGTCGGCATCGTCATTAGCTTTTCAACGATAGGTCGCATGCCCAAATCCAATTTTTCTACATTTTTCTGGAATTTTCGGAGCGCAGCTGTGTGCTGAAATTGGCAGCAGTCTGAATTTTCATTTCACCCGATCGGGTGAGTTTCCACCCGACCGGGTGAGATCATTTTCTGCCGTTTTGAGTCTCTGTTTCTGTCCACCCGATCGGGTGAACTTCCACCCGACCGGGTGGGCCGGTTTTGACAGTTCTGGACCCGAACCAGTGGGGTTTTTGAGGGGTTATATATTTGAGTTTGGGGCACGACTTGGGGGGGTTCTTCCACTATTTTTTGAGCAGCTTCCCTCCCATTTCTAGGGAGTTTTAGGTTAGATTAGATTAGGTTTTATCTTCTAATAAATCTTGTATTGGATTGAAGATTCAAACTCAAGATAAGTATTTCTTTCTCTTGTTTTCCATTATTTTATGTTGTATTTGCTTTGCTCAATGATGAATGTTTGTATGTCTTTTGTGTTGTTTATTTATATGTTTTTCATCATTGAGTAGTATTGATAAACCCTAATACGGGTTAGGGTAGGATTGATGCTTGGAAATTTACATTTTTCTTGGTTGCATGGGATGTGTTCGATGAAATGCGTCAATGGGGATTTCTAGCAATCTGGGTCCAATTCGTATGGCAACACACTAGTTGTGTTGGGGATTGGGGTCCGGTGTCTTATCCAGTCAAGATCCACTTCGATGCATTGCTAGAAATCACATTCGACCTATTTGGCCATTAGGGTTACGCGGGGGTGTTTCATTGTCATTGGCGGGAGAAATACCGCCTCTGACCGTCGGGCCAATGGGGAATAAACTTGGCGGTTGACTCCCTAGCCATAGCTCACGCCCCTAGCGTTGACATCGAGTCCTCGCGCGTGGGAACGGCTTGGACAAAATGTTGGGAGTTATCATTGTGGCCTTAATGCTCCCGGTTGCGGAAGGTGTTAATGGACATGGGAATGCCCACCGTCCAGAACCGGATAGGCCTAGCGTACTTGGCACCGACCTGAATATCGGGCCATGGACGCTAGGTACCTCCTTTTGGGGAAATGTCTCACCCTGGGTCAAGTCAAATGCCAAGTGTCATGAGTGCTCTAGCCCGTGTTAGCGGGGATTCATTTCGTGTCTTTTTCATTTCTTTCTTTTATTTCTACACTTCCACCCACATTATCCGCGTAGCTAGCACACAACCTAGGAGAGGCTAGTAGCCATCAAGCCATACACCTCCCTGAGTTCGATAAACCCGCACCCTACACTAACCGTGCACTTGCGGTAAAACGACACCGCGCCCATACCGTAAACGGGGCGCCGGTCAAGTTTTTGGCGCCGTTGCCAGGGAGGCGTTCGGTTTGATATTAGTTTAGCTTGGGTTCATTAGACTACGCATAAAAACTCAAAAAAAAATTTTAAAAGAAATTTTTCCCCCACTATTATATTATCTTTTTTTTATTCTCTTGTACTATTGACGCTCCTATCTAGTTTTCTTATTTTTGTTGTCCAGGTATCTTTGGTGTAACCATGTGGAGATCAAATTTCGTTGATCAGATGGGAGGATACAATCCTTATTCGGTTGTGGTTTGTGAGACTTGTGGGATGGCGGGGCATGTGTATTATGATTGCCCATTTATGCTCGAGAGCCTCCCCCTACACCAAGGCCAAACATTTTCCCACAACCTTAGCCCAAACACCTCCCATCCATTTTCTCAACCTTATATCCCTCCACCAACACAAGAAGAATCAAACCTCATGTCTCTCCTTGAAAGTGCCATGTTTAACCAAGGCCAAACATTACGAAACTTGATGGTACCAATCATCGAGCCTACACCGAGGAGAGGGGATGAAGGAGAGGATATACCTACTTTCATGGTTGAGACTACCAAGCCGTCGGCCACCATAGACGCATCTCATGCCGATCCCCCATTTTTCCATCACTACCACTTGGATGACGAAGCATTTTTTGATGATGATAGTGAGGATGGGGAGATTTCTCTAGGATCTGTGGGAGAGACTTCTTGTATTTATTTAGATACCCCATATGAGGCCTATGAGAGGACCAAGGTGTTTACAGAGCTTATGCATAAGGGCGAGGAGGATGTGCATGAGGACGAGGACACGATGACCACATACGAGGGGTCCGGTCCACATCCACCTCCACAGCCATCTCTGTCACAGCTTTCTCATTGGTCCGTGGTCAACCACGAGGATGTCATTCAGGACATCGGGCAGATGGTGGAGTATGAGCATATCGTCGAGGAGGATGTGCATGAGGGCTTGGATACGATGGTCCACTCCATGGAGCCCGAGTCACATCTACCTTTACCGTCGCTCTCCAATTCTTCTGCGGCTGAGCATCTACTTGAGCATATTGCCCCTATTCAGGGAGATTTTCATACTCACTCTCACTCCACTTTTGAGTCTCGCTTTTCACTTCCTATTTCTTTAGACTCGTATATATTTGACATACCATATCTCTCGCAGGACACATGATCTACTTCCCTTGAGGTATGCTGCGGTGTGTCACCACCTGGAGAGCCACTTCTCATAGAGAGCGAGGATTTGGTCGTCGATAGTACAGAGGATAGCGACCCATTCTCAGGGAGTATTCGTCACCCTTTTATTATTTTTCCATCTCATGTTGACGATTATCTCTGGGATACATTTATTTTAGGAAATAATTTCTTGCCATTGACTAATGCACCTCGTCCTTTGCAGGTCACAGGTGGACACCTACGAGGGATGCTTGGAGGTACATTGCTTGGGTCCATTGGCACACGTGGCACAGCGCTTCTAGCGGAGCCACAGAAGGAGCAGTTAGAGCAGCTACCTGCCCCACTTCAGATCTTGGATCCGCCTATGCTCAGGTGTTTCCTAATCCAGTGGTGTAAAAATTTATCGCTTTCTAGTTTAGATTTGAATAATCTCGTCTCCTCTCATTAGCGAGGGGAACGTATCTAGGATTTGCTTTTGCATCATAATAACCCACATGTCGTGCCCTTCTATCACTTCTATCGCCCACACTCCACATCCTCTTCCGAGGAGAATGATCACACCGTCTCTCCTGCATTTTGATTTCTTTCTTTTCCTTTCCGATTTTCCCCTAGCATATTTTTGCATCACATTGATCATATCATTTCGCTAGCATTGTCATGTTCAGCTTGGGGGGAATCGATTTGTGTACATGTTTTTGCGTGTCGTTGTTGTGTGTCTGTGTCTATGTGTTCTTTTGTCATGTTTTAAATCTTTTATTTGAGTGTTTCTTTTTCTTTTTTAGTTTCGTTCATGTGTTTTTCATGTTTTTCACTTTTTGCGTCGGTGCGCCCCCCATTTTCTTTGCCCTCCCGTATTTAATTCTATTGCATTGAGGGCAATGCAAGTTTCAGCTTGGGGGAGTCGCACTTCGTGCGTCATTTGTCTCTTTTTATTTTTTATTTGAGTCGTTTTTCTCCGTGTTTTTCTTTTTCTTTTTCTTTTCTTCTTTTTATCTCTTTCTCCTAGAGATGAACCCTATGATGAATTGCCACAAAATCACACACACCTAGCATGGCATCGATAATCACATTCACTAACCCTAGGATATCGAGTCCTCTTGCATTTCATGCATCGAGGGTCCACTTAGCTTTTTGTGAGTCGTGCGTCGTGCCTAGCTGTGTGGTGTGCTTCTACTTTGTGATTTTACTTTATATACCTGTCCAGAAATGACTCCTAGATTATCATGCTTCGATTTGAATATGCGGTATTTGTTTCTACTGTCTGCTTCTTTTGCATGCTATATATATATCGTATACTTCATTTCGCATGTGTCGGGATTCCACAATTAAGGACTAGGATAACCCATTTAGCCCATGCTCTAACTTGCGAGAAATATTTCCTTTGCCCAAGTGTGTAGATTCTGATTTCTTTTTTGTTTTACTTGGTGCAAATCCCCTCGTCGTGTACCGTTCTCCTACTTGGGAGAGTACACATGTATATATCCCAATATCCAAAAATCAAAAAAAAGAAAAAGAAAAGAGAAAAAAATACGTTTAGCCAAAAAACAAAAAAAATATACAAATACCCAAAACCCAAAAAAAATTCTAGTGTGAATATTTTCCTACCTATCGAGAATAAGGGGAAGGCGAGAATTTGCACCGAGTGTTCTACTCCACATCTTCTCAACCTCCATCATTTTCGAAAACACTTGGCTTAGGAACTTTTTAGCTATTATCTAGGCTATAGTGTGGTGATTTACTTAACCCTAGTTGTGGAGTCCCTGACGCATGATATGTTTCGATTCTCTCTATATTCTTATGCATGCTTGAACTATATATTCACCGCTTAATTCAATTCGAATCGATATTTGGGTCATTTCCTGGATTTGTGTATATCGAGCTTTATCGCATCGTAGATAGTGACACCGTCTGCTAGCACACGACCGCACTCACTCGCGCTTCACCGCGTGGGCCCACGGTACTTGTCTGGACTCGTATTCCTTGGTTTAGTGATGTGATTTGGTGTTTGCTTGCTTGGTGTGTCGGTTTTGATTTTGTTGGCCCTGACGGGCGATCTAGGATATAGAGTTCTCTTTTTCTCTCTTTCTCTCTATTTTCCCCCTCCGAGCTCCTACTCTCACTCGTCTTCCTCGAGGACGAGGATGAGTTTAGCTTGGAGGATTTTGACGTGCGTTTATATTTCATATATTTGCGCACGTTTTCTCCTGTGTTTTCCCGTTATTTACCGGCGTCTTGCAATCGTTTTCTCGTGTTTTCTTGTTTTCTTTCACTTTTCCGTGTTTTTCGTATTTTGCAGGAATTTATCGGTGTACGGGACATAAAATGACGATATCATGAGTCCCCAGAGCAACGGGAGGAGTCACGCGTGATCCAGGGGTTCAAACGACGAAGATCGCATCTTTCAGCCCCTCACCCGATCGGTTGGTCACTTCCAACCGATCGGGTGATGCACACGTGCACCACCCGGACACAAGTTGGAGCGGCCAAGAAGTCATCCGGTCGATTCAGTGACCGGTTCAAGCGCCCCAATTCTCGGGAATTTGGAGCTGAATTCCAACCGATCGGGTGACATCTCACCTGATCGGTTCATCTGTAGCCGCATCGCCTCAAATATCGAACCGACTGCTCCACCCGCTCTCCTCAGTGACCGGTTGAAGCTCCCGAAGCCCGATGGCCAAAGCAACAAGAGGCTCACCCGATCGGTTGATGTTTCAACCAATCGGGTGGCCTTTTCTTCCGCTTTTGCGCGCTGTTGATGTACTCATTGAAGATCTGATATCATTCCAGAGGGATTTTGGGTGATCTCGTATTTTTCAAGCATCGGCATCGTCGTTAGATTTCCAACGATAGGTCGCATGCCCAAATCCGATTTTTCTACATTTTTCTGGAATTTTCGGAGCGCAGCTGTGTGCTGAAATTGGCAGCAGTCTGAATTTTCATTTCACCCGATCGGGTGAGTATCCACCCGACCGGGTGAGATCATTTTCTGCCGTTTTGAGTCTCTGTTTCTGTCCACCCGATCGGGTGAACTTCCACCCGATTGGGTGGGCCGGTTTTGACAGTTCTGGACCCGAACCAGTGGGGTTTTTGAGGGGTTATATATTTGAGTTTGGGGGCACGACTTGGGGGGGGTTCTTCCACTATTTTTTGAGCAGCTTCCCTCCCATTTCTAGGGAGTTTTAGGTTAGATTAGATTAGGTTTTATCTTCTAATAAATCTTGTATTGGATTGAAGATTCAAACTCAAGATAAGTATTTCTTTCTCTTGTTTTCCATTATTTTGTGTTGTATTTGCTTTGCTCAATGATGAATGTTTGTATGTCTTTTGTGTTGTTTGTTTATATGTTTTTCATCATTGAGTAGTATTGATGAACCCTAATACGGGTTAGTGTAGGATTGATGCTTGGAAATTTACATTTTGCTTGGTTGCTTGGCATGTGTTCGATGAAATGCGTCAATGGGGATTTCTAGCAATCTGGGTCCAATTCGTATGGCAACACACTAGTTGTGTTGGGAATTGGGGTCAGGTGTCTTGTCCAGTCAAGATCTGCTTCGATGCAGTGCTAGAAATCACATTCGACCTATTTGGCCATTAGGGTTACGCGGGGGTGTTTCATTGTCATTGGCGAGAGAAAGACCGCCTCTGACCGTCGCGCCAAGGGGGAATAAACTTGGTGGTTGACTCCCTAGCCATAGCTCCCGCCCCTAGCGTTGACATCGAGTCCTCGCACGTGGGAACGGCTTGGACAAAATGTTGGGAGTTATCATTGTGGCCTTAATGCTCCCCGTTGCGGAAGGTGTTAATGGACATGGGAATGCCCACCGTCCGGAACCGGGTAGGCCTAGCGTACTTGGCACCGACCGGAATATCGGGCCATGGACGCTAGGTACCACCTTTTGGGGCATGTCTCACCCTGGGTCAAGTCAAATGCCAAGTGTCATGAGTGCTCTAGCCCGTGTTAGCGGGGATTCATTTCGTGTCTTTTTCATTTCTTTCTTTTATTTCTACACTTCTACCCACATTATCCGCGTAGCTAGCACACAACCTAGGCGAGGCTAGTAGCCATCAAGCCATCCACCTCCCTGAGTTCGATAAACTCGCACCCTACACTAACCATGCACTTGCGGTAAAACGACACCCCGTCCATACCATAAACGGGGCTTCGGTCAGAGGGATGTTGTTTCCATATGTCAAACTATGGTATCAGTACTGGGAAAATCAAAATTCACTACTCTAATAGATCTGGGTAACTATTAATACTGAATGACTGATCATATATATCGGTCAAAAGCAATCTTAATATGGAGATGACATGTATACTTCAAGAAGAGTGGGAAGGATACCAGTGGTAATCTGACCAGCATCTTTTGTATGTAAAGTAGTCATAGCAAAAAAGCCTGATGCTCTTTAGAAGCCCGGACTGCCCTATTAAAGGCACGTCTCTGAGTAGTTAAGGAAAGTCTACTGGAAGTTGGAGGACTCGGTCATAGTGCTGTGAGTGGCAGCCTCTGTGGAGTAGGTGGATGGGTCATCTGCTGTATAGGCCTAGCTGCCATAGGTGATGTAGGTACGAAAGCGCTGCTCTGTTGGTGACAATGCTTACTAATGTGTCTACCACATACAAAGCATTGTGTGCGTAGGGTTCTGTTGTTCCTCTTCTTGTGCCCATGTTTGCTGTAATACTGGCAGAACAACTATTTTTGATGAAGAGGAGGAACTCATGGCCTCTTATACTGGATGGTCTGTACGGATTGAAGTGAGTTCTCCTGTTGTACTACTAGACGTTCCTTGGTAGCCTTTAGGGTCTTCCCCACGCTCCTTAAATAAGCCTTATGCCTCCTTGTTGCTTCCCATACCGTTTCATGAGTGGGCAGGTCAAGTGTAGATATGACCCCTCTATACTTTGGGTCGAGGCCCATGCGAAAGCGACGAGCTCGAGTGGCATGAGATGTCACAAAATTTGGGGCAAATTTGTTCAATAGGGAGAACTCCACGTCACAACATCTATACTCCGGTTATCCTGAGTATAGCACTCAAACCATTATCTCAGCCCATCCATCAATGTATCTGGGAGGAACTTGACCGTAAATTATTCCTTGAGCATCTCCCATGAAACAGGCTTGGTCAGATGTCGCTCTTCTCCGTTCTACCAATCTCGAGCCTGATGGGTCAACTGTCTCCGAGCAGCGTCCACCCAATCGTCATGTGGATACCCAACTACGAGTAGATTATCCTCGGTATGCCTGAGCCACTCCTCAACATCTAAAGAACTCTCATTGCCCGAGAAAAACTTCGGACACATCTCCCTGAAGTGCTTGAAGCTAACAGTCTTATGGGTCTGAGCCTTAGCCAATATCTCTGTCTGCTGACTCAAACAATCATAAATTTCCAGTAAGATCTTCTCCAATATGGAAGGCTCGGGGTGAGCCACCTCAGAAGAAGATATCCCATTTTCTGTATCCATTCTGCAGAAGGGAACAGAACAATAGGGATCAGGACAAGATAAATGATAATAATGTCAGAGCATCTATCTATACCATATGTACGCATATCGCAGTGTAAGGATACCTACATGGGCCACCACATAAAATCATGTCACGCCCCATTCTCCAAAATACACAGAAATACGTATATTCCTGATACTCATAGAGATACAAAGTGTAACAAGGCTGCATTAGTATTCGGACACAAGGCTTTGACCCTTTAACTATAAATACTACTAAGCGTAATTTGGAATGACTAAAAATTCTTTTCGCATGCCACTGCGACACACTGGAATAGTATAAATAAACAAAATAGACCGTGCTCCAACAAAGAATATAATCCACATACAATTGCAGAGATTACAAAACATTTATTCATCATAAAGAACATTGCATGATTCCATTAAGGTGCTATTCATCATCATCACATAACCACATGGAGAAATATAGATCATCAAACACATGATCTTTGTCTTTAAACATGGCAAATTTGCAAGGAAAGAACTACAATTTGCATACTAGCATAAATGGACAAATCAACATAAAACAACATGCTAGAACACTACAACTTGCATGCTAGCATAAATAACAAATTAACATAGAACAACATGCGAGATCATTACAACTTGTATGCTGGCTTAAATGACAAATTAACATAGAACAATATGCTAGAACACTCCATCTTGCTTGATAAACTAGGCAGATTCAGAATTTGCTCTAAGTCTGGCCTCTGGAAAGATAAACTACTATCAGACATTTACAGCCATAATTTATTTTAAGTTTCAACATAAAATTTATAGATAGGTTAATAATCTTTTCAGATTGTCTATGTAACGACCAGTTCTTATCATTACGTTATATCCGTACTTTCCCTCGTGTATATTTTTTTCCCGTATCCGTAGTTGGACGTATCTGACCCGTACCGGTATCTGCTGCTAGCCTTATACGTACTAGTTATTTTATTATTAACTTTAACATTGTTTTATTATTAAACTTAAAACAATTGCTTTAATGCTCATTTCAAAATTGTATTTTAGAATTCGAATTTCAAAATTTAAATTTGAATTTAAAACTTTTAAAATGTGTAAAATACTTTCCATGTTAAATCTCTTTTAAACCTACTAATTTCCCTTCAAAAAAACTTCCTATATTAGACCAATTTAAACCCATTATTAATTAAATTTATTAGCCCTTATTTCCCTTCATCAAATCTATTAAATTCAAATCTTTTCCTTAATAGCCTAGCCCGCGTTTTGATTTCCCCTTCGGTCGAACAGCTCTTCACACACACAGCCTTTAATCACAATAAATTATATTAAAACCCCAGCTTTCAACGTACTGTACGTTGCTAGACCCCCCACCTATCATGTAAATCCTTAGGCCATTAAACCCTAGGGCAACCCTATTATTCTTATTATATAAGCCTAGGTTTATTTTCGTTTTCTCCCCAACTCACAGCAACTCTACATTTCCTATAAGAACATAGGCTACTTCTTACTTCACCCTACTACACTAGCAGCTAACCTATAATATTAATATTAAAATAAAACCTAGGCCTACATCACCCTACCCCCCATTCTCTTCTCCACGCAACACATCACACCCGGCCTCCTGGCCGTTCGTCATCCCCGAAACCGCCTCCCTCAGCCTCTCGACAATCCAACCCGCAACTACTTCCTCCGCCATCCTCCCTCATCTGCACAGCGCCGCCACCCACGTCGTTCGCCTCCTCCGAGCAACCGCAACTCCGACGGCCGACCGCCCTCGTCAACACCTCCGACCATCGCCGCTTCGACTCCGACGTCCGACTTGCCCGCTCCCCCCTGTTCCACCTCGAAATAGAGGAGCCCCGCCTGCCTCCGATTCCCCGAATCCCCTCCCATGTCTCATCTCATTTCCTCTGCTTCGAGCAGAGGAACTCAACCCGTGAGCATCCCCTCGTGTTTGGTCGCCTCCGACCGTCAACCCCGGTAACCCCGAGAGGCCAGCGCCACCCTCCCCTTGCGCAACCGCCCGCACCGCCTCGCCGCAGATCCCTGCTTCCCTCGCTGCTCTGAACCATCTCCTCCCACCTCCTGTCGCACCGAACTACCCCCAAGTCTTCTACCTGCCATCCGGTGCCTCGAGGCTTCGACTTCGCCATCCCGAAGTCCGATCTCGCGGCCTCCCTTCATCACCGGTGCTTCCAACCACACCGCGCCGTGGACTCGCCTCCGACTTCAGCTCCTCCCACCGCCCACGGTAGCCGCACGTCCTCTTTCCAGCGGCCACCTTGCCTCTTGCCCTGTTCTCTCTTCCCACTGGCCGCTCAAGCTCCGGTGAACTCGACACGCACGCCAACCTTCGACCCCACCTTCGCCGTGCCTCCTTTTGGCCAGCGCCGTCGGACCCGACACCGCCTGAGACCCCTGCCCTCTTCGCAACTCGCCTAAGCGAACACCACGCTACCCGCCTGCAGGCCAACGTCATGGAGAACCACGCACAAGAACAACGAGCGCCTACATGATTGAACAGTAAGATTTATTCTTATTACACTATATTTAGTATCACACATGGATGCAGTACATTATTTGGCATCCTAGTTTAATGGTATATGTGAATGAGATGGATATATGTAGCGTATTTATTAGTGGTAGTGGCTGATAATGCAGTAACAGTGTATATAGTCCATCTTATATAAGATAGTACGATTTGTCTCTTTTATGATGTTGGTTATCAGTCTATAAAAGTCAGATTATATAACAATGGGTTCCATAGGGCAAGTTTAATAGTATTGGTTGGGGACTATTAGCTTAATATTATAAATTCGTTGATGCAGATGAACCGTGTATATCTTTACGATCATCTGGTCACCCGACTCCAATTACAGGCAAGTATATACTATTGCAAGTATTTACCATCCGCTAGTATATTATTTTCTACCAATTTTCAAAAGCACAAGTTTTTATCATCTGCAAGTACTATTATCTACAACTTTAAATGATAACAAATGTTTTTCTATAAACGGGCACTCTCGTTGCTGTTGTATTATTCTTGTGATAACTTATTTTCGAACCACCTTTATAAATTGTGATGGTTGGCCTTCGGGCATGTTATGGACTTGTGTGCCTTTAGGCAACTACGGACTATTGGGCCTTCGGGCAATTACAGATTATTGGGCCTTCGGGCAATTACGGATATTGGGCCCGCGGGGCATTTACGGAATGTTTGCCACTCGGCTAACATTGAACTACGGTTTGACTTATGGACACTTGGGTGGGGTAGTCTAGTGTAGTAGAGGCTGGAAAGCTGGATTGCACTCTATTGGTGAACTTGACCGACACCTGGTCGGGTCGGTGAGTATAGAGTCACGGGTAGCCCCCGTTGACTTGGGTGTGATGCTGGTCACCTCCCCCTCAGACACTGGGCTTTGTCACTAGATAGGAGATTGATTGACTGATTGATGCACCCCTTTTTACCTATGTTGATGCTATAGAGTAACCTGCTAAAATCATTGCCATGATTAATTATTGCTGTACACACTACACCGTCACGACTATTGCTGTGCACACTACGCTTGTCACTACTTTTGATGTGCACACTACGCTTGTCACTACTTTTGCTGTACACACTACACTTGTCACTACTTTTGCTGTGCACACTACACTTGCCATGCTACTTACTTTATGCACTACACCTTGATGTGTTTGCTACTCGCACACTGCACTTCGCCTGCTCACTACTTTGCACATTACACATTGCTTACGCTCACATGTGCCCTTCTGATGCTATGTTTCAACTTGTTGAAATGATATTGTGCTTCTCATCCCCTCAAGTTTTGAAAACTATATTATCACCTTGCCGAGGGTCATTTTTATTACTAATGTTTTTAAATCTTGCCGAGCGACCCTCGCTGACGTATATTTCCTTGTCTGTGAAATATACGTTAGGTTTTGAGCAGAGTTCACAGTGAAGTTCACTTGGAGATTGAAGAAGGTGACCAAGAGAACCAAGAGCACGAGATCCACTACTGAAGACGACGGACACTGCGCAGCCTGCTGAAGCTTTAATAATTGTTGTTGTAATTTCTTTGTAACTGTTGTAATGGCCATGCTAGGCCTTTTAATTTTTGTGTACATGTAATCTGGAAAAGTGAAAGTATAATGATGACATTATTTTGTTGTTCCGAATATTCGCAAGCAAGAACCTGCCAAAGTAGTCATACACAGACGCTTATTGGGTTGGGGCCTCACCGCTCCAGCCCAAGCGGGCCCGCTCATGTCCTCGCTCCTAAGTATAATGGGAATCGGGGCGTGACAGTCTAAGAATTCATAATTTGGACAACTATGGAGACAGTTATGACCTGTACCCCCACAGGGTGACAAAATCGGCCAATATTAGACATATATTTGAATATTAGCAATTATAGGCTATTTACAGTTTAAAGAAGAGGTTGGACCATACATGAAAGTTGGAGGTAATTTAATAATCTTTCTAGATTAACTTAAAGAATCATGTTTAGATCAGTCTACTAATAGTTATGGCCTACGAATCATGGGGTGCTCAAACTGTCCTGACACTGGAATTCATAGCAGATAGATCAATTAATTTTTGACATCTGTAGTCATAATCGTGGCAAGTCTTCAACTTAAAAAGTGTAGATAATTCAGTTAGGATTCCATACTGTCTTAAACATGTTATTTGTGTTGGATCTGGATCGTAGCCTAGAGGGGGGGGTGAATAGGCTAATAAAAATTCACGTGCAACCCACGAGAAATCACACGCAGTTATAGGAACATGCAGGTTAATAAAATAGCAATCACAGAATACACACAGATATATCCTGGTTCAGTCGTCCCCACGACCTACTCCAGCCCCCGAAAGCAAATACTAGATAGATATGTAATCCTGTACAGCTACAATGAGTCAAGATTCCAAATCTACTCTCACCTAGCTTGTACGCACACCACGTGCTCTACACTCTCAATCTAGTTAGATGCTCTCCCTCCGTGACGACTCCCAAAGTCGTCAGGTCCCCAAAAAGTAACACAGAATGTGGTAAAGTTTTCCCTATAGAGATCGCTACACCAATACAAAGATAAATAAATAGAGTTTTAGAAATGCTCAGTAATGGTGTGTCGTCTCTGTCGTTCAGCACGTGGTCAGATCAATCTGACAAGTAGTAATCTCTGATGTCCCCTCAATAGTTCGGCTCCCCCTCTCGATAAAACTTACGGCAGTTGTGGATATCAAAATTGCGGCTTCCTACAGTTCCCAAAGCTTGCGGCTCCTTAGAAAATAATTTTGACTATGTTTCTTTTGGTCTTAGGGTCTTTCAAAAGGTAGAGAAAATTCGGCCTGCACATAGATACCAATTTCGTTCCCTCACAAAAAATCAGAGAGGAGCTTTCGTTTTGGTGTCCTGCGATTCTACAAACAAAGAACACCAAGTTGTGAAGATAGAAATTAAAACATGCAGTACAAGAACTTTGAATATCTCCCCTTTTTGTGCCCTCTTGAGCTTGTAGCCGCAGGAATTATTGAACCCAAATCTGTGTTTTGGTCGGTGAAGTTTGTATTTGATTGGGTCTTCCACACAAAAATTTTTGACTGAATTCTTTTTAGTTCCCTGAGTATACAAAACAACAAAGAGATGATTTACTTTTAATTAAAAACAAAGTGAATGCACTTACCTTTGATTTCTCTTTGTTTGAATGGCAGCACATGATCTGGATGCACTAACTGAGCCGGCCTCTTGCTCTTAAGAAAAAAAATGTTTGTTTGTGACAATTAATCAAGCAAAGAACATGCTGCCCAAAAAAAGGTGAATCAAGCAACGAATCAAGCAAGCAATGACTTTTTGTGCGGCTGTTGAAATAAAGCAATGAATATTTTTTTCTCTCCCCAATCAAACTTGCGCACTTCTCTCTCTTTACAAAAAATGGCAGACTTTTTGATGGTGGCGCTCTGTGTGTGTTTTTAATTACAACACAGATTTTGGCATTGGCTCTGTTTGATGATTTTCATGCCCTCAAAGATTGCGGCTGTTGTCTTAGGCTATGTTTGGTTGCAAGGAAAATGAAAGAAAGAGAAAGAAAAGGGTTGGGAATGTAAATTTCATTGGTTTGGTTGGGAAGAAAAGTTAAAGGAAAGAGAAAGAGGGGGAAAATGAAAGAAAAAAAGCTAAACATCTTTTCTCCCCAATTTTCTCTCCCAAATCGAGAGGAAAACCTTTTCTCTCCAAAAAATTTCCCCTCCTTTTCTTCGACGTTTTTTGCGACAAATCGAGAGGAACGACATTCTTCATCGCTCGACGCTCGCTCTCCTTCTCATTCATCTCTCGACATCTTCAATCGCTCGTTCTCGTTCTCAATCGCTCGCTCACGCCCTTCAGTGGTCACCGCTCGTCGCTCCGTCGATCTCTCGCGTCCGATCTTCATGGATCATCCTCCTCCAGCGGTCACAGCTCCGTCGCTCCGTCGATCATCATCCTCCACCCGATATCCTTGATCCTCATCTCTCGTTTCTTTCTCGTTTCTTCTTCTCTTTTTCTAAGATGCCCTAGATTTTCTCATAATTGCAGGTTGATTGCGGATGAGGATATTCAAGTGCTCGAATCTAGAGTGAGTCCTTCTCTTTTAAGACATGGGTTCTCAAATTTTTGCTAGATTTACTATATATTTTGTTGCTTATGGAAATTTGTTGTTGGGTAATGTAAATTTGTTGTTGGGTTCTGAAATTTTTTTGGTATTGTTTTTATGTTCCCTCAGTCACTCATAATCTTATGTTCATTGTAAATTTATATCCACTTTAATATCAAATACTGAGGAATCTATTACTGAGGTTGTATATCACTGTAATCGGCTTCTTATTTTGAATATTATCATACTAGTTTGCATTTTGTGTTCAGCATATTTATTTCCTTTCAGAAATATCAGGTCACAATATCAACGCTGAGTGGATAAGATAGTAAGTTGGGTGAAAAAATATTATGAAAATTGATTCATTTGTTAGTTGTAGGAGGTAAGAGAGAAGACTCTGTTTCTCTCTTAAAATCTATGGTTCAGTCCCTGAGTAATTCTCCTATCATATACATGGCAGCTTTCATGTCCTTTACACAATTCATATTTACGTGAATGTGTAGCTTATATGTTATACATGAATGTGTAGCTTAGGTATTCTCAATATGATTGAATTCCTTTATAACTATGATTTTGTTTGAAGAATATCCCAAATATATTATTAAGGCAATGTCCTTTTTACTGTCATGGGTATGTAAGCAAATAAGCAATTTAGACAGCATCAACAAAATTTAAACATGATATCTGAACATGAGAAGTTTTTATTTTGGTACTAGGACAATTAGAATTATGGTATGGGTCTTTGATAAGAGCTACTGATAAGACAACGAGTATAACTAGTATTAGGGTAGAATGCTTATACATGGAGATCTCAAGGGTTTGTCTACTTATATGTTATACATGAATGTGTATCTTAGGTATTCTCAATATGATTGAATTCCTTTATAACTATGATTTTGTTTGAAGAATATCCCAAATATATTATTCAGGCAATGTCCTTTGTAATTTGAAATACAAATACTTTGATACAAACACTTGTTTAATTTGTTGTTAAAGAGGTGGCATCCTCTTGTTTCAATTCCCTCTCATGCATTTTGCAGGAGTTTCAATTTCAGTTCTCTGAGAATTAAAAAGAGCTGGTAGCTCCTTTTATAGCTTCTGTTGATTTCTGATGCAACTGTTAAATGTAGCTATAGTACAATGAATTTGCACACAGATGCCAGTTGCTGGGTTAAAAAGCTGAAGTTGATAAAGTTGCTGTTAAAATGGAGGAAATTGGTGCCTGATTTAGTGCATATCAATTTTCCTGGCAGTAAAAAGTGGCAGTCTTGAGTATCAGCCTCCAATTTTTCCAAGGGAAGAGATTAATTTTTAATTAGTAGCAATGTCCTAATGCTACTGTAGCATTCAGCTTGTTAGCCTACGAAGCAAGATATAAATGAAATCCTCGTTCAATTCTTCCACGAAAACAACTTGAGATAAAAAGATAACTTGTTTATCTTTTTATTTTATTTTTTTCACTTTTGCTTTGTTTAGTGTAGATGACATGATCAACTTATGATATTATCATCATTTTCTCAGTTAGATTAGTATTTATGTATCAAAAGAAGAAGAAGAAAAATTATCTTTCAAAGCTAGTGTAAGACACTTTACCCTTTTGAACATAGAAAAGACAAATCCAATTTCAGTATGTGATCTATCACAGGCAATATGCATCAACAACTGATTTTACAGACATTTTTAGGTAAATGGGGAGAAGCGTAGGATCTATTATTTATAGTTTCATCATGTTCTTGGTTGTGGTGTTGTTGGTTTACTTGTTGATTGTGGATTTGTTTTAATTAGGGTAATGCTTAATGAAAGTTTATGTTATTTTATACTTAATACTACCCAAATTACTTGTTTTTTCCAAGATTAAATTTATTTCAATTTTAATAGAGTCAAGCTTTAGTTCAACTTTATGCTGCTTTATCCTCAATTCCTAGGCAAGTGAAGAAGACAAGCGTGCGATAAAGTCGAAGAAGATTAAACGTGCAGTAGGAACCATGATTGTATATGCTACTTATGCAGTCGCTAAGGCAACAGTCGTATGTCAAGTGGAGCAAGTAAATAGTTCAATCTTAGCACAACGGGATGACCATAGAAGTTTACTTATGGAACGACTCACACGACTTAATGATACAGATTGCCGAGAACAGTTGTGCATGGGGGTTGATACTTTTGGTAGGTTATGTTTGTTATTTTGAGAGACAGGTCGTCTTCATGATACAGTGTGTAGCTCAGTAGAGGAACAAGTTGCTAAGTTTCTCCAAATTCTTTCCCATAACTAGAAGAATCGGGTAGTCAAATTTTACTTCATGCGTTCTGGTGAGACTGTTAGTCGTCATTTTCACAATGTTTAGAAAGCATTAATATCACTTGAAGACCAATTTCTAAAGCAACCAGATGGCTCCGAAATTCCATTGGAAATCCAAACAAATCAAAGATTTTGGCCTTATTTTAAGGTAGTATTATAGAATATTTACTTAATATTATGTATGCTTAATTGATATTGCTAATAGCATTGTAAATATTTATTGAATTGTGTTGGTGCAATTGATGGGTCTCATTTCCGCGTGAAAGTGGCAAAAGAAGATGTGAAGAGATATCGAGGCCGAAAAGACTTTCCAACTCAAAATGTAATGGCTGTTTGCACCTTTGACCTAAAGTTCACGTATGTCTTGACTGATTAGGAAGGCTCAGCCTCAGATTCTAGAATACTGAATAATGCGTTGTTACGTCAAGACAAAATATTTGTTCCTCAAGGTAACAACTAAATGCTACCATGCAATGAGTCAATCCACATCAAAAATAATTTTATACTTTAGACATACTAACTCTTCTATTTATTTACTTTAGGTAAATATTACCTAGCAGATGCAGGATTCATGTTACGATCGGGATTTCTCACACCGTTTCGTGGAACATGGTATCACCTTAAGGAGTATTCAACGCGACAACCTGAAAATGCTCGTGAGGTGTACAACCATCGACATTCATCCTTGCGAAATGCAATAGAACGCGCTTTTGGAGTATTGAAGAAGAGATTTCCAATCTTGGGCAGTGGAACTGTCACGCCCCACTTCCCAAAAGTACAGAGGCGAAGCGTGACTAAGGCCCGCTTAGGCCGGAGCTGAGAGCTCAGACCCAATAAGCGTCTGTGGTATTCCAAAAATAGGAACAGGTCCATGCAAGTTAGTACGGAACAATAAAAGTACTGAAAGGAAAGAGCATATCATTTTATTCCAAAATATTCATCCAAAGTACTGAGAGTCTAAAACGCCCGAAGGGCTACAACTGCAGAAAAGAAAACTACTGGTGCAAGCACCCAACCTAGACAGGAAAACAAAAGGTGCTACGCACCCAATCTAAACTGGAACAGAAACTCCGGAACAGCAACAAGAGGCCTCTAACTCTGGTCCTCCTCTGGATTGTACTCAGGATCAGTATCCTCCAGCTCCACGTCTGCTGACAAGTCCACCTCGTCGACGTACTCTGGCTCAACACCTGACGTACAGCACCAAAAGAAGGAACTGTACGTCAGGTAAGGTCTACAAAGGGGGTTAGACCAAACTGCAAGTTTACCGACTATTTAACAATGGTTTACTGGTTGATTAGCATGCTGAGGTTATAACAGAGGAACAAAAGAAAGTAAACGCAGCAGGAAAGTAAAACATGAAAAGTAGTAGTCGTAGCGTGTGCTACCAAACTACGGGACTAACCTAACGGTGTCAAGACAAATCAGGACATGGCGGTACAAGACAAGACAAGTGTGACACGAAAGGGTTCACGCCTTATGGTTCGAGGGGGATCAGACCCTCTTACCATGCGCACGCTCAACCCTACCCCAAACCCAAGTATTCAAGACATGACAAGACAAGGGATCACTCGCTCTAGCTTGGCGAGTGCCCTATTGCCCTCTGGGCTGTGTATCAAGACAAGGGATCACTCGGAGAGTGCCCTATTACCCTCTGGGCTGTGTATCAAGACAAGGGATCACTCGGAGAGTGCCCTATTGCCCTCTGGGCTGTGTATCAAGACAAGGGATCACTCGGAGAGTGCCCTATTGCCCTCTGGGCTGTGCAAGACGGGACAGGACGTGACAAGACAGGAAAGGTTATTCTAGGGTGTCCACACGCACGCACACACAAGATAGTCATACGATGTCAAAAGTTGTTGTTGTTGGGCTCAGACTTTGTCGTCAAGTCTGAGCCGTCACGGGACGTCCCGGACGCTATCATTTCACGTCCGGTTCTCTTTGTTCACAGTTAACAGTTCTAACAAACTAAGGCCAAAGCACGGCCAAAAGTGCAAGTGAATACACTTGCCTGTGATGGCGAGTGCGTTGTCCATCCGGTGCGTCTCGTCCAGTCGTCGCGTCCGCGGTAGTCCATCTGAAACAGGTCACGGCGACGGTGTCAGGTCGCGATTTTCGATAATTCCTATTTAGGTTCGTTTCTAGGTTGGACGTGGCTACCCTAACAGTCACAAGTCAAGATGTCCGTTCAGCCTATCCGACGATTCTATCCTATGTGCACAGTCAAAAAGTCCGATCGTCGATCTACGGTTCCACATCGTTTTAAGAGAGCAGAAAGTAAATTTAATGTGTTAAGTTGCCGATTTTAGTTAGGGTTCAGCTTTCGCTACGGGTGGGTTGCGCTACGAGTTTCGGGAAAACCAACCTCTCAGGTGTCTGGAGTAGTGTGGACATAGTGTCTGAGCGGCAGGGGTTCTACGGCGTCAACAACGTCTCTACTACGGGTAGCGTAGTGAGACTCGTCCGGGCAGCGAGCACGGTCAATCCAACTGTAAAACAACGAATATCGGTGCGTAACGGCGACGAAAACTCCGTTGGAACGTAAGTCCACGGGCGTTCGGCCTAGAAGCTGTCGCGGGGTCTCGTGCAGCGGCATGGGGGTTCCGTACGACGGCTGCAGGCGGCACAGTGGCGGAAGGCTGTGAAGGGCGGCCGTGCGCGCTGGGGGTCAGCCGCATCGACGGCTGCTCGCAAGGGAGATGCGGCGAGTGGTGCCGAGAGGGGGCCGGAGGCTGAGATGAGCTAAGGCGGCACGTGGAGAGCGGAAGGCGGCGTCGAAAGAGCGCAGCAGTGGCGCGGGGGCGTCGCTGCGGGGCGGAGCGCGGCGGAGGACGGTCGCGGGGGTGAACGACGGCCAGAGGCGGCTTCGGGCGGCAGCCTCGCTGAGAATCGCGGTGGCCACGGTGCTGCACGGGGAGAGCGAGGGTGAGGGTGAGGGGATCTGCGGAGGCGTGCGGGGTCACCGGCGTAAGAGAGAATGCAGCGGCAGCGGGCGAAAGCCGTGGAGGCGGGGGCCGGCGTCGGATCGCGTCGGGGGCGACGGGCTGTTGGCTGAGGGAGAGGGGATCACGGCGGAGGAAGGGGATCCATGATGGGGGCGATGGGAGAGCGTGGGCGGCACAGCAGTGGGTCTCGCCGTGGATGCGAGGGGCATGCGTCGCGGGGAGGCGCGACGGCGATCATCGGAGGGCGCCGGGGATGATCGCGAGGGCGGATCGCCGGAGGGTGCGGGTGATGATCGTGAGGGAGAGAGAGATAGGGGCCGGCGGCTGAGTAATTTTTAGGGTTAGGGTAAAGTTAGGGTTAGGGATTTTATGATAATACTTAAATGCTAAATAGACAAAAGTTTAGGGTTAAATAGTTGAGGGGCAAGGGGTAGTGGGTGTACAGGTTGGGGTATGTCTAGAGGAGGTTAGAGAAACAGTTTAGGAAATATTCAAAACGATTTAAATAAGATATTTAGCCAGATTTGGCTAACAATTCGAATTTGAACTGATTGGGGAGATCGACGGTCGAGGTTATTCCGGATGATATCTCTCAAACCGGGCGTCAGAAAAATAATCCGAAAATACCAGGGCGATCGTGGAGACGAGACGCACAGATCTATGGAGCCCGATCGTGTGTAACGCCTACCAAGAATTTACGTAAAATTGGAAACGGTGTTTTGAGTCAAATGACTAAAACGCCCCTATCGTTCAAAGTCTTTTTGCGAGAAAACGAGCCATGAAACGACGTTCCCAGAAATTACTTTAAAATTCTACACTCCCAAACGAACACAACGGCATATCACATCGCATATTTCGGAAACCAGAAATAGCCAAATAAAATACGTGCACGATAAAGCACGTGCACGTAGAAAATTCATAAGGTCAGAAAGCGACCGTTACATTCTACCCCACTAAAATAAAGATGCAGTCCTCGGAATCAACAACTCTAATCAGTAAACAGGAAAGGATAACGCTCTCTCATCTCCTCTTCGCGCTCCCAAGTGGACTCTCCAGGCGATCCGTGACGCCACATCACTCTCACCAGGTCGACTACCTTATTCCTCAATTGCTTCTGTCGACGGTCCAAAATCTGCACAGGCTGCTGGTCATAGGTCAGGTCCGGACAGACCGTGATCTCAGAGAAATCAACAGTGTGCGACAGATCACTGACATACCGACGTAAATGGGATACGTGGAATACGTCGTGAACTCCCTCCAATGATGGTGGCAGAGTAAGGCGGTAGGCCACTGCTCCCACACGCTCCAGCACATCAAATGGTCCAATATATCTCGGACTCAGCTTTCCCTTCTTCCCGAAACGAATAACTCCGCGGTTCGGAGAAATTTTCAGGAAGACGTGATCTCCAGGCTGAAACTCCAAAGGTCTCCTCTTGGCATCTGCCCAATGCTTGAAGCGATCCTGTGCAACTCTAAGCTTCTCCCTGATGTCCCTCACGACATCCACAGCTTCTACTATCATCTCCGGACCCAACAGCTCCCGATCTCCAATGTCATCCCAGCTCAGTGGCGATCGACATTTCCTCCCATATAAGGCAGCAAACGGCGCCATGCCAATGCTCGCTTGGTAGCTGTTGTTATACGAGAACTCCACCAAGTGAAGATGGTCCTCCCAAGATCCTTTCAAATCGAGCGTACAAGCTCGCAGCATATCCTCCCGTATCTGAATAGTCCGCTCGGACTGGCCATCGGTCTGAGGGTGGTACGTCGTGCTGAAACTCAGACGCGTACCCAGATTCTCCTGCAGACTTCTCCAGAACAGAGATGTGAACCTCGAGTCTCTGTCAGACACGATGCTCATGGGGACTCCGTGTAAGCGTACGATCTCCTGCACGTACACGGTCTACGTCACAACTATTTCCAAGAGGAACGATTAAAAGAGGAGAAAAACGAAATTTTACCTCCAGATATTTCCTCGCTAAGACTTCCGTAGACTAGCCCGCTCGGAAGGGGATGAAATGCGCAGACTTAGTCAACCGATCAACAATTACCCAGACTGCGTCGTTCTGTTTCGGGGTCCGAGGCAAACCAGTCACGAAATCCATCGTAATAGGTTGCCACTTCCACTCCAGAATAGGAAGAGGTTATAGCAATCCAGCCGTATGATGGTGCTCAGCCTTCACCTGTTGGCATATCAAATGCTTGGCAACGCTCCGAGCCACACTCCTCTTCATGCCAATCCACCAGTAATTCAGACGGAGGTCCTTATACATCTTGGTGCCACCAGGATGTATAGAATATGGCGTGCTATGAGCCTTGCTCAGAAGCTCCTCACGAACATTGCCTGCAGGTACGCAGGTCTGCTGCCGTACCGCAGCGAACCATCCTCATGAATTACGAACTCCGTCCGTAGTCCAGTTTCAACCTGCCTCCTGATCCACTGTAGCTTCAGATCTCTTACCTGTGCTGCCTTGATCCGATCCACGATCGTGGACTGAATCTGCAAATTCATGAATGAATGAACCACACCAGGTAGGACGACCTCTAAATCCATCTCTTTCAACTCCTGATGAATCCTCCTGTCGGCGGTATGCATCATCGCGGTAGGAAGTATACTCAAAGCATCTGGCACTACATTCACCTTCCATGGGTGATACTGCAAGTCTATTTCATAGTCAGCAATGAGCTCCAACCATCGTCTCTGACGCATGTTGAGCTCCTTCTGGGTAAAGATGTACTTCAAGCTTTTGTGATTGGTGAAAATCTTCACGCTCTCACTCAGCAAGAAGTGCCTCTAGATCTTCAGTGCAAATATCACCGCTGCCAACTCCAGGTCGTGCGTCGGGTAATTCTTCTCATGAGTCCTCAACTGACGAGAGGCGTACGTGACCACATGGCCATGCTGATGCAACACGCATCCAAGGCCCTTCCCTGATGCATCACAATATACCTCAAAGCCTCCGCTCCAATCCGGTACAACCAAAACCGGTGCCGTGGTCAATCTCGCCTTCAAAATACTGAAGGCCTCCTCACAAGCATCAGACCAATGGAACTCCACATCCTTCCTCGTCAGCCTCGTCATCGGCTCTGTAATCTTCGAGAAATCCTTGATGAACCACCGATAATAGCCTGCTAAACCAAGAAAGCCCCTGATGTCTGACGCTGACTGCGGAGTCGGCCAATCTCGAACTGCTCTGACCTTCTTCGGATCTATAGATATGCCATCACCGGACACCACGTGTCCCAGGAACGTGACTCTGTCCAGCTAGAACTCACACTTACTATACTTGGCATATAGCTTATGTCGCCTCAGCATCTCCAGCACAGTCCTCAGATGACAGCTGTGCTCCTCCTCAGACTTCGAGTAAATAAGAATGTCATCTATGAAAATAACGACAAACTTATCTAGGAAGTCGTAGAATATCAAATTCATTAAATTCATGAACACAGCTGGAGCATTGGTTATGCCGAAGGGCATAACCACGAACTCATAATGTCTGTACTTCGTCCGGAAAGCTGTCTTCGAAATATCATCCTTCTTCACCTTTAGCTGGTGGTATCCGCTCCTCAAGTCCAACTTCGAGAAAACTCTTGAACCTCCTAGCTGATCAAAAATATCGTCGATGTGTGGCAGCGGATACTTATTCTTCACGGTGACAGCATTCAGCCCTCGATAGTCTACGCACATCCTGCGGGAGCCATCCTTCTTCTTCACGAGCAAAACGGGTGCACCCCACGGTGACACACTAGGGTGGATGAAACCCTTCTACAACAATTCATCTAACTGCTTCCGTAGCTCCTCAAGCTCAGCAGGAGCCATTCGATATGGCGCCTTCGATATCGGCTGCGCTCCCGGCATAAGATTAATACCAAATTCTAGAGCTCGATCGGGTGGAAAACCCGAGATATCCTCTAGGAAGACGTCGTCAAAGTCTCTGATGACTGCAGGTCGCTCCATCTCCATCTCCATCTGCATAGCTGCAACAATCGGCACTTCCGACTTGGCCCGATATCTGATTGGCCCAAGCGACTCATCTCTGCTACGGAACTCGAACTCCGGATGGCCTGGAATCCTGAATAACACCCTCTTGCTGTGACAATCGATCGAGGCGTGGAAATCTCCCAACCAATCGATGCCAAGAACGACATCGAAATGTGGCAGGTCATGGACAATGAAATTTGTGAAAAGCTCGTGTCCACTGACCACCAATGGAATCGATCGGCAACCCAAGTTCACTGTCACCACTCCGTTCCCTGTGGTGATGTCCCAACACTTAGGGAGTGTATGGGTGGGAATGGAGTGGCTTGTTACAAATCTCCGGGATATGATGCACATGGATACACCGGAGTCGAACAAGGCCAAGGCCGGGTGAGAGGACACTAGAATGGTGCCTAAGGTATAAAAGAACTACGGTCAAACCAAGCTACTCTAACAAACAAGTCGAGCAATCAACACTAACAATAAGATCTAAACTATGAAATGAAAGACTATGCTTAAAGAGTTACCTACAATAACTCCATCCAGCTCCTCAGTCTCAACATCGGTCATGGTGTATGCCGGCCTCTGGGGTTGCGCTGCTCGCTGAAACATCTACCTCTGTGGCACCAAGGGTGGTCCACGAACAGCAGGTCCTCTCTGGACTGGGGCAGGCGCTCTCATCTGCAGCGGGGCTGGCACTCCAATAATAGCATTACGGGCTCTCAGACAACCCTTCGCAGCATGCGAGGCATCTCCACAAACTAAGCACAGTCCAAACTTCCTCCTACAGTTGACCTGAACATGTCCTGGCTTGTCGCAGAAGTGACACGGACCCTTGTTCTGATTCTGCACTGGCGATCCAGGCCTCTTCAATGGCACCGGCTGAACTGGCCTCATCGTCGGCCTAGCAGGTGGCCGGTACTGCTCCATAGGACGCTTCCCTCTATCAGCTGAAGGGTCAGGTAGACGCGATATAATCTCATGATTCTTCGCAGCATCTAGCACAGCTCTCATAGTCGTGAAATCCTTCGAAGACATCGAAGCCTGAATCTTCGGGCGCAGTCCCTGACGAAAACGATCAGCTCGCTTCTCCTCCTTCCTTACCAGATGCGGGGCAAAACGAATCAGCATCTCGAACTCTGCTTCATACTCCTCGACAGTCATATCCCCTTGCTTCAGATCTATAAACCTGCTCAACAGTTCCCTCCTTGCAGACTTGGTGAAATACTTATCCTTGAACATCGATCTGAAGGTCTTCGACTCCACTAGCTTCTCAAGACGCCTCTCCTCAATGCGCCACCAGTTCCTAGCATTCTCCATCAGCTGCATCTTCGCTATCTGGACTCAAGTATCATCAGGGATCTTCGCTGCTACCAACTTCTCCTCAGTGCTCTGGATCCACTCATCAGCAGCTAGGGGTCCTTCCTTCCCAGAAAATGTCCTCGGCTGAAGCTCATTGAACTGCTTCACTCCTGGAGCCGCTCGAGGGGCAGGTGGTGGTGGTGGTGGTGCAACTGGGGGAGCCTGGGCAGCACGCTGGGACTGCTGAACCAACTGGTGCTGCACCTCCAACATCTCTTTCATCACGCTCAGAAACTGACGGAACTCTCCGCCCTGGTCTTCCGGAACTCCATCTCCTGAGCTCCCCGATCGGGTAGTACGTCGTCCTGCCATCCTATTGACAGAAAGACATAGATTAGAATCATACAATTACTAGATGATAATAAAATGAAATTCAATACTTTGATTGTTCCGAATTTGCAGAAAGGGTGGGACCTGCATGGGCCACCACTAAAACCTGTCACGCCCCGCTTCCCAAAAGTACGGAGGCGAAGCATGACTAAGGCCCGCTTAGGCCGGAGCTGAGAGCTCAGACCCAATAAGTGTCTGTGATATTCCAAAACAAAGGAACAGGTCCCTGCAAGTTAGTACGGAACAATAAAAGTACTGAAAGGAAAGAGCATATCATTTTATTCAAATATATTCATCCAAAGTACTGAGAGTCTAAAACGCCCAAAGGGCTACAACTGCAGAAAAAAAAACTGCTGGTGCAAGCACCCAACCTAGACAGGAAAACAAAAGGTACTACGCACCCAATCTAAACTGGAACAGAAACTCCGGAACAGCAACGAGAGGCCTCTAACTCTGGTCCTCCTCTGGATTGTACTCTAGATCAGTATCCTCCGGCTCCACGTATGCTGACAAGTCCGCCTCGTCGACGTACTTTGGCTCAACACCTGACGTACAGCACCAAAAGAAGGAACTGTACGTCAGGTAAGGTCTACAAAGGGGGTTAGACCAAACTGCAAGTGTACCGACTATTTAACAATGGTTTACTGGTTGATTAGCATGCTGAGGTTATAACAGAGGAACAAAAGAAAGTAAACGCAGCAGGAAAGTAAAACATGAAAAGTAGTAGTCGTAGCATGTGCTACCAAACTACGGGACTAACCTAACGGTGTCAAGACAAATCAGGACATGGCGGTACAAGACAAGACAAGTGTGACACGAAAGTGTTCACGCCTTACGGTTCGAGGGGGATCAGACCCTCTTACCATGCGCACGCTCAACCCTACCCCAAACCCAAGTATTCAAGACATGACAAGACAAGGGATCACTCGCTCTAGCTTGGCGAGTGCCCTATTGCCCTCTGGGCTGTGTATCAAGACAAGGGATCACTCGGAGAGTGCCCTATTGCCCTCTGGGCTGTGTATCAAGACAAGGGATCACTCGGAGAGTGCCCTATTGCCCTCTGGGCTGTGCAAGACGGGATGGGATGTGACAAGATAGGAAAGGTTATTCTAGGGTGTCCACATGCACGCACACAAAATATAGTCCTACGATGTCAAAAGTTGTTGTTGTTGGGCTCAGACTTCATCGTCAAGTCTGAGCCGTCACGGGACGTCCCGGACGCTATCATTTCACGTCCGGTTCTCTTTGTTCACAGTTAACAGTTCTAACAAACTAAGGCCTAAGCACGGCCAAAAGTGCAAGTGAATACACTTGCCTGTGATGGCGAGTGCGTCGTCTGTCCGGGGCGTCTCGTCCAGTCGTCGCGTCCGTGGTAGTCCGTCTGAAACAGGTCACGGCGACGGTGTCAGGTCACGATTTTCGATAAATCCTATTTAGGTTCGTTTCTAGGTTGGACGTGGCTACGCTAACAGTCACAAGTCAAGATGTCCGTTCAGCCTATTCGACGATTCTATCCTATGTGCACAGTCAAAAAGTCTGATCGTCAATCTACGGTTCCACATCGTTTTAAGAGAGCAGAAAGTAAATTTAATGTGTTAAGTTGCTGATTTTAGTTAGGGTTCAGCTTTCGCTACGGGTGGGTTGCGCTACGAGTTTCGGGAAAACCAACCTCTTAGGTGTCTGGAGTAGTGTGGACGTAGTGTCTGGGCGGCAGGGGTTCTACGGCGTCAACAGCGTCTCTACTACGGGTAGCGTAGTGAGACTCGTCTGGGCAGCGAGCACGGTCAGTCCAATGGCAAAACAGCGAATATCGGCGCGTAACGGCGACGAAAACTCCGTTGGAACGTAAGTCTACGGGCGTTCGGCCTAGAAGCTGTCGCGGGGTCTCGTGCAGTGGCTTGGGGGTTCCGTGCGATGGCTGCAGGCGGCACAGTGGCGGAAGGCTGTGAAGGGCGACCGTGCGCGCTCGGGGTCAGCCGCACCGGCAGCTGCTCGCAAGGGAGATGCGGCGAGTGGCGCCGAGAGGGGGCCGGAGGCTGAGAGGAGCTAAGGCGGCACGTGGAGAGCGGAAGGCGGCGTCGAAAGAGCACAACAGTGGCACGGGGGCGTAGCTGCGGGGCGGAGCACGGCGGAGGACGGTCGCGGGGGTGAACGGCGGCCAGAAGCGGCTTCGGGCGACGACCTCACTGAGAATCGCGGCGGCCACGGCGCTGCACGGGGAGAGCGAGGGCGAGGGCGAGGGGATCTGTGGAGGCGTGCGGGGTCGTCGGCACAAGAGAGAATGCAGCGGCGGCGGGCGAAAGCCGTGGAGGCTGGGGCCGGCGGCGGATCGCGGCGAGGGCGCCGGGCTGTTGGCTGAGGGAGATGGGATCATAGCGGAGGAAGGGGATCCACGATGGGGGAGATGGGAGAGCGAGGGCGGCGCAGCAGGGGGCCTCGCCGTGGATGCGAGGGGCCGGCGTCGCGGGGAGGCACGACAGCGATCGCCGGAGGGCGCCGGGGATGATCGCGAGGGCGGATCGCCGGAGGGCGCCGGGGATGATCGCGAGGGAGAGAGAGATAGGGGCCGGCGGCTGAGTAATTTTTAGGGTTAGGGTAAAGTTAGGGTTATGGATTTTATAATAATACTTAAATGCTAAATAGACAAAAGTTTAAGGTTAAATAGGTGAGGGGCAAGGGGTAGAGGGTGTAAAGGTTGGGGTAAGTCTAGAGGAGGTTAGAGAAACAGTTTAGGAAATATTCAAAACGATTTAAATAAGATATTTAGCCAAATTTGGCTAACAATTCGAATTTGAACTGATTGGAGAGATCGACGGTCGAGGATATTCCGGATGATATCTCTCAAACCGGGCGTCAGAAAAATAATCCGAAAATACCGGGGCGATCGTGGAGACGAGACGCACAGATCTACGGAGCCCGATTGTGCGTAATGCCTACCAAGAATTTACGTAAAATTGGAAACGGCGTTTTGAGTCAAATGACTAAAACACCCATATCGTTCAAAGTCATTTTGCGAGAAAACGAGCCGTGAAACGACGTTCCCAGAAATTACTATAAAATTCTACACTCCCAAACGATCACAACGGCATATCACATCGCATATTTCGAAAACCAGAAATAACCAAATAAAATACGTGCACGATAAAGCACGTGCACGTAGAAAATTCATAAGGTCGGAAAGCGACCGTTACAGGAACCGAACCTCACTATCCAATAGAAACAAAAAAGCAATTATATCTGCATGTTGTATACTGCACAATTACCTTATAGGTGTTGATCCCGATGAAGGACTTATTGCACGTGTTGATCAAGAAATTCTGAACCTAGTGAGAGATGATGAGGAACTAGCTCCCATCATAAGCGATGATGAAGATTATAGACGAGGAGAAATTCTACGGCAACAGATAGCTGATGAAATATGGAGAGATTACTAGACCTAAGTTGTTATATCCAATCTTGTATAGTTATGTTGTCGTTATGCTTGAATAATATTCTATAGTTATGTTGTCGTTAGTAATTTATTTCATGTTCTGGTGAATGTATCTTTCTGCTCACGATGATGTTGTTATACATGATTAGTGAATGCTTTGAATTGAATGGTAGATATGCAGCGTTTTCCTTTGTGAGAAATTGTCTGAAATGGTGCCTTCTAGCAAAAATTCAAGCACTTGCTGTGAAGCCTCTGTAACAATAAGATCTATCCCTTGTAGTACTTCATCTTCATCGTTTTACATTTTACAACATTTTACATCCATTTTTATGCATTCTAGTTATGTTACTTTTTATTCATGAGTTTGTGTCTATTTCCTACACTCAACTTGCACGAGTATGATAAGGCTTTGAGATTTCGTGGCAAATGAAATAAATCCATAGATGCTTTGAGAAAACATGTATGCGTTATTGCACAGAACAAGGAAGCTTAGAACCACAGAACCATAGTTCACAGTGTTTTTGTGGCTGCCGGGCAAGCAAACGTTTCTTGAGATCAGATAAACTCTTGCCATAAAATACATATTCCTGCATAAAATGGGTAGCTGTAGGACAATCAGAACATGCAATGAATTAGGGAGAAAAATATAGACATGACACTCTATATAGGGAAGAAAAGAAAGGGAGAACAAAATGGAGATGTTTATCTTTAACAAAGAAATTTGATGATTACAAATGATGTTGCAAAGTACAAATTGGATGTGTGGTCTCCCATGCCATGGACCGAGAAGCCAGAGAAGAGATCAGGTATCAATCAAGCTCATGCTTCATGCTTTTGTGCAACCAGGTCCTACCCCTACAGATATTCACCAAAAATGTATTTCCATTATTTCTCTCATTCTGCCTCTGATTATGATTATAAAAGAAAATTTAATTGTTCTCGAAGGGATCCATATAATTCAAAAACTCTTTAAATGGAGATTTATCTTTTAAAAATATACTGTATGCTAATTTTCTTGCATTTTCTTATTTTTATGTTTATTAGAATGGGCTCTGACACTGCCCAGAAGATTCAAGAAGCCTCCTATGGCATCATACTCTCTAGGCTTTGAGGGATGAAAGTCATTAGGCAATGAGGCTTCCAATATATACTTCAGGAAGAGTTGTACACAAATGTGGATTGCCAATGTCAGTAAATATATAGGAATAGTATCTTATTCCTTAAAAAAGTGCAAAGTTAACTATTCTCCATTCTCAGATTAAAACTTAAAATGCATGCTAAAAATTGATAGAGAGTATCATATATTTTCTAATTTCTCCACCCAGAGGTTCTGTATGGAGAACAGACCTTAAACCCATAAACCACACAGCAAATGCATTGACAGCCTTTGACAGTCATGTACTGGTGCCTGTTGTTTGTCATAGAAAGATGCCATTATATTTCAATCATTTGAGTCCTTTGTTACACTGAAAGAACACTTAATGTTTATCTAACTTGTGATCAAATTATTGAGATATGCAAATTGATTATCTATGTTTTATTTTCCAATATCAATATATCAATTTTTTCTCATGTTTCCTTGTTGTTTTATTATTTGGACGATAGGCGGTTGAGATGAATTCACAATCAAAGACTCGCTCAGGTTCGACCAAAAACATAAAATGGACGATAGAGATGGATATGTGTGCAATAGATGAATTAGTTATACAAATGCATAAAGGAAACAAAATTGACAGGAGCTTTACAAACATCGCTTATCAGGCAGTATGTTTAGAATTATTTGTCAAATGTGGAGTAAGGGTCAGTGTTGAAAATTTGAAAAATCGGCTCAAAACTCTTAAAAAGATTTGGCTGCTTTTCAAGATATACAGACTCATGGTAGTGGCTTTTCATTCAATAGAGTCACTAGAATGATGGATGATGAGCCAAAGGTTTGGAAAGATTACATAGTTGTAAGTTAGTGATTTTTTATGATGTTTACGTTTTTTGAATAAATGATAACAATTTCTGAAATTACTAATGAGTTTTGATTCCTCTTATTTGTTAGGCACATCCTGAAGGAAAATCATATCAACATAAGCCGGTACCATGTTTTGAAAATATGTTATTGATTTTTGGAAGAGATAGAGCTACCGGAAAAGATTTCGAGACAATTAAAGAAAAACATATTCATTTAGAAAGGGAAAGAGAGGAATCAAATTCAATTGCTAGTAACTAAGAGGGTGATAAGGACGTGGAACAAGAGGACGAGGGGGACTCTGCTGTCGCGCCTTCCATTCACAAGAGACAAGATCCAAAGTTACCATGTACATCATCTAAAGGTGCATCCAAAGCGGAAGCATACATCCATCATGAGTGAAGATTTTCAATACTAAAAATGGAATGGATTCAGTTGCGTCTGCCATTTCAGAATCTGCTCCTCCCCGTGTGCACACCATGGAAGAGCTATTTGAGGAGGTGGCAAAAGTTGAAGGGCTAGATGAAGATGCCCAACTTCTAGCTTATGATTATCTTTGTATGGATGAACTTGGAACCAAAGCATTTATAGGATTGCCATTGTCTCGGAGGAAAAGATGGCTAGAGCTGAAGCTTGGCTGGTCTTCTCAAAGTTATGAAATTTCTTACAAAGGGTAATATATTTATATACCCTTTTTTAAACCAACACAATTGTCCATTAGTTAGCCAACCGTAAATGACAAGTTCAAATAATCGAACCATGCTTAACTTAATCCCTGCAATTTTCTGGGGAACAACATTTGGCTTAAGTGAACTATAGTTTAATTCGTAAAACCTTGGCTGTAATGAAAGTATGTACTTGCTGACATGACTAATGAAATATTGTTGTTCCTGTAAGTATCTTAAGCTTACAGGCCCATCTATAGAAAATTACAATAATTAATTCATATTAATGGCACAAGCTTGATTATGTCTGCCAATTTGTTAGAAAATATGCTAGAAAAGATGTAGCTTGGATTCTGTGGAAGGGTTGGAGATCTTGATTTGTGGTGGAAGGCAGGGGATGGTGTAAAGCTGACAATATACTTGACTAATTAAATATCCAAATTTTCTTGATTATTCATCCAGTCACTTTCTAGTCTACTATGAATATCAAGTCCTTGCTTTTTTGCTCAGAATGGAAATGGTAGAGTTTATGAATGAGGCCATATGGAATGCTTCTATGAACCATAAAGAAGAAATTTCAACTTGGCTCTATGTGATAGTCAGATTGAAACATTATGCATATTGCCTCTTCACAACTTGCTTTAAAGCCTCTTTAATTGCAATGTTATTTGTGTTTTTATGCCAGATAGTATTTTAGCCAAGAAATTATGTGTACTAATAATGTTACCCTTGATTCATTACTTTCTTCATGTTAAACTTTGGACATGTGATCTAATTTTATTCGAAGAACAAGAAACATTCTGCACTCTCACTTGCATCTGAAGGGTACTTGTTAGCATAGTTACAATATATGCAAATTGATACATCTTCATGTTATATGTACAGTCTAGTATGAGAGTATCAATATTCTCATCAATGTTGTAAGGTGATGTGGAGTTATATGCAAATTGATACATCTTCCTGTTAAATGATCAGACCTCTTATCTTCCTGTTAAATTGATACATGGGTTATTTAAGAGTATCTTTTTTATTTTATTTTTTAAAAATAAAATTTCTTGGGTCTCAGGGCATTGTCTCATAAAGATATATTCAGCATTAATGCAGCTGCTCTAGGGCTGGACTTGGATCCAGCTGCTTGCATGAGACCCTCACACCAAAATGAGAGATACATGGGTTAATTAAGAGTTTCTTTTTTATTTTATTTTTAAAAATAAAATCTACTTTCATTGTAAGGTGATGTGGAGTTGAATGCTTTACAGAATCTCGAAGCATTCCCTTGTTGTTATCTACTGATTATGAGCACAGATCAATACACTTATCAGTTAATTAAATATCAGGAAAATTGAACAGAAAGCACATGCACACCCCATTTGTTCACAGCTACAAGCCACATCAGTGACATCACTACTCATTGTAATTATGTTTATTTGCAACCCCTTATGCGTTTTCTTTACTTTTGGATATGTGTAGGGATCTTTGAAGATGGAGCATGAGCATGAGAAGAAGAGGGAGATATGCTTTCCATGGATGCATGTCATCAAGGACATTATGCATAATGTCATGTTTTAAGCTGATTCTTTGTTAAACTTGTTAAACTGGTTAAACATGTTTGTTTTTATTCAACAACTGCTGTTAAACTTGTTAAACATTTTGTTGTGAAATTTCCTAAGGTTTTGGATATGTACTGATTGTAATGGTATTCTCCATGTTAAACATCTAGTTATGAAATTGCTAAGAATGCTGAGAATGAGAATGCTGAGAATGTTGTGATTAGAATGAGAATGTCGTGGTGTGGATTTTTCATATTTTACTATAAACTGAGAATGTGCTATACATGTTTCATATATATATGTTTCATATTTAAACGTATGCTGAGAATGTTGTGCTAGAATGTTGTGGTGTGGATTGCTCATTTTTTTATTTTAGTAGGATGGTTTTGGATTGAGGTTAATAGATTATGAGATCCTTTAAAATATTAATTATAACTAAAATCATATTTTCTAGCTAGTTTTCCTTTTTATTTTCATCCTCAACCAAACATGAGAAATCATTTTCCTTGCCATTTTCCTTTTAATTTTCATTGCAATTTTCCTCACTAACCAAACATAAAAAAGAAATCGTTTTCCTTTTCCATTTCTTTTTCTTTCCATTTCATTTCCATTTCACTTTTCTTTCTTTCATTTTCCTTGCAACCAAACACAGCCTTAGGGATTTTTGTGGTGTGCGGCTCTCTCGAAAATTGGCTCTGCAAAAATATTTGTTATCTAGGGTTTCGGCCACAGGAAGAAAGTTTGGGGATTTCTTTTTTTTCGGCTTCTATGTCTTTTTGGCCGCACACTCTCCATACCCTATTTTGATGTTGGGTTATATACGAGAGGGTTTTGGATGAGTGCGGAAATATGTGATCAAATGGTTCGAGCTGAATACGACAAGGTATCCAAAGGCTAAGATTTAATTGCATCATGAGGAATCCTAATGAAAGGAAGATTTGCAATAGAGTTGAAAATTTTGGACTTGGTTTGGTTGAGTCTAAGAATAGGGTCTAGTAGATATGAACCAAACCAAGTAGAGTATCACTTTCTTCCCATCATATTGGACACGTCTCACAACGAGTCTCTCCAAGCTTTGTCTTTCCTGAAACACTTAATGCACACATTAAAAACATTCACACACGTTTTTTATCATCAAACACGAAGTTCATAGATCGTTGCTACCAACAATCTCCCACTTTTGATGATAACAAACTAGGTATAAGATTTGCACAATAAAGTTCCAAGTAGTGTGTATGAAAGTGTGGCAATAGAGGGTGACATGCGATGAAATAATGACATGCAAACAATGATGTGCAAAGATTAACAATAAGCATGCTCCCCCTATTTTTGTGCTTCCCCAATATTCATTAATGCTCCCCCTTAATCAAACACCATATTTTCACGAGCATTACAAAGATAGTACCAAATGCAAAATACCAAATCTTCCCAAATTTTTCTCCCCCTATGTTATCATCAAAAGCCATAACGTTAAGTCAAAATCATATTACATGCAAAAAGAGAGTATTATTAACCATCACCAACAATTGCATGCATACAACCATAGAATAATCAAAGTCAAAATCCAATGAAAGTAAACAACTAAGACTTCAACACCAACATGTACATGCGAGGATTAAAATTGAAGCACATGAGGGAGACTCATTTAAGAAAGTCAACCAAAACCAATACACATTTTCCAAATAATATTCTATCACCTAGGATTGATTTTCCCCACCTCATTAAACATGAGTACAATGTACCACACCCTAAAACATAGCCTATAAGGACTCTTAGATGTGGAGGTGGCATGCTTGACGAGTAAATACACCAACGCTAAAGTTTACCCATAAAGCTTATGTTGGATACTCGTGGGTAATACCGTTGCCAAGGATTGTATCCATTTTCCATACGGAGCAATTATCTTTGTTTTCACATTTTTTTAAAAAAAATACTTATAACAACAATCTCTTTTGCTCAATTTTTAGCCATGGCAAGGTATGTCATATCCCTTAGATTTTCAGTTAAGTTTTCCTCATGCATTCACTTTCCATACTTCATAAATGATATCTCCAAATGTGCAACGATAGTAATACATGTGGAAGTGAAATATGCGGTATAGAAATCAAGTTATTTTTAGTCATTGAACATGCCATGAATATTTAAAGAGATGAACATGCGCATGTGGCAAGAGCAATAATACACCAATTTCTACATAGATATGAAAATCATTCGTGCATACTTAAATAATGAACCAAAGAGAAAAGATACACATTTAAGCACCAATTTTTTCAGTTTTTCATTTTTTTATGCCTGAAGTACTAAAGCAAATATGAGATGCAATCACACAAACAAATAAAAAATCATGCACATATAACAATGAAACTACTAGCACACAAACAAGAAAAAGTCATGCACACAAAAAGCTATGAAGGTATGCATTAAGTTCAAAGAGAAAGATATACCTTCGTGTCGTCGTTTGGCTAAGGAGCTATATAATGAAAACGTTCAATTGAAAACTCTTCGCCAAATCTCCATCGTACCTACATGGTAGGTGCTATGTGTGACCTTGGAATCCAACAAGGTCCACTCACGTTAGTCATCAAAGATTTAGGAACCCATATTTATTTGACCTTAATATTTTTGTTCATATATTTGCAATGATATGAAGTATGACCAACGCATCCACATGTAAAGCACTTTGCATGACAATTTCCAACCTTTGTTGTTTCAATGTGAACTTTTCTATAATTTAATTTTTCAACATTTTTAGAACCATATCCTAGTCCTCGTCTATTATTGTCATAAAGCTGATTTCCAAGAATAATGTCCAAATTTTGTTTTCCAATGGAAAATCTCTTTAATGACACTTCTAGGGTGGTGACTTCGGATTTCAAGATATTGTTTTCATTCACAAGCAAAGTGTATTTACTAATGAAAGCTCGCTTGTTTTCCTCTTCTTTCTTTTCAAAATCCCTCATTTTTTGTTTAAGTTCAAGATTTAGCATGTTAATCTTTTCAGAAAGCAATTCATTTTCAACTTGAAGCTTTATCTTATCTTGCTTATACATGCTAATATCCTTTAATAAAGAGGGACATGAAAGACAATCAATTTTTTCAGGCAAGCTAGCTTTCTCTTTTTCTAACATGGCAATGGTAGATTTGCATGCAACAAGCTCGTCTTTAATGTTTTTCATTTATATAGACATGTCATACTCAGTTTGTTGCATATCAAAGTTATCATTTCTATAACATTCCACATCAGCTTCTAGCTCATCAATTCTATGTTGCATTCCTTTACAGATTTCTAAAAGTTCAGCTTTAGTAGGAGATTCTACCTCATTGTGTTTGGCCATCAATGCCATGTAGGAGTGGACTTCATGTTCCTCCTCCTCATCCTCAGCTTCGCTATCCATATCCCACGTCAGCACTCTGGGTTTTCCTTTTGCAACTTGAGCCGTGTGTTGCTGTGGGCAATCTTTTATGTGATGTCCCTTTTTCCTGCATTTAAAACATTCATTTCTATTAATAGCTTTCTGATCAGAGGAATTTCTACCAAAATTAGAATTATTGGAACGAATGAACCTTTTTCCCATCTCAGCTCTTCCTTGATCAGTCAGAATGTATCTCCTGAAGTTTCTGACCATTAGGGCTTGCTCTTCATCAAGATCGTCGTCGTTAGCTTGAAGAGCTAATGGTGTGGAAGCTTTGGTCTTCTCTTCAGGTTTCTCTCTGGCTTCTATACTCTGCAACTCAAGCTCGTGTGACATTAGGTTGCCTATCAAGTCCTCCACTTTCACTGTTGATAAGTCCTTAGCTTCTTGAATAGCGATGACTTTTGGCCTGAACGAGCTTGGTAGCACCCTTAAGATCTTTCGTACCTGTTTATGGCTAGAGTATGGCTTACCGAGGGAACTGGATTTGTTGACGATGTCTGTGAACCTCGCAAATATCTCTTTCACAGATTTTGTTGGTAGCATGCGGAAGCTCTCATATTCTGTGCAAAGAAGCGCAAGTCTGGATTCCTTCACTTGCGATGTTACCTTGTGTGTCACCTCCAGAGTATGCCAGATTTCATGCGCAGTTAGACAATGTGAGATACGATTAAACTCAGATTTATCAAGAGAGCATATAAGCTCATTCATAGCTTTACCATTAAGAGTATAAAGTTTCTTATCAGCTAAATCCCACTTGTCTTTAGGCTTAATAATAACAGTGTCTTAAATTTTAATAGTGTGTAGACTATAACCATTTTCAACAATATCCCACACAGCATAATCTACAGACACTAAATAGATGTTCATCCTAGCCTTCCAATATGCAAAGTCTACACCGTTAAACTTAGGGGGACGGGCTATAGACTGACCTTCAGCAAAAGCACAATCAGATATATTCATGGTCATCTAGAAATCTAGACTAGATACTCTAAACTGGCTCTGATACCACTTGTTGGATCTGGATCGTAGCCTAGAGGGGGGGTGAATAGGCTAATAAAAATTCTCGTGCAACCCACGAGAAATCACACGCAGTTATAGGCACATGCAGGGTAATAAAATAGCAATCATAGAATACGCACAGATATACCCTGGTTCGGTCGTCCCCACGACATACTCCAGCCCCCGAAAGCAAATACAAGATAGATATATAATCTTGTACAGCTACAATGAGTCAAGATCCCAAATCTACTCTCACCTAGCTCGTACGCACACCACGTGCTCTACACTCTCAATCTAGTTGGATGCTCTCCCTCCGTGACGACTCCCAAAGTTGTCAGGTCCCCAAAAAGTAACACAGAATGTGGTAAAGTTTCTCCTACAGAGATTGCTACACCAATACAAAGATAAATAAATAGAGTTTTAGAAATGCTCAGTAATGGTGTGTCGTCTCTGTCGTTCAGCACGTGGTCAGATCAATCTGACAAGTAGTAATCTCTGATGTCCCCTCAATAGTTCGGCTCCCCTCTCGATAAAACTTGCGACAGTTGTGGATATCAAAATTGCGGCTTCCTACAGTTCCCAAAGCTTGCAGCTCCTTAGAAAATAATTCGGACTGTGTTTCTTTTGGCCTTAGGGTTTTTCAAAAGGTAGAGAAAATTCGGCCTACACATAGATACCAATTTCGTTCCCTCACAAAAAATAAGAGAGGAGCTTTCGTTTTGGTGTCATGCGATTCTACAAACAAAGAACACCAAGTTATGAAGATAGAAATTAAAACATGTAGTACAAGAACTTTGAATATCTCCCCTTTTTTGTGCCCTCTTGAGCTTGTAGCCGCAGGAATTATTGAACCCAAATCTGTGTTTTGCTCGGTGAAGTTTGTATTTGATTGGGTCTTCCACACAAAAAATTTCGGCTGAATTCTTACGATCCAGATCCAACAATTTGGATATCTAGAGTGGAAGTTTTGCTCTGTTGACTAACAAGGTGCAGAATCTGCCATAACAAGACACTATGACAGAGACTCAATTATTGTCTAATTACATGTAGATAACTTAACAAGGTTTTCAGTTTATATTGATTCATAATTTCCAGAGAAGTATAATGACTGTTGTGGTCAATTTAATTAGCAGCAGAAACTGAAAACAGAACACAACTACCTCAACAAGTAGAACATGGAATAACTAGCCAATTACCATAAAACCCATGCTAGGAACAATCCTAAGACTAACACAAAACTAGAGTTAGGATTTCCTACCTCTAAGCTCCTTATTTCTTCTAGCTTTAGCTTTCTCCTAAGCTCATTTCCTCCTTCTCCAAGCTCATTCTTGTTTCTTCTTCAAGCTCGAAGTGTACCAATGTGTAGGGGGTCAAAAGGAGGACGAGAGGGTGGCTGTGTTGGTGGTGGGAGAGGAAGAGAAGATAGGATGAAACAATTGTTTTCTTTTCTCCTTTTCTTTTCGTTTTTCTTTTCCCTTATGTTTTTCTTTTCTCCTTTAAATTTTTCATCCAAAGCCTAATCACCATGGCAAGAGCTAAGGGGGTACCAAGTGGAGGGTTAGGTAGCATGGTTAGGTGCAAATGGCTAGGAGAATGACACATAAGCGGCTAATGTGTCATACCATAGAAATTAGGATTTGTGATTTTTGGAAAATAAATATACACATAATAATATTAGTAGCTATGCCATAATACTATGTATTCCACTAAATACTATCACATTATCATTACTAATAATAAAAATTAGATTTAAAAATAGATTTATTATTATAATGATTTTAGAAAAATTATAAAAAATCTCCAGAAATACGTAAAAATTTACGCATATAAACTACGACCAAAAATACCTAGTACAATACCTATACATATAGAAACATGGTATTACAGCTTCTCATCCCCTTAACGTTGTAGGGGGTGGTAATCCCTCAATGACCTCAATCTTTGCATTGTCAACCTCAATGCAATTATTGGAAATTACATGTCCTATGACTACTCCCTCTTACACCATGAAATGACACTTTTCCCAATTCAGCACTAGATTGACTTCTTGGCACCTAAGCAACACCCTTGTTAGATTTTTCAAGCATTGTCAATGTGTGTTCCGTAGATCGAGAAGTCATCCATGAAAACTTTGATGATATATTCCACTAAATTGGAGAAAATTGCCATCATGCAATGTTGGAAGGCAGCCGGTGTGTTGCACAATCCGAATGTCATTCTTCGATATGCGAAGGTACATAAGGACATGTGAACGTGGTCTTGTCTTGGTCACTTGGATGGATAGGGATTTGAAAGAATCCTAATTATCCATCGAAGTAGAAAAAGAAAGAGGGTTTGGCCAACCTTTTAAGCATCTGGTTAATGAAAGGGAGAGGAACGTGGTCCTTGCTGGGGGCTTGATTTAATTGTTTGTAATCAATGTACATGCACCATCCAGAGACCGTTCTTGTCGAAATTAGCTTGTCTTTATCATTCTTGACGACGGTCATACCCGCCTTTGGAACTACTTGAACCGGGCTAACCCATGGATTATCAGACATATGATAGAATATCCCCGCTTCAAGTAGTTCCAAGACTTCTTTTTAACCACCTCTTACATAATTGGATTGAGGCATCTTTGAGGTTCTATGGATGGGGAGTGACCGTCTTCAAGTGGGATCTTATGCATGCAAAAGAACAAGCTGATACCCTTGATATCATCAATGCTATACCCTAGGATGCTTCTATATTGACGGAGAATGCTCAATAAGGCCTTCGAGTTGAGCATCACTAAGCGAAGCTTTGACGATAACGGTGTAAGTGGAATTTTTCCCTAGAAATGCGTATTTTTTCAAATTTGAAGGAAGTGGTTTTAATTCTACCACTGGAGACGTGAAACTCCCCCTTGTAACTATCTCAAGCTTTAATATCTCTGTGGAACTTCATTGCCAGTGCAAGGTGTTGTGCATTCGGGTTGCCCATCTAAGATCTCCTTGTAAGCTTCGGCACTCCCATCGTACTCGTGATCTATTTTTCCGGTAAGACATTTCTCTAGTTGATCAAGTGATGTGATCTCCAAGGATGCCTCTCAATCAGTTCGTCAAATATGTCTACTAGGTAACAAGCATCGGCAGTAGCAGGCAGTCCCATGGATTTTCGAAGTTCGAATTCAACTTTTTCTCTCCACACATTCAAAGACAACTTACAATTCTTCACATCTATCATAGCTCCAGCAGTGGCTAGGAATGGTCTGCCTATGATGATCAGAATGTGCGAGTCCTCGGCCATTTCCATTACGATGAAGTTGCATGGGATGATTAACTTTCCAACTTGAAGAGGCACATCTTTGATCGCTCCGAAATGTAACCCAAGAGCACAACCTAGTGTGGCGCAAATGCACGGAGATAAATCCCCGGCAACGGCGCCAAAAACTTGGTCGAGCCCCGGATATACACCCGGAGAACGATTGTAGTTTTACCGCAAGCGCACAGTCAAGTGGCGAGCGGGTATCGAACACGAGGAGGTGGTGTTGGTTCCAATCTATCCTAGGTTGGTTTGACTACGAATGTATTATTGGTGGAGATGGTTATGGTATGATGTAATGGCAATGGTAATGGATGTCGGTGTCGGTGATAGAGAAGTTGGATAAAATATCGATTCAAATATAAGATAATAAAAGTGTCTAGGGCTAGGAAATCCCCACTACGGGTCGTCATTCATCCTTGTAAATAGTAAATCTCAATATTACTAGACTTGTGTTGAGGTGAACTAGGCGTAACTGAATAGAGAACCAAGCTCACGCTCTCGCGCTATTGCCGGTCTATAGCGAACCTAGTATAGGGCCCAATCTCTTGCAAACTCTAGCCTAAGCCGCTAGCATTAGGATCGACATCATCGTTCAATCGTCCCTCGAGCCCACTCTCGTGCAAACTCGAGTTACGATCTAGGTTGTGATAGTTCGTATTCGTCCAATCTCTTGCAAACGAATATGCGTATAGATTTATAATAAAAATCCTAGCTTTGGTCCAATCTCTTGCAAACCAAGTCTAGAGAATCTCGATTATAAACCTAAATCAAATATCTAGGCCTTTCCATCGATTAGAATCCAATCTCTTGCAAACCCTAGATCGATGGAAATCCCTAGCTATCCGTAATAAATCAATCACAACCTAACCTCCTAGCAATTCTAGCAATTTAGAAATTCATTCATCACAAATATGAAATTAGATCCATAGGGTTCATCCCCATGCCCTAGAACAACAAATCTACTCTAGCATAACAATAATGATATGAGGATCAATAAAAATCATTGCTTGCATATATAAAAATATCAAAACAAAGATTCAAACAATAAGAACAAAATACTTAGCTTGATGAAGATCTTCAATCCAAAATACAAGCTTTTAGATCCAAGAGGGGGCCTAGGGCATGGCCTAACCTCTAACATTAACTCTAGGAAAACATAATGGGAACCTATGGGAACATAATGAGGATCTCTGTCTAATGGTGGCTACAAAACCCTTATATATCCCCCCAAAACCCTAGCAAGAAACCCCTAGAAAAACCCCTCAAATTCGTGCCCAAAAACAGCCCAAATCGCAACTTAAAACCTGGGCCCGCCGCCGACTCGGCCGAGTGAACATGTGACCCGGTCGAGTGGAAATTCCAGAACTGCAGCATCAACTTGCAGAAATTTTCCAGATTTCATCCGACCTCCGATTGGTGCGTTCTTGGTGGCGTTGGAACCATCATGAAGTCTACTATCCATAAAAAATATGAGAAAAATACTTTGATTGCTGGAATGATATCAGATTTCAAAAGAGTGGGAGGCTGTCTGAAAATCTAGGCACTGCGTGTCCTCGGCATCACTCGGCCGAGTGGACTTCTCTACTCGGTCGAGTGGGCTTCTCTACTCGACCAAGTGACAGACCCTGTAAAATTCCAGTAAGTCAGGGGTCTTGGGGGGTCCGTCTTCGGAGGTGACTCGGCCGAGTGGCTTTACTCACTCGGTCGAGAGGCATTCGTTACTCGGCCGAGTCGGAACCGTCAAAAGCCTGTACATTTCAAGTAAGTCGGCCTCTTTTGATGGTGGATTTCCCATGCCACTCGGACGATGCGATATTCTTACTCGGCCGAGTGGGATATCATCCCTCGGCCGAGTCTACGCCCAATTCCTTCAGTTGGAGCGTGTCCGGTCTGGTCGGTCGAGTGGTCTTCTTGCTCGGCCGAGTGAGTGCTCCACTCGGCCGAGTGGCATGCTGTAAATGCCCAATCTTCTCCGTTTCTCCTCCCCGTCCCTCCTACGGAGTTCCTTCTTCTTCCACCCGTCTCCCATCGCCGAATAGCCCTCAAAAGAGCCTTGGGTGACGCTCCGGAGTGGGTGCAAGTTCCTTAAGCTCATTTTTGCTCCCGATCGCTCCATATTTCCTGAAATCCGACAAAAACTAGAAATAGTGAAAAGTAACGCAATATCGTCGAATACTCGTGAAAATTGCAATATGAGCAATCGAAATGGCGTGAAAACATGCAGAAAAAAGGTGTAAAATATGGACCGATCAAAATCCCCCAAGCTTACCTCTTACTCGTCCTCGAGGAAGATAAGTAGAGAGACGAACTCGGGAAATGAAAACAAACGAAATGAAAGGAGGGAAAAAGAATACGAAGTGGAAGGGGTTGTTAGATTATTATCTCAGATCTCAAGCCATAAGCCACACATCACGATAACTTGGAAAATACGGATCACATGCTATAAAGATTCCATATCTTACTTAAACATGGTACTTGCAAGCTTTTAAGAACAAAGGAAGGGACTCCCTAAATTCATGCAATCAACTCATATTCACATCATGAATTTCATAGAATATAATATACAATTCATTGGCGATGCACTTTTCAATCAAAAGTTATAAATGTAGCATATAAGATACACACCAAGCATGCAATAGAGAATAGAATAAGAGTCATGGCATTCACATATTTATTTCAAATCATGAAAAATCTCCATATCTAATATATTTTGCTAAGTCTAAGCATTATCGAATATTCCCATTCATGCACGTCTCCACTCTAATGTCATACTCACTCATATGGTCAAATGAATCCCCCCCAAGCTTAGCTTGAGGCATCGCATCTAAAGGAATATGATAGTGGAAAATGGGATTTTTGCCTTGGTTTTCCCAAGTATTTTGTGGCTCCAATGATGAGATAGAGAAAAATCTTTTTTTCTTCTTTTGGACTTTGTTTCTCATTTTTATTTTTATTTTATTTTTGTAGGAGCTATATGATTTGTATTTTTGGTTTTTGGCTCCTTTTTGGCTTTTTGGACTTTTTGGAGCTAACTTTTCTTTCGTGTGGATTTTCGGGAAATAGATGCGATATAAGTAGCTTTAGGAGGTGAACTCAAGTGACATGTAGAGAATAAAAAGATATATGTGGAGAAAGAAATAATGTAACACTCGGTTCACTCTAAGATGTGCACGAACGATTCAATAAAATAATACTTCAACTAAAACTCATATGTAAGCATGGATATTCTCAATCATCTCAATAAAGAGTGAAGTCAAGCGGTAAAGCGCACAATCATATCAAGCATGCAACAGAAGGTGAATAAGACAATAAAACTGATGCTTCAGATATACTAATGATGCGTGAATCTTAGTGCATTTCCAACAAAATCATACTAAACACTAACCCATGCATTCAGTTTCAATTAATATCATGCATTCATGTAGAGGAATCATCAAAAGAAAGATATTTGCAAGAACATGTGAATAGCAAGACTATGGAATACTCTAAGTAGCATGGCAAGGAATAATAAGCATCGTGATGGTTGCTAAAGCAATAAGAGATATCATCATACGAAATTCATCTAGCGGAAGAAAAGAAAAGGAAAATAAAGAAATAAAAGTAAAAGAGAGGAAAGAAAAGAAAAAAAACAAGCACACAATATGATGCATGAACACACATAAAAGAAAAATAAAATGGTAAATTCGAAAAGATGATGCAAAAAATTTTGAAAAATTTTAAAAATCCTAAAATAAAGTAAAAATGCAACTAATGCATCTAAATGGCATGGAAATGCACTCCCCTAAGCTTAAACTTCACATTGTCCTCAATATGATCATAATGGAAGAATATGAGGAACAACGATAAATATGGGGGGCGAATGAAAAATGATGACATGAATGACATGTAATCCTAATGCAACGACATGCACATACAATGATGCATGAGAGCGCCTTCCCCTAAGCTTATACCAAACACTCCTATTCAAATAACTCGATCAAAAATGTCATGGCTTTGCAAAGCGTGATCAAGTCAAATGAATAAGAAAGTGAGTATTCACTGAAAGAAATTCTCGGTGGGTGGTGAGCAAAAAGGATGTGACACATCAAAATATAAAGTGGGCAATTAATATATATAATAGGTTTGGGGTGTAAAAATTTTTGTTGCCGTCATAAGAGGTGATATTTATTCAATCAAATCTATACGGTCCCCTCGCTGTCGAGAGGATTCGGGTTTATTGAAAGCATAAAAATTTCTACACTACTGGATTGATGTCACCTATAGCAAAAGGCGGATCCAGTATCTTTGCCGGTGCAGGCAACTGCTCCAACTGCTCTTTCTGTGGCTCTGCCAGGCGCGTATGTCCACGGACTCCATCAAACTCCAGCAATGCGGCTCTCATCACCTCTCCAAGGACTCCACCTGTACCCTGCAAGAGATAAGCCGCATCAATCTGATGTGGATAATTCTTCCCCAAAATAAATGTATTCCAAAGAGGGTCATCAACATAAGTATTTAAAATTAAAGACGGGTGACAACACTTCCCTGGAAATAAATCTCCACTCTCGTATACCACATCGATCAACTCCTCATTGTTCGCCTCAGGTTGTTCAGGTAGCTTGGGCATATAAGCGTAGGTCTCATCAGGCAGCTCCTCATCATCGTCAGACTTATCCCATCGCACCTCCTGATCATATTCAATAGCCTCCATGGGGGGTAACTCCTCGCTCTCCTCCTCGTATACGTCCCATCGTACCTCTTGATCGTATGTACATGAATCCTGCAAAAGGCACGATGAGTCGCCAAAATCTGAATCATAAAAAACATCATACACTGGAGGAGAATCAAATGTAGGAGATGAGGGAGTAAAGAGATCTCCCTGAAGGGGAGCCATAAGCTCTGTGGGATTGTCCTCAGCATCAGTGGAAGCGTGATCCTCTGAGGGATGCTCAGCCTCTGTAGAAGGTGTGTCACGCCCCGCTTTCCAAAACGACGGAGGCGAAGCATGACTAAGGCCCGCTTAGGCCAGAGCTGAGAAGCTCTGACCCAATAAGCGTCTGTAAGGGTACCATTAAAAAAACTTTTCAGGTTCTTGCATTAATAAAGTTCGGAACAATAGGATGTACAGAAAGGATTTTGCATTCATTAAATTAGTGATATAATATCCAACAAGTACAAAATCTAAAAAGAAGCCTAAACGTGGCAACAAACTATCTACAAGCAAACTGAAAGTAGTAACCTCTGAAAGTGACGACTAAAAGACCTCAAGGTCTGGTCCTTGTCAAGCACGCACTCTGGGTCGACGTCCTCGGCTCCTCGTACTCCAGTGAGTCTGCCTCGTCCACGAACTCTGGCTGAACACCTGACGTACAGCACCCAAGAGAAAGGAACTGTACGTCAGGTAAAGTCTACAAGAAGGGTTAGACTTTACTTCAAGTGCACCGAACTTTAAACAACGATTTACTGGTTGATTAGCATGTTGAGGTTCTATTACACAACAGTTTACTGGTTGATTAGCATGTTGTGATTATAACCGAGTAACACAACAGGAAGTAACGCAGCAGGAAAATAAAACGGGACATGTAGTAGTCGTAGCGTGTGCTACCAACTACGGGACTAACCTACAGGTGTCAAGACAAGTTGGGACGTGACGGGACAAGACAAGACAAGACAAGTGAGACATGAAAGGGTTCACGCCTTCCGGTTCGAGGGGGATCAGACCCTCTTGCCGTGCGCACGCTCAACCCAACCCCAAACCCAGGAACTCAGGACAAGAATTTATAGGGATCACTTCCGCTAGGGAAGCATCCGAAACGCCCGAAGGCTTTTTGTGTAACAGGGATCACTTTCGCGGGGGAAAGCATCTGAAACGCCCGAAGGCTTTTTGTCTACGGGGATCACTTCCGCTAGGGAAAGCATCCATAACACCCGCAGGCTTTTGTATAACAGTCACGGGGATCACTCTCGCATGGAGAACATCCGAAACGCCCGCAGGCTTTTTGTGTAACAGGGACATGAAATGACAAGTGTAAGGAATTGTTATTCTAGGGTGTCCACACGCACGCACACACAAGATAGCCCTACGGTGTCAAAAGTTGTTGTTTGTCGAACTTAGACTTCGTCGTCAAGTCTAAGTCGTCAGGGGCGTCCCGGATGCTATCATTTCACGTCCGGTTCTATACATTCACAGTCTAATAGTTCTAGCAATCTAAGACCAAAGCACGGTCAAAAACACAAGTGGGTACACTTGCCTGCGATGGCGAGTGTGTCGTCCTCTCGAAGCGTCTCGTCCAAGCATCTCGTCCGCGGAAGTCCGTCTGAAACAGGGCATGACGACGGTGTCAGGTCGCGTTTTTCAATAATCCTAGTTAGGTTCATTTCTAGGTTGTCGGGACTACCCTAATTGTCAAATTCACAATTTGATGTTTTATCAACCTTAATCGACCACTACCCTATATGCACAGAAAATTGTCCGATGGTCGATTTCTACAGTGAACAGCGTTTTACTGGCGCAGAAAATAAATTTAGTTACAGTTGTCCGATTTTAGTTAGGTTTTCAGTTTCGCTACGGTGTGGGTTATGCTACGAGTTAGGGGTACCAACCTGAATGATGTTCACGCGTAAATCTGACGTCGGGTCTGAAAACAGTGGCGGTGCTCGTGTCCCCGACTGCGGGTAGCGCAGTGGAGGTCATCTCAGGATCGCATCAGGATCGTAACGACTGCGGGCAGCACAGCCGAGATGTCGCTACGGGACGTCGTCACGTGGCGTCTCGGCTACGGGTAGCATAGCCGGGAGCGTTCTGGTACCGGATTTGGAAGGGTGGAAAGCAAGCCGGGATGGCGAACGGCAAAAACGGGCCCGATAACGGTCCGCAAGCGGGTTAGCGGCACCGAGAGACCGCTGAATAGTACGCTAGAAGGAACTCAGTCCTCGGTACTAAACAGAGAGCCCAGGAAGTGAATCGTCCAAACGACGTCGCTGGAACACAATCGGGGACTGTCGAAGGGGTTTCTCGTCTTATGAGTTATCGCCGGCTGTCTCTGGCCATGGAGAGTCGATGGTGACTAGGGGGAATCGGCCGTGACCGGGCTCTGCAAATTTGCGCGGCGAAGAGCTCGACGCGGCGGCACTGAGCAATCGAAATGGCGTGAAAACATGTAGAAAAAAGGTGTAAAATATGGACCGATCAAAATCCCCCAAGCTTACCTCTTACTCGTCCTCGAGGAAGATAAGTAGAGAGACGAACTCGGGAAATGAAAACAAACGAAATGAAAGGAGGGAAAAAGAATACGAAGTGGAAGGGGTCGCTAGATTATTATCTCAGATCTCAAGCCATAAGCCACACATCACGATAACTTGGAAAATACGGATCACATGCTATAAAGATTCCATATCTTACTTAAACATGGTACTTGCAAGCTTTTAAGAACAAAGGAAGGGACTCCCTAAATTCATGCAATCAACTCATATTCACATCATGAATTTCATAGAATATAATATACAATTCATTGGTGATGCACTTTTCAATCAAAAGTTATAAATGTAGCATATAAGATACACACCAAGCATGCAATAGAGAATAGAATAAGAGTCATGGCATTCACATATTTATTTCAAATCATGAAAAATCTCCATATCTAATATATTTTGCTAAGTCTAAGCATTATCGAATATTCCCATTCATGCACGTCTCCACTCTAATGTCATACTCACTCATATGGTCAAATGAATTCCCCCCCAAGCTTAGCTTGAGGCATCGCATCTAAAGGAATATGATAGTGGAAAATGGGATTTTTGCCTTGGTTTTCCCAATTATTTTGTGGCTCCAATGATGAGAAAGAGAAAAATCTTTTTTTTTTCTTTTGGACTTTGTTTCTCATTTTTATTTTTATTTTATTTTTGTAGGAGCTATATGATTTGTATTTTTGGTTTTTGGCTCCTTTTTGGCTTTTTGGACTTTTTGGAGCTAACTTTTCTTTCGTGTGGATTTTCGGGAAATAGATGCGATATAAGTAGCTTTAGGAGGTGAACTCAAGTGACATGTAGAGAATAAAAAGATATATGTGGAGAAAGAAATAATGTAACACTCGGTTCACTCTAAGATGTGCACGAACGATTCAATAAAATAATACTTCAACTAAAACTCATATGTAAGCATGGATATTCTCAATCATCTCAATAAAGAGTGAAGTCAAGCGGTAAAGCGCACAATCATATCAAGCATGCAACAGAAGGTGAATAAGACAATAAAACTGATGCTTCAGATATACTAATGATGCGTGAATCTTGGTGCATTTCCAACAAAATCATACTAAACACTAACCCATGCATTCAGTTTCAATTAATATCATGCATTCATGTAGAGGAATCATCAAAAGAAATAGATTTGCAAGAACATGTGAATAGCAAGACTATGGAATACTTTAAGTAGCATGGCAAGGAATAATAAGCATCATGATGGTTGCTAAAGCAATAAGAGATATCATCATACGAAATTCATCTAGCGGAAGAAAAGAAAAGGAAAATAAAGAAATAAAAGTAAAAGAGAGGAAAGAAAAGAAAAAAAACAAGCACACAATATGATGCATGAACACACATAAAAGAAAAATAAAATGGTAAATTCGAAAAGATGATGCAAAAAATTTTGAAAAATTTTAAAAATCCTAAAATAAAGTAAAAATGCAACTAATGCATCTAAATGGCATGGAAATGCACTCCCCTAAGCTTAAACTTCACATTGTCCTCAATGTGATCATAATGGAAGAATATGAGGAACAACGATAAATATGGGGGGCGAATGAAAAATGATGACATGAATGACATGTAATCCTAATGCAACTACATGCACATACAATGATGCATGAGAGCGCCTTCCCCTAAGCTTATACCAAACAATCCTATTCAAATAACTCGATCAAAAATTTCATGGCTTTGCAAAGCGTGATCAAGTCAAATGAATAAGAAAGTGAGTATTCACTTGAAAGAAATTCTCGGTGGGTGGTGAGCAAAAAGGATGTGACACATCAAAATATAAAGTGGGCAATTAATATATATAATTGGTTTGGGGTGTAAAAATTTTTGTTGCCATCATAAGAGGTGATATTTATTCAATCAAATCTATACGGTCCCCTCGCTGTCGAGAGGATTCAGGTTTATTGAAAGCATAAAAATTTCTACACTACTGGATTGATGTCACCTATAGCAAAAGGCGGATCCAGTATCTTTGCCGGTGCAGGCAACTGCTCCAACTGCTCTTTCCATGGCTCTGCCAGGCGCGTATGTCCACGGACGCCATCAAACTCCAGCAATGCGGCTCCCATCACCTCTCCAAGGACTCCACCTATACCCTGCAAGAGATAAGCCGCATCAATCTGATGTGGATAATTCTTCCCCAAAATAAATGTATTCCAAAGAGGGTCATCAACATAAGTATTTAAAATTAAAGACGGGTGACAACACTTCCCTGGAAATAAATCTCCACTCTCGTATACCACATCGATCAACTCCTCATTGTTCGCCTCAGGTTGTTCAGGTAGCTTGGGCATATAAGCGTAGGTCTCATCAGGCAGCTCCTCATCATCGTCAGACTTATCCCATCGCACCTCCTGATCATATTCAATAGCATCCATGGGTGCTAACTCCTCGCTCTCCTCCTCGTATACGTCCCCTTCGTACCTCTTGATCGTATGTACATGAATCCTGCAAAAGGCACGATGAGTCGCCAAAATCTGAATCATAAAAAACATCATACACGGGAGGAGAATCAAATGTAGGAGATGAGGGAGTAAAGAGATCTCCCTGAAGGGGAGCCATAAGCTCTGTGGGATTGTCCTCAGCATCAGTGGAAGCGTGGTCCTCTGAGGGATGCTCAGCCTCTGTAGAAGGTGTGTCACGCCCCCGCTTCCCAAAACAACGGAGGCGAAGCATGACTAAGGCCCGCTTAGGCCAGAGCTGAGAAGCTCTGACCCAATAAGCGTCTGTAAGGGTACCATTAAAAAAACTTTTCAGGTTCTTGCATTAATAAAGTTCAGAACAATAGGATGTACAGAAAGGATGTTGCATTCATTAAATTAGTGATATAATATCCAACAAGTACAAAATCTAAAAAGAAGCCTAAACGTGGCAACAAACTATCTACAAGCAAACTGAAAGTAGTAACCTCTGAAAGTGACGACTAAAAGACCTCAATGTTTGGTCCTTGTCAAGCACGCACTCTGGGTCGATGTCCTCGGCTCCTCGTACTCCAGTGAGTCTGCCTCGTCCACGAACTCTGGCTGAACACCTGACGTACTGCACCCAAGAGAAAGGAACTGTACGTCAGGTAAAGTCTACAAGAAGGGTTAGACTTTACTGCAAGTGCACCGAACTTTAAACAACGATTTACTGGTTGATTAGCATGTTGAGGTTCTATTACACAACAGTTTACTGGTTGATTAGCATGCTGTGATTATAACTGAGTAACACAACAGGAAGTAACGCAGAAGGAAAATAAAACGGGACATGTAGTAGTCGTAGCGTGTGCTACCAACTACGGGACTAACCTACAGGTGTCAAGACAAGTTGGGACGTGACGGGACAAGACAAGACAAGACAAGTGAGACATGAAAGGGTTCACGCCTTACGGTTCGAGGGGGATCAGACCCTCTTTCCGTGTGCACGCTCAACCCAACCCCAAACCCAGGAACTCAGGACAAGAATTTATAGGGATGACTTCCGCTAGGGAAGCATCCGAAACGCCCGAAGGCTTTTTGTGTAACAGGGATCACTTTCGCGAGGGAAAGCATCCGAAACGCCCGAAGGCTTTTTGTATACGGGGATCACTTCCGCTAGGGAAAGCATCTAAAACGCCCGCAGGCTTTTGTATAACAGTCACGGGGATCACTCTCGCATGGAGAACATCCGAAACGCCCGCAGGCTTTTTGTGTAACAGGGACATGAAATGACAAGTGTAAGGAATTGTTATTCTAGGGTGGCCACACGCACGCACACACAAGATAGCCCTACGGTGTCAAAAGTTGTTGTTTGTCGAACTTAGACTTCGTCGTCAAGTCTAAGTCGTCAGGGGCGTCCCGGATGCTATCATTTCACGTCCGGTTCTATACATTCACAGTCTAACAGTTCTAGCAATCTAAGACCAAAGCACGGTCAAAAACACAAGTGGGTACACTTGCCTGCGATGGCGAGTGTGTCGTCCTCTCGAATCGTCTCGTCCAAGCGTCTCGTCCACGGAAGTTCGTCTGAAACAGGTCATGACGACGGTGTCAGGTCGCGTTTTTCAATAATCCTAGTTAGGTTCATTTCTAGGTTGTCAGGACTACCCTAATTGTCAAATTCACAATTTGATGTTTTATCAACCTTAATCGACCACTACCCTATGTGCACAGAAAATTGTCCGATGGTCGATTTCTATAGTGAACAGCGTTTTACTGGCGCAGAAAATAAATTTAGTTACAGTTGTCCGATTTTAGTTAGGTTTTCAGTTTCGCTACGGTGTGGGTTATGCTACGAGTTAGGGGTACCAACCTGAATGATGTTCACGCGTAAATCTGACGTCGGGTCTGAAAACAGTGGCGGTGCTCGTGTCCCCGACTGCGGGTAGCGCAGTGGAGGTCATCTCGGGATCGCCTCAGGATCGTAACGACTGCGGGCAGCGCAGCCGAGATGTCGCTACGGGACGTCGTCGCGTGGCGTCTCGGCTACGGGTAGCATTGCCGGGAGCGTTCTGGTACCGGATTTGGAAGGGTGGAAAGCAAGCCGGGATGGCGAACGGCAAAAACGGGCCCGATAACGGTCCGCAAGCGGGTTAGCGGCACCGAGAGACCGCTGAATAGTACGCTAGAAGGAACTCAGTCCTCGGTACTAAACAGAGAGCCCAGGAAGTGAATCGTCCAAACGACGTCACTGGAACACAATCGGGGACTGTCGAAGGGGTTTCTCGTCTTATGAGTTATCGCCGGCTGTCTCTGGCCATGGAGAGTCGACGGTGACTAGGGGGAATCGGCCGTGACCGGGCTCTGCAAATTTGCGCGGCGAGGAGCTCGACGCGGCGGCGCTGAGCGGAAACGTGGCGGCGGAGAGGGGATGACGCGGGGCGACTGTGAATCGTGGCGGCGGAGAGGCCGGGGCGCGGGATCGCGGGGTGATCGGCTGATGACGGCGCGCGCTCGGAGGGCGGCCATGAGGGCTGAGAAGGGAGCGTGTGTGGCGTTGCGGTGGCCTGTGAGGGGGCGCGAGTGGCGGAAATTGATGCGAGGCTGTGCGTGCGGCCAGTGGGAGTGCAGCACGCGGCGGCGCTTGGGGATTTGTGGCGGAGAGAGGGGAGATGCGGGCGGCATAGGGAAAGCGCGGAGGCGAGGATCGCCGCCGCGGGGCTGCTGCTGAAAGCGGCTGCAGGATGTTTACGGGCCGTGATCCAGAGGGGATCGCCGGCTGTTTGAGCGCCGAAGAGACGGCGATCGGAAAGGGGATGAGGGAGGAGCGGCGACTAGAGGCCGAGGAAGCGGGGCCGGCGGTGGCGGATTGGAAGGGGCATCACGGCGGCGTGGACCACGAGGGGCGGCGGCGTGATTTGGAGGGGGTTCTGCTCGGGGCGCCGGAGCTGGTAGGGAGGGGCGGTGGAGATCGGGATGCTGCAGTGGTGGAGACGGCGTCGCGGCGGCCGGAGGACCATGGCGGGGTCGTGAGGGGAAGACGACGGGATCGTGAGGGGACCAACGGTGGCGGATCGGGAAGAGGGCATCGCGGCGGCGTTCATTGATGACCGCCGGCGGCGGGATCTCGCCGGGGCGCGGGGCGGCGCGCTGAGCGAGGGGAAAGCCGTGTCGAGCGAGGGCGGCGGGGCGGCTTGCCTTGAGGGAGAGAGAGAGAGATGAGGGAGAGGGTGAGATCGGTGATGGGGGAATTTTGGTGGCAATTGGGGCCGGCGGCTGTAGAGCAGCCCCTAGGGCTTGGAAACATGGAAGGCTCCTTTAGCTTTAGGGTTGGGGTTATTAGATTAGGGTTAAGGATTAAATTATTATTAATAGGGTATAGATTAACTAAGTAGACCTAAGATAATGGTTGAATGGGTGAGGGGCAAGGGGTAGAGGGTGTACAGGTTGGGTTAAGTCTAGAGGGCAATAGAGAGACAGTTTAGGGAAAGATTTAAAATGATTTTAAAAGAGATTTGGCTAGATTTGGCTAACAATTTTGAATTTCGAAATTGATCAGAGCAATTCAATGGTCCAGATTTATCCGGGCGATATCTTTCAATCCGGACGTCAGAAAAATAGTCCAAAAATACCGGGGCAATCGTGGAGACGGGACGCACAGATCTATGGAGCCCGATCATGCGTAACGTCTACCAAAATTTCACGTAAAATTGGGAACGACGTTTTGAGCCAAATGACTAAAACGCCCCTATTATTCAAAGTCGTTTTGCGAGAAAACGAGCCGTGAAAGACGTTCCCAAAAATTACTATAAAATTCAACACCCCAAAACGATCGTAACGGCATATCTCATCGCACATGCCGGAGCTCAGAAATAGCCAAATAAAATACGTGTACGATAAAGCACGTGCACGCAGGAAATACGAACGGTCGGAAAGCGGCCGTTACAAGGTGGGGATGGATGCGGTAGCTCGAAAGGAGGGGGGCACGAGTCGGGCTCCATCTGTGTGCAGATGTCATCGTCCAAAGTCACGTCCTCCTCGATGGTCTGCTCCACTACTGCATGCATGACCTCCACAATAATATCCTCTGATGGTATAGGCTGCTCTGACTCAGGTGGGTGGCAGGGGGAGGCGACGACGGCATAAGGTGGCTCTATAGGCGCATGTATCTCGACCATGGTGTAAAAATGGGTCTTGTGCCCCTCAATTAGAGCGTAGACTCCAGCATCAATTGTTCCTGTGGAAGAGATACAATGAGTGATAAATTTTTGAAATTCAAACTCAAAAGGATCACCCGCCATTATTGTCAATGGACCAGAATTTCCAACTATGTCGACAATGTTTCTCAATAGGTCCGTGTACGTGTCCTCCTTTGGCAACTCAGATGTCTCTATTTGTGGAGTGTTGATGGTATAAAGGTGGATATGATCACCTTCAAGTGAAGCATACACTCCATCTATGATAGTACCTGTACTAGAGACATTAGCCATAACAAAATCGATGAATACTTGGTCGTATGGTTTACTTACCGTAACGGTTAGTGAACCGGTAGATCGAGCATCATCTATCATTTGCTCCAAGGCTGCTACCAACTGTAGATCACAGAACTTTCCCACTTGCATCCTCTTCATAAACTCACATGAGGGTCCCTTTAGCCTTCTAGTGAAGATATCAAATAGCGTGGAGTCATTCCACTCATGGTCTGACTCCGTCTGGAACATTTCTAACATTCCTTCAAACTTAGACAAGGCTTCCCCGAAGGATTCTCCATCAGCCTGATAGAATGCAGCGAGATATATGTAGGATTGTATAGAGCCCGCTCGCATTTTCTTTGGAAGCACCATCGCTGCAACAACTGTACCTGATCAATCAAAGTAAACAACCTGGAAAAGACGTTAGTGATACAAAGAGAGATAAAGATAATAATAGCAGGTGGTGGGAAAAAATCTCTCTCAATGTTTTTTTGATTTTTTTTTGTTTTTTTAATGTAATCTAATCAACCTAATTGTGACAAATTGGCACCCAACGGGAAACACCTCCCCGGCAACGGCGCCAAAAACTTGATCGCTCCGAAATGTAACCCAAGAGCACAACCTAGTGTGGCGCAAATGCACAGAGATAAATCCCCGGCAACGGCGCCAAAAACTTGGTCGAGCCCCGGATATACACCCGGAGAACGATTGTAGTTTTACCGCAAGCGCACAGTCAAGTGGCGAGCGGGTATCGAACACGAGGAGGTGGTGTTGGTTCCAATCTATCCTAGGTTGGTTTGACTACGAATGTATTATTGGTGGAGATGGTTATGGTATGATGTAATGGCAATGGTAATGGATGTCGGTGTCGGTGATAGAGAAGTTGGATAAAATATCGATTTAAATATAAGATAATAAAAGTGTCTAGGGCTAGGAAATCCCCACTACGGGTCGTCATTCATCCTTGTAAATAGTAAATCTCAATATTACTAGACTTGTGTTGAGGTGAACTAGGCGTAACTGAATAGAGAACCAAGCTCACGCTCTCGCGCTATTGCCGGTCTATAGCGAACCTAGTATAGGGCCCAATCTCTTGCAAACTCTAGCCTAAGCCGCTAGCATTAGGATCGACATCATCGTTCAATCGTCCCTCGAGCCCACTCTCGTGCAAACTCGAGTTATGATCTAGGTTGTGATAGTTCGTATTCGTCCAATCTCTTGCAAACGAATATGCGTATAGATTTATAATAAAAATCCTAGCTTTGGTCCAATCTCTTGCAAACCAAGTCTAGAGAATCTCGATTATAAACCTAAATCAAATATCTAGGCCTTCCCATCGATTAGAATCCAATCTGTTACAAACCCTAGATCGATGGAAATCCCTAGCTATCCGTAATAAATCAATCACAACCTAACCTCCTAGCAATTCTAGTAATTTAGAAATTCATTCATCACAAATATGAAAGTAGATCCATAGGGTTCATCCCCATGCCCTAGAACAACAAATCTACTCTAGCATAACAATAATGATATGAGGATCAATAAAAATCATTGCTTGCATATATAAAAATATCAAAACAAAGATTCAAATAGCTTGATGAAGATCTTCAATCCAAAATACAAGCTTTTAGATCCAAGAGGGGGCCTAGGGCATGGCCTAACCTCTAAAATTAACTCTAGGAAAACATAATGGGAACTTATGGGAACATAATGAGGATCTCTCTCTAATGGTGGCTACAAAACCCTTATATATCCCCCCAAAACCCTAGCAAGAAACCCCTAGAAAAACCCCTCAAATTCGTGCCCAAAAACAGCCCAAATCGCAACTTAAAACCTGGGCCCGCCGCCGACTCGGCCGAGTGGAACATGTGACCCGGCCGAGTGGAAATTCCAGAACTGCAGCGTCAACTTGCAGAAATCCTCCAGATTTCATCCGACCTCCGATTGGCACGTTCTTGGTGGCGTTGGAACCGTCATGAAGTCTACTATCCTTAAAAAATATGATAAAAATACTTTAATTGCTGGAATGATAGCAGATTTCAAAAGAGTGGGAGGCTGTCTGAAAATCTGGGCGCTGCGTGTCCTCGGCATCACTCGGCCGAGTGGACTTCTCTACTAGGTCGAGTGGGCTTCTCTACTCGACCGAGTGACAGACTCTGTAAAATTCCAGTATGTCGGGGGTCTTGGGGGGTCTGTCTTCGGAGGTGACTCGGTCGAGTGGCTTTACTCACTCGGTCGAGAGGCATTCGGTACTCGGCCGAGTCAGAACCGTCAAAAGCCTGTACATTTCCAGTAAGTCGGCCTCTTTTGATGGTGGATTTCACATGCCACTCGGGCGATGCAATCTTCTTACTCGGCCGAGTGGGATATCATCCCTCGGCCGAGTGCACGCCCAATTCCTTCAGTTGGAGCGTGTCCGGTCTGGTCGACCGAGTGGTCTTCTTGCTCGGCCGAGTGAGTGCTCCACTCGGCCGAGTGGCATGTTGTTAATGCCCAATCTTCTCCGTTTCTCCTCCTCGTCGCTCCTATGGAGTTCCTTCTTCTTCCACCCATCTCCCATCGCTGAATAGCCCTCAAAAGAGCCTTGGGTGACGCTCTGGAGTGGGTGCAAGTCCCTTAAGCTCATTTTTGCTCCCGATCGCTCCATATTTCCTGAAATCCGACAAAAACAAGAAATAGTGAAAAGTAACGCAATATCGTCGAATACTCGTGAAAATCGCAATATGAGCAATCGAAATGGCGTGAAAACATGCATAAAAAAGGTGTAAAATATGGACCGATCAATCTTCCAGAATTTCGAGTGGATATTTTACCAATCGGTCTACCAGTTGAAATGATATCAATGATGGCGTGAGCTCCCCCCTGTGGAGTTTCTTGTAGATAGACAGTGGCATAAGGCTCGCCCTATCGCCGATGTCACATAGATCTTTATGAATGGACATGTTTCCGATCGTGCATGGCTTCGAAAAACTTCTTGGGTCTTCCAACTCTTTAGTAGTTTATTCTAGCGGATGGCGCTACATTCTTCTGAGAGTATCTATGTCGCACTTTTCTTATTGGTGAGAAAATCCTTGAGAAACATTGCATAGGAGGGAATTTTAGATATCGCCTCTAGAAGTGGGATATTTATATGCAGATCCTTCAGAGTGTCGATGGACTTCCCATATTTCTTCTCGAGCTTTGCTTTTGCCAACCTTTGAGTAAACATGACCTGATGTATGTACGTTCTCGGCGGTTCAGCAGGCCCATCTTAGATTCCTCTCTCAGAGCTAATACCTCTATCAGCATCCCTTGAAAAAGTTGGGGGATCCTTCTGGGCATTTGTCTCAGCTGGAATGACGATAAGTGGGCTACTGCTCGGACCCTTTAATTGTTTCCTGCTCCTTAGAGAAATCGCATTAAGATTGTCTCCTCGTTGTCCTTGAGGTTCCATGAGTTGAGTCACGAACTGTAACATCTGAGCGAGTTGAGATGAACACATTTTGTTGTGCATGGCAACCGAATCAAGCCTCAGATTCGCCTGCTGAATAGAATCTTAGAAATGATCATTTGTCTTGTTCTAAGCAACGATACAAATTCTCCATGAGACTCTCCAATCTAACTTATGTGATGGCCTTAGTGGTATAGATGTTGTGGGCCTCTGATAGCTATCATTCTGGTAGACTAGAGTGCTGGCTCGCTGATGATTGTAAGACTTATTTGTGTTGTGCTGCATCTGGGCAACATGTTGTGAAAGAGAGTCGAGCTTGTCGAAAAACAGTGCTAAAGCACATGCATCCAGCTTATCTTCCTCCTCCTATGTATCTGTGTGATTACTCCAGTGATGGTCGTTTGAAGCCATTTCTTCAAGTAGTGCCCTGACGGCCTATGGACTCTTCTTCATCATTGCACTACGATCCAAGACATCCCTAATGATCTTCCAATCACACCTCAAACCATTATAAAAAGTCTGAATAAGTCACCACTTCGGGATTCCATGGTGAGAACACCTACGCTAAAGTTCCTTGTATCTATCCCATGCCTCATAAAGTGATTCTTAATCATGTTGCATGAAAGATGTGATCACGTTTCATCGCCTTACAGTCTTCCTATGAGGAAATAACTGATTGATGAAGGGTTTTGATAATGAGTCCCAAGTTGTAAAGGTGTTGGGACTGTAGATCCTGAACCACTCCTTGGCCTTGTCTTTGAAAGAAAATGGGAAAAGTCGAAGCTTGACAGCGTCTTTAGTAACACCCTCCATCTTGATAGTGTCACATTTCTCTAGGAATATGTCAAGGTGCTCAAAGGGTTATTCTAGATGTGAACCATTAAATGGGTTCTGTTGTACATGGAGGATCAATTCGGTCTTGAATTTGAAATTTGTATCTTGGACCGTTGGGCATGCTATGCTCGTCGTCGGACTTCCGCACGGTATCATAATGTCCATGATGGACCTCATGGGTTTTCCTTCCTCTTCCATATTCACTTGCCATGTTGTCCTATGCATATAATAAGAAAACGAACTAGGAGAAAACCGTCAATAGCACAAGAAATATAGAGAAAGAAAAAGGGGAAAGGGGGGACGTAGTCTATTAAACACTACATGAAAATGCAAAGCCAAGCCGATTGCATCCCCATCAATGATGCCATTAACTTATTGGGAAGGTTATAAAACTGCAAGCGTATGGGTGTTGTAGCTAGTGGGTGTCGAACAGAAGGAGGCGATGGCTTGATCAAGGATTAGTGCCAAGTTTTGTATAGCTACGTGATTTATATCTCAAAGGTGAGATGGTGATAAAACTAAGTGCATATCAAATATGGAGAGATGCTAGGGCTAATGTATCATTGCTATTATAGGTTATGTGCCGGATGAATTTAACTTCTCAATCCAATGGGTTGTGGTCATTGATGAGGGATGACTCTCACTCCTTGTCCTCTCGACGTCTAACCATGAGAGAGGACTCAGAGAATGGGTTAGACCCCTATCAGAGCTCTGATGGTTAGTCGGTAGCTACGGTTTAGGTGGTTCTAATCATGATGTCCGATGGTTCGTCGGTGCCTAACAGTATGTAGTCAATCATCCATTAGGGGCATCAAACCAAAACCATAATTGTTAGTCGGTGATTAAGGTTGTGTAACCTACTAATGAGATGGATTGATATAAAATTACATCCAAACCCATTCCTGGACTATAACCCAATTAGATCAATATTTGGGCAATCCATTAAACACAAGTCTTACAATAGGGCTCTACATAGCCCTAGGCAAGAGGACTACTCACACATTATTGATTTAACAATCAAAAACATATTAAAAGAATGCATTGGGGATTAATGAGAGAATGGATTAAAAATCAGCAACAATGACAATCACAATCACAAGAGAAATGAGGATATAAGCATTCAATAATAAAGGGATTAAATATCATTACAAAACTTCAGCAAAAGAGAATGTGAAAGCCCTAGAAATTAGCTCCAAAATTCGCCCACAATTGAAAAATCCTGAAAAGGTATCATTCAGTTAGTTTACAATGTTTCTTTACATACAATAGTAGGCGCACAGCCGTGTCGGAAAGCGGCACAGCCGTGCCGCCTCTAAGAAGTTAGGGTACTGAACTGCTGTCTCACGCATGGCCGTGCTGCTAATCGGCACGAACGTGTTGATAAATCTTTAGCTCCAGGCAACTCCAGGCGCACGACCGTATGGCACGACCGTGCTGTCATTCTGGCTCAATGGACGTTCTGTTTTTATTTGGACACGGCCTTGCTGAAAAACTCCACAGCCGTGCCTCTTTCAGCTGAGCGGCATCCTTCAACTCACACGACTGTGTGACACGACCGTGCTACCAGTCAAGTGGAAATGATCTTTTGTTTCTTATTAGACACGGCTGTGCGGTGAAGTCGCATGGCTATGTAGCTAAAGCTGAAGCATCTCTCCATGTGCTGATTTGATGGCGGCTGTGCATTTGCATGCATGGACGTGTTACATGTACTTAACTCTTTTCTACTCCATATTGCTTCCAATCACCGTCATTCATCGCTGTCTTATCTCCTTTTCTTCTCCCATCTTATGCATCGTTTTAGATATTTATATCCTGGAGTACACAAAACATTCCTAAAGAGTGAAAGTGAACAAAAATTACTCTAAAGTGGGTGGAATATGCGAATAAAGACATAGAAATGCGTGGGAAAAGTATGCTAAAATGTGTAAAATATTCACTCAACAGTATGCATCAAGATGGGATTCGTCTCTTAGGAGGTTAGTGTTACACAGATTCAAATGTGATTCATAGTTAAGTACTTGGCCAAGGCAGACAGATAAACTTGTTACAGTAACAAGTTGTATTTAGATCTCTAACTATGGGATCACGTTTCACTCTGGCTATAAGGTGTGGTGAGGTCAGGCAGGAAGCCATACCCTAGATACCTTAGTGACTTAGTGATGACGAAGTGACCGGACAATATGTAATCTGTCAATGTAAGACCCATGATTTGGATCGTAGAGATTCAAATCTCTATGCTAACCAAACAACGACGATTTCTTAACGAGGGTGGTGGTATGCATGGCTAGCGCCTCTGCTACAGCTTGAACACGATATGATCGTGATTGTTTGAATCAGTCAATTAGAGTCTCACAGAGGTGATGACCTCTAACGAGAAACGAAGGAATAAGCTTCATATTCATGTGACATATGTGACTAATCATAAGTGTTGTGCTCAAGCTTATTTGAGAGAGAATGGCATGTCGTAAAGAGTTATGAGTGCACGTTGGAAATATTCGTAAAGAGTTACGAATGATCCAAATTGAAGAAAGGTGGTTAGTCGACTAACCAGTATGCAAGAAAAACAGAGAGTCTGTTAGTCGACTTAAAGCACTGGTCGACTAATTGGTCACTGGTCGACTAATTGGGCACTAGTCGACTAGTGCATATGCACTAATTGACTAATTTGCCCAGATGCGTATGGGACTTTGGTTCAGTGTTTGGGTACAGGGTTGATTCAATAGTTGGATCCAAAACTGACCCGAACTTATATAGTTTGACACTAACATAAGTTCCTAAGTGTTAAGATATTCATAGAAGTTTTGGTTTGATTAATCCACATTATATTATGATTTAATTTGGATTCAAATCAAGAGTCCTAATAGGATTATGAAAACCTATTCTTTGTGCCTTCTTCTAAACACGTTTTTGGATGAGATTGGAATAAGGGTGCGACATTATACTTTTTTGGGAAAAGAAAAATGCATATAACAACGATGTGCATAAAATGTTTCACCCAAAAGCTGTTTATGCGGTCAAAGGAAAAATCCACTCACCCAAGGCTACCTCATCTCATGCACGAGGTAAGGTCTTGCAGATAATAGGAGTTGAGAATGTGGCCACATGCATAAACAAGAAGGTCATTTTCCTTTTATTATGCTCCTCTTTGGAGAAGTCCCATGTGTGAGTCCCTTTGATCCATGGTATGTTTATTTTCTTTCATGCATGAAAACCAAAGGGAAGTAATGTTAAAGTCTTCGTCCCGTATACGTCACAACGCAAGCATTGCATCTTCTCGAAGATCTTCCTTCACCTCCTTTCAATCCCCAGCCACATCGATTAGGAGTTGAATTTGGGCTCAGGAGGAGCTCGTAAATCGGGACCAGATGGTCATCATTATGCGACATCTATAGCACCATGGTGGATAGAGAAGCGGCGTTTTGGACTTCACCGGAAAAGTTTTGGATCCACGGATATCGGGTAAGAATATCCGTGTAAAGGTATGAAATGTTAATTAGCATTAATTTCAAGTAATGTAGTAGATCTTGGTAGAATAAGCTAGTTGTAGAAAAATTTGATTTATTTGTCTTCCGCTACATTGCTAAATTGTTTAGCATATCTAAAATATTATATTACAGTGGTATCAAAGCCATGCTGCATTTCTTGAGATTATGCACTTTTAAAAATTAGAATTGATCAAATAATGGATTTTTATTCATCACAAGACAATCATGAGAACTTTGCAGAAATATGATTTGCACAAAGATTATAATACAAGATGTATGCACTCGGTAATAATTAAAATTAGATATTTAATCATCACAAAATTGAGATTGCGTAAATTAGTCGAAACACTAAATTGTTCAACTAATCAGGAAACTAGTCAACTAGTCTTGTAGAGCTAGTCATCTAGCTCACTATCAGCTGATTTGCATAACTTGGTAATTACATATTAGTCAACTAGCATATAACATCTAGTCGATTAATGCTATAATTTACAGTGCGATTTTCCCTAATTATGATTTTTAAAATTTTTGGTTTTCAATTATTAACGCAAAAGTTGCATTTGATCTTGAAGTGCTTACATGAATATTTCTAATGTATTGCAAAGAACAAGTGTTGATTTTTTGCATGAGGAGGAATATAATTTGGTTATCTTTGCTCCAAACATTAGAGAATTTGCATTAAATATGCAATATACGATTTTGCATATATGTGATGATTTTAAAGTTTGTAAAATCAATTTTGAAAGAATGTACTTTCATGATATTTATTTTGTGATAACAAATTGGTTTCATGGAAAGTTAACCTTGGAAGAATTTTATGAGATAAAATTCTTGGATCCATTTATTTCATGATAGATCATGATTTATTTGCAATAATGTGTTTCATTGCAAGGATTGCTCGCAAAATTAATCCATTGCTTGAATTGCATTATTAGCTTAATAATGTGATTATTGGCTAAATAATTATGAGGATTCTACGATTGCTCTGCTGTTAATTATCTAACCTAATGGTGTTTGACATCGTCCCGTGGTCCAAATAATTATTAAGCCAATTTTGTTAGATTATTTTTGCTTAGCTTACACATAATAATTATAAGGATCCAGTGTGTGTAGGATGTTATCTCGTCGTCCAAGTAATTAATATGCAATCATTTAATGTGATTAAATGCTGTTGTTGCTAGCGAAATATAAATCGTTTGCAAATTATTTGCTCATGTATCATATTTTGCACAAAAATCTAACTAATCCAATTGATTAGTAGATGTAAACCCAACGAAGTTGGAACTACTATATTGTATGTATATTTTATTGTATTTGAAGTTCAATTGATAACAGTGGTGTTTAACTAAGAAAGGTGAGTTCGAGCAAGGTTCGCAATTAATGAACGTGGGTGGTGATTCAACCCATGGAAACCCTCCCTCGCCAGATTGTGCCATCCTGGCCAAGTGATTAGTTTGAATTTTCTTATCCAACTAAATTACATGACTTAGTTATTCCAATTATATCAAGTCCATTACATTCAAAATCCTTTTAAGGATTATCGGTTGCCCTCCATTATTTCAAAGGTGTAGTGTACTAAGTGATTAGTTATGTGGTTGTTGACGAAGGTCAAGCCACATCATTCAATTCTAAGTGATGCATCTTTGTTACCATGAGATAGATTCAGATGTTGTTACCATGAGATAGATTCAGATGGTGTGAAATATGGCCTTATTGATGAAGGTCAAGGGTACATACATATCATCCTACTAAATACGAAATGTATGGAAAAGACTTGACTAGACTTTATGGCTTGTTGACAAAGGTCAAGGTCATAAAGGGATAGGGGCAAAAATCATATTTAAATTCATAAAGAGTTGTGATTGATGATCGCTCCTGAATATACACCCGAAAAGCAACTATAGTTTTACCACAAGCGCACGGCGTAGTGGCGAGTGGGTATCGAACTCAGGGAGGACAATTGACGGTACTTTATTTTGATCACCTAACTATTGATGGAATAATGGGATGGTTTTGATAATAGAGTCACAATCGTTCAAATAGAAAATAGAATTCAATATAATAAAGCGTCTAGGGATAGGAAATCCCCACTACGGATCGTCTCTCATCCTTGTGGATCATGAATCTCAATGTTGCAAGGCTTGAATTGAGGTGAACTAGTCGCAACTGAATGTAGAACCAAGCTCACGCTCTCGCGCTATTGCCGGTCTATAGCAACCTAGATTAGGGCCCACTCTCGTGCAAACCCTAACCTAAGCCACTAGCATGAAGACGACATCATCGTCCAATTGCACCTCAAGACCACTCTCGTACAAACTCGAGCTATGATTTAGGTTATGATAGTTCGTATTCGTCCAATCTCTTGCAAACGAATATTAGTATAGATTTATGGTAAAAATCCTAGCTTTGGTCCAATCTCTTACAAACCAATTCTAGAGAATCTCTATTATAAACATAAGTCAAATATCTATGCCTTCCCATCAATTGGGATCCAATCTCTTGCAAATCCCAATCGATGGAGATTCCTAGCTACTCGCAGTAAATCAATCAAAACCTAACCTTTCTTCAATTCTAACAGCAATTCAATTCATTCATCACAATTCAAAGGTCGGATCCATAGGGTTCACCATGCCCTAGAACGACGAAACTACTCACAATTCATCATAGGAATCTCAGAAATAATGCAATAGATCATAGCAAAATTCATAGCTAACAGAGAACAATTCATAAAAATAAGAGTTTTAAGAGAAAGATCAAACCAAATTGCGCATCTATGATCTCCAGCAAAGATTTACAAAAGGAATAGCCGTCAAAAAAATATTCAAGTCTCTCCTCAAACTAGGGATAAAACTAGGTTTAAATACAAGTCAAATTCGTCCAGAAATTCCTGACAAAATTGCCCCTGCGCAGCCCAGAAAACCTAATTTGCGTAGCAGTCGGACAACGCCACTCGGCCGAGTGGACCATGTCACTCAGCCGAGTGACAAACCCAATAAAAAACAGAGAATCTGGCAAAATTGGGGGTCTGTCGTTCTGTCTGATTCGGGCGAGTGGTATTCTCCATTCGGCCAAGAGAACTTTCTTGCTCGACCGAGTGAACTATGAAAATCGGCAGTCTGTATCCATTTTGCTTGGCCGAACGCACTCCTTCAATCGGCCGAGTGAACTATTTGTTTGGCCGAGTGAGCTGCTTCTGGGCTCTTTTCTTCTCCTCCTCGCCTCCTCGTCGATTCTATCGGATTTTTTTCTCTTTCACTCATCCTCTAGCGCTGTTAACTCCTCAAATGAGCTGTGAACGACACTCCGGTGTACATGAAAGTCTCTTGATCTCATTTTCGCTCCAGATTGCTCCATATCTCCTGAAATACGACAAAAACAAGAAATAGTGAAAAGCAACGCGATATCGTCGAATAATCGTGGAAAACGCAATATGGACTATCGAAATGACATGAAAACATGAAGAAAAGGGGGTAAAATAAGGATCAATCAAAATCCCCCAAGCTTACCTCTTACTTGTCCTCGAGCAAGATGAGTAAAAGGCGAACCCGGCGGAAAAAACAAGGAAAAGAAAAAAGAAGGTACAAAGGAAAACGAAGAGGGAGGTGCAAGATCATTTTCTCAGGACGTGGACTTGCTTACTCAAATAGCACACAACGAATAAAAACATGCCAAAGATTTTTATCTCGATATCATGATCATATATGTGTGCATTCAATATAGAAACCCAAGAATATCAAAACAACATGAAATATGAAATAATTCTAGAATTAGCATCATCTTAAGTATCTAAAGTAATATACATAATCATAGATCACACACTTTTCAATTGATCGCTTTCTATTTGGAGTATAAGCGGTATCACACAATATGAAGCAACAAGAATGGAAAGGAGTGGTTTTCATGAAACACATGCCAAATTTAAATTCATGGACTTTGTAATACTTTTAGAAATCTCCCCGAGTATAGAAATTACCTAGCTTAGGTTGTCATGCACAGACAAGTAGTCGATCTCTCAACATCATTGGATCCTCTCCCCCAAGCTTATCTATAAGCGTGGTGGCATCAGATAAGTCCCCCATTTTTGAAGCTCCAAAAAATGAAAAATAAAAGAGGGAAGAAAGAGAGAAATAAATGAAATGTGATCATGTATGAACTTCTTTTCTCTTCTTTTTTTTCTCTTTCTTTTCTTTTTTTCCTTCTTTTTTCAATCAATATATGCAATAAGGAGCCCAAATCAAAAGATAGAGATATATACATGTATATTTTTTTTCTTTTTTGATTTTGGGGTGTTGGAGCATGACCTTTTATGGCAAGGGGAAGATGCCAATATAGGATTCGCTAAAGGAAGGTTCACCAATGATTTTAAGTATAGAAATAATGCTTAAGATATGTGGAGAAAGAAAAATATGCAACGCTCAGTTCACTTTTTAGAATGTGCACGACAACTTTCTAATGTAATCTACTCAGTTTGATTTTAGAAAGTAAACTAATCCAGTTATATCAATATAGCATACATTCAATTAACATGCAGGTGAAGCGTACAATTTTCATGCAATAAGAAGTGATATCAGACAACAAAGCAGTACTCCAAATATAGGCAATCAATGCGTGAAGCTTGGTTGTTTTCTATGAAAAGTATACAATATAAATCATCAGACTCAGCTAATAGTAGAATTTCATTCACATTCATATATGAAGGTGCAGGTTACTATTTCAAATGCATAGCAAGCATGGCATATGATATCTGAAATAAAAACGATGGCATGGCAAGATAATATGCATATAGAGGTAAGCTAATTCCACGTCGTCGTCATCACAGAGAATTCATCTTTAGCAAAAGGATAAAGGAAATAAGGATAAAAGAAAAATAAGATCTAAGAAAGCGTGATGCATGAGAAAAAACATGAAAAAGTGGGTAAGAATAAGTGTAAAACAGAGAAAGGTGGAAAAATGAAAATAAAAATAAAGAAAATGAAAAGTGCGTGAGACACTCACTCCTCCAAGCTAAACTGCACAGTGTCCTCAATGTGCTAGGTGTGGCACATGGAGAAATATGATATGGGTGGGGTGGGTGAGGATGCATGCATGATAAAGTATGAAAATAAAAGAAAATGAGATGTATATGCAACTGATGCATGCAGAGATCAAGATCGTGAAATATAAGTGTCCTAGAAATACCTCCTCTCTCCCAAAATGATATAGACAAATATAAGCAAAAAGTGACCGAAATGTGTGTAGAGGAGGGGTGCAGAATCAACAGGCAGAATGATATATAGCATAGCAGCAGCAAAAGTATGAGAGGCATCCAGTGTGTGCCTAAGTGGGTGGTGGAGCACCTGCACCTTCCTGTGGTAGAGGTGGTGGTGGCGGAGGCTGCTGGGTAGGGGTACGGGTGGTGGCAGGTGGTGGCTGTGACAGTCGCGCAAGAATCTGGTTCAGGCTAGCCTGAATACCAGGGAGTATAGCGATACGGGACTGTACAGCACTAACGGTAACGGAGAGAGCCCGAAAATCTCCTTTGATCCCACTAACTGCCCCCTCTAAAGCACGCAAGTGCTGAACTAGGGTGTTAGGGGGCGGTGGGACAGAGGGTCGAACATGTGGGGAACGGGGCTGCCTTGCACGGCTACCATAGACAACAGGTGCAACTACCGGGCGGGGCTGTGGTGCTGTGCTCACTAAAACACGCTCAGCCTCAGTGGGAGGCTGAGATTCAGGAATGGTCGAAGAATAGGGAGCAGCAGCGGAAGCAGAAATGGTGACAGATGGCGAGGAGGTCAGAGAGGTCGGTGAAACAGAAATGGGGACAGATGTCACGACACTCTCAGTGAAGACAGCTGCAGTGGAGACGGTAGGGTCGACGACTGGGGAGGTCATGAAGTGTGCAGAAAATGACTCCTCAGAGGTCGAGAATAAGAAAGTGGAGAGGGTCTCCACTGCAGAAGCGAAAGAGGGCTCGCCGCTCTCAAGAATGGTGGTGGGGCGTTCAGGACTCACATCAGAAATAGGGTCGACGGTCAATAGTACAGAGGTGGTGGTGGTGGATGGACTCAGCAAGTGTACTCCCGACACTGACAGAAGTGTGGACAGAGGTGTCGGGAGGTGCAGACAAACCAGGTGCAGGCTAAGGGATCTCCAAGTCCAGAGGAAGAAGGAGGGGCTCCTGCTAAGTGCCCTCAGGCTCTAGCACGTACGCAGCTGGGATGAGGACGTCCATCACTGGAATCCAAACCCCTCCTTTGGGTCCAATATGTGTCCAAGCAGGGCTCAAAAGAACCATGTAATCCCCACCAAAAGGACCATGTAACCATACCCAGTGGTGCTGACCATGAGGATGCAACATCCTCATGCGGGCCATAACATCAACGGAATGGGAAGTGGGGCCCGGGGGTCGTAGCAAACCAGCTGGAAGGTCTACTTCGCACATGGGTGCCAGAAGGGTAATCAGACCACGCAACAGATAGGCGTCCTAGCACCGACAAAAATAACGATGCGGTCCAAGTACCAACTAGCTATGTCAATTTGAACTGCGGGGAGTAAGACTCTCCACCTCTCTCGAAGGCCCTCGCTCGAGTCATCGCATAGAGCATGTACAGCTCAGGCGTAGACATCGTCCCTGGCTCATACCTCGCTAAGAAAGTGGTCGCCATAAGGCGCTGTGCTATGCGAAGGCTTGGGTGGAGGATAGCAGAGGCCTTGGCCCAGCTAGGGTCAAAGGCGAGGGGTGATCCGGTGATACGTGTCCAGAAGGCGTCGGCATCAAATGACTGCGGGGATGTTGTTGGAAACAGCATCCTAACCTATGTTTGATGATAACAAACCCTACTGAACTGTTCTAATCTATTTGTTGAGTGTGTCACAGGTCCATATAGTCATGATTACTCAAGTTACACATGCACGTACTCAAGTACGTTGAAATACGGAGCTAAAACTTCATTTGGATTTACACAAGCTGCCCAAACAAGAGAGTATAGCTATGAAACTCTACCCTAGAGTTAATCATAGGCGATAAATAGCATGGGGATTTTCTCAGGATTTATGGAGATTGTTTGGAGTCCAAATACGGGGAAATACGAGAAAATACTGAGTATACAAAGAAGAAACATTTTCTACAAGTGTTAAAATGCGGTGAAAAAATTCTCACATGTCAATATGAAGCTATGGGATTTGTAAGAATTATTTCAGAATTTTTGGGATTTATTTGATGCTCAAATACGCAAGAATACAGTGAAAATACTCAGCAAATACGGCATACGGTACTGTGCATATATACGCTTCATCACAGATTTAAATCCAAGCTGACGTGGCATCATCCGCACCGCTCGTTTCGCATCCAACGGCATCACAACACGGAGCGACGTGGCTCATTCTGCGCCGCCCGATCTCGATCCAACGGCCACCAACCCAGCGGAGAAGTCGCAAATGGCGGGCGGCGAGATCCGAATTTGCGGGCGACGTGGCTGCATCGCAGCCCTTCGCTCGAAGATCGGACGGTTGCCGACACAGCGGGTCCGGGTCAGCGGAGGCGGGCGCCGACGCGTGAATATTGACCGCCACGTGGCGGCTCCTCAGCGAATCCCGCTCGATCCAATGGCCAGGATCGCTACCGACAGCGGATTTTAAACCCGGCCCGTTAAGCCTATTTTAAACGTGTTTTTCGTGCGGATCGGGTTCCAAGCACAGTAACTCCAACCCGTTAACTCAATTCTATATAAAGGCATGCACACTCTTCACTAATTCATCAACAAATGGAGTTCTAGAGATCCAAATTGAGTTCTGCAAGAAGCGTTGGATTCCTGACTTCATCCTCGACGCAGTGACACCAAGTTCAGTAGCTAGTTCCTCCTGTACAGCAAATGAGATCATTTTGAGTGAGGAACTTCTACCGACTACTTCCACGGGGACAGCGACTACTTCTTCTACAGACATCCGATCATCATTCCGTAAGAAGCGTTACGAAGCTACTGATGTGCTGAAAGACGAAAACCAGAGAGATCTTCACAAATGATCTTTCTAAACTCTTGATCTTATTTATTTGTGAATACGTTGTATTATTTGTCGTTGAGATTTTGGTTTACACTTTCTTCCACTATATTGTTTTGGGAAATCCGAGTTGTTGGGGCATATCGGATTAGGAGAGCATCATTATATTCTTTTTGGGCTTTGGTGAGCTAGGGTTAGTCAGTGTGGTTAGAGTTGGGGCTCTAATCTTGTGTGACTGTAACTGCTTAAAGAATCAATTTTAGTGATGTTGTTCTGGGGTGGATGTAGGTCTTGGGAGACCGAACCACGTAAATCTTCTGAGTCATCTGCTTGATCTGGTTGTGATCTTATCTGCTCTACTATTGCTTCTTCATATTTGTTTTAATTAGACTTAATAATTTTTATCTTGCAATAATTTGGTCAACGGCCTATTTACCCTCTAGGCCCTATTTAGATCCTACAATTGGTATCAAAGCACCAGGATTGACCATTTAAGTCTAGCTTACAATGAGTTTATATGATTCAGCATTTTCTGAAGGTCAGTCTACTGTCAGACCTCCAAAATTTAATGGAACTGATTTTGCATATTGGAAAGCTAGGATGAAAATATCTTAGTATCTACTGATTATGATGTATGAAAAATTGTTGATCATGGATATACATCACCTGTGTTAATTATTGAGAATACTGAAATCCCAAAACCTGAGGATAAATGGGACGATATTGATAAAAAACTATTTTCATTAAATGGAAAAGCAATGAATGATATAATTTGTGCACTTGATAAAACAGAATTTAACCGTGTTTCACAATGTTTAACTGCACAGGAAATTTGGCGTACTTTGGAAGTTACACACGAGGGAACTTCTCAAGTCAAAGAATCCAGATTAGAGCTTCTCAGCACGGAATACGATGGCTTCCACATGAAACCTGCTGAGACAATCAAAGACATGTATGCAAGATTTACGGACATCGTCTACAACTCAAGGGCACTTGGAAAAACGTATCCAAGCGTGGAACTGGTAAGGAAAATTCTTCGAGCCTTGCCAAGTACTTTTCGTCCCAAGGTTACCGCAATCCAAGAAGCTCGAGATCTCTCCAAATTGAGCTTGGATGATTTGATTGGGAACCTGATGTCCCATGAGCTTGAACTGAAAACCATCGAGTCAAGAGAAAAGGGAGAAGTCAAAGCTACAAAGTCAATAGCTTTCAAAGCTGAAGATAGTGACGATGATCTTGATGATGAGCAAGCGCTGATGGTCACAGGCTTCTGGAGATACATCAAGACACCGCAGGGCAAATCTAAAATGTCAAAAAGGTTCAATCGCTTCAATAAATTTAATCCTTCAAACTTTTCTTCTGAACAGAATACTGCTAAGTCAGTTCAGTGTTTTAAATGCAGGAAACAAGGACACTTCATGAAGAATTGTCCAACTTTGAAGGATGCCTCGACAGAATCAAAAGGAAGATCCATTGCTGTGACATGGGATGACGATGACGAGGATGAACCAGAAGAGGAAGTTGCTCACTCATCTTTATGTCTGGTTGGAGACATTAACTCGACGAAATCTAAGGTACATGAATTCCCTCTCTCAGAATTAATGAACATTTGTGAAAATATGAACATAGAGATCACTAATCTAGAATCCTCTGTAGAATCTTTAAAAGAAACCAACTTTGAATTACATCAGGATAATTATCATATTTCACAAAATGAAGAAAAAATGAAATCTGAGATTGAAGATCTTAAAGCTATAATTGCGAAACTTAAAGGAAAAACTAGTTTGCATGAAACTCTTAAATGTGAATCTTGTGCCATGCTGAAACTAGAAGAAAAAAAGTCCAAAGAAAAGATTGTGAGTCTTGAAAAGAAAGTTGAAAACTTTAAGAAAAATGAAGATGGAAATAAAAAGGCCTTTATAAGTAAAAGCACCATGCTTGTGAATGAGAACTTCTATTTGAAATCCAAGATCTCTGATTTAGAATTAAGTATTAAGAAATTTGGTGTAGGGAAGAAATCTCTCGACATCATTCGTGGTTATCAATCACATGGAAATAATAAACGAGGTCTAGGATATGGAAATCATTACGAGGAAAAGAAGATCATTCACAATAAAATTGTTAAAAGGAAACCTGCATATGCTAAATGTTATACATGTGGTTCTATTGATCATTCATATAGGAACTGTTTGTATGGAAACAAGAAGATCAGATTCAAACAAGTATGGGTTCCTAAAGGCACCATTACTAACCATCGTGGACCTATTTGGTTGCCTAGGTCACACATGTCCTGTTTTTCTTATGTATAGGTGCACAGCTTGGCTAGGGAACAAAAGTGTGAGTGGTATTTGGATTCTGACTGCTCAAGACACATGACAGGAAGCTACGATAAGTTCCTTAGCCTCGTAAAACAAGAAGGAGGAAGTGTTACACTTGGGGACAACGGTAAATGCAAAGTAATTAGGAAAGGTGTTGTAGGTAACGACACTTTTCAACTGAAGGATGTCCTATGGGTTGAAAATCTTAAACACAACCTCATCTCTATTAGCCAGCTCTGTGACAAAGGTATGAACGTAGTATTTGATGCAAAATTTTGTAAAATCATTGATACGATCACAGGTAATATTTTGATTACAGCTAACAGGAAGAATAATGTTTATACACTTTTTATTGAAGAACTAACAATAGCTAAATGTTTGATTGACAGGGAAGACGAGGCAACACTGTGGCACAGGAGATTGGCACATGCTGGAATAAAATTGTTGCAGAAACTGGAGAACAGAAATCTAGTAAGAGGACTGCCACATCAGAAATACGAGAACAGTAAGTTGTGCGTAGCATGCACGAAAGGTAAGCAAACTCGATCTACCTTTAATGGAATGAGAGAAATAGCAACTACACGCATTCTAGAATTAATTCACATGGATTTATTTGGTCCAACAGATGTTGCTAGTTTAAATGGAAAGAGATTTTGCTTAGTTTTGGTTGATGATTTTTCAAGATTTACATGGGTTTATTTCTTAGCCAAAAAGTCAGACTCTTTTGAAAACTTTCAAAACTTTTGCAATCAAGTTTCAAATGAGAAAAATCTTTCAATTATAAAAATCAGAAGTGATCATGGAGGAGAATTTGAAAATATAATCTTTGAAAATTTTTGTTTAGAAAAAGGAATTATGCATGAATTTTCTTCTCCTAGAACACCGCAACAAAATGGAGTAGTTGAAAGAAAGAATAGGACTCTAAAAGAAATGGCTAGAACTATGCTGAATGAGTATGAATTGCCTATGTCTTTTTGGGCTGAGGCAATAAATACTGCTTGTTATGTTTGTAATAGAGTCATGCTACGACCAATAATAAAGAAAACTGCTTATGAACTTTGGAATGGAAAGACTCCTAATATTTCATACTTTAGAGTATTTGGATGCAGATGTTTCATATTAAACACTGGAGATCAACTTGGTACATTTGAATCCAAATCAGATGAAGGAGTGCTTGTAGGATATTCGTCAAGGAGCAAAGCTTACAGGATTTATAATAAACGCACTTTGACTATTGTTGAATCAATTAATGTTAAATTTGATGAAAATGAAAATAATTCTTGAATTGCAGGGAAACTGAAGGTGATGCAATTACAGAGAATGATAGCAGTGCTAGGGAAATTGCTGAACCAAGTCAAGCACAAGAACATACTGAAAAAGAAGAGAACCAAGAGGAAGAACCACTAAACAGAGGAGTGCTGAGATATAATCCAAATCATCCACCAGAACTGATCATTGGAGCACCCACGGCAGGTATAAGAACTCGTTCATCTTTTAGCAATCTTTGTGCTTTATGCATTCATGGGGATTTTATATCTGAAATTGAGCCAAAGACTATTGAATCTGCTTTGATTGAGGAAAGTAAGGTAATGGCTATGCATGATGAATTGAATGAATTTGATAGAAATAATGTTTGGACCTTAGTGCCACGACCCAAAGATTATCCTATTGTAGGTACCAAATGGATTTATAAAAACAAGCTTGATGAATCAGGAAGAGTAATCAGGAATAAGGCTAGATTGGTTGCTAAAGGTTATAATCAAATTGAAGGCATAGATGTTGATGAAACTTTTGCACCAGTTGCTAGATTGGAAGCTATAAGAATTTTGCTAGCCTTTGCAAGTTATAAGAAACTCAAGCTTAAACAGATGGATGTTAAAAGTGCATTCTTGAATGGGTACCTAAAAGAAGATGTGTTTGTTGAACAACCCCCTGGTTTTGAAAGTCATGATTTTCCACACCATGTTTTTAAACTTCAAAAAGCAGTATATGGTTTAAAGCAAGCTCCTAGAGCTTGGTATGATCGCCTTAGTGCTTATCTTTTGGAAAATGATTTTAAAAAGGGTAGTGCAGACAACACACTTTTTATTTTGCATGATCATAATCAGTTTCTCATCGTACAAATATATGTTGATGATATTATTTATGGTGCTACTGATGATCTTTTATGTCAAAAGTTTGAGAAGGTCATGCAGGATCAATTTGTGAGGAGCCTCGTTAGAGAACTGAAGTATTTTTTGGGATTCCAAGTAAAGCAAACTGCAGAAGGCATCTTCCTATCGCAAACCAAGTACATCAGAGAACTATTGAAAAAGTTTGGGATGGAAAAGGCAAAAGGAATTGGAACTCCCATGAGTCCCACGACGAAGTTGGAAAAAGATGAAAAAGGAATCGACGTGGATCAAAAGCTTTATAGAGGTATGATTGGCTCTCTCCTTTACTTAACAGCGTCTAGGCCCGATATAATGTTTGCTGTTTGTTTGTGTGCACGTTTTCAAGCTTGTCCAAAAGAGTCACACTTAATTGCCATAAAAAGGATCTTTAGGTATTTGATTCACACACCATCTTTAGGCCTTTGGTATCATTCATGTGGTTTATTTGATTTAATTGGATTTGCTGATGCTGATTATGCTGGTAGTATGATTGATAGAAAGAGCACTATTGGAACATGTTTTATGCTAGGACATTCATTGGTTTCTTGGTCTAGTCGTAAGCAGAACAGTGTTGCTTTGTCCACTACTGAAGCTGAGTATATTGCCCTTGGCAGTTGTTGTGCCCAAGTACTTTGGATGATGCAAACCCTGTCTGACTACGGCTTGGATCTTAGAAAAGTTTCATTACGATGTGATAGTAAGAGTGCTATAGATCTTTCTAACAATCCTGTTCATCACTCTCGGACAAAACACATAGACGTAAGACATCATTTTCTTAGAGATCATTTGGCAAAAGAGGATGTATCCATTGAATATATTTCTACTGATTCTCAATTGGCAGATATCTTTACAAAACCTTTGCCAGAAGATCGCTTTTGTCGTCTACGTCTAGAACTGGGCATTATTGATCATATTTAGAGTGAAAATATTATTTGGTGTGCTTTTATTGTTTTTGTGTGGTGTGCTACAAAAAGAAAAATGAAAAAAAATGAAAAATAAAACTAGAAAAAAGAAAAAAGAAAAATCTAAAAAGAAAGGGAAAGTGAATTGTCTATCTCCTCATTTTTCACTTTTCATCAGAAACAGCTTTAAATGCAAAACATATGTCTTATGGATTTTGAATATTATATTCTTAACAATGCTTGCATTCAAAGACTACATGCTTAATTAGGTCATATTCATTAATGAGTAACTAATGTTTTTCATCTTCCAATCACACTTACACAGATCAAAATGTTTTTGATATGGATTTGAAATATTGAATAAGAAAAGTGGTTGTTGGTGGACTAATTTATGTTTTAATGGGATATGATGTTTCAAGGCATGGGTAAAAAGAAAAGCTCTCATCAAAATATACGTGTATAAAAAGAATAGCAAGATGAGTGTCTTCAAAATATATACACAGAGCTTCGTATGAAAAATGGATACGATCCATGTCCTTGATACTACCCTTGGACATCCAACTTATGCTATAAATGTAATTTTTTTAGCGTTGGTGTTAAGTCCGTCAAGCACTGCCATTTCACATTTAAAAATCCTTCTCGGTCATGTTTGGAATTGGTAACTTGAACTCATATTACATGAGAAGGGGAAACTCAATCTTTGATGTTCATATATTCAGTTGAAAAGATGGTTATGACAGGCTGTATTCCTTATTACCTCTCCATATGTACTAAACATTTGATCATCACACTTGAGCACGGAGATGAATTATGGTAGTTATGACTTAGTGCTTATTGCTTATTTATTCATTGTGGTCATCGATGTCTTGCATGTTTGTTTTGCTTTATAATGTTCAATTTTCCATTCCTCATATGCTATTTCATACATTTTTTTGATGAAAACAAAGGGGGAGAGAAATATTAAGATTGAGCATGTCAGAGATAGGGGGAGCATGTCAATAGGGGGAGTATATCATTTTTCCATTCATGCTCATATTCATGCTTCACACACTCACACACTTAACACATTTTTTCAAAATAATCTTAATGTCTGGTTTGTTCTCATCAAAAGGGGGAGATTGTTGGAAACAGCATCCTAACCTATGTTTGATGATAACAAACCCTACTGCACTGTTCTAATCTGTTTGTTGAGTGTGTCACAGGTCCCTATAGTCATGATTGCTCAAGTTACACATGCACGTACTCAAGTACGTTGAAATACGGAGCTAAAACTTCATTTGGATTTACACAAGCTGCCCAAACAAGAGAGTATAGCTATGAAACTCTACCCTAGAGTTAATCATAGGCTATAAATAGCATGGGGATTTTCTCAGGATTTATGGAGATTGTTTGGAGTCCAAATACGGGGAAATACGAGAAAATACTGAGTATACAAAGAAGAAACATTTTCTACAAGTGGTAAAATGCGGTGAAAAAATTCTCACATGTCAATATGAAGCTATGGGATTTGTAAGAATTATTTCAGAATTTTTGGGATTTATTTGATGCTCAAATACGCAAGAATACAGTGAAAATACTCAGCAAATACGGCATACGGTACTGTGCATATATACGCTTCATCACAGATTTAAATCCAAGCTGACGTGGCATCATCCGCACCGCTCGTTTCGCATCCAACGGCATCACAACACGGAGCGACGTGGCTCATTCTGCGCCGCCCGATCTCGATCCAACGGCCACCAACCCAGCGGAGAAGTCGCAAATGGCGGGCGGCGAGATCCGAATTTGCGGGCGACGTGGCTGCATCGCAGCCATTCGCTCGAAGATCAGACGGTTGCCGACACAGCGGGTCCGGGTCAGCGGAGGCGGGCGCCGACGCGTGAATATTGACCGCCACGTGGCGGCTCCTCAGCGAATCCCGCTCGATCCAATGGCCAGGATCGCTACCGACAGCGGATTTTAAACCCGGCCCGTTAAGCCTATTTTAAACGTGTTTTTCGTGCGGATCGGGTTCCAAGCACAGTAACTCCAACCCGTTAACTCAATTCTATATAAAGGCATGCACACTCTTCACTAATTCATCAACAAATGGAGTTCTAGAGATCCAAATTGAGTTCTGCAAGAAGCGTTGGATTCCTGACTTCATCCTCAACGCAGTGACACCAAGTTCAGCAGCTAGTTCCTCTTGTGCAGCAAATGAGATCATTTTGAGTGAGGAACTTCTACCGACTACTTCCACGGGGACAGCGACTACTTCTTCTACAGACATCCGATCATCATTCCGTAAGAAGCGTTGCGAAGCTACTGATGTGCTGAAAGACGACAACCAGAGAGATCTTCACAACTGAGCTTTCTAAACTCTTGGTCTTATTTATTTGTGAATACGTTGTATTATTTGTCGTTGAGATTTTGGTTTACACTTTCTTCCACTATATTGTTTTGGGAAATCCGAGTTGTTGGGGCATATCGGATTAGGAGAGCATCATTATATTCTTTTTGGGCTTTGGTGAGCAGGGTTAGTCAGTGTGGTTAGAGTTGGGGCTCTAATCTTGTGTGACTGTAACTGCTTAAAGAATCAATTTTAGTGATGTTGTTCTGGGGTGGATGTAGGTCTTGGGAGACCGAACCACGTAAATCTTCTGAGTCATCTACTTGATCTGGTTGTGATCTTATCTGCTCTACTATTGCTTCTTCATATTTGTTTTAATTAGACTTAATAATTTTTATCTTGCAATAATTTGGTCAACGGCCTATTCACCCCCCCCCCTCTAGGCCCTATTTAGATCCTACAGATGTGTGCGATAATATAGGCTCGGTCTGGGTCCGGGACTGGGGGCCACTGAAAATAGGCTCAGAGCATGTCGAGAGTGATCTCGCACTCATGATCCATTAGTCGGAATGAGCAACCCTAGGAGTCCTAGAAAACCTCTAGTGTCGGACGAATGTAAGTGTCTGCCGACACCGACAAAAAGTCACCCCACCCCACGTTGTCATACAACGGGAGTAGGCCCTCAAGTACCCCCTAGGCACTCGAAATCTGCAAGATGCACAAACCTAGAGGGTACAATCGAACGGTGGGAGAGCCTCTCGAATCGGACGTGTTGTGCATCGTCTCGGAAGGTGATCCCCATCATGTCGAAAGCGGGGACGGGCTGTGCCGGTGGAGGTGGAATGGGTGCGGTAGGAGGCGAAAGTGTGGGTGGTGGCAGGCTAGGTGGCGGGGAGTCCGCTCTAGCAGAGAAGGAGCCAGGCTCACTGGTCCTCTTCCGCTTCGAGGCAGGTGCCCGGGAGCGTGATCTAGTGCATGGTGGCATGTGTGCCGTGAACCGTGCCTACCCAAATGTGAAGTGATGTATAAGAGGAACGAGTGTACCCAAACACAATGCAAGTGCAAGCGATGGATGCATGCGGAAAATCGCCTCCTCCGAGAAGCTCCAAATCAGCTCCTGATTCTCCCCCAAGCTAGCCTGAAACACAATTGACAAATTAGCAATGAATATCAATATGTATGGGGTAAGATCAAGAGTAATAAATATATATAGGAATTAATTTGGATTTGGCGACGGAATATGGCTTACAAAGTGGAGAAATTGAGAAAATGGGGAAATTGGGCGAAATGGGGATGATCGGTGGCGGAGAGAAGAGACGCCGGCGGCGACCAGGAGGTGTGGTCTACGGCGATTGGTGGAGCGTTCGTGCACGGGGTTCGTGCAGCTCGGGCAAAGGGAGATGTGATTCGGGCGATGGGGGAGAAGCTCGGGCTGTGAAAATGAAATTTGGGAAATTTTTGGGAAATTTGGGAAATGTGCCGCGCGATTTTGAATATATAGGGTTAGCCACTCGGTCGAGTGACGCGTATAATCGACCGAGTGGCTCAGTTTAAAATTTTTCAAAAAAATTTCCTAAAAGTAGCGACTCGGGCGAGTGTCTCTTACCACTCAGGCGATTAGACAAAGGTCATTCGGCCAAGTGGCAAGGCCACTTACAGCTTTTTAAGTGCTAAAAGTGTCTGATTTACTCGGGCGAGTGACTAAGTCACTTGGCCGAGTGGCATATAAATTACAGAGAGGGGTTTTCAGAAGCTTCCCTGATCAGTACCCTACTTGGCCGAGTAGGGTCTTCACTCGACCGAATGAAAATTTCACTCGGCCGAGTGGGCAGCAAATTTCAGCTCCAACTCTCTGTTTTTGCTCCACTTTCTAATTTTCTTCTTCCTGTCAGTTTCTTCCTTCTCCTGAAGCCTGAGCGCATTCTTGGAGCGCTCTCCTTTTCCGTGGTCATCCTCCATTCAAATGGTTCCTTGTTCTCCATCTCCTGCAGTGAAAAATAGAGCCCGTTTTCAGGATTTTTATCGTCTCTTGATTCTAAACACTAACTAAGATCTAAAACCAAAAAATAAAATGAAAAGTTATACTAAAAATAAGATAAAATCGTCAGGTTGCCTCCCGACAAGCGCTCGTTTAAGGTCTTGAGCTCGACCCCTAAAGATATGCGTTCAAAACTCGATGTTCGACGCATGTGAGATGCGCGCGTCAAACTTGCCGGGAAGCCCACTTGGATTTAGTTGTTGATGTTCATAGGCATTCCTCGGCCCCCCTTCATCATGGGTAGTAGTGGAGGATGAGTCCTCCAAGCTTGAGCTTTTAACGTCCTTTTTCTTTGCCGGCGGCGATAATTTCTTGTCCGGTAGAGATTTCTTCATATTCTTCGCCGTAGAGAGCTTACATAACTCTCTAATCTTTACGACATCAGCGTCGTCTTTGTCATCATCCGTAGAAGGATCCGACGGGTCTCCCATCATCTTGCCATCTTTATAAGATTGGCCCTCTTCAAGGCCATTGTCGTGCTTGGCTACAATGGCGAATGCCATGGCTTCATCAATGACCTCGTCGAGGAGGTCCACATAATCCACTTCCTTTTGCCAAGGCATTTTCTTCATCGCCTTAGGAATGGAGAGCTCAAATTCAATATTGCCAACGTTTAAGGACAAGGTCCCTTCCCTCACATCCACAATCACTCCGGCCGTGGCTAAGAAAGGGCGTCCAAGAATCAATGATGTATCGTCATCCTCCCTAATATCCATCACCACGAAGTCACTCGGCAAGCAAAGTCCGCCCGGTACTTGTAATGGTATATTTTCCGCAATCCCAACCGGCCTAGTGATCCGACCATCCGTGAGTTGTATCTTCATGTCTGTCTCCTTTAGGTTGGTCCCGGTATACAACTTCTTAAACATCATGAGGGGCATTAGGTTCACGCTTGCTCCCAAATCTACCAAGGCTTTTTAAAGCGGGACTCCTCCAATCGTGCAAGGAATTCAAAAACTTCTAGGATCCTTAAATTTGGTTGGCGCTTTCTCCTTCCAGGTAAACCACGCACCTTGCTCGGTGAGCATTATCTTCTCCTTTCGCTTCTTTCCTGAAATAAAATCTTTTAGAAACTTAGCATTGGACGGGATTTCGACAAGTGCATCCAAGAATGGAATATTCAAGCTCACACCTTGCAAATATTCCAGAAATTTGGCAAGCCGCTTCTCAATCTTTACCTTTGCCAACCGTTGTGGGAACGGTGCCGGTGGCATGTAAGTGCGCTCCTTCTGTGGCTTATCAATTTCAGATTTTTCACCGTCTTTTGGCTCTTTTGGGCCCACCTCTTCATTGACCGGCTCCTTGTCATCCAAAATTTCTTCCCCCGGCTCCTTGGTTTGAATCATGGCGGGGGTAGTGTCCTTCCCGTCCCTTGTATTTATCGCCACGACTGCAATGATGTGGCCGATATTGCTCCGTGGGTTTTGTTCCGGTTGAGCCGGCAATTGTTGAGTGTTCTTATTGAGCAATGCTAGTTGCTCCACTAATTGTGCCATGACGGTGTTGAGGGAGTCTTGTTGGGCCGTCAATCTTGCATTGATCTTCTTTTGTTCGGCCATGAACTCTTCCACCCTTGCTTCATGTTCCGACCTTGGTGGTGCTTATGGTGGATTGGGTGCCCTCCATCCTTGATTGTACCCGATGGTCTATAGGGCCCCGCTTGTTGCCTCGGTGGGAAGTTTTGTTGTTGGGGTCCTCTCGGTTGATATTGCGGCTATTGTGGAGGCCGGACTTGTGGTTTTTACGGTGGCGGATTCAAGGCTCCATCATTATTAGTGTATGAAAATCACAGGTGATTTCTCGTAGCTAGGTTTGCCCAATAACCTGTGCTTCCCATAACATATTGAACTTGCTCTATAGCTCCCTCTCCTTGCTGTCCTCCAACAAACATAACTTGAGCTTGGTCTTGTGAATCGCTCATGCTTCCTCCCGGTGTAGAAACGGTGGGGGCTCCATGCGGTTCACTAATCAACTTCTCCAATCTCTCCACGAACTTGTGAATAGAATCAAATTTTGTAGAGAGCTCCGCTACGGTCTTTGCCTCATAAATGCTTGCCGGCTTCAAGGATGATGACAAATGTCCCCTCTCGTCGGCCCGTTGTTGGTTATTCGAGGCCATCTCCTCAAGCAAGTCCGTAGCATCATCTGGCGTCTTTGACAAACTAGCGCCATTGGCGGTTGCATCAATTATTTGCTTGCTTGGTTGCAATCCGTTATAAAAGCTATGCACAAGCTCCCATGCCTCACTACTATGTTGGGGACATTGGTGTTGTAGATCCTTGAAACTCTCCCATGTCTCATATAGAGTTTTCTGAGGTCCTTGCTTGAAGGATATGAGCGTGTTTCTTATCTTGATAGTCTTGGATAGTGGGTAGAATTTGTTAACAAATGCGCTCGCCAACTCATCCCAAGTAGTAAAGATTCCCTCAGCTTGCGTCCTCAACCAATATAATGCCTTGTCTCAGAGAGTAAACGGGAAGAGGCGCAGTCGAATAGCGTCAACCGGTACGCCTGGCATCTGGAAGGTGGCGCACTTGGACAAGAACAATTGAAGATGGTAGTGTGGGTTTTCTTGAGGGTTCCCATGAAATGGGTCTTGTTGCATCAACACTATTAGTCCGGTTTTAAGCTCGAAGTTCTTGTCCGACGCTGATTTCGGCATGGCTATGGAAGAGGTGGTAGAAGTGTTCTTAGGTCGTAGCTTATCTCGGATGGAGACAAGCCTAGCCATATGCGCCGCTAACTCATCTGGCGTTTCCGGTCGGGCCATATGATCTTCCTTTACGGAAAATCTCCTCTCGGCTCTAAGTCTCCTTGCCGTACGCTCGATCTCGGGATCAAATAATATATCTTCTTGGTGTGCCTTCGATCTCGTGTACGTGCACAGAAAAAGAGAGTCTCGATAGAATTGTTAGCACAATATAGGAATAAAAAAGTAAAAATAATAATAATAAAAATAAGTAACTAAGTAAAGAAAATAAAATACCATCGCCTCCTCTGTAACGGCGCCAAAAACTTGATCGCTCCCGGATATACACCCGGAAAACAACTGTAGTTTTATCGCAAGCGCACGGCGTAGTGGCGAGCTGGTATCGAACTCAGGGCAGACAATTGACGGTACTTTATTTTGATTACCTAGCTATTGATGGAATATTGGGATGGTTTTGATAATAGTGTCACAATCGTTCAAATAGCAAATAGAATTCAATATAATAAAGCGCCTAGGGATAGGAAATCCCCACTATGGATCGTCTCTCATCTTTGTGGATCATGAATCTCAAAGTTTCAAGGCTTGAATCGAGTTGAATTAGTCGCAACTGAATGGAGAACCAAGCTCACGCTGTAACGACCACTTTTCGTTGTACGTTGTTCGTGCACGTGCTTTTGACCGTGCACGTGTTTGTTTTAGACCTTGTTTGTTTGTGAACACTTTCGTGTGATATGCTATTGTGAACGTCTCTGAGAGTATTAAATAGTGGCACTATTTTGGAACGACTTTTCTCGAGTCGTTTTCCCACAATTTAATCTTACTCGATGAGACGTGGCGATTTTCACTTTTGACGGGAGACGTTTCTAATTTTAGTTTCGTCGTCCGACGTCGAAATTGAGATCCGTCTTCTTAGTTAGCTCACTTTCGCCATCCCGATCACCCTGATATTTATTTTATAATTTTTGGATTTTATTTGACCACTTTTATATTTTTAACAAGGTTTATAATATTTTTAATAATTAATGTTTATATTAATTTCGGCCAAAGAAAATTTATTTGAGTTTAAAACGTTTTAAATAATTTTTGGGCCAATTTACAGCTAATTTGGGCCCCACCTAAGCCTTGGGTGAGTTGGAGTTGGTTAGATTTGAATTTTAAATTATTTTAAACTCCTAATCTCATTAGGATTAGCCCTAGACCTAGTTAACCCCTCTACACTATATAAACAACCTCTAGGAAGACCTATTTTCGCAAGAAAATAACCCTAGCCACTTCCAAAACCCAAATTTGACGTTGCGACGAATCGTCGCAACGTTGCGACGAACAGCTGCTGCACGACCGAAGAAACGAGGCCAAAATCCCCGCTCCGACCGCTGGTCGCCCCCGCACCCAGCTTGGCCGCACCGCTCTGCTCCGTTCTTTCGCACCGACCGAGAGGAGCTCTCGGTCAGACCGAGAGCTCAAGCCCGCACCCCGCTCCGCACAACCGTCCGCACCAAGCCCGCTCCGCACCCCGCCTTCCTCCGTGCCTGACCAAAGCCCCCGCCCGCTCACGCCTGCATCACCGCACATTGCAACGTTGCAACGTTGCAACCCCGCATCCAAGGCGCCCGACCGGTGCTGTCCCCCGCACCGACCGACAGATCTCTCCGCACCAAGGCCCGCACCGACCCCAAACGCTGCAACCCTCGCATCCCTAGTGCCTGACCGATGGAATCCCCCGCACCGAGGCTGTACGACCGATAGCCATTCGTCGCAACCCCGCACCTGTCGCACCACTTGCCACCGTGGTCCCCCCAAGTTCTCCAGAGGTATTTTGGGTCCCCCATAGGTCCCTAGGACTACTTTGGGCCCCACCTAGTAGCTTCCTCTTCGACGATTCGCCGTGTACGACGTTACGACACGTCGTAGCCCGTCGTCGCACGTGCTAGCTTTGGAATCTGGAACCGTTGCTCCGGTTGATGCTCTGAACTTTCCAGCGAGGAAACTAATTTGGAATCTGGACTTGGAGCGCGTTCTCTTATTCCAACCCCCGGCGTCGCTACCCGACGTCTGTGTAGCTTTCGCGTCGTGTTGAGGTAACGCTTTGCACCCCTAGGACCCCCAACCCAATTGCATGCTAATCAAGACTAAAATAAGTATTTTTAAAATTTTTTAAATGTTTTAAATTCACTAATGAAGATTAATAATATGGACTTTAGGCCGGTGGACTTGTGCACGTAGGATAATTGTGATTTTGGACTCTCTTGGATGGTGTTTCACAGACGTCGTACTTGCAGGCAAGTGAAACTTGCCAACTCTTGTGTAGGGCCATGTTTTTAGGCCACTTCCTTGTTTTTAGCGTAAAAGAGACTAGTCAGTGAAATGATAGCTGGCTAGACGCCTACTTGATCTAGTTTGACAACGAAACTAGATCTGTCACCTAATTGATCTAGCTTGACAACGAAGCTAGATCCAACCCTTTAAACTTGTTGTTCATGCATACTAAACTGTCACGTTTACTTTCATTACCTGTACGCACTTTTAACTGCCATGCATTGCATCTTACATGCCATCCAAATTGATTGTTGCATCGTAGCACACGCTACAAAATACTTGTACAATCCGTGTTTCCGTGTTTCCGGCTAGGTGCACTCCTATGCCATACTTGTTTAAAACACTTCCTGGCTCGTGATCCAGAAGCGGGCCTCATGTGTTGGTTGAAAAACCAATGCCCGATACACGTGGAGGGGTAGGGATAAACGGCCACCTGAGCTTAGGAGTGGCCCGATCAGCCCTCTAGCCAGAAGGCGGAATCTCTGTGAACGAGGTGCTTAATTTCCTTGTCTTGTACTTGTCTTATGAATGATTCTTGTAATACTTGTCATCCATGCCATGTTTAAATGCCATGCTCGTACCTTACTTTACTTTACTTTACTTTACTTATTGCACTCATACTTTAACTGCCATGTCATTGCATTCATGCTAGAACTGCTAGGTTGCTTTACTTTTGCCTACTTTCAGTTTCCTTGGACAAGTCTCTTGTAGACTTGCTGACATGTGCCCCTTGCTCTTTTGGGTGTCACATGTTAGACCCTGAGCCAGAGACCGTTGCTGAGTATGTGGTGTTTTACTGACGCCGAGTCTGAGTCCATGTCTGCCCAGGAGGAGTTTTGCAGACACCGGTGACCTTTTCGGAGTGACTTTGCTGAGCTTTCTTTTGCTTTAGGTTTTGCTGTTAGTTGTTGGTGAGTGGCACCTTTGTTTTGTATGCTGTACTTTGTTGGCCATGTTTGGGCCTTTAGACTCTCTTTTATTTCCGCCTGGTGGCTTTTTCTGTGATGTTGAAACTTATTTTATGGATATTCTGAGATATCTCTTTTGTCTCATTTCATTATTATTATCTTTGTTTCATTCGCGTTGCAAGGACCTGCAGTTTTAAAAGTTGATTGACGCTTATCGGACTTAAAGCTTTGCAGCTTCAAGTCTGAGCGGATCTTCTCACGCTTCGCCTCCATATTTTTGGGAAGCGGGGCGTGACAGGTTTTGTTGGTGGCCCATGCAGGTCCGGTCTTGCAATTGCGAATTAACGAAACAACGATAATAACGGAATGTCCATTAAATAAATTGCAACATCCGAGTCATAAGCCCTGAGTCTAGTCGTTTTCCTATGTCACTAGGTGGTAAGAAGACTTAGTTAGACGTCTGTGCTTGCTAGTTAGAGGCCTCTGATTGTTAGTTAGACTCCCTGTCAGCAATTGATTTAATCATCGTAGGAGTTACCTTAGTGGTTCTTGCCCAATTCTGACCTTATTAGACTTCTAGAATTTCCTTCGGTCGTTCACTTTTGGGTTCATCGATTTCGGACCAAGCTGAACGCATTTCATTACCGTCCAACCCCTTAGAAGGTCTTAGCGCCTAGTTCCTAATCTTTAGTTGGTCGACCGTAGGAGTTTCCCCGTAGACTCTTCTGATTCATATCCTAGGCGTATGAATGTTTTGATCATCCGACCAATTTCCTTGCCTCGATTCACGAGATCGCCTCATGACGATCGTCGTCAATTTTTGAACCTCTCCATTACGAACCTTGAAACTCTTGAAAGTATTTTTCGACTTCCTCCTTTCCGAAGTTTAACCTTGTCCCAAATTTTAATGCATATATACTTATACTTCATCCTCCTTCGTTGATTTAAAATTTTAAAAACTTTTGTCGGAAATTTTGAACTCTAGCTTATAATATTTTTCCAGCTTATATTTTTCGTACTTATGTAAATGCGTTGCCCCTTCATATATTAATTTTATTCTGGACCGTACTTTTGATTTGCCCAATTTGATTTATAATTTTCCTTCTTATTTGTGTTATACGAATGATACGTCGTGTTTACTTTAATATACTTTCAAGACACACGGAATTTCATCTTTCAGCAAGTTGGTTTTTGCTCGTCGTTTTCGCTACTTCAGATTTTTGCAAAATTACTATTTTCATAACCACTTCCTGATTTAGACCCTCCGTGATTTGATTTTAAAGACTTGCTATTCGATCTTGATAATTCTTATACTAAGTCATTATTATTATTTTTCCGTGCACCATACATACTTTCAATTATTTTTATATCCGTGCCAGACTTGTTGTGCTCGTATATTAAGAACCTTGTGTAAATCAGTTTTTCATTTTTGGCAAACCCTGGTTCTCTAAAAGTAGTTTCAAATTGATCATTTTAAATTTTCCATAGCCTAAAGTTTTGAAAGCATTTAACATGAGTTTAAATTCTTCCGTTACTTGATTTCATTCTTGACTTTCCAAAACTTTTTGACAACATTATATTAAATTACTGACGTATAAATTTTCTAAACCACGTCCTTAATATTCGTGTAAATGATTTTACTCCCTTTTTCTTAATGATTTTCGATAAGCCAATAAAACATTTTCTCTTATTATGAATATTCGACTCAAACTTATTTTGAACAACTCGTTTTATCGATCTTCAAATATTTCTTTACAGGCGAGGATTTTAACTTTTGAAGAACGCCAGTTTTCAAACTCCACGTATTTTAGCTTATGCTATTTACCCTATTATCTTTTCTGTATCCTATTTAAGCATCTCCACATCTCCTTTTCCCTCAACCTAAACATCACCATTGAGCCAATGTTTCCCTAACCAAGCCGTCTCCTTGTATTCGTCCTATCTGAACTCGTGCTTATCGATCCTTCCCTCGTCACGCTTTCGCCCTCGACCTCCCTCTATTGCTTAGGCTTTAGTGCTCGTCAATGTCTGTGTCAACTCTAAGTTTTTAGTAGGCCCTTGGACCTTGTGAGGTAGTTGTTGTGCATGTACCTGAGTTACGTACGTGAGCTTGAATGAGTATACCCCCCATAGTATATTGATGTTTGCCTATTGTGTGATATATATATATACTCGGAGTTATTCGTGATAGTATGAAGTTGATTGTGTGTTAGTATTTATAGATTCTTGTGTGGATAGCTATACCATACTAGGGATGCTTGTGTATATAAGAGTTAGTGTTAGAATATCTAATGGAGTGCGTGTAGTTAGAGATACTTATAATGGTTGAAATAAAATGATTGGTAAAGCTATGTGTATGCTAGGTGTGATAATAATAGGTGAACGTATAGATAAGTGAGTAGGCCTATTGAGTGACCCATATATTAGTACGTATGAGTATGTGCTCGTAGGTAGATATATATAGTGTTTAGACGTACGTAGTTATGTTTTGTTGCCTGAGTATATAGGTGATATGCATATGATAGTAGAATTATAATTTTGATTGGTATTGCTTGCTTTTACGGGATGTTGCATGCGTGCATACCGTAAGGTATACACGACTATTGCACACCTTAATTATGTAGGTATAGATGTATTAGTATATTAATTATAGGTAGTAGGCTATGGTGTGAATATATATATGTTACATGTGTGTGTGACTATACGATGAATACGTATGCATGTATTAGGGAGTGTATTATAATTATACGTGTGCTGATGTCTGTATTATTATTATTATGGTATATAGAGTGATTGAACTATGTAAGTATTACCTGACTAAATATTAAGTGTGATTGACTTATGGTATGCATATGGTTGTATTGGTAGGCATATATATAAATATTGGAGTGATATTGGTATAGGTATGAATGTCGTGTTACGTATATAGAATATTCTGATATGTGTATTGAGTCTCACTCAAGCTTGAGTGGGTATACTCTAAGAATATTGAATGTATGTTTGTAGTTAAATATAGAAATGTTTGATGTATGTATAGTGATAGAAGTGTTTGTGCCTGGTTGAGTTACGCACATGACTGTGGGTCGCTACACCAGTATATAGTTATAGGTGTTGGTCTTGTGGTATAGTTATTTACTAAGGACTTGCTTGTGTACTAGCTAAACTAGGTGTGTAGATGTACTAGTAATATAATGGTATGATTGGTATGCGTAAATGAAATGTTAGCGTGTATGGGTGTGCACCATGCACGGGTAAGTATGTGCTTAGTTATAGGAATTGATGACTATGGTATATGTGACGTGTTGTAAATACAGTTACAGGACCGTATGGGATGAGAATATATGGTGAACTATTTGCATGCATTTGAATGACTATATATTGTGAAACTATAGTAGTGGTGATATATATATTAGATATAGTGAACTTGATTTAATAATGGTATGGTGTGGCCATATGTGTTGAGATGTTTGGTATTGGATGAATACTAGGAAATATTAGAGGGTAGTATACCCTTGATGTTTGTGCATAGGTAGCTATCTATACGTAGAGCAATGATTGTATTTGCTAAGTGTGAGACTATCCTTATGTGAGTATCTGAACTATTGTTTTGTGCTAGGTAAGTAGTAGGTATATAAGGGATGTATGTTTATATATATATATGATTGAAATACATGTATGAATTTGACTGACTATAATAGGTATAAGTGTATAACGTACGAATATATATATATACGTGTTGGTAGTGTTAATGTTTGACTACCTAGTGCATATATAAGCACTTGTAATGACTATACTTGGTTTAAATTATAATGACTTGATTGGGGTAGTTACTAGAGCGACTAGCTATATTAGAAAGTCCGAGGACGGACTTTATTCTAAGGTGGGGAGGATGTAACGACCACTTTTCGTTGTACGTTGTTCGTGCACGTGCTTTTGTCCGTGCACGTGTTTATTTTAGACTTTGTTTGTTTGTGAACACTTTCGTGTGATATGCCGTTGTGAACGTCTCTGAGAGTATTAAATAGTGGCACTAAATTGGAACGACGTTTCTCGAGTCGTTTTCCCACAATTTAATCTTACTCGATGAGACGTGGCGATTTTCACTTTTGACGGGAGACGTTTCAAATTTTAGTTTCGTCGTCCGACGTCGAAATTGAGATCCGTCTTCTTAGTTAGCTCACTTTCGTCATCACGATCACCCCGATATTTATTTTATAATTTTTGGAGTTTATTTGACCACTTTTATATTTTTAACAAGGTTTATAATATTTTTAATAATTAATTTTTATATTAATTTCGGCCAAAGAAAATTTATTTGAGTTGAAAATGTTTTAAATAATTTTTGGGCCAATTTCCAGCTAATTTGGGCCCCACCTAAGCCTTGGGTGAGTTGGAGTTGGTTAGATTTGAATTTTAAATTATTTTAAACTCCTAATCTCATTAGGATTAGCCCTAGACCTAGTCAACCCCTCTACACTATATAAACAACCTCTAGGAATACCTATTTTCGCAAGAAAATAATCCTAGCCACTTCCAAAACCCAAATTTGACGTTGCGACGAATCGTCGCAACGTTGCGACGAACAGCTGCCGCACGACCGAAGAAACGAGGCCAAAATCCCCGCTCCGACCGCTGGCCGCCCCCGCACCCAGCTTGGCCGCACCCCTCCGCTCCGTTCTTCCGCACCGACCCAAGAGGAGATCTCGGTCAGACCGAGAGCTCAAGCCCGCACCCCGCTCCGCACAGCCGTCCGCACCAAGCCCGCTCCGCACCCCGCCTTCCTCCGTGCCTGACCGAAGCCCCCGCCCGCTCACGCCCGCATCACCGCGCGTTGCAACGTTGCAACGTTGCAACCCCGCATCCAAGGCGCCCGACGGTGTTGTCCCCCACACCGACCGACAGATCTCTCCGCACCAAGGCCCGCACCGACCCCAAACGCTGCAACCCTCGCATCCCTAGTGCCCGACCGATGGAATCCCCCGCACCGAGGTTGTACGACCGATAGCCATTCGTCGCAACCCCGCACCCGTCGCACCACTTGCCACCGTGGGCCCCCCAAGTTCTCCAGAGGTATTGTGGGTCCCCCATAGGTCCCTAGGACTACTGTGGGCCCCACCTAGATGCTTCCTCTTCAACGATTCACCGTGTACGACGTTGCGACACGTCGTAGCCCGTCGTCGCACGTGCTAGCTTTGGAATCTGGAACCATTGCTCCGGTTGATGCTCTGAACTTTCCAGCGAGGAAACTAATTTGGAATCTGGACTTGGAGTGCGTTCTCTTATTCCAACCCCCGGCGTCGCTACCCGACGCCGGTGTAGCTTTCGCGTCGTGTTGAGGTAACGCTTTGCATCCCTAGGACCCCCAACCCAATTGCATGCTAATCAAGACTAAAATAAGTATTTTTAAAATTTTTTAAATGTTTTAAATTCACTAATGAAGATTAATAATATGGACTTTAGGCCGGTGGACTTGTGCACGTAGGATAATTGTGATTTTGGACTCTCTTGGACGGTGTTTCTCAGACGTCGTACTTGCAGGCAAGTGAAACTTGCCAACTCTTGTGTAAGGCCATGTTTTTAGGCCACTTCCTTGTTTTTAGCGTAATAGAGACTAGTAAGTGAAATGATAGCTGGCTAGACGCCTACTTGATCTAGTTTGACAACGAAACTAGATCCGTCACCTAATTGATCTAGCTTGACAACGAAGCTAGATCCAACCCTTTAAACTTGTTGTTCATGCATACTAAACTGTCACGTTTACTTTCATTACATGTACACACTTTTAGCTGCCATGCATTGCATCTGACATTCCATCCAAATTGATTGTTGCATCGTAGCAAACGCTACAAAATACTTGTACAATCCGTGTTTCCGTGTTTCCGGCTAGGTGCACCCCTATGCCATACTTGTTTAAAACACTTTATGGCTCGTGATCCAGAAGCGGGCCTCATGTGTTGGTTGAAAAACCTATGCCCGATACACGTGGAGGGGTAGGGATAAACGGCCACCTGAGCTTAGGAGTGGCCCGATCAGCCCTCTAGCCAGAAGGCGGAATCTCTGTGCACGAGGTGCTTAATTTCCTTGTCTTGTACTTGTCTTGTGAATGATTCATGTAATACTTGTCATCCATGGCATGTTTAAATGCCATGCTCGTACCTTACTTTACTGTACTTTACTTTATTTATTGCACTCATACTTTAACTACCATGTCATTGCATTCATGCTAGAACTGCTAGGTTGCTTTACTTTTGCCTACTTTCAGTTTCCTTGCACAAGTCTCTTGTAGACTTGCTGACATGTGCCCCTTGCTCTTTTGGGTGTCACATGTTAGACCCTGAGCCAGAGACCGTTGCTGAGTACGTGGTGTTTTACTGACGCCGAGTCTGAGTCCATGTCTTCCCAGGAGGAGTTTTGCAGACACCGGTGACCTTTTCGGAGTGACTTTGCTGAGCTTTCTTTTGCTTTAGGTTTTGCTGTTAGTTGTTGGTGCGTGGCACCTTTGTTTTGTACGCTATACTTTGTTGGCCATGTTTGGGCCTTTAGACTCTCTTTTATTTCCGCCTGGTGGCTTTTTGTGTGATGTTGAAACTTATTTTATGGATATTCTGAGATATCTCTTTTTTCTCATTTCATTATTATTATCTTTGTTTCGTTCGCGTTGCAAGGACCTGCAGTTTTAAAAGTTAATTGACGCTTATCGGACTTAAAGCTTTGCAGCTTCAAGTCTGAGCGGACCTTCTCACGCTTCGCCTCCATATTTTTGGGATGCGGGGCGTGACACACGCTCTCGTGCTATTGCTGGTCTATAGCAACCTAGATTAGGGCCTACTCTTGTGCACACCCTAACCTAAGCCATTAGCATGAAGATCGACATCATCGTCAATCACACCTCGAGCCCACTCTCGTGCAAACTCGAGCTACGATCTAGGTTATGATAGTTCGTATTCGTCCAATCTCTTGCAAACGAATATTAGTATAGATTTATAGTAAAAATCCTAGCTTTGGTCCAATCTCTTGCAAACCAATTCTAGAGAATCTCGATTATAAACCTATGTCGAATATCTAGGCCTTCCCATCAATTGGGATCCAATCTCTTGCAAATCCCAATTGATGGAAATTCCTAGCTACTCGCAGTAAACCAATCACAACCTAACTTTTCTTCAATCCTAGCAACAATTCAATTCATTCATTACAATTCAAAGATCGGATTCATAGGGTTCATCCCCATACCCTTAAACGACGAAACTAGTCACAATTCATCATAGGAATCTCAGAAATAAAGCAATAGATCATAGAACAATTCATAGCTAAAAGAGAACAATTCATAAAAATAAGAGTTTTAAAGAGAAAGATCAAACCAAATTGCGCGTCAATGATCTCCAGCTGAGATTTACAAAAGGAACAGCCGTCAAAAAAATATTCAAGTCTCACCTCAAACTAGGGATAAAACTAGGTTTAAATACAAGTCAAATTCGTCCAGAAATTCCTGACAGAATTTCCCCTGCGCAGCCCAGAAACCCTAATTTGCGTAGCAGTCGGACAGTGCCACTCGGCCGAGTAGACCATGTCACTCGGCCGAGTGACAGACCCAATAAAAACAGAGAATCTGGAAAATTTGGGGGTTTGTCTCTTTGTCTGACTCGGGCAAGTGGTCTTCTTCACTCGGCCGAATGAGCAATCATGCTCGGCCAAGTGGGTCTTCTCCAAATTTCCAGTAAGTTGGCCGCTTCTCGGAAGAAAATCTCTGTACCACTAGGGCGAGTGGTATTCTTCATTCGGCCGAGTGAACTTTCTTGCTCGGTCGAGTGAACCATGAAAATCGGCGGTCTGTATCCGTTTCGCTCAGTCGAACGCACTCCTTCACTCGGCCGAGTGAGCTGCTTCTGAGCTCTTTTCTTCTCCTCCTCGCCTCCTCGTCGATTCTATCGGATTTCTTCCTCTTCCGCTCATCCTCTAGTGCTGTAACTCTTCAAATGAGCTGTGGGCGATGCTCCGATGTGCGTAAAAGTCCCTTGATCTCATTTTTACTCTAGATCGCTCCATATCTCGTGAAATACGACAAAAACAAGAAGTAGTGAAAAGCAACACGATATCATCGAATAATCATGGAAAACGCAATATGTGCGATCGAAATGACATGAAAACATGCAGAAAAAAGGTGTTAAATAAGGAGCGATCAATTAACAAAGAGTTTGTCTACCTTCCATAGAGTTTAATAACTTGTTGACGAAGGTCATGTTGGATCTGGATCTAAGCCTAGGGGGTGAATAGGCTAAAAAAATTCTCGTGCAACCCACAAGCAATCACACATAGTTATAGCAGATTCAGAGTAAACAAAAAGCAATCACAGATGCACAGCAGATTTACCCTAGTTCGATCGTCTTCATGACCTACATCCAGCCCCCAAAGCAGATACTAGATTAATAATTTAACAGGTACAACCTTAATAGCTAGAGAACCCACGTCTCTACACTCACTAGGCTCTCAGTACCCCACTCACCGTGTTCAACATAATTAATCCTAGTGTAAGCTTTATATTGGCTAGTCCTAACTAGCCAAGTCCCTCTTGTCTAGCACCCACTAGACAATACCTTAAAACATGTATCAATGGTTAAGTTCTCCCTACAGAGATCTATACACCAAGTACACAAATATAAAATAATAAGAGTTTAGAAAGCTCAGTTCGTGTCGGTGTTGTAGTCTCTATCGATCAGCGCGTCGTCAGCTTCACGTTGGTGTAAACGGTGTCTTAATCCGATATCTGGATCTCAAGATATAGCCCTCCAAAGTTCGTTGCGCAAATCTGTCCGAATCTGGTCTGTGTGTAAATCAATTCTCTGTTCTGCAAAATCGACAACAGTCTGTGTGTAAAGTATGTTACTGCACCGTCTTCTAGAAATTGTAGTAAATCGATCCAAGCTCAGAAAAATCCGAATAAATACTCATTGGAATAGTGAGCTCGTCCTCTTCAACTAAAAAAATACGAAAGGTCCAATTTGGATGCTCTCATGTAGAGGAATTCTCAGATCTTTGAAGTGCATCCTAGGGCTTGTTGTGCAATATGTGAAGGAGGATGGCTTTGAGCTAGTTGCGCATGGAGGAGGGTATGGCCGAATTTTTCTTGGTGTTTTTGTTGCTCTCTCTCTCTCTCAAAATCTCTCTCTTTGAGTAAGGGTTTATATAGGAGAGGATGTGGTATAATAGATTCAATTAGAATCCCATAATTGATGGAGATTGGAAGGAATCCTAACTTGAATAGGATTTGAATGAATCACCATGGATATGGAGTTTGAATATGCTATAGGATTTGAATTTGGGTAGCTATAGGATTTTAAATAAGATCTCATTTAATCACCATTGATTTGAATGAGATTCTCCATATCTCTCAATCTTTGACCAAGTCTTCAATTTGCATGACATTAGGATTTGAATATTGCATCAATTGATTCGAATCAATTCAAATTTGGATTTAAATTGATTTTCTCCTTATCTTCCCATCTTTAACTTAGTCCAATATTTTTAGCCATTATCTCCATTTTTGACTTAGTCCACTTTGCTAATGCATGACACATTCTCCATCACTGTTACTTAGTGTCTCTTTGAGTATTTGCGAGAGTGACATTCCTGAAAACACTTAGCACACACATTAAATCGTTCATACACGCTTGTTATCATCAAAAATGAAATCATCGAACGTTGTATCCAACTACACGTTGTATCCAACAATCTCTCCCTTTTGATGATGACAAACCAATATAAGATTTGAGCAATAAAGATTCATATGATATCATCGTGACATGTGTGTGTGAAGTGTGAAGATGAAAGATGTATGCAATATGCAACAAGTATGGAAATGATGTGTAATCACACAAGCATGCTACAATGATGTTCAAGCATTCAAACATGTATGCATGCTCCCCCTTTATTCATGCTTCCCCTTGAACAAATATTCATAAATTCAATAAGCACACATTTTCTTTATTCATTGTTCATTAATGCTCACCCTTAAACCAATTTTAGATGCAACATATAAGCATTAATGCACATTCAAATCTTCTCAATTCTTTCTCCCCCTTTTGTTATCATCAAAAGTGTATATATGAAGTCAAATTTCATACCACATGCAAACTAAATAGTATTATAAATTACAACTAACACTTGCATGTAGACTTTCATAGAATAAGCACTTCAAGTTCAATGGAAAATTATTACATAGACTTCAACACCTTCGTGTAAGTGTAATGATTAAACATTGAAGCACATAAGGAGAACTTTTGAGAAATCAACCGAAACCAATCCACATTTTCCATTAAACATAAAATCACCTAGGATTGATTTTTTCCATCTCATTAAAAATGAGTTCAAGATACCACACCCTAAAAACAAAGCCTATAAGGACTCTTAGATGTCGGGTTGGCATTGCTTGACTCGTATAACACCAACGCTAAAGATTACCCGTAAAACATATGTTGGATACTCGTGGGTAGTACTCTTGCCAAGGATTGTATCCATTTTTCATATGGAGCTATTTTCATTCTTTTTCAATTTTTTTCATATTCAATTCTTTTGTGCTCAATTTTTATCCATGACAAGACACATCATATCCCTTAGATTTTCATTTATTTTTTATCCTACATTCACTTTCCAATATTTCATAAAAGATGTCTCCAAATGTACAACAATGTTTAATATTCGTGGAAGTGAAAGTGTATGTGTAGAAATCAAATTATTCTAATCATTGAACATGTCATGGATATTTAGAAAATCAAACATGTGCATGTAGCCATAACTATAATACATCAATTTCTACATGGATATGATTATTATTCATTAATATCACTTGAATGATTCAAAAGAAAAGATATACATTAAGCACCAGTTTTTTTCTTTTTGTCTTTTTCCTTTTTTTTATTTTTCTTTATAAAGACCTAAGCAAGCTAGAAAGCAAACAAACTAGCATACAAAATAAAAATCAAATCAGGCACACAAAACAAAAAAAATGCTCTGAAGGTATGCATTAAGTGCAAAGTTGAAAAAATATACCTTCGTGTCGTCGTTTGGCTAAGGAACTAAATAATGAAACGTTCAATCATAGCTCCTCACCAAATCTCCATCTTACCTACACAGTAGATGTTATGTGTGACCTTGAAATCCAACAAAGCCCACTCATGTTAGTGATCAAAGATTTAGGAACCCATATTTACTTGAATTTCATATTCGTGTTTCTAAACTTACAATAATAAGAGATATGACCAACACTGGAACAAGTAAAGCACTTTGCATACATATTTGAGACTTTCAATGGCTCATTGTAAATTTTCTTATAAATAGGCTTTTTAACATGTTTCATATCATAACCAAGGCCACGTCTATTATTGCCATAAAGTTGATTTTCTAGAATAGCATCCAACGATTGTCTTCCCATAGAAAATTTCTTTAATGACAATTCTAGACCAGTGATTTTGGATTTCAATAAAGCATTCTCATTCACAATCAAAGTGCATTTACTTATAAAAAGCTTTTTTGTTTTCCTCTTCCTTCTTTGCAAAGACAACCAATTTTTCCTTAAGCTCAGTATTTAGCATGCTAATCTTTTCAACAAGCAATTCATTTTCTGTTTCAAGTTTAATCACATTTTGCTTATACATGCTAATATCATTCAATAAAGAGGGACACGAAAGACATTCAGCATTTTCATGCAACCTAGAATTCTCTTTTTTCAACAACTTAATAGTAGAATTACAATCAACAATTTTTCCTTTTAGTTCCTTAATTTCTAATGACATGTTGTAAGTGTCTTGTTGCATTTCATCGTTGGAATTTCTATACTTTTCAAATATGGATTCATGTTCCTTTATAGTAGATTCTAGGTTTTCAATTTCATCTTGCATTCCCTTACAAATATTCACAAGTTCAATTTTAGTGCAAGATTTTATCTCATTGTGTTTTGCCATCAAACAGAGGGAGGTGTGCGCAGTTTCATCCTCATTTTCGCTATCCTTATCCCACATTATCGCTAACGATTTTTCTTTCATTTCAGCAACGTCATTCTTTTCTTATGGGCAGTCCTTTATAATATGTCCCCTCTTCCTGCAATAAAAACAAAGCCTACTCTCAGTAGTTTTCTTACCAATATTTTTAGGCACATAAGCATCATTTTTATTTAAAGGAGCTTTTCTTCTCTTTTGCTTCTTTTCATTGCTGCTGAGGGATTGCTCGCTTCCGTATGTATTCTATAAAGTCCTCCATATATCCTGAGCAGAAGAGCAATGTGAGATATGATCAAATATTTTTCTATTCAAACCACACAGTAAGATATTCATTGCTTTAGCATTTATATCACACACGTTTCTATCATTTAAATTCAAATTACTTTCAGGCATAGAATATCCGTTATCAATAATGTACCAAGTGTCAACATCAACGGACAGTAAATAAGTTTTCATCATAGCCTTCCAGTATATATAATCATGGCCACTAAATAGAGGAGGACGATCAATAGGCATGCCGTGAGCAAAAATAATTTTTGGGGTATTCATGATAATTAGACTAGGTCCTCTAACCTGCTCTGATACCACTTATTAGATCTGGATCTAAGCCTGGGGGATGAATAGGCTAATAAAAATTCTCATGCAACCCATGAGCAATCACACACATTTATAGCAGATTTAGAGTCAATAAAAAGCAATCACATATGCACATCAGATTTACCCTGGTTCGGTCGCCACCACGACCTACATTCAGCCCCCAAAGCAGATACTAGATTAATAATGTAGCATGTACAACCTTAATAGCTAGAGAACCCATGTCTCTACACTCACTAGGCTCTCAGTACCCCACTCACCGTGTTCAACAAAATTAATCCTAGTATAAGCTTTCTATTGGCTTGTCCCAACTAGCCAAGTCCATCTTCTCTAGCATCCACTAGACAAGACCTCAAACCATGTATCAATGGTAAAGTTTTTCCTACAGAGATCTATACACCAAGTACATGATTATAAAGTAATAAGAGTTTATAAGCTCAGTTCGTATCGGTGTTGTATCTCTGTCGATCAGTGCGTCGTCAGCTTCATGCTAGCGCAAACGGTGTTTCAATCCGATGCCTGGATCTCAAGATATAGCCCTCCAAAGTTCGATGCACAAATCTGCCTGAACCTGGTCTGTCTGGTCTGTGTGTAAATCAATTCTCTGTTCTGCAGAACCGGCAGCAGTCTGTGTGTAAAGTATGTTTCTGCACCGTATTCCAGAAATTGTAGTAAATCGACCCAAAAAAATCCAAATAAATACTCGTTGGAATCGTGAGCTCGTCCTCTTCGACTGAAAAATAAGAAAGATATAATTTGGATGCTATTTTGTAGAAGAATTCTCAGATCTTTGAAGTGCGTCCTAGGGCTTGTTGCGCAATATGTGACGAAGGATGGCTTTGAGCTAGTTGCGCATGGAGGAGGGTATGGCCGAATTTTTCTTGGTGTTTTTCTTTGCATACACACTCTCAAAATCTCTATCTTTGAATATGGGTTTATATAGGAGAGGATGTGATATAATAGAATAAATTAGAATCCTATAATTGATGGAGATTGGAAGGAATCCTAACTTGAATATGATTTGAATGAATCACCATGGATATGGAGTTTGAATATGTATGGCTATAGGATTTGAATTTGAGTAGCTATATGATTTCAAATAAGATCTCATTTAATCACCATTGATTTGAATGAGATTCTTCACATCTCTCCATCTTTGACCAAGTCTTCAATTTGCATGGCATTAGGATTTGAATATTGCACCAATTGATTTGAATCAATTCAAATATGGATTTGAATTGATTTCCTCCTTATCTTCCCATCTTTGACTTAGTCCAATATTTGTAGCCATTATCTCCATCTTTAACTTAGTCCTCTTTGCTAATGCATGTCCCATTCTTCATCATTTTCACTTAGTCTATATTTGAGTATTTGCGAGTGTGACATTCCTAAAAGAACTTAGCACACACATTAACTCGTTCACACACGTTTGTTATCATCAAACATGAAATCATCGATCGTTGTATCTAACTACACATTGTATCCAACAGGTCAAGGTTATCAAACCATGATAGTTAGGTCCTAATTCCCACTAAGAACTTATAATGATAATTTCAGTCTATCTTTTAGGTTGAAGATATTCACAAAATTAGTGGGAGACTGATCACTCCATATTTTACACCTTTTTTCTGCATGTTTGCATGCCATTTTGATCGCTCGAATCGCGCTTTTCACGATTTTTCGGCAATATTGCGATGCTTTTCACGATTTCTTGTTTTTGTCGAATTTCAGGAGATTTCGAGCGATTTGGAGTGATTCTGAGATGCACCCACTCCGGAGTGTCACCCGTGACTCCTTCAAGGGGAACTTTGCTATTGGAGAGGAGTGGGAGAGAAAGAACGTTGCAGGAGCGACGAGGGAGCAAAAATATGAAGTTTGGGCATTTTGAGCATCTCACTCGGCCGAGTGAAGGAGTCACTCGGCCGACCATCGAGAGCCCGCTCGGCCGGCCAAATCAGACACGCAGAAGACTGAGTATCAGTGTGCGCTCGGCCGAGCATTTCCAGCCCACTCGGCCCTACCATGGAGACACCACTCGCCCGAGTGGCATCAAGACAACGGCAAGCAGAAGTCCAGACTTACTGTAATTTTACAGTCATCTCCCGAGTTCCGACTCGGCCGAGTGAATAAGTCCCCTCAGCCGAAGCAAAGAAAGTCACTCGGTCGAGTGACTCCCGAGGAACTGACCCCCAAAAGTCCGAAGTTACTGGAATTTGTCAGGGTTTGTCACTCGGCCGAATGACATTTGTCACTCGGCCGAGTGAGCCGCGCTGCCTGTAGCGTAAACTGCGATTTTGAGGCTGCGCAGGGGCATTTTCGTCACAGTTTTTTGGGTGATTTTGGGGGGTATTTAACCCCAGTTTTTAACCTAGTTTAGAGAGCTTTTTCAGAACTTTTTGGCAGCCTTTTTTAGATTACTTTTTAGGAGATTAGATTGAGCTTTTAGGGGAGAGAGAAAAGTGTTATTTTGTTGGATGCTATTGATTCTTCATTGGTTTGTGTCTCTCTCCATCAAAAACTCCATTTTTATTGATATATTGAATATTGCTATGAATTCTATTGATTTTATTTGTGAATTTCTATTGAATTTCATTATGAATTGTGAGTAGTTTTATCGTCTTAGGGCGTAGGGATGAACCCTACGAACCCTATTTCTAATTTGTGATGAATTGGTGAAATTATTGCTAGAATTGATTAGGGTTAGTTTGGGATTGATTTAATACGAATAGCTAGGGATTCATACCGATTGGGATTTGCAAGAGATTGGATCCCAACTCGATAGGAAGCCCTAGATATTCGAATCGGGTTACAATTGAATTTCTCCAGAATCGGTTTGCAAGAGATTGGACCAAAACTAGGACTTTCGATTGCAACTCTATACCAATACCCGTTTGCAAGAGATTGGACGGGTAGGAACTATCCCAACCTTGGTCGTAGCTCGAGTTTGCACGAGAGTGGGCTCGAGATACGATTGAACGATGATGTTGTTCTTCACGCTAGCTGTCTAGGTTAGGGTTTGCAAGAGATTGGACCCTACCCTAGGTTTGCTATAGACCGGCAATAGCGCGAGAGCGTGAGCTTGGTTCTACATTTAGTTGCAACTAGTTCACCTGAATTGCAAGTCTAGCAATTGTTAAACCTACGAATCACAATGACGAGATACGGTTTGTAGTGGGGATTCCTTATCCCTGGGCGTCTTTATTAATTTGATATTCTTTTTATACAATTGAACGACTGTGACCGCTTTATAGCGAACATCTCTCGACTTTTCATATAGCCAGGTGGATTGAAGAAGACGCCGTCATTTGCCCTCCTCGTGTTCGATACCCGCTCGCCGCTACACCGTGCGCTTGCGGTAAGACTATGGAGTCGCGTGCCCCGGTTGCGTGTTCGCATCCTCGGGGCCCCGATCAAGTTTTTGGCGCCGTTGCCAGGGAGATTTTTTGACGGAGTTGAATTTGGATCACCCGGTTATTTTTCAATTTCTTTATTTATTTCTTCATTCTTTTCTAACTCTGTTTACAGCCCTATTTTACACGCTCTCCCGAAATTTTCCACAAGATCTTAACAGGTAAAATGGGGGATGCAATTCCAATGACTGAGTCTGGCCAGGGGGATGATGAATCCTTCGCGGAGCTCCTTAAGGAACTTGTTGATGAGGTCCACGCTACCGGAGCTTTTGCTATTAATATCGAGGACCCCATCGAACAATTGTTTGCTAGCTTTGTGATGGATCAAATCTCCCCGGATGGGACTATTGGGGACAATATCAGAGTTGATGTGAGGGACGACAAGCTATATTTTGAAGACGGTGGAACATGCGTCGAAGAGTACTACACCCCCGAGGAATCCTTCGAGCAAACTGATATTCAGGGAGTTACACTCTACGACCCCCACTCTTGCATTTATGAATCTGCTGACGTATTTCTTGACCTCAGGAATGAACCGGAGCAAGGTGGCGGTCCTATCGATGCAAGCACAGAATTGGAGAGCGTCTATTCCGATGCACCGTCCTCACTAGGAAGCGAAACTGAGCCTCCACTCGAGAGTGAGCTAAACTCAGATGTTGAAGGAGAAGCCAAACTAACACAAGATGATGAAGCAGAGGGTACGGCACCCTTTGAGGTAGAGCTTAAACAATTACCGCCGAATCTAAGGTATGCTTTTTTGGGTAGTAAATTGACCTTCCCGGTGATTGTTAATTCCCACCTCAGCCATGATCAACTTGAAAAACTACTAGAAGTCCTTAGGGACCACAAGGATGTCCTTGGCTACACTATCTCGGATCTTAAGGGAATAAGCCCTAGGCTATGCATGCATATGATCCACTTGGAAAACACTGAAGCCACTTCTATTGAGCCTCAAAGGCGGTTGAAGCCGAATATGAAAGAGGTAGTCAAAAAGGAAATCCTTAAATTGCTTGAGGCCGGCATTATTTATCCTATCTCAGACAGTAGATGGGTTAGCCCCGTTCATGTTGTTCCCAAAAAGGGGGGAATGGCCGTTGTAAAAAATGAAAAAGGAGAGCCCATTTCTACACGCACTGTCACGGGATGGCGGATGTGCATTGATTATCGAAAACTAAATAAAGCCACCCGAAAAGACCATTACCCACTACCCTTCATAGATCAAATGCTTGAACAGCTTGCTAAACATAAATACTTTTTCTACTTGGATGGGTATTCGGGGTTTTTCCAAATCCCTTTGCATGAAGACGACCAAGAAAAGACTACTTTTACCTGTCCTTTTGGCACTTACGCCTACCGTAGAATGCCCTTTGGTCTTTGTAATGCACCCGCCACCTTTCAGAGGTTTCCGACTATATTGAAAATATTATGGAAGTTTTCATGGATGATTTCTCAGTTTATGGAAGTGAGTTTGATTCTTGTTTGGCTAATCTTACCAAAGTTATTAAAAGATGTCAACAAAATAATCTTACTCTTAATTGGGAGAAATGTCATTTCATGGTCACCGAAGGGATAGTGCTTGGGCACCTTGTCTCCTCAAGAGGGATTGAGGTTGATAAGGCGAAGATTAAGGTAATCGAGAAACTCCCTCCTCCTATTAATGTTAAGGGCATTAGGGGCTTTCTTGGTCATGCGGGGTTTTACCGCCGCTTTATCAAGGATTTCGCCTTGATTGCCCGGCCCCTTATCTCCTTGCTTGCTAAAGATGCTCCATTTGTTTTTTCAGGGAAATGCTTGCAAGCGTTCAATACATTGAAGGAAGCACTAATTTCTGCACCCATCATTCAACCACCGGATTGGAGCCTTCCCTTTGAGCTCATGTGTGATGCAAGTGACCAAGCCATTGGAGCGGTATTGGGATAAAGGAAAGATAGAAAGCTTCATGCAATATTCTATGCAAGCAAAACATTGGATGACGCATAGAAAAATTATACAACTACGGAGAAAGAGCTTCTGGCGGTCGTTTATTCCATTGAAAAGTTTCGCTCCTATATCCTTGGATCCAAGGTAATTGTCCACACCGACCATGCAGCATTGAAGTATCTTCTAAACAAGAAAGAGGCCAAACCTAGGTTGATTAGGTGGATACTTCTATTGCAAGAGTTTGATTTGGAAATCAGAGATAAGAAGGGTACGGACAACGTTGTGGCGGATCATTTGTCTAGGCTTATTCGTGACAAGGAGGACGAAAGCTTGCCCATCGATGACTCCTTTGTTGATGAGAGGCTATATGCCATAAGGCCCGGGGAAGTTCCTTAGTATGTGGACTTTGTCAATTACTTGGCTTGTGGGATTAAACCATGCGGGATGCCCACACAGCAAAAGAGGAGATTTATGCATGAAGTCCGTAGCTATTTCTGGAAAGATCTGTATCTCTTTAAGATATGCAAGGATGGGGTTATCCGGAGATGTATTTCTAAGGAGGAGGCCACCTCCATCATCTTGCATTGCCACGGTATGCCATGCGGGGGACACCTCTAAGACTACCGCTAAGATATTGCAGAGTGGAATCTTTTGGCCAACCATGTTCAGAGACATGCACGACTTCGTCAAGGGGTGCAATAGATGCCAACTGATCGGGAATATTTCCAGACGAAATGAGATGCCAATGAGGCCCTTTCTAGAGATTGAGCTCTTTGATTGTTGGGGAGTGAACTTCATGGGACCATTTCCGTCAAGCAAGGGTAAAAAGTATATCTTATTGGCAGTGGACTACGTATCCAAATGGGTAGAAGCCATCGCCACCCCTACCAATGACGCGAGGGTTGTCTCCAAGTTTTTCAAGCAGAATATTTTCCCGCGCTTTGGGGTGTCCTGTACTTTGATAAGCGACGTGGGAAGTCACTTTATAGAAAACAAATTTGGAGCCATGTTGAAAAAGTACGGGGTAAACCATAGAATTGGCATGGCCTACCACCCTCAAACGAGAGGACAAGTTGAATTTTCAAATAGGGAAATCAAGCAAATTCTTGAAAAGACCATAGATCGAGCTAGAAAAGATTGGTCCATGAAGTTAAACGATGCTCTATGGGCATATCACACGGCCTTTCGCACTCCGATTGGTACCACACCGTTCCGACTTGTTTATGGGAAAGCTTGTCACCTATCGGTAGAGTTGGAACACCACGCGTATTGGGCCATCAAGACCCTCAATTATGACTATAAGAGTGCGGCGGTGAGGCGACTCTTGGACATCAATGAGCTTGACGAAATTAGAAGAGATGCCTACGAGAGCTCAAGAATTTACAAAGAAAGGACCAAGATTCTCCACGACGCTCGCATAACTGTCACGGACTTCAAGGTCGGAGACAAAGTCTTGCTATATAATTCCTGACTCCGACTATTTCCCGGGAAGTTGAGGTCACGATGGTCCGGACCTTTCACCATCAAGCACATACAACCGGGAGGAGCTTTTGAATTGGAAGGGAAAGACGGAGCCACGTTCAAGGTGAATGGGCAATGGCTCAAGCATTATTCCGAAGGAGTCCCTGGCGAAATAAATAGAATATATCTACTCAAGGGACGGCCGGATGACCTTTCATACCTCCTTGATGAGGTCATTGAAGAGGCTATCCCCTACTCCGTCGGTGCGCTCCATGATGACGGCTTTGAAGAAGGCCAAGATTTGGTCAAAGAAGAGAAGATGGAGGACTCTCCCAATAGCTCCATGGCGAATGATGATGGCGACGCTGATGTCGCGAGAATACGAGAGCTTTGCAAGCTCTCGACATTGAAGAACCCAAAGAGAGCTCCACCGATTCGAAGATCGGTGTCACCGGTGAAGTCGAAGATCAGAACAAGCTCAAGCTTGGGGGAGCCATCCCCCAACATTGCCCATGATGAAGGGGTGCTGAGGAAGGCCACGCATCACCACGATCCAAATCCAAGCAGTCTTCCCGGCAAGTTCGACGGGTGCATCTCATATGCACCCAACATCAAGCGTTAATTGAAAATCCAAAGGGGTCGAGCTCAAGACCTTAAACGAGCGCTTATCGGGAGGCAACCCGATGGTTTTTGCATTCTTTTTATTTTGGTTTTTATTTTTGTTTTATACTTTATTAGTGTTTTGAGTCTTTTTGCCCATACAAACCATGACAACGGGTCTTGATTTCTATGACATGAGAGGAGAAAAGGAGATCTCTCATATGGAGGAAGATAGAGGAAGGAAGAGCACTCCAGAAATGCACTCAGGCCTTGGGAGGAGGAAGAAACCAACTGGAGGAAGAAAAATAGAGAGTAGAGCGAAAACAGAGCCCCGAAGCAGAAAACAGCACGTCACTCGGCCGAGTATCATATGCGACTCGGCCGAGCAAAGGACCCCATTCGGCCGAGTGGGGTACCAACAAGGGAAGTCTGCTGAACCCAACTCTCTGTCCTTTTTGTGCATTTCGAATTAACTGTCACTCGGCCGAGTACGTTTAGTCACTCGGCCGAGGAAAACGGATACCCTCCTAGCCTGTATATTTCCGAGTAGCTTGTGCCACTTGGCCGAAGGAGTTTTCTCCCTTCGACCGAGTGAACAGAAGCCACTCGGCCGAGTCGTAAGTGGCGGGGAGAAATTTAAAACTCATTTTTCGTTACGTCACTCGGCCGAGCAACATAGTCACTCGGCCGAGTCGTAACTTCCCCTATATAAATAGCTGGGCTCGGCGTGAACTTCGAAGCGCCTAATTCACAGTTCATTTCGCCCGAGCCCCAGCCTTTTCGTCTCCTCGCCCGCAATTGCACCCCTCCCTCGCCCGATTCGGATCGTCGCACCACACCGGCGACGACTCGGCCGAGCCTCGCCGACCTCTGGCGACACCCCCACCGCTGGTCGACCTCCGGTGATCCCCTATTAGCGCAAAAATCCTTTTTCTCCCCATTTTTGACGATCCATATGCCCATTGAGCCCCTAACCCAAATTAATTTGTTTATCTATCTATTATACCCCATCTCCCCCATGTATTTTGAATATTACCCGCTGATATCGTTGTGTGATTTGCAGGCTATCTTGGGGGAGCTTGGGGGAGCTTAGGGGAGCTTCAGGACGTGTTTTTAGCTTCGCGGAGGCGACGCTCTTTGCATGTACTTGCTGACTTGCTCTCGCAGCGTGTACAGGTACACTCGTTCCCGTTATTAAGCACGCCGCATTATATTTTATTTGGGTGAGCACTCGCGGCACACATGCTGCCCCGCACTAGGCCACGCACGCGGGGAGCCTCTTCCAAGCGGAAGAGGACCGATGCCACTGGTCCCTCTCACGCTAGGGAGGACTCCCCTCCACATAGCCCGCCACAGCCACCCCCCCCCCCCCACATAGCCGCTTCCCGCCGATCCCATCCACGCACAGCCCATCCCCGTCGTTGAGATTGATATTGCTAGCTGGTTTTTAGACCGCATCATCATTTCAGTGGGCGCTCGCTCACCGATTTGCTGCGGCGGTCTGATTACTCTGCTAGCCCTTATGACCGGCATGGACCTACCTGCTGACCTTAGACGAGCCCCGGGCCCCACTGCACTCTCGATAGACGTCATGGCCCAGATGAAGATGCTTCGTCCCCACGGCCAGCGGCACTGGGTGTGGTTGCACGGTCCTTTTAGTGCCGATTACATGATCCTCCTGAGCCTAGCTCGGACACATATAGGACCGACCCACGAGGATTGGATCCCAGCGATGGATCTCCTCATCCCAGCTGCTTACGTTCTGGAGGCTGAAGGCGCTGAGCAGGCACACCCTGCACCCCCTACACCTCCTGCTTACCCCATGATCCCTCAGCCTGAGCCCGCACTTTCTGCACCTCCCGACACTTCTGTCCCCACTTCTGCCAGTTTCGAAAGTACCCTTGCTGAGCCGTCCACCACGTCCACCACCACCCCCACCACTGCTGTGCCTATCTCGGTCGAGCCTATTTCCTCACTTCTTCCCTAGCTTCCACCCACCATACTTGAGAGCGGCAAGCCTTCCTTCGCTGCCGTCGTGGAGACCATGTCCAGTATGATCTCCGCTGGGTTGTCACCTTTTGGACCATTCACTTCCTCCCCAGCGGTCGACCTTTCTGTCTCCACCGCAGCTGTCCTATCTGAGAGCGTCGTGACGTCTGTCCCTGCTTATGTGTCACTGACCTCTCTTGCTGCCTCGTTGCCGATTTTGTCTTCCACCACTGCTGCTGCCTATTCGTCCCAACCTGCGTCCCAGCCTCGCACTAAGGCTGGGCATCCACTAGTGAGCACAGCACCTTTTCCACACCTACCTGCTGGCCCGATTACTTACACTGCCCGTATCAGACAGCCCCGACCTTCACAGCCTAGACCTATCCGTCCCTCCGCTCCACCACCCCCTGACACCCTTCTTCAGAGCATTCGTGCCCTTGAGGGGGCTGTGAGCGGACTCAGGGGCGATTTTAGGGCTCTCTCTGCTGTGGTCAGTTCCGTGGAGTCCCGCGTCGCCATGCTTCCCGATATTCAGGTTTGCCTGAATCAGATACTGGCGCGACTCCCTCCACTACACCCACCCACCCAGCCAACACCTCGACCACCACCCCCACCACCACTTCCACCACAGGACGGAGATGGTGCAGCACCACCAGCTTAGGCACACCCTTGATGCCATTGATCCTTTTTGTCGTTATGCTGCCCATTCTCTGCTGGTCCTAGGGATATATTTTTGCCCACCCCCCTCCTCCCCTCGCTATTTTGACCCCTGTTCAGATCACATCATTCTATATCTTTTTGGGAGAGAGGGAGAGTTATTTTCGGTGACACATATCTGCATCACTCCCATCTTTGCATGCATCATTCACATCATCATATTTTCTTTTTATTTTTACCTTTTTTTTATCATGCATGCATCCTCACCCTCCCCACCCATTTCACGTCTCTCGGTGTGCCACACTTTACACATTGAGGACAATGTGCACTTTAGCTTGGGGGAGTGAGTTCTCACACTTTTTACTTTTATCACCTTTATTTTTAGTTTTTTCACGTTTTTCCGCTTTTGCACCCATTTTACATCACTTTTTCATTTTTTTACCATGCATCACGTTTTTCTTATTTCCTTTGTGTGCCGCATTGTAAATAATTTTGTTTTCCTTTATCTTTATTTCTTTCATCTTTTGCTAGAGATGATTTCTCCGTGATGACGATGACGTGGTGTTAGCTTTTCTCTATATGCATGCTAATTTTGTCATGTCATAGCTTTTGTTTCTGATATCATATGCTATGTTCTGTTTTGCATTTAGAAATAGTAACCCACTTCTTTTTCGGTATGAAAATGGATGAAATTCTATTATTAGCTGATGTCTGATGATTCATATGTATGCTATCATAGAAAACACACCAAGATTCACGCATTGATGCTTATATCTGGAGTACTGCTTTCTTTTCTCATATCACTTCTTATTGCATGATTTGTACGCCTCACTTAAGGTTGATTGAATGTTTGCTAGCATTGATATATCTGGATTAGTTTACTTTTTGAGATCAAAATGAGTAGATTAGATTACCCTGCTGAAGTTGTCATGCACGTCCTATAGAGTGAACCGATAGATACATTTATTTCTTTCTCCACATATCTTGAACATTATTTCTCTATTTTAAATTCATTGGTGAATCTCCCCTTAGCAATTATATTATTGGCATTCCCCCGTTATTATATCACATGCTCCAATTTCCCCAAAACCCAAAGAAAAAAATACTTATATATCCTTCTCTTTGATTTGGGATCATTTGTGTATTTATGCTATTGAAAAAAAAAAGAAAAAGAAAAAGAAAAAAAGGGAGATTTGAGAATAAGAAAAGAAAAGAGAAAAGAAGTTCGAAAACGATCCCATCTCATATCCTTTCTCTCTTTCTTCCCTCTTTTGCTTTTATTTTTGTTTTCTTTGACTTTTGGAGCTTCATAAGAAATGGGGTATGTAAATATTGTTTTGTATATGCCACCACGCTTATGGATAAGCTTGAGGGAGAGGATCCAATGATGTGTGAGAGAGTGGATACTTGACGATGCATGACAACCTAGGCTAAGTAATATTTTATACTCGGTGAGATCGCTAAAGTTTCACGAAATCCAGAAATCAACGTTTAGCATTCATTTCATGAAAACCACACTTTTCTATTCTTACTACTCTATTGTGTGATACCTCTTATACTCCTTATAGAAAGCATTCAATTGAAAAGTGTGTGATCTACGATATTGTATACCGCTTTAGATGCTTCAGACGATGCTAATTCTAGAATTATTCCATTTTTCATGATATATCGACATTCTTGGGTTTTCTATTTCAAATGCACCATTATACTATGATATCGAGATAAAAGTCTTTGACATGTGTTTTACATTCGATTCGTGCTATATGAGTAAGCAAAACCCACGTCCTGAGAAAAATGATCTAGCAACTCCCATCTTCATTTTCTACTTTGTTTTTCGTTTTTCATTTTCCGCCTTTCCACCGTTTCTATTTTCTTTATCCACCGGGTTCGCTTTTTACTCATCTTCCTCGAGGACGAGTAAGAGGTAAGCTTGGGGGATTTTGATCACTCCATATTTTACACCTTTTTTCTGCATGTTTGCATGCCATTTTGATCGCTCGAATCGCGCTTTTCACGATTTTTCGGCAATATTGCGATGCTTTTCACAATTTCTTGTTTTTGTCGAATTTCAGGAGATTTCGAGCGATTTGGAGTGATTCTGAGATGCACCCACTCCGGAGTGTCACCCGTGACTCCTTCAAGGGGAAATTTGCTATTGGAGAGGAGTGGGAGAAGAAATAACGTCGCAGGAGCGACGAGGGAGCGAAAATATGAAGTTTGGGCATTTTGAGAATGTCACTCGGCCGAGTGAAGGAGTCACTTGGCCGACCATCGAGAGCCCGCTCGGCCGGCCAAATCGGACACACAGAAGACTGAGTATCAGCATGCACTCGGTCGAGCATTGCCAGCCCACTCGGCCGAACCATGGAGACACTGTAGGGATTTTCAAGGTCCCTTAGAGCTAATTTATTGCTATTCGTCCTAAGTCGGACGAACAAAATAAATAAAACAGCGGAAGAAATGATTTATTAAACTATTTAATAAATAGAGCCCCTAAGGAAAAAAATTCCCTAAGCCAGGAAATCTACTGACTCGAGTTGGGTCTGACCAACTCGAGAAAGTTCTAACTACTAATTAAACTAATTGCATATAAAATTGACTCACCCGGAATCTTGCCCTGGAGCAGGCAGGATGTTCCGCACCGTCTTGCGCTCATTGATCTGAGCCGTCTTCCGAGCCGTGTTGCATCGCTCCTCGCCGCAGACTGGATCAGTTACCGTGGCGCACCTTGCCTCCGAAGCCATCACAAGCCGTAGAAGATTTCACTTGAGTAAACCCGCGTCGTAGACTTCCGAATCAGATTCGGACCTCCTCGTTGTCTTGCTAGGACTCGGTTGGAGGACAGGAAAATTTATAGAGGGAGAGAATAAATTTAGTCTAGATTAAGTTTGCTCAAAATATTCGTGAGTTCCTTAATCAGAGACTTGGTGCAAGAAACAAAGGAGGGAGTGCCCACCTATTTATATAGGAGGCCGGCTCCTCTCCTTTTGTCATGAGCAATGTGGGACAAAAGTTAGGAAGAGGGATATGGATTTAACTCAATTTTGGTTAGTGTAGCTTACACAAAGCCTTAACCGTCAACCAATTAATCCTCACTCATCGTTGAGCTCTAGAGATGATACAAGTTATCATTTCGAAGAGCTAGTGATGGTGAACGCGTAGGAACAAACGACGACGAGATCCGAGTTCGTTTGACCCTTCAAACAATTGCTCAAAGTTGAGCAAAAACCCAAATTTCGTAGCCGTCAAGGGTTTCAACAAAAAACCCTAAAATAACTTAAGTGGCGGGCGACCCGCTAAGCTTAGCGGGCGCGCCCGCCTAAGGCTTACTGGGCGCGCCCGCTAGGGCACGCCCGCGCGGGCTCAGCCCGCTGTTACCAGCGGGCTGCGCCCGCTGCATGCAGCGGGCGTGCCCGCTGGAGCAGCGGGCTGCGCCCGCTGCGCCCAGCGGGCGTGCCCGCTGTGGCAGCGGGCGGGCCCGCTGCAACAGCGCGCCGCGCCCGTTGCACCCAGCAGGCGGGCCCGCTGGATCAGCGGGCCCCGCCCGTTTTGCTAAGTGGGTTTTATCCCACTTCCCGTTTCGCCTTTCTCGCGTTTCTGGGCTCATCCGAGCTCCGATTCCTACACGGTTTGATCCTCTGGATTCCACACGAAATTTCCTCCATTCCCAAATGCTCCAATTTCACAACCAACTTGTGAATTAAATATTCTCTTTACATCTAATGATATCCTCTATATATTCTATCTGTTACTACGACGTGAGTGTTACTCGGTGTGAGACCCTACAGCCTGACCCTTACTACAGGCCGAGACTCGAAGTCTCAAGACGACAGTGGCCACTAGCAGTAGGTGTCGTCCCTGTTTGGGGATCATCGATTACGTGATAGGTTCGTTTAAGCAAAAGTGCCTGACGAAATCACTCTGACTGTGACTGTGATAATTTCCGCAGTTTTAGTCCCTTCGTCATGACTATGTCACTCGGCTAGTCTAGGGTATGGTATACTATCAACCCCATTGGCCAACAGTGGTCGGTATACATCGGTCTCTGGTACATACAGGTTGTACAAGTTACAACATACCTTGGCCAAGGATTTACCGAGAGCCGTACTGACCCGTGACACTAACTTCCCATTAACGGAAGAGACGAATCCTCTGTTGATCACTACTTAGCTCATATGTTTCGAGTGTCACCCAGCCTAAGATCTTTCATCAGGCCTAGCCTCGAAGTTAGATCTTTAGACCTAAGTGACACTGTCCACACATAGCTTCATACAATGATCTCAAGTCTTAAGGACCAACTTACCTATTATCACTTAGAGTTATTAATGATAGTTTAGTTAATGTGTATCCATTTAATAACTCCCTGTTTGGGTCGTTCAGTGAACTCAGCTTTTACTGAGCACCTGCGTCCTGTTTCCGACTTTACCAAGTCGCTTGGTTATGAGACCAACCAGACAGGGACGCAATGGTCTGTCTGATGTGTTGATATCCCCTTTCTCGACACATCTATGACCATGAACACTTTTAGGATTCAAGCTATTAGAGGTCAGACATTTCCCATAATCGTAATCTACATTTCGAAACATGTGTGACCTAACTATGAATCCAAGGGAAAAATCCGAGTAATGAACAACTCAGATAATACTTTACCGGAAAGAATACTTTCATTTATTGAACAAGATGTTTTATCAAGATAAATAGCCACGAGGGCATACATTTCTCTACATCTCCCACTTGCACTCAGGCCTATTTATTTTGGTATCTCATACCATATTTACACGCTAGTTTTTCTAAACGATCACGTGCCAGCACCTTTGTGAATGGATCTGCTATGTTGTCTTCTGAATAGACTCTAAGGAGTTCTATATCTTTCCTCTGCTCTATCTCCCGAATCAGGTGATACTTGCGAAGAATATGTCTGGATCTCTTGTGGAATCTAGGTTCTTGAACCAGGCTGATGGCTGCATTGTTGTCGCAATACAACGGTATTGGACTTTCAACGGCAGGAACCATCCCGAGCTGGTTAATGAACTTCTTCATCCAGACTGCTTCCTTTGCTGCATCGTTGGCCGCTATGTATTCGGCTTCCATTGTGGAGTCTGCAATAGTGACTTGTTTGGAACTCCTCCAACTGACTGCTCCTCCGTTGAGAGTGAAAACATATCCTGAGATCGATTTGCTATCATCCATGTCACTTTGAAAGCTTGAATCTGTGAACCCTTCAACATTCAGGTGTTCACTTCCATAGACCAAGACCAAGTCTTTAGTTCTTCTTAAGTACTTAAGAATTGTCTTGACTGCTTTCCAGTGTTTTTCTCCCGGGTTAGACTGATATCGGCTTACTACACCTAGTGCATAAGCGACATCGGGTCTGGTACAAATCATGGAGTACATGATAGATCCCACAGCAGAAGCATATGGGATCTTGGTCATCTTAGCCCTTTCCAAGTCGGTTTGCGGAGACATCTTCTTGGTGAGGGCTATCCCATGATTGGCTGGCAATGAACCACCCTTACTGTTTTCCATGTTAAAATGTTTTAACACGATTTCAATGTACCTGGTTTGGGAGAGTCCTAGCATCCGTTTAGATCTATCTCTATGGATCTTCACACCCAGTATGTAGGATGCTTCTCCCAAGTCCTTCATGGAGAAATTGGTTGATAGCCATTTTTTAACAGACTTTAACATCTCTATGTCGTTGCCTATTATGAGAATGTCATCTACGTATAGTACTAGGATGACTATAGAATTCTTATTACTGGTTCTTTTGTAGATGCATGGGTCATCCTCATTTCTGACAAAACCAAACTCTTTGACTGTTTTGTCGAAACGGATGTTCCAACTTCTTGATGCTTGCTTGAGTCCATAGATGGACCTATGCAGCTTGCACGCCTTTCCATTGCTCCCACTGACTTCGAAGCCCTCTGGCTGGGTCATGTAAATCTGCTCTTCCAAATCACCGTTTAGGAAGGCAGTCTTCACATCCATTTGCCAGATTTCATAGTCGTAGTAGGCAGCAATAGCGAGCACTATCCGAATAGACTTGTGCATGGCTACTGGTGAAAAGCTTTCGTCATAATCTACTCCTAGAATTTGACGATATCCTTTTGCAACCAGTCTAGCCTTGTACGTCTCTACTTTTCCATCTGCTCCAATCTTCTTCTTGAAGATCCATTTGCAGCCTATGGGAACATTTCCCTTGGGCACGTTTTCTAAGGTCCATACCTTATTTACGTGCATGGAATCTATTTCGGATTTCATTGCATCTAGCCATTTGCCAGAGTCTATACTCTTTATGGCTTCCTGGAAGTTAATAGGGTCATCATCAATTATGATGCTATCCTCGATTCCCCCGTCTACGAGAAAGCCGTAGTACCTTTCGGGGGCTCGAGGAATCCTACTTGACTTCCTACTGACTGGTTGAGAGATGTCAAGTTCTGACTCTCCCACTGGTTCCGACACTTGTTGCTGTGTGGGTACTTCCTCCGAGCATTCATTCAAATCAATTACCTTGCCAGTGGATTCCTTCACAAGGAATTCCTTTTCTAGAAAGGCGGCATGTCTAGAGACAACAATCTTTTGTTGTTCTGGATGGTAAAAGACATAACCTAACGAATGTCTTGGGTACCCTATAAATTTACACAGTATTGATCTGTCTTCCAGTTTGTCTGGATTTTGTCTTTTGACGTAAGCAGGACAACCCCATACCTTCAAGTGATTGAGGCTGGGTTTCTTCCCTGTCCATATCTGATACGGAGTCAAATGCACAGACCTTGACGGAACTTTATTTAGAATGTATATAGCAGTTTCCAGGGCATAGCCCCAGAGGGAAGTAGTTAACTCAGCTTCACTTAACATAGACCGAACCATGTCTAACAAGGTCCGGTTTCTCCTTTCTGAAACACCATTATGTTGAGGTGTGTAAGGAGGAGTGATCTGAGAGAGGATCCCATTCTCTTTTAAGTAAGTGAGGAATTCATGGCTTAAGTATTCTCCTCCTCGATCGGATCGAAGAATCTTAATACCTTTCCCAGTCTGTTTTTCGACTTCGGCACGATACTCCTTGAATCGCTCAAACGTTTCGGACTTGTGTTTCATCAAGAACACATGTCCAAATCTTGAGTGGTCGTCAGTAAACGTGACGAAATATGAAAATCCACCTTTGGCTAACGTAGACATGGGTCCACATACATCGGAATGTACTAGACCCAAGAGTTCGATAACTCTTTCCCCTTGACTGGCAAAAGGAGTTTTGGCCATTTTACCTTTGAGGCAAGACTCGCAAGTGTCGAATGACTCATAATTCGAGAGGCCCAAGAGCCCCTCTTTATGTAACTTGCTGAGTCTCTTCTCTCCGATATGGCCTAGTCTACAATGCCAAAGATAGGTTTCATTAAAACTAGATTCCTTACGCTTTCTGGTATTAACGTTTAATACCACCTCATTGCTTAAAGTGTATATCCCATTGCTGAGTGTCCCAAATCCTAGCAACTTACCATCAAGGGCAATGTTCATGACATTTCCGTTGATAGTAAAATTATAACCATCTTTAGCCAAAGCTGAGACAGATATAATATTGCATAGGAAATTTGGGATATAGTAACATTGCTTCAAAAGCAAGTTAGCTCCACCAGCTAATGTGTGTCTAAGATCTCCTATGGCTACAACATCAACATTTGCTGCGTTTCCGACTTGGAGAATTATCTCATTCTTTACAAGTTTTCTACTGATTCTCAATCCTTGTAACTGGTTACAAATGTGAGAACCTGCACCGGTGTCTAACACCCATGCAGTAGAATTAACTGAAAGAACTACACTTTGCATTTTAGAGGTTAAGGCATAGACTTCCCTTAATTTTTCCCTTTCTGCTATAGACTTCTTAAACCAGCCACTATTAATATTAAAACCAGTTAATAAGTTCTCATCTCGGATATTATTAACCTTACTCATCATGCTGCAAAGATTAGAACTCCTAATTAGCATGTGTTCAAAATATTTTTAAATATAATTAGAATGGATTTTGTCCAATTATACTCTCCCATTAATAAACAGTTCGTTTTACTCCAAAACATGATTAAAATTAAATGGGAGCAGGAATCCAACAACCTTGAGTCGCCCGACCTTGAGTGTAGCTCAACAAGTCGTTCGACTCGGCTGTAGGTAGACGAACTCTTTGTCGATCATATCAAAATATGACTCCCTATTCGATTTTACCCCTAGTCATTTGTGATCAAGAGTGTGCTCAACCGGATCACAATGCTAGCCTAGTCGGACCCTTGTTTTCGTGTCAAGCCTGACTTGCCCCTTTGCTCGGTGTATGCACGACACGCCGGTTTGGGTCAGAGCTTAAGACTACATTCTTGGTTAGACTTACGCCGATGCTCTAGGGATGAGCCAACGGTTTCAGTCAGGTTAAGATGTCAATCAAGAAATCGGTTTCTATAAGGTTGACCTGTTACGGCTTGAGTGTGCTCAACAACCGAAACACGTTTCTTATAGTTACCAACTCCTAAAACAAGGAGGGCTACGATTTATCTTGAATAAGATTATTATCGTATTAGACTTAGGTATAGTCGATGGACTTACATAGTTATGAATCGACACCTTGCGGTCCAGCGGACGCGGCCAGGGAATTGACTAAGCCAGGACCACTTGTTACCCAGTCTAGCTAGGTTGGTCCAAAAACTTTAGCCAATCACATTGACCGACATCATGATCCATTGAAGGTGTTGTCATCATTTCCATGTTCGTTCAACAACTAAATGTTTTTTAAATTACAACTAGTTAATCCTTATCAACTAGTGGATCCCTAAAATTCAAAATTTTATGGGTTTGTTAGACGATTTTTATTAAGTCCTTATCATCTATAAGGATTCAAAAGTATATGCTGCTACCCTAATCGTCCAATAGGCAATTTAAACAATTTAAAAATCATAGCAGTGTCTCAAAATTATCACATAAGGTTTAAGGGAAATTAATGGCTAACCTAATCGTCCATTAGGTAATTTTTAAACAATTTAAAAATTTATTAAGCATGGTGTTAAAATTTATCACATAAAGTTTAAGAGTCAATTAATGGCTAACCTAACAAGTTTTTCTTGTGACATCAAAATAAAACAAGAATGCGCCATTAAACTAATTATCACATAATTAAAACATGCAGTTAAAAAGCAGTATAGAACAGAGTAGATCTGGCTCTGATACCACTGTAAGGATTTTCAAGGTCCCTTAGAGCTAATTTATTGCTATTCGTCCTAAGTCGTACGAACAAAATAAATAAAACAGCGGAAGAAATGATTTATTAAACTATTTAATAAATAGAGCCCCTAAGGAAAAAAATTCCCTAAGCCAGGAAATCTACTGACTCGAGTTGGGTCTGACCAACTCGAGAAAGTTCTAACTACTAATTAAACTAATTGCATATAAAATTGACTCACCCGGAATCTTGCCCTGGAGCAGGCAGGATGTTCCGCACCGTCTTGCGCTCATTGATCTGAGCCGTCTTCCGAGCCGTGTTGCATCGCTCCTCGCCGCAGACTGGATCAGTTCCCGTGGCGCACCTTGTCTCCGAAGCCATCACAAGCCGTAGAAGATTTCACTTGAGTAAACCCGCGTCGTAGACTTCCGAATCAGATTCGGACCTCCTCGTTGTCTTGCTAGGACTCGGTTGGAGGACAGGAAAATTTATAGAGGGAGAGAATAAATTTAGTCTAGATTAAGTTTGCTCAAATTATTCGTGAGCTCCTTAATCAGAGACTTGGTGCAAGAAACAAAGGAGGGAGTGCCCACCTATTTATATAGGAGGCCGGCTCCTCTCCTTTTGTCATGAGCAATGTGGGACAAAAGTTAGGAAGAGGGATATGGATTTAACTCAATTTTGGTTAGTGTAGCTTACACAAAGCCTTAACCGTCAACCAATTAATCCTCACTCATCGTTGAGCTCTAGAGATGATACAAGTTATCATTTCGAAGAGCTAGTGATGGTGAACGCGTATGAACAAACGACGACGAGATCCGAGTTCGTTTGACCCTTCAAACAATTGCTCAAAGTTGAGCAAAAACCCAAATTTCGTAGCCGTCAAGGGTTTCAACAAAAAACCCTAAAATAACTTAAGTGGCGGGCGACCCGCTAAGCTTAGCGGGCGCGCCCGCCTAAGGCTTACTGGGCGCGCCCGCTAGGGCACACCCGCGCGGGCTCAGCCCGCTGTTACCAGCGGGCTGCGCCCGCTGCATGCAGCGGGCGTGCCCGCTGGAGCAGCGGGCTGCGCCCGCTGCACCCAGCGGGCGGGCCCGCTGGGACAGCGGGCTGCGCCCGCTGGGTGCAGCGGGCTGTGCCCGCTGCGCCCAGCGGGCGTGCCCGCTGTGGCAGCGAGCAGGCCCGCTGCAACAGCGGGCCGCGCCCGCTGCACCCAGCGGGCGGGCCCGCTGGGTCAGCGGGCCCCGCCCGTTTTGCTAAGTGGGTTTTATCCCACTTCCCGTTTCGCCTTTCTCGCGTTTCTGGGCTCATCCGAGCTCCGATTCCTACACGGTTTGATCCTCTGGATTCCACACGAGATTTCCTCCATTCCCAAATGCTCCAATTTCACAACCAACTTGTGAATTAAATATTCTCTTTACATCTAATGATATCCTCTATATATTCTATCTGTTACTACGACGTGAGTGTTACTCGGTGTGAGACCCTACAGCCTGACCCTTACTACAGGCCGAGACTCGAAGTCTCAAGACGACAGTGGCCACTAGCAGTAGGTGTCGTCCCTGTTTGGGGATCATCGATTACGTGATAGGTTCGTTTAAGCAAAAGTGCCTTACGAAATCACTCTGACTGTGACTGTGATAATTTCCGCAGTTTTAGTCCCTTCGTCATGACTATGTCACTCGGCTAGTCTAGGGTATGGTATACTATCAACCCCATTGGCCAGCAGTGGTCGGTATACATCGGTCTCTGGTACATACAGGTTGTACAAGTTACAACATACCTTGGCCAAGGATTTACCGAGAGCCGTACTGACCCGTGACACTAACTTCCCATTAACGGAAGAGACGAATCCTCTGTTGATCACTACTTAGCTCATATGTTTCGAGTGTCACCCAGCCTAAGATCTTTCATCAGGCCTAGCCTCGAAGTTAGATCTTTAGACCTAAGTGACACTGTCCACACATAGCTTCATACAATGATCTCAAGTCTTAAGGACCAACTTACCTATTATCACTTAGAGTTATTAATGATAGTTTAGTTAATGTGTATCCATTTAATAACTCCCTGTTTGGGTCGTTCAGTGAACTCAGCTTTTACTGAGCACCTGCGTCCTGTTTCCGACTTTACCAAGTCGCTTGGTTATGAGACCAACCAGACAGGGACGCAATGGTCTGTCTGATGTGTTGATATCCCCTTTCTCGACACATCTATGACCATGAACACTTTTAGGATTCAAGCTATTAGAGGTCAGACATTTCCCATAATCGTAATCTACATTTCGAAACATGTGTGACCTAACTATGAATCCAAGGGAAAAATCCGAGTAATGAACAACTCAGATAATACTTTACCAGAAAGAATACTTTCATTTATTGAACAAGATGTTTTATCAAGATAAATAGCCACGAGGGCATACATTTCTCTACAGACACCACTCGCCCGAGTTGCATCAAGACAACGGCAAGCAGAAGTCCAGACTTACTGTAATTTTACAGTCATCTCCCGAGTTCCGACTCGGCCGAGTGAATAAGTCCCCTCGGCCGAAGCAAAGAAAGTCACTCGGCCGAGTGACTCCCAAGGAGCCGACCCCCAAAAGTCCGAAGTTACTGGAATTTGTTAGGGTTTGTCACTCGGCCGAATGACATTTGTCACTCGGCCGAGTGAGCCGCGCTGCCTGTAGCGTAAACTGAGATTTTGAGGCTGCGCAGGGGCATTTTCGTCACAGTTTTTGGGCGATTTTGGGGGGTATTTAACCCCAGTTTTTAACCTAGTTTAGAGCGCTTTTTCAGAACTTTTTGGCAGCCTTTTTTAGATTACTATTTAGGAGATTAGATTTAGGTTTTAGGGGAGAGAGAAAAGTGTTATTTTGTTGGATGCTATTGATTCTTCATTGGTTTGTGTCTCTCTCCATCAAAAACTCCATTTTTATTGATATATTGAATATTGCTATGAATTCTATTGATTTTATTTGTGAATTTCTATTGAATTTCATTATGAATTGTGAGTAGTTTTATCGTCTTAGGGCGTAGGGATGAACCCTACGAACCCTATTTCTAATTTGTGATGAATTGGTGAAATTATTGCTAGAATTGATTAGGGTTAGTTTGGGATTGATTTAATACGAATAGCTAGGGATTCATACCGATTGGGATTTGCAAGAGATTGGATCCCAACTCGATAGGAAGCCCTAGATATTCGAATCGGGTTACAATTGAATTTCTCCAGAATCGGTTTGCAAGAGATTAGACCGAAACTAGGACTTTCGATTGCAACTCTATACCAATACCCGTTTGCAAGAGATTGGACGGGTAGGAACTATCTCAATCTTGGTCGTAGCTCGAGTTTGCACGAGAGTGGGCTCGAGATACGATTGAACGATGATGTTGTTCTTCACGCTAGCTTGTCTAGGTTAGGGTTTGCAAGAGATTGGACCCTACCCTAGGTTTGCTATAGACCGGCAATAGCGCGAGAGCGTGAGCTTGGTTCTACATTTAGTTGCAACTAGTTCACCTGAATTGCAAGTCTAGCAATTGTTAAACCTACGAATCACAATGACGAGATACGGTTTGTAGTGGGGATTCCCTATCCCTAGGCGTCTTTATCAATTTGATATTCTTTTTATACAATTGAATGACTGTGACCGCTTTATAGCGAACATCTCTCGACTTTTCATATATCCAGGTGGATTGAAGAAGACGTCGTCATTTGCCCTTCTCGTGTTCGATACCCGCTCGCCGCTACACCGTGCCCTTGCGGTAAGACTAGCGAGTCGCATGCCCCGGTTGCATGTTCGCATCCTCGGGGCCCCGATCAGAGACATAATTAGATAAAAACCAATCTAATTATTCATGAATGTCTGCAAACATCATTATAACTCTTTTATATTGTTATGCGGCATCATGTCTAGCCTTGAATTTATCCTTTATTTGATTACAACCACTCGACCTTATTGATATAATTGATTGATAAAAATTTTGGTATGCATTAACATTTGACAAGTTAACATGCATCATATTTGTAACCACTTTAGCCACAAACTAAGAATTCCAACAATATAGATATGATCTATAAAATATATTCTTAAGATAAATTGGATTCATAGAGAAGTTGGAGTAGTTGGGGTCGGATAATGAATTATATGGTGAAATAATTCTTATTCTTCATATCGCCTTCCCTTAGTTCATATTAAATGTCAATATAAACAAACTGGAAAATGTTTATAGATAAAGTGTTGAGGGTGGCAGAGAATTCCTTTTTGAAGGAAAAGAAACCGGTTATGCTTATTAGTTTTTCTTTTCGTTTCAAGGCTATATGCAAGGGAGATAAGAAAACTATTAAGAGGTGTTTAAAAGGTGAAAGTAAAGAAGGATGAAATTGAAAAAGATATATGTTTTTGTTTTGTTTGTAATATGTGCACAAATTTGCAAGGATGACTTGGAACTCTTAGAAAGAATGTGCATATGATGCCCCAATCTATAGTGTGTTAGGGGTGGCAAACGGGTCAGGTCGGGTCGGGTTCGGTTCGGGTCAGGTTTGACCCGAACCGAATAGGGGTAAATCCAAACCCGACTCGAATTAAATACGGGTCACGATTCAGGAACCCGTACCCAACCCGGTGTAACCCGGGTTAACCCGTACCCGACCCGATTCGTCTTGCGGGTCAGGTTCGGGTTGGGTTCAGGTGGTCGGGTTGATCTTGAGAGTAAAAAATTTCATTTAATTCAAAGCAAACCAAGCATGGAAAGGCTCGAACCCGCAACCTTGCACATGTTCTCAATAGACAATACCACCAGGCTACAATGTGGTTTGTGAACTAATGATATTTAAGTATTTTATATTGTTTCATTACATCCTAATATATTAAATTTGGAACAAAACATTTAACTGAGTGCGTCCAACCAGATTCGAAGCAGGAACCCGTCCACCAATAAAGCAGAATCTCTAACCAACTATCCAAATGGTGCTTGTGAAATAACTATGCATAATATTTATAATATATTTAAACATTTTAACTGGGTTGAATTCGGGTCAACTGGGTTGACAAGGCAAACCCATACCTGGGTCGGGTCGGGTCAACCCGAATCCCAGTTGACCTGAATTAGCCCCTACCCATACCCGGTTAAGGATGCCAGGTTCGGTTCGGTTCGGGTTCGGTCGGGCTCATTTTGCCACCCCTATTGTGTGTATTCATCATTCAAAACAAATTACATTATTCTAACTTGGGTGTATGATACCTAAGTTAATTCTCATAAATGTAAGTATTACATGAGATGAGAATTAATAGAAGAGTGTGAGTTGGTGGGATAATTATACTAATTTGAAATTGGAGCAAATGTTGCTACTATTACCATAAAGTATATTCTCACCAAGGATTGTCTTGTGGCAATGGTTCTATTTTACACAATTTATTTTTGTACCAAATATGATATTGTATCTATTTCTTTATAGATAAAGAAGGATACATATTGGAGAATGTTGTGAACATTTCCATAAGATTATATTTGTACATTAAACAAATACGTATATGTTTTGAATGCAAATACCATCTTAGATATTCATTAGATGAATATAAGAAAAACTCCAAGTATAAATAAAACTTTTTACGAGATTGTAGACAAAGACTTAAAAGCGAGAAAGATTTAATAGTTGCATAAGAAAGGATTGTGAATCCATTGTGATTATGAATCACTTACAACTTGCAAATTTTGTCTCATGGGCTTAATGACTAAAATACCTATGTGGGACAAAGGAAAAAAGTTAGTGAACTCTAACGACTCATACATGATGATGTATGTGGTCCAATGTCTACATGAGCATGAAACAAACATTTCTATTATATGAAATAGAGTGCCGAAAGTAGTTTTGAGATCCTTTGATGAGATTGAATAGGACAAACACTCATGTCTGAAAATCCTTGCATATTTGGAAAAGAATAGGATTCTCTCCCAGTTTACTCTTCCTTGAATGTCAAGGAAAACGAATCGCACCTTATCAAATAAGATGCGATCCATGATGAATAAGGCTGAGTTGTCTCTTTCCTTCAAGGGCTATGGCCTTGAGAAGGTAGTGCATATTTTGGATTTGGTTCTATGCCTAACATTCCATATAAGAAGTGGGAAAGGACCCAATCTTAAAGTTGTTAAGATTTGGGATTAAGGCATCATACTTGATGCGTTTAGTTTATAAGATATCCAAAGAATTTTCTAAGGATATTTTCTATCAATCTAAGGAACAAAAGAGTTTGGTTACTCAGTGTGTCACCTTCTTAAAGAAGGAATCTCTTGTTGAAGAGATTGTGGGCAATGTAATCTGGAAGATGTTCTAGATACACAAACTATAAAGAATCAAGAGACATAACCAAACATCAATTCTATACTCAGCCAATTAGGAAAACTAGTGGATATCATTATTGATGGTGATCATATTGTTATCCAAAGAGCTATGTAGAGTGGAGAGTCTACAAGATGGCTTGATGCTACGAAAATCCAAAGTGGAAAATGTTGAGACCAACTAGGCAAGGTTGATGGTAAAACGATATCGTCAAATGGGTTGACGAGATTTTACCACTGATAACCATGTGATAGTCCATTTGGATAATGCTTGTTAAGCAGCTTGCCATGACTCAACCTTGAGAGCTTAGAAGTCAGTGACAAGAAGCGTCAAGAAGCTGAATCATCCAAATTGATGATGTAGTCAAAGAGTTTGACACTATCAAAATAAAGATGGACCATGCATAAATAAGGTCAGTGGGAGCGCTGTCTTAATCCTTGTAGTGTATTAGGATTATGTGCTTTTGATTGATAACAGCATAGAGATGTTGAAATCAATTAAAGCACAGATGTCACTATATTTCTCCATAAAGTGTTTTGGAGAATCTTGGGTTACTGTAAATATATATTTTAAGTACTTGAGAAGTACAAAATATATTCATGTTTTATAGTGGGAGTAGTAATCTTTCGGTAAAAAGATTTATTTACTCCAAGTTTCCAAGGTGACATGGATGACCGATGATCAATGGGAAGATAAGTTTTCAACCTTAGTGGAAGGGTAGTAGCTTGGAAAAGTTCCAAGTAGAATACTATGATTACATGTACAAATGTATCGAGATATATAGTTGTACGTGATGATGCATAAGGAGATCTTTGGACAGTGATCCAAAGAATATCTTGAATAGATTTCATGTGAGCCATGAAATTCAGCATCAACTAATAAAAGAGTTAGTATGTAGAAGATCCACACACGAATGCATTTCCATAAACTGACTAGAGAGTTTGGTGGATAAGACCAGTATGAGATAATATAATTGGCCATAAGTGCAAGTGGGAGATGTTGGGAAATATATGCCCTTAGGCCAATTAGTGGAATTGACATATCTCGTTTAAAATGATAGTAAGCTATTTTATCCTCGTTATATATGTAATCCTTATGCATTTAAGCCTGCATGTATGAGGTTATAAAATGATTAGATGGATTAAGTCCTTGGAGATGTGTATGCTGCACATTGGGATCATGATGAGATCATGATAATGATGCCTGATGGTATCTGCTAAAATGTTGTTGGTCATTGGAATATAGAGAAATGGATATCAGTATTCCAGATTGACCATTGTGCATTGAGCTCAACCCTTGGTTCGTAGTGGCTGGCCTTATAGCCACTCGGTATGGAGACATCGTAAGACAACACCATGTGCTTGTAAGACAAGTTTATAGGAACGGCTCGCTGAGATGCTTCTATATAGTATTCATACTGTCTGTCAACAGAAAGCTCTCAAGTGACAGTAGGTGCTGCATAGTCCTTATGACCTGAGATGTGCTAAATGACCTTGCACGTGAAATGCTATACTTAGGCTTTTATTGAACATCGACATTTCACCAAATACGTAGGTACCGTTGGTTTAGTTGGAAACAGTCGAAGGGAGCTGGCATCAAGATGGGATTCATCTCCTTCTGTATGGGAGGTTAGTGTCGCAAAGACTCAAATGTGATTCATAGTTAATTCCTTGGCCTATTCAGAAAGATAAACTTGTTAGAATAAAGAGTTGTATCTAAACATCTAACTATAAGATCACATTTCACTCTGGTATAAGGTATGGTAGGGTTTGATAGGAAGGCGTACCCTAGACACCTTAGTGACATAATGATGACGAAGGGACTGTACACCACAGAATCTGTCACTGTAAGGCCCATGAATTGGATCGTACAGATTCCAGTTTCTATGATAACTAAATAACGATGATTCCTCAATGAAGGTGGCGGTATATATGGCTAGCACCTCAGCTGCATCTTGAACACGATATGAGCGTGCTCGTTGGAATCAGGCAATTAGAGTCACACAAAGGTGATGACCTCTTACGAGAAACGAAGAAATGAGCTTTATGTACATATGATGTATGGTACTTATCATAAGTACTGTTGTGATCAAGATTATTTGAGAGAGAACGGTGTGTCGCAAGGAGTTGCGAGTGTGCATTGGAAATATTTGTAAAGAGTTACGAATGATCCAAGTAGAAGAAGAAAGGCATAAACTTCGAACCAAAACCGTAAATGGTGGTTTGTCGACTAATGATGCTTCAATAGTCAACTAACCAGCCTACATGAAAAACAGAGAATCTGTTAGGTGATTATGTGTAACGACTAGTTTTTCATGTATGGATTATTATATATATATATATATATTATATTATTTGTAGTTTTCCCTTCCTTGTGATTTCCTTTTTCCGTCACCGTAGTTTTCTTTTCGCTCGTTTCATTGTGATTCTCTAGATTCTTCCGTCGGTCACCGTGTTTGAAGTAAGTCATTCGTGATGGACTTCATAACGTCGATATCTTAGACTTAGAACGAGCCTAGGAGACTTAGGAAACCATCCCGGAGCTTCGCGCTCCATTTCGGAACTTTTGGTGCACGTTAGCCGGTATAAGAAGGGGCACCGACCGACTAGATGACGATCCAGTCGGTCGAAAAACCTTCTTGAACCGATTAGCGGGCTTGAAAAGTTATTCAGGAGTTACTGTTTGTCGTTAGTCGGTCTAAGAACGTTGGTTGACCGACTAGGTTTCAAACTAGTCGGTCAGCAATGCTTCTTTAACCGACTAACTCATTTAATAATTTTTGGTATCAGTACTGTTCACTCTTAGTCGGTCTAAGAATGTCCATCGACCGACTAGATGTCAAACTAGTCGGTCAGTAATTGTTCTTTGACCGACTAAATCTAAATCCTAATTTTCGTCTGGGTTACTGTTTACACTTAGTCGGTCTGCGTTGGTCAACCGACCGACTAGTTCCCAAACTAGTCGGTCAGTGGTTGTTCTTTGACCGACTAAACAGTACAGGAAACCCTAGTTTTGCCCTAGCCGCCACCAAACTCTATAAATACCCCTCCAAACGTTTTCTTCTTCTTCCTCATGACCTAAAACCCTAATTTCTCCCCCCATTGAGCCCCCATCTTCCTCAAACCATTAATCCTTCATCCCAAGCTCATCCTCCATCATCCAAACCCTCCCTTGTCACAACCCACCTTCCATCTTCCCCAAACCTTCATCAAACCCCCAAAATCCACATCAAAACCCATTTCTCCATATTTTCCCTCATTTCCAGATCTGAGCCGGTTCGTTCTTCCGTTGCCGCGGTTGCTCGGCATCGTTCCTTCGCTTCTTCACGGTAATACTCGATTCCTTTAGTTTTAGCATAACCCACATTGACATTGTGAAACCCTAATAAAATGGATTATTAGATGATTAGGATTCTAATAAGAAATCAATTTAGAATCATTGTGCTAATAAATGTTTTGCCCTAACAGTGATCCATCCGTAGTTAGCTTGTGCGACGATCTTCATTGCTCGTCAACCCCGGTATCAGGCAAGTGAAACTTGCATCTCTTGAGTTGGGCCATGTCTTAGGCCTTTTCCCTTGCTTTAGCGTAAAAGAGACTAGACGGTGAAAGGATAGCCGTCTAGACGCCATTGACCTAGCTTGACAACGAAGCTTGGTCCGTCACCCTCATCATGCTTGTATGTCACGTTTAAATTCAATTAACGGTACGCAAATATCTGTTCATGGCATTGCATATTGATCATTCATCGTGATTGCGTAGCACACGCTACAATACTTATATTCCTGGCTCGTGTTCCAGAAGCAAGCCCTGTAGTTGGAAACCCCAACGATCGATAAATAAGGCTAGGTGCACCCCTATGCCAAGTGAAATACACTTCCTGGCTCGTGTTCCAGAAGCGAGCGCAGTTAGTTGGAAACCCCAACGCTCGACACATATGGGTGGGGTAAGAGATATACGGCCACCTGAGCCCCGAGTTGGCCTGATCCGCCACTCCGGCCAGCAGGCGAAATCTCTAGTGCACAAGTGATTAATAGTGATAAGTGAATCGTGATTAGTGCTTAGTGATTGCTACATCGTGAGTGCGTGACACTCTCTTTTAAACTGCTGCATCAAACTAAACTGTCATGTCATTGCTTAATATTATAAGTGCTAGGTTGTTAGTTACTTTCAGTTTCCTTGCTCAAGTCTTTAGACTTGCTGACATGTGCCCCTTTTCTCTTTTGGGTGACACATGTTAGACCCCGAGCCAGAGTTGCTTGCTGAGGGTGAGGTGTTTGCGGACGCCGAGCTTGAGCCCGTGTTGGACGAGGACTTCGTAGACACTTGAGATCAGTCTTAGTGTCTACGTCTGGTTTTGTTAGATTGCTTAGGTTGTCGGTGCGTGGCACCTAGGTTGATACTCTGTTATGTTTGTGTTTTGTTTGGCCTTGTTCTGGGCCTTTAGACTCTTTCCTGTTAGCCTAGTGGCTTTTTCTGTGATGTTAAATATTTTGTGGACAAACTTTGGGATAGGTATTTCATATCCGTCTCCTTTTCTATTATCATTATTGTTGTTCTGTTTGCGCTTACAGGGACCTGCTTATACTAAATTGACGTTTATCAGGCGTGCAGCTTCACATCTCCACGCTTGAGCGGACCTTCTCACGTCTCGCCTCCATTTTAGGTAAGCGGGGCGTGACATTATGGTCAAATATTGCATATTTTTACCCTATATTGATTTTCATTTTGTCCATAATTTTCTTATATTTTTGGTCCAATTATTGGATTTTTCGGAATATCTTCTATTATTGGATGTTACTATTTATTAGCAAAATATTAATTTTTGGAGCTAAAAGTGTGATTTTTTCTTTCAGGTTGAAGATTACAATTTTCCGATTCCAACAGTTAGTTTTGGAGATTTTTTTTGAATTATCTACAATTTTCTGTGTATTTTTGAAGGAGAAAAGACCCAAAAAAACAAAGAAAAAAGGAAGTGCTACAGTACCGTAGTACTGTAGTAACTAGTTTGCTGCAGTTCTGACCAATTAAGGGATTTCAAGTGTTTTGTATGTGAATCTTGCGGGTTTTCGGGTCCAAACCCGCATAGTTTGGACCCGAAACAAATTTGGATGTGTTTTTAGAAGTTTATGCTCAATTCTGGCCAAACTTCATCACCTAGCTTCAGATTACCTAGGGTTTTGGAGCAATTGGAAAGCCAAATAGCGTGGAGGAGGAGGAACAAGAGAGAAGGGCAAAGGCAACTCCTTTAAGTGCTTAAAGGCTATCTCTTCCCCTTTCTGTTGTTAAAACAAAGAGTCTGTTAGTTGACCAGTGCTAAGCACTGGTCGACTAATTTGGCACTAGTCGACTAGTGCATACGCACTAATTGACTAATTGGCCCATATGCGTAAGGGACTTTAGTTCAGCGTTTGGGTACGGGTTTGATTCAATAGTTGGATCCAAAACCAACCCGAACTTATACAGTTTGACTCTAACATGAGTTTCTAAGTATTAGGATATTCATAGGAGTTTTGGTTCGATTAATCTACATTATATTAGGATTTAATTTGGATTTAAATCAAGAGTCCTAATAGGATTATAAAAACTTATTTTTTGTGCCTTCTTCTAAATGGGTTTTTGGATGAGGTTGGAATCTTAGTAGAATTCCTACACTATCTCTATATAAAAGGATGCTGCATTATATTTTTGGGGAAAAAAGTAAAATGCATATAACATGGATGTGTGTACCATGTTTCCCCCAAAATTCCGTTCATGCGGCCAAAGAGAAATCCACTCACACAAGGCTACTACATCTAATGCATGAGGTAAGGTCTTGTGGCGAATAGGAGTTGAGCATGTGGCCACAAGCATGGACAAGAATGCCATGCTCCAATTATTACGCACCTCTTTGGATAAGTCCCACGGGTGAGTCCCTTTGATCCGAGACATGTTTATTTTCTTTCATGCATGAAAATCAAAGGGAAGTCACGTTAAAGTCTTGGTCCCATGTACGTCACAATGCAAGCGTTGCGTATTCACGAAGATCTTCCTTTACCTCCTCTCAATCCATAGCCGCATCGATTGGGAGTTTAGTTTGGGTTCACGAAGACATCGTAAATTGTGACGGGGTGATCATTGATGTGCGACGTTTTGGATTTCACCAGAAAAGTTTTGGATCCACAGATATCGTGTAAGAATATCCTCGTCAAAATATGAAATTTTAATTAGCATTAATTTCAAGAAATGCAGTAGATCTTGATAGAATATGCTAGTTGGAGAAAAAAAAATTGATTTTTCCGACTTCCGCTGCATCGCTAAATTGTTTAGCATATGTAGCATATTACCTTACAGATGTAACAGATGCATACTCGACCGTCGTGGTGCGATTGCCATGAAATATCTCGAGTAGATGGAGGATGCTATCTCAAATTTTTTGGAAATTATGTTGTATAGGTCGGTGTTCTCTTGTACAGTGAAAGGAAAGGACATATGCTCCCATATATATGCTTCTAGGATACTTAGCCATCAAGTAACCCTGTGCATTGTAGATCTCAAATCGAGGGCTCAGTAAGACGTTCGATACTAGCATAGTTTTTGAGACCGAAAACGTAAACCCAAATGGATTAAGCTCGATCGGCTCCGATTGGGTCAGATTGCCAGTTGGTTCAGGTCTTACCAACGCAAATCCCAACTCTTAAAGTGAGACCCGATTGAAATCTTAGATGGCACTACAACCAATAGTCTTCCTTTGAGAAAGCTACAAGCACCCAACAAAACACACAAACCCTACCAAAACCTAAACAAGAACACAAAAAAGTTGCGTCTCGCCAAAACATATCATGAAAACGAACCGTGCATTTGACGCATGACATGGGAGATTTTGCAAAAACTAGGAATGAGTGGACAATTTTAAGACAGTAAGAGGGAAAGAGAAACAATAACCATCATCGCAATTGAATTCCCCCGTCAATCTCCTTTCTCAACACAACCACGTCTCCCTTCCCTATCTCGCCAAATCCGTACCTAAAAATCTCATCCAACCACGTCGATGTGGGGCTTGGTCAATTGCTTCCATGGCCATCCCTCAGGAGACAACTAGATTTTCTCTGGTTTGGGTCCATAGATTTCTGAGGGTGGGTCTTAAAATCTTAAATGCAGATATAGAATCTCGGTAGGTTAGGCAAGATATGGACCTGGAATCAATTGTTAGATTGAGTCCTCCAACTTCTTTCAACTTTAGGAGAGAGTACTTCTGTCGTAATACGATAGAAACGTATACATGGTAAGTGTCGCTTTCTTGACATAACTTCATGCCTTTGAAGTATTTTCAACATTTCTTGATGTTCAAGTTAAAGAATTTACCTAGAAACAAAACTTGATTATTAATGTACCACCTCTCAATGCAGATATTGCAGCTTTCGTGTCTCCAGGAACTAAATATGAATGACTCTGAAACTGATGATACCACACAGAGGGAGTTTTTTGCTAGAGTCATTGTCTCAAATCTTTAAGGGTTGTGCTTGAGGGCTTTTTAAATTAATTTTTGGTTATTTGAATGTAATTAGCATCACTCTCGTTTTTATCATATGTTTAGTGTTTCCCGAATCTTTAGTTCAAGAAAAGTGATGGCATGAATGAAATCATCTGTTTTTTTGTTGATAAAAAATATGCAATCACATATGCATCTGTTCTAATAAATCAAAACATTCACCTAACATTCTTTAAAACTCATCGATTTGTAATTTGCACCCGCATTTTACATGCAACTAACCATCCGTCTTATTATAAGGAAACCAGTCTTGGACGCGTGCAAAAGCATGTGTTTGTTGAAAAATTTATATAAAATTAAGAATTTTTGACAGGTTTTGTGGATCACACATAAAAACAAAAACAAAATTAGAAGACGTTCGGCTTGCTTCAATTATATAGCAAAGATACAATAGCATTTTGGGTCTAAATATTTCATTTTTATGTTTGTGGATGGCTGGCCATCCCAACATGAAATTGTTGGTTTTGGTGCTTCAATTTTGTGTTTGGTGCCTTGCACGGCCGTGTCGTCTGCGTGCAGTAAAAACAGCGAGCATTTTTTCAGCACGGACGGCTGCACGGTCGTGTCGCCTGCATACACAGAAAACAGAGAGCAATGTTTCAGCACGCACAGTGCACGGACGGTTGCACGGCCGTGTCGCCCGTAGACGTCCCAAATACAAGTTTTAGATTAGTGTTTTGATCTAAAACCTAATCTAATCGGACGGCTGAGATTCTACTCAAACAATGGAGCTATTTAAACCTCTCTTATGGTTTATTTTGGGTAGAGCGAATGACGTCATCAAGTTTCTTCTTCCTTGCATGTCTCGGAGCTTTGGTGCATGATTTTGGTGAGTGAACTTCTTGAGATTTCTTTGTGAAACTCATTGTAATCTTCTTCTTGTTATCTCTCTTTTCGGATTGAGGGATTTGGGTGAGAGCTTTTGTTTTCTTCTCTTTTGGTGAGATTTGATATCTCCATTGGGTTTGTGAGAAGAGTTTGAACTCCACGTGTGGAGTTATTGGTGCTCTCTATTGTTGAAGAAGATTGAAGAAGTCGGTGTAATTCTCTCAAATCATATTAGGGAAAACCGTCATCGGGAAGATGGACGTATGCCATTAGTGGCCCGCACCAGGGTAAACTCTGTGTCGCTTGATTTGTTGCTTTCCTACTTTCATTACTTTTTCGTATTACTTGTTCTGGTTGGATATTATGCTATTTCTAGTGTACCTCTGAAAGATCGCGGCGTAGCGATTGTTTGGTAGCTATCCGTCTTTTGTAGGTGACCTTTTGCTTCTGTTGGTTCGCCTCCAATTTGTAGGGTTTGTTCGTATCACAACAAGTGGTATCAGAGCTTTCAGGTTGTCGTAGGTTACACAATGGCAAAGACATATTCAACATTCATTTACAAGATCAAGAAGTTTATAGGAAAGGATTGCGTCACTCTTTAGTGTACTAGGGTAAAGGCTATGCTCAAGCACGAAGGGATTTACAGAATAGTCTTTGACAAGAAATATATTCCAGAAACTGTCACAAACTATATGAGATCATAGCTCGAGATGAAAGCACACAACGCTATTCAGATGGCCCTATCAGATACGATCTTTTGCAAGGTTGCGAAAGAGGAGAATACAAAGGCATTATGGAAAAGGCTTGAGACTTTGTACCTGTCTAAATCACTCACAGGATGGCTGTATCTGTTACAGAAGTTATTCATACTCAAGATTGTTAAGTATTGGTGTTTCATACCAATATTGTTTTGATGATGATCACACCATTATGTTGTTACTAATGTCTCTTATGTTTTAGTCTCGTAATAATCAATTGAAGAATATCTTTGGAGCCTAAGTGCTTGATGCAAGGATGGACATCAAGTGGAGCAATGCCAAAGCTTGGACATGTGGTGCCAAAGCTTGGAGATGATGGAGGAGCATCAAGGCATCAAGGTTGAAGCCATAGACTCTAAGGAAAGGAATGTAATCCATGTATTATTTCATTTGTTTCTTTTCTTTTTTGAGTCTAGATTTAATGTAATGCCTTGATATATGGATTAACTCATTTATGCATATGCATTTTCCATCTTAGTGAGCCATAGGATTATCATAGAAATCATCCCAATAGGTTCATCTTACCTTAAACTCAAACTGGAGTTTTTGGCTCTCATTCAGTCGACTGATGAAGGCATGACAGGCAACTGAGTGATTCCAGGCACCTGCCTAGCATTCTACAGCCGACTGGTATGTACAGCTCAAGTCCACTTATTTTTTGACTCTTCTTGAGCTTTTTGCCTCAGTCGACTGAAGTTCATTTTACGGTCGACTGTCTTCCAACAGTCGCTTGGGAATTGATCTACAGTCGTCTGTGCACAACTTCCATTTTCTGGGCTTCATCCCAATTTGCAAGTCAGTCGACTGATAAAGTATTTACAGTCGCCTGTATATTTACAGTTGCCTGTGAAATGGTCATATATCGTTTGAAGGCTCTAGTACGAAACTTGCATTTTCCAGCTCCGTTTCCATCCGATGTGACAGTCGCCTGATGAAGGATATTCAGGCGACTGTTCATTGTACAAGCGCCTATGTAGTCTTCTACAGTCGCCTGTCCTGGCTCAGATTATAGCCATTGGAATTTTGAGAGCCGTTGACCAGTCGACTGTCTGTGCCGTAAACTACCAAAATATATCCATTGCAGAGTTATTGTTTTGGAGTTTTTCTTTGGGTTTGAGAGTTCCATTGGGCTTCATATATATATGAGAGGTCTGAATTCAATAGAACTTCTTGGAACTATTGAAGATCATTTAAGAATCATTAAGCCACTCTCAAACTCTCTCATTTCCCTATTAGAGCTCATATTCCTCTTCATACATTGAAGTCAAGCTCAAGAGAAATCATCCAAGTGCTTTCATGGTAATCACATCACTTGGAGATCATCTTCTATGCTTTCATCTTCTTATAAGTAAGTTCATCTCAAGGCATTGGCAAGAGTCTTTTGTTTCAGTTGTTTTCTTGAAACTCTAATTCTCTTTGTGGGAATTAAATACTCTCTTTGTGAGAGTTGGTTACTCTCTTTGTGGGAGTTTGGTGTCCTAGTGTAGGACTAACCCTAACTCCCTTTGTGGGAGTTAGTAATTCTCTGGGTTGGAGTTTGACCCTTGTGTAGGGTGGTTTGGTTCTTGTGTATGACAAAATCCTCTATGTGAGATTGTATTCACTTCTCTTTGTGGAAATTATAGTGGATATTGGTGTGGCTGGACGTACCCAAGTTTGGAGAACCAGGGTAATATCTTGTGTTTGCGTTTGGATTGATTGTATTGATTAATCGTCTTGCATTTCTTATTTTGCATTTGCAAGTTAAATTTTAAATGCACAATTTATTGCCATTACTCTATTCACCCACTCTAGCGTGTTTGTTGTTAGTATTGCAAGGTAGATGTTCCTTACAATTGGTATCACAGCAAGGTTATAGCATGCAACAATGATGGAATTCAACGCTATATCTGCATCTCATAAAGAAGGTCTATCAACCGTACGACTTTCGCTCTTCAACGGAACCAACTACCCAAGTTGGAAGATCATGATGATGATCTACTTGGAGGGTCACGACCTTTGGGACATCACAGAGTCACCTTTTAAGAAGTCCACAACACCCACGACCTCAAGGACAAAGGCGGAAAGGCCTCTATTAGGCTATGAAAGCATTCCATTGCACCCTTACTCCGAATGAGTTCAACCGCATCTTCATATGCAAATTGGCCAATGAAATTTGGCATATCTTGGAGATTACTTTTGAAGGGACATCCAAGGTAAATAAATCTAAACGAAGTGTGTTTAGATCTAAATATGAAATGTTTAAGATGCATGAAGGAGAAAGCATCTCAGAAATGTTCACAAGTTCACAGACATCGTGAAAGCTTTGGAAGGACTTGGGAAGGTGATTTCCCAAGAGGATCGAGTGGAGAAGATCTTTGACACTCTTACACCCAAATGGGAGTCAAAGGCCAACTGAATTTTGGAGTCTAACGACATGTCCAAATATACCGTTGAGGGGTGTATTGGGAATCTCATGGCATACAAAGTGAAGCTTCAACACAAGAATGAGATTTAGCCAACCAAGCACAAGAAGCTGGAGAAGTAAGAGGAGGTTGCATTCCATGTCAATGAGGAGCCAATCAAATGGAGGAAGAAATTCCATCGAGAAGCTCCTAGTGAAGAAGATGAAGAAGATGAGGCTAGTGGAGATGAAATCGTGGAGCTTGCCAAGCAACTAAGAGCATTCCTCAAAAGCAAGCAATGTAAATCTTCTTCAAAGTTTGACTCTAATTCTAACAATTCGATTTGTTTCAATTGTAGAGGAAAAGGTCATCTCTACACCGAATGCCCTTCCAAATCCACCAAAGAGACTTACAAGGGTAAAGGGAAGTAGCATTGGAAGGCAAGTCCAAGTTTAAGAACCAAAAGAAGGGACTTGTCGGCACATTTGATGACTCTGATGAGGATACATCAAGTGATGAAGAAGAGGATGACAAGGAGTGAGATCATATGTGCTTCGTGGCTTTTGATGATTCTTCATCAATCTCCTCAAGTTCAAGCAATGAAGAGGTGGAGGCATGGCTCAACCCCAACGAAGAAATATGCTTCATGGCTATAGGGGAAGAGTCTTCGTCAAGCTCAAGCGAAGAGGAATCTGATGAGGAAGTTGAGGAGGAGCCTAAGCTATCTTATGAGGAGCTCGATTACTACCACAACACGGTCTCCAATGAGGCAAGAAAGTGCATCGACTCATATACTAAATTGAAAGATAAGTTTAAAATGCTATGAGTAGGGTGCATAAACTTGAATCTTCTAGTGTAAACAATAATGATATGCATATTTGTGACACTAGTGAGAGAGACACACTTTTCTCTCAAGTTATGGAATTGAGCATAACCAATGATAAATTAGTAGCTCAAAACCTTAGCTTAGAAACTCGCATTCAACAACTTACGTTGAAATGAGAATTTGGAATACCAAAAGCTCAAAAGTTTTATTTATTCTAGGGATTCACTCCACAGTTTGCTTGAAAAAAATATCCAGCAAACCATAGATGAGGTTTAGGATACACTCCAAAGGTGGTTACCAAACCCACCTATATTTCTTCTTTTGGTGCAAATACAAGAAATATTGCAAAAGCTCCTAAGAAGAATCACCATGCCTTCTTGTATAATAATAACACCAACAAGAAGCATGTAAATCACACGGTAGTGAGGAAAAATGAAAAATCTTCATTTTTTGCTAAGAAGCAAAATCCTCACTTTATGCATGCCAAGAAATTTATCTCTACACCTAAGCATGCCACATCAATCACTCTTGCAAAGGCAAAACCCTTGCCTAAAAATCCTTGAGTCTTTGAGTTCCCATTAGGAGTAGTGTGCAAGAGAGGGATAGATACAACAACTCTCTAGTTAGAAATGTAATCACCTCATAAGATTACAGTAGGAAATCAAACTCCTCTTGGGTTTGGTTCCCTAATATTTAGGTTCCTCATACATATGCATATTGTATGGGTATTGTGCTCAAATGTTTATTTTTAGTATACCCATTGTTTGTGTGTGTTTTATGATTTTGAAAATGTTTTCAAATTTATTTTTCATGAAAAGGGGGACATTGGAGAATATATTGGCATACATGCATTTGTTGATCCATGTGTATGACAATGTGGGAGTTAATATGGTTAATATGTTTCTTAATATTTTAAAACATATTTTAACTCTCATTTTGGGTTGTTCTTGAGATCATTGTTTTCAATTGGTGTCTATTTTCAATTGGTTATTATGGTTTCAAACTCAACCCATTGATATTGCCATCATATTTCATGTTATAGTATATATTGGCAATGTCATGTGTATTAATATGCTTCATTTCTCATTATCTATTGCTTTGATACACTTTAGGCCCATGGCTCCAAGTATTATTTACCATGGGTAAAGAGTATTATCTTACAGGATTTTTTTCTACAATTGGTATTATCTCAATTGTTAACAATCTTTTATCTTTTTCTTTACAATTGGTATTAGATCATAGAAGTCAAAATTTGACCATTTCTATGATCTAAGTGGAGCATGGGATAGTAATTGATACCCACTAAATTTTTATATTTGGTATCATACATCTATTTATCTCTTGCATATTGTCACATCTTTTATTAGAATGACAAGGAGGATATATTTGATGTCAACCTTTTTGACAATGACAAGGAGGAGAGATATATGCATTATGTAAATCATGTTTAACATACATATGCATTTGGGGAGAGAGATATATCTATGGGGATATATATCTATATACACACACTAGTCATAACCCGTGCCCGCGGGCACGGTTCATTTAACATTTCCACCGTGAAATCTTTATTCCCCGACAAATTATTTACACAGTCAAAATTTAACAGAACAATAAATTAGCATAAAAATATTTAGCAGCACGGGCACCTTCGGCGTGGAACAACAAATTCGGCGTCGAACAACAAATTTGGCACCCGCGCCTTTGGCGCAGCACAACAAATCTTTGTAAAAAAATTTAGGCCCGGGCGCATTCGGCGTAGGTGCATGTTATTTCCCCGTGAAATTTTTGTTCTCCGAAAATTATTTCCACAGCCAAAATTTAACAAAACAATAAATCAGCGTAAAAATATTTAGCGGCACGGACACCTTCGGCGCGGAACAACAAATTCGGCGCAGGCGCCTTCATCGTAGAATAACTAATTCGACGTCGAACAACAAATTTGGCACCTGCGCCTTCAGCGTGTGACAACAAATTAGCGTAAAAAAATTTAGCGGGGCGCCTTCGGCGCGGGCGCCGGAACAACAAACATCAGGTTATTTTTACGCTAATTTGTTATTTTGCTAAATTGTTTTACGCTAAATTTTTTATTTTGTTAAATTTAATGGATCATGATTCTCTACAATCTTTCCCAAGGCACTTTTAATTTCAAAGTTTAGGTTTCCAAGGCACTTTTCCCTTCAAATTTAATCTCCACAATCTTTCCCAATGCACTTTTCCCCCCAAATTTAATTTCCACACTCTTTTCCAAGGCACTTCTAATTTCAAAGTTTATGTTCCCAAGGCGCTTTCCCTCAAAAAAATTCACAAAATCCAATCTCAACCATTGATTTACCAAGATCAAATCTCAGTCACTCTTTTTCTTGTCCTAGTCAGCCCTAGAATTCAAAAATCGTTGTCAAATGTATATTATATATATTTATATATATATATATGAGAATAATGGCTATCATACTTCATATGAGAGCATCTCTCATACGCCCTCTTACATAAAGCACCTAAGTACAAGCCCACATGGGCTTGTACTTGGTTGTACTTGTGTGCTTTATGTGAGAGGGCGTATGGGAGAGGCTCTCATATGGCGTATGATAGCCATTATATATATATATATATATATATATATATATATATATATATATATATATATATATATATATATATATATATATATATATTTGAAAGGTAAGAAAGATTATATTAATAACTAAAGTAGTTTACAATGTACTGTTAGAGAAAGGATAGGGCACAAGCGCCGTCACTTCCCACTAACAGGGACATACTCCCCAGATCAAATTGCAAGTAACACAGCCCACAAATAAGGTTAAGATAATGAATCTGGTCCTTTCCATTGTCACGGAACTCCCAATTTGACATAGCCTCACTCGCCGTTTCATCTGATCTATCAAGCTTATGTAAGGCAATCCTGATATCAGAGGCGGTGTCCTCAAAAAGCAATGTCTTGCATGTCCTGCTCCTTTCAAAGATTCTTCTGTTTCTTTCCCTCCAGATATGCCAGACAATAGCTCCCAGTGTTGCTTTAGCCAACAGACTCAGGCTAGTCTTGTTTCCAAAAGTATTCATATAATAGGCACCAATATCTGCTAGGTTCGGCGTAATAGTGGTTGTAACCCCAAGTTTGAGTAGGCTTAACTAGAAAAATCACACTCAAAGAAGATGTGTTTAGATGACTCCTCCTCCCTGCCGTCACAGAGCACAAAGTCACTTGGACCACTAAGGCCCCATTTGTTCAGTATATCAGTGGTGAGCATCTTCCCCTTGAAAGCCCGTAACAGGGCAATGGACCATTTAGGGACACTGTGCTTGTGCCAGACTAAGCTACAGAAATTGAATTTGCTTCCATGCTCACGGCTTGCATTCCAGGCCTCACTAAGTTTGAACTCACCTCTACAAGAATCGGCAGATGCTGCATTTCGCCCACCTACAAATCCCATATGAGCCGGTTCTTTCATCTTCTAGCGCCATTGATCTGTACCCGCAATCAATTTTTGTTGCTCCAGGATACTTCTCAGCTGCGGTTTTCCCCCAAGAGTGCCAGCTATCCAATGATTTCCAGACCAGTAGTCTGCAACCACCCTATTGCTCTCTCCATGCGGTATTGGCAGTTGGTTTTTGATGGGACCCCCCTGAAGCCAGTGATCGTGCCAAAACAAAGTAGTTTTCCCACCTCTAACTTCCTTTTTGATAAGCCTTTCAGAAATGTTTCTACAATGCAACATGAATTTCCAAGTGCCCGACTGTGTTGCTTTCCCCTTAGCAACATAAGAAGAGTTTGGGTCCCCATAGGAATTCTTCATATAATCCGCACATATACCTCTTTTTGTTAGATAACGCCATGTGAGCCGTACTCCATAGGCATTATTTATATCAGATAGGAGTCGCAAGCCAACGCCGCCTTCTGTCTTTGGTGTGCACATTTCACGCCAAGACCATAAGCCTGTATTTCCCCAGATGAATCGCCTACAAGCGGAAGAGATGGTACGAATAATAGAAACTGGCATGCGGAGAGCTTGCATCCAGAATGAGACCATACCATAGATTACTGATCTCACCAATTCAATACGGCCCTAGATAGATAAAGAGGAAGTCCAACCCAATAACCTCTTTTTGCATTTATCTACCAACCTGTTGAACATAGGTGCTTTAGGGTATTTCGAAGATAGTGGGAGCCCTAGGTTAGTAGTAATAGTAGTTGCCAGTCGAATCCCAAGACAGCTTGCCAAGCTTCCCAGATTCTTGGTCCCCTTACTGAAGATACACGAGCTCTTTTCCCAGTTTATATGCAGCCCTGATTGGAGGCTGAATCCCTCCAGGAGAGTTTTGAGGCCTTGGATAGGATGGGTATTAGCTCTACAAAATACAAGCAAATCATCAGCAAATAAAAGGTGAGATATGGAACCGGACCGCCGCATTGGCATGATAGTTCGAGTAGCAATAGCCTTGGCAACCATGAGGGAGAAAGCTTCCATCACTACAACAAAAAGGTAAGGGGATAAAGGGTCCCCCTGGCGCAACCCTCTATTCCCACCAAAATATCCTACAGGAGAGCCATTAATCATGACAGAGAAGGTCGGTGTTGAGATGCATTCTTTAATCCAATTGATGAAAGTGTGATTGAATCCCAATTGATGCAGCATATAGTAAACATATTCCCTGCTCACACTGTCGAAAGCTTTACGAAGATCCAATTTTAAGCAAGCCCTAGCCCCCATTGGATTACTGAAATCTCTGATCTGTTCATGGGCCAGCAGGGAACAGTCAGAGAGGAGTCTACCTTTTAGGAAAGCTGCCTGATTAGGGGAGATTAGCTCATTGATAACCGTTTTTAGTCGGTTGCATAAAACTTTACTGATGATTTTATAAAGAACATTGCAGCAAGCTATAGGTTTGTAGTCACCTAAACCAGATGCATTGGAGTTCTTAGGAACCAGTGTTAAAAAAGTTTGATTCACCTGCTGAACCATAACCCCTTTGCTGAAGAAATACTGGACTGCATTAGTAACCTCATCACCAATCAACCCCCAGTTACGCTGGAAAAAGGAACCATTGTAACCGTTAGGTCCAGGGGATTTATCTGCTCCAATCTGGAAAATTGCATTCTTAACCTCCTCCTTGGTAACACCTCTATCTAGCCAAGAATTAGCTTCAGGGGAAACCTTCTTCTTAGGGACCAATTTCGGGAAAATTTGCCAATAGGAATCCTGGCTGTATAGGTCTTTGTAGAAAATAGGAGCATCAACTTTTAACTCATCATAAGCCTTGCTTTGCTTTCCGCTTGCATCAATTAGATGGTTTAAGCTATTGTGGGCATGTCTAGCTTTAGTACTAGCATAAAAAACTTAGTATTTTTATCGCCTAAACACAACCACTCCTGCCTGCTTTTTTGGCGATACATCTCTTCTGCCATCCCAAGAAGATTAGATAGCTCAAAGGAGAATTTATGTTCTTTGATCTGCAGATCAATAGACGAATGAATATGCAAATTCCTGAGCTCTTCAAGCTTCTTTCGACACTTATTGATGTTGTTTGATAGAGGGGTTACATTTCTCCATATATATATATATATATATATATATATATATATATATATATATATATATATATATATATATATATATATATATATAGGGCAAAGTGTTCCTGGGGTGCCTCCTTAGATTCAATCTAAGGAGTCGCCCCCATTTCCCCCCATCTCCCACGTTTTTTTTTCGGATTTTTTTTCATGGGGTTGTTGTTCACCTCGTGGATGATCAACATACCAAATTTCAAGGGATTCCAATACTTTTTGAGCCCCCATCTACCCCTTGCAACTTCGTGGGGTTTTCAGCACGTTTTCAGACCGTTGAAATTGCAAGGGACAGATGGGGGCTCTAAAAGTATTGGAATGACTTGAGTTTTGGTATGTTGACCATCCATGATGTGAACAACAACCTCATTAAAAATTAAATCCAATAAAAATGTGGGATATGAGTGAAAATGGGGGCGACTCCTTAGATTCAATCTAAGGAGTCACCCTAGGAACACTTTACCCATATATATATATATATATATATATATATATATATATATATATATATATATATATATATATATATATATGGCAATGTTCCATTGCGAAAAAGTGGTGCGAAAACATTTTATATATTTTTTTGAAATTTTTTTCAAATTTTTTTGATGTTTAATCCATACAATTATATACCCCAGGAAAAATAATGGGTGAACCCTATGAGGATTAGAGCACACATCCATCAGTTACAAATTTAACGGTCTCAAAACGTGCGAATTTGTTGAAATGCCTTGATCGAAGGCCAAATGACATTATTTCTCAACGATTATTTTTTGAGGTGAGTATAATAACATATAATGAAGGTGGAAAAAAAATTTTGAAAAAAAATTCAAAAAAAGTAAAAACATTTTTGCACCGTTCGAAATGTTCTCATTTGATGATTTACCTATATATATTGGGATTAATGTAGAGCAGGTGGCTCCTGATCCATTGGATCAGGTGCAAGACACAAAAAGGTGGGGCCCCACTAGTACAAGCCCATGTGGGGGCTTGTACTTCCCACCTTTTTTGTGTCTAAGCACCTGATCCAATGGATCAGGTGCCACCTTTTCTACATTAAATCCACACACACACACACACACACACACACACACACACACACACACACACAGGAGAGATATGTGGGATTTTTAAACCATTCATGTGGAGTATGTTATATACTTATTGTAATTGGTTTATGTAATACATGCCTATTATATGTCACCTTTATGTCTTATTATTTCTATTGGTATAATGAGTATTTACAATTAAGTATCTCATTTTAAAATTGGTGCATATAAGTATGGAGAGCTCATTAGTATTGTGCTTTATTTCTTTATGTTTTACATAATGTGTATCATCACCAAAACATGGGAGATTGTAAGGTATTGGTGTTTCATACCAATATTGTTTTGATGATGATCACAACATCATGTTGTTGCTAATGTCTCTCATGTTTTAGTCTCGTAGTTATCAATTGAAGAATATCACTTTTGGAGACTAAATGCTTGGTGCAAGGATGGACATCAAGTGAAGCAATGCTAAAGCTTGGACATGTGGCGCCAAAGCTTGGAGATGATGGAGGAGCATCAAGGCATCAAGATTGAAGCCATAGACATTAAGAAAAGCAATGTAATCCATGTATTATTTCATTTATTGCTTTTCTCTTTTTGAGTTTAGGTTTAATGTAATGCCTTGATAAATGGATTAACGCATTCATGAATATGCATTTTCCACCTTAGTGAGCCTTAGGATTCTTATAGAAATTATCCCAATAGGTTCATTTTACCATAAACTCAAACTGGAGTTTTTGGCTCTCATTCAGTCGACTGATGAAGGCATGACAGGCGATTGGGTGATTCCAGGTGCCTGCCCGACCTTCTACACCCGACTGGTATGCACAGCTCAAGTCAACTTAGTTCTTGACTCTTCTTGAGCTTTTTGCCTCAGTCGACTAAAGTTCATTTTACAGCCGTCTGTCTTTCAACATTCGCATGGGAATTGCTATACAGTCGTCTATGCGCAACTTGCATTTTATGGGCTTCATCCCAATTTGCTAGTTAGTCGACTAATAAAGTATTTGTAATTTTAGCCTGTAAGGATCAATACACTAAGGGGGGTGAATAGTGTATATTAAAAAATTGTCGCAAATAAAATGTTAGTAATATTTGCAAAGATGGCACAGAAATAAAATGACAAGTGCTGAAAATTAAACCAATCGCAAACACAGAGATTTATCCTGGTTCAGATCCTTGTGATCCTACTCCAGTCCTCTACCCCGTAGAGATTTTCAATCCACTATAATCACTTGCCCCGCAAGCACGAACTTACAAAAATGGCAACACTCCCCGTGTCCCAAACTTTGTACAATCTCTAAACAGAGATTCCAACCTGTTAAATAAGAAATAGAAAAACACATATAGCCTTGTTATAAATTTCAGAGAATGAATTCAAGGATGGTGTTTAGAAGATGAACTTCAAGATGTAAAAGATATGTAATGAAGCGCAACACTTGAAGTTCTCTGGTTCATAAAAGAAGAGAGATATTTATTGATATCTTCTTGCAATTATGAACACAAACAACTTTCCAAAAGTGATGTTGAAAATCCAAGTTCTTCCGTTCTTAAATGAAGAGAGAAATCTAATGATTTCTTCTTACAAATAAGAAAAGAACAACTAATGGCAAAATTACTTAAGAAGATTAAGGACTTGCTTTCAACAAAATCAGAATAAAGAAGAGGAAAGTGTGTGGAAAATGAGAGGGGGTACCCCTCCTTTTATAGGTTTTAGAAACGGTTGTGAACGGCTCTAAAGGAGACGTTGCACAACGTTCAGAAACTGAGAGGAACGTTGGAGAACGGTCAGAAACTGTTCTGGAAAATTTCAGTCCCAAAAGAATTTTGGCATGCTACGAAAATTTGTAGCCTGCCAATTTTGAAACGGTAATAAACGGTCACAAAATTTTGGTGACGTGGAATAGATAACGGATAGATTCTTTTCTGAAAGTATCAAGTCAAAATATAACTGTTTTGGTAGGCTAGGAAAAATCCTAGTAGGCTAATACTTAAAAATACGAATTTTGACTTAGGATCAAAATGAGTTTAGGAGATGATGTAGATTTGAGCTTTAGGGATATATGATAAGATATAACCAAGGCCCTGAAGCTATCTAAAAAGTAAAAATTACATCATTCCGTAGATACGTGTTTCACACGTAATTTGAGTAGCAAGGTCGTTTTTGCAGAGAATCCTTTTACTTTGATCAAATGTGTGATGTGAATGAATTTGCGTTGTAGTTGCACATCTGCATGATAAAGTTAGTAACATGAAATATATTGATTTGTCGCATCAAAACTTTATGGAAGAGAGGATGGAATATACCAAGTTCCAACATTCTCCCCCTTTTTGATGATGACAAATAATGAAGTATAAAATGTGAAATAATCATGTGAGTAAAAAGTTTTAAGGAGTGTATTAACATGATGTTACTCCCCCTGAGCTGAAACCTTTGTCAAATTGGGTCAGGTTAAGGAGTGTATTAACATCAGTCATCATAACGTGATCGACCCTTTGACAAAAGTATCATATAGGTTCCCTCTGAAACATGAAATACTCAGAGGTCGGACCCTTGTTTTCGTGTCTAGCCTGACTTGCCCCTTTGCTCGGTGTATGCACGACGCGCCGGTTTGGGTCAGGTCTTAGACTACATTCTTGGTTAGACTTACGCCGAAGCTCGAGGGATGAGACAACGGTTTGGGTCGCTGTGGCAAGCTTTGTGTTGTCATTCTTGTATTAACATGATGTTGATATGTAATGTGATGTTATTGATGTTACTCCCCCTGCGTATAGACATATAGGTTCCCCCTGAATATATGCATATTTCTCCCCCTTTGTCATCCACAAAAAGTGGAAAAGATAAATTGGCAAGCTACGATTTTTCGTAGCAGGCCAAATTAAAAAACGGAGGAAATTAAAAAATGAACAGAGACAAATTATGTAAGGAGCATATAAGAAACAAAAAGTAACTAACACTTAAGTAAATAGCGTTCAGAGAGACGAAGTACACAAAATAACTATAATATATTAGCATAATAACCATGAGAAAACAACTTAAGGAAAGACAAGCCCAGTACATAGCAAGCATCGGAAAGACCAACATACGACATAGAACAAACACCCACTAAAACAACATATAGAAACTGCAAAATACAGAACCAGCGACCAACATACTAACGCCACATACGACCAACAGACGACCATCATACTGATGCAACCAAGATAATTCAGAACCAGGGACAGAACAACCAAACTGCAGATGGTGAGGCAAGGATAGTCGAAAAGCATAGCAACCAACAGAGCAAGCTTAATGAGGATGATAGGACGAGGAACCCGGGGAGGAGCGACGGGTGCGGGTGCGACGGGTAGGAAGGATGTCGGCGGATTTCAGCGAAGAGCGAAGTGAGGATTGTTCCACTTGACTCTGCTCAAGAACGGTGGAGTGGTGACGAAGAACATCGTCATACTTACTCATCTGAATCTGAATACCAGCAAACCCGTCAGCAACCTGAGTAGAAAGACGATCGAAGAGAACTGCATTCGTCTCTCGAGAGGGGCTAACACCATCCTTAGACGTATGAATCTTCCTGCCGCAGCGAGAGAGGGAAGAGCCTGGAAACGGGGCCTTGCCACGAGAGGAAGCAGGCGGAGCAGGAGGATGCGAAGAGTCATCGTCAGAAGCAACGGTGGTGTCGTCATCGGCGTCATCGTCAGGAGAAGAAGCATCACCCGATAGTCCCATGCTATGGAGGATGTTCTCATCGATGTGAACATCATTCTGAAGCAGCAGTTCGCCGTCGGTGGGAACACCAAATGCGCGAAGTATCAGTGTGATGAGACATGGGAAATAGAAATGGGTGGTAACCGGTCGCATCATATAGCGAAGAAGCAGATGGCCCCAGTGAATAGGATAACCGGCCATGATCGCATAGAGACAATGAAGATAGGCATTGCTCAAATAATTCACAGACCCAGCCTTCGGCATCAAATTGAAAATGACGATTTTGTGGAGAATGCGGGCCTCAGGTCGGAGTTTGGATGCAGACATATGGGGGTTATTTTGGGGCGAGACGAGAAAGGATAACAGCATCGTCCATTGGAAAAGAGAGTAGGCCGAGATTATTGGGCGGCTGATTGATGATGGTGGCAAGCTTTGTGCTGTCGACCGTGAAGCAAACGCCCCGAACCTGGGTGGAGAAGTACTTCTGACCACGGTGGACCGTAGTCTCTAGATTTGCATAGAATTCCCGCACTAGGGTAGGATAATAGGGGGTTTTGTTGGTGATCGACCAAAGTTGATGGAGCCCAACAACTGCGAGAAGTTGCTTGACATGCATCATCATCGGCGTGCCGTAGTCGAGGAAGCGTTCCGGATGAAAGCGAGTGGCCTCGGAGCGAAGATAACGTTCTTGGGCAGCGGTCGAACGGAAACGGTCGGAGGGTGAAGGGAATGTTCGGTCGGCCATGGAGATCGAAAGATAGGAAATGAAAACAAAGAGAGGAAGAAGAGAAGAACAGAGATGGTGAAAGGAAAGAGAAGAATACGAAATAAATAGAGATAAAAAGAAACCCATTCAGTTGACATGATAAGAAGTGGAAGCAGTTGCTAGAACTGAAGGAAGTTTGAACAACAGAAAAATTCAAAATACAGAAAACCGAACAGATGGGAAGGAGAAGAGGCGGCGGTTGGATAAAACGTGTACCCGTTGGGTGCAAAAATAGAAGAACCGTTAGGAAAGAGAATTATATATATATATAATATGCAATGAAGAGACCCGAGGTACTTGGGAAAATGTAGAGACCCAAAACATAAAGAGAGTAAAGTATGGCAGACCCGAGGTACATTTGGAAGATAAACAAGTTAATGAATGTAAGGCCGAAATTAATAGGTTAGGTGAAGACATTGGAAGTTTAAAGAAATGTAAAGCCACAATTGATGTGCTGGCCGAAAGAAAGAGGTCAAATGAGAGTTCCGAGATAAAAGTCAGAGAGTGATCTTTTGTAAAAACAAATATATTAAATAATAATAATAAAATAATAATAACAAATAATAATAAAAAATAAAAGTGAAGTCCTCATGAGATGCCGTACAGAGAGATGAGGCGGTTTGGTGGCTTGGGCCAATAAGAAACATCCATGTGGAGGAGAAGAATTGAATGGGGTAGGTGGGAAATAATTGAGTTGCGGTTGTGGCCATTGGGTTAGGTGGCCGAATTGAATATATTAAATTAGAAACCAATTTCCAACGGGAGTAAGGATCATTGGGCTGCGGTTTGGCCTTGAAATGGGGCAGAAGAAATAAATTTTTGTCTTCTTGTGAAGTCCAAATCAATAGAGAAACAAAAGTATAGAGTGCAAATGGAAAGTTCGAAGAATGAGGATGAATGTCAGTGCTGCGTCCAATGTGAAAAGCATAGGATATCGGAAAAAGACAAAGAAGAAGTATCCATATGGCAGTATGGAGAACACGGAGAACAACAGGAATCAAAAAGATAGAGACAAAGTGGAAGAGAACGGGTAAGAATTTCGATATGAGATTTGATTTTGAGAATAAAATATAGGAGAAGTATTTAAAAAATCCAAATTCCAGGGATCAAAGTAGGTACAAAACGGAGAACAGAAAAAAAAATTGTTTAAAATTGGTATGCTACGAAATTTGGTAGCATGCCAAAAATAAATAGTAACCAAACAATTATAGAAAAATTCATAAAAATCAAAAATAAATGAATATACTCATATATCAAATTCTGATGCACTAATAATGCCCAGATTTCTTCTAAGCTTGAGAAAAGTTTCTTCCTTCAAAGGCTTAGTCAAAATATCGGTAACTTGATGTTCAGTAGAAATAAATTTTAAAATAATATCACCTTTCTGAACATGATCATCTAAAAAATGATGACATACATCAATATGTTTAGTGCGTGAATGATGAACTGGATTTTTAGACAAATTAATAGCACTAGTATTATCACACATTATAGGACATGTGGAACAATTAATACCATAGTCTGAAATAGTTTGTTTCATCCATAAAATTTGAGCACATGCTAAACCAGCGGCAATATATTCTGCCTCGGTTGTAGATAATGAAACAGAGTTTTGTTTTTTGCTAAACCAGGAAACTAAAGCATGTCCTAAAAAGTGACATGTACCACTAGTACTTTTACGGTCTGATTTACAACCAGCAAAATCTGCATCACTATATGATAATAAATCAAATGTGTTTGTTTTAGGATAAAATAAACCAAAATCAGAAGTATACTTAACATATCTAATAATCCGTTTTACGGCAGTTAGATGTGAAACTTTAGGATCTGCCTGATATCGTGCATATAAACAAACTGAAAACATAATGTCTGGTCTACTTGCAGTTAGATTAAGTAAGGAGCCAATCATACCTCTGTATAGACGTTGATCAACACTCTTACCATTTAAATCTTTGTCGAGGGAAGTAGATGTACTCATCGGAGTACGTTTTTCTGCAAAACTTTCTAAACCAAAGCGTTTGATGAGTTCTTTAGAGTACTTGCTTTGGTGGATGAATATTCCTTCCTTCATTTGTTTGATTTGAAGACCGAGGAAGTAGTTTAGTTCACCCAAGTGACTCATCTCAAATTCTTTCTGCATAATTTTAGAGAAATCTTGACAAAGAGATTCGTTAGTAGAACCAAAAATAATATCATCAACATATATTTGAATAATGATAATATCAGAATTTATGTTTTTAATAAATAAAGTAGAATCTATTTTACCAATAGAATATCCTGAATTTAAAAGATAACTTTTAAGTCTTTCATACCAAGCACGAGGCGCTTGTTTGAGACCATATAAAGCCTTTTTCAATTTAAAAACATGATTTTCAAAATTTTCATGAATAAAACCTGGAGGTTGTTCTACATAAACTTCTTCTTTAAGAAAACCATTTAGAAAAGCACTTTTCACATCCATTTGAAAAAGTTTAAAATCTTTAAAACAAGCGAATGATAATAACATTCTAATAGATTCAAGACGAGCAACCGGTGCATAGGTTTCATCATAATCAATACATTCTTCTTGATTATAACCTTGTGCAACCAATCGTGCCTTGTTTCTAATTACCTGACCAGATTCATCCAATTTATTTTTGAATACCCACTTGGTACCAATAATTGAATGATCTGATGGTCTGGGAACTAATTCCCAAACATCATTTCGTTGAAATTGGTTAAGTTCTTCCTGCATAGCCATAATCCATGAACTGTCTTCACATGCATCTTTGATGTTCTTTGGTTCAATGGTTGAGAGAAATGCACAATGTGCCATTTGCTCTATTTGGCGACGAGTTCTTACTCCATCTGTAATATCTCCAATAATTAACTCTGATGGATGATTTGGAACTTGTGCATATGCCTTAGGAAGATCTGCATGATCTGAAATAGACTCAACAGAATGTTTAGTAGCATCAATTTCATCAAGTTTAATATTATCTAAGGAATTAGAAAGAGGTAAAATATTCTCTTCATCATCAATGATGGGAGAATTAGATGAAGGATTCTCATCAAATGTGACATGAAGTGATTCTTCAACTGTTGAAGTTCTTTTGTTGTATACTCTATAGGCTTTGCTACGTGTTGAGTATCCAACAAAAATACCTTCATCAGATTTAGAATCAAATTTATCAAGTGCATATTTAGTATTTAGAATGAAACATTTACAACCAAACACTTTAAAATATGATACACGTGGAATGCGATTAAAGAATAATTCAAAACATGTTTTATTAAGCAATGGCCTAATAAGAACTTTATTCATAATGTAACAAGCAGTTGCAACAGCTTCTGCCCAAAAATACTTAGGAAGAATACTATCACAAAGCATTGTTCTTGCACATTCTTGTAAATTTCTATTTTTCCTTTCTACTACGCCATTCTGAGGAGGAGCACGAGGAAAAGAAAAATTGTGTGTAATGCCATTTTCATTACAAAACTTGGTAAATGATTCATTTTCAAATTCTCCCCCATGATCACTACGAATAGTGACAATGTTAGAGGATTTGATCTTTTGAATCTTTTTACAAAATATTGAAAACTCTTCAAAAGCATCATTCTTGTTTTGTAAGAATATAACCCAAGTGTATCTAGAATAATCATCAATAATGACAAATGCATATCTACTTCTATTCAAAGAAGCTACTCTTGAAGGACCAAACAAATCTAAATGTAAGAGTTCTAATGGTCTCTTTGTTGAGATAACATCCTTTGATTTAAAAGAAGATTTGTGCATTTTTCCTTGTTGACAAGCATCACAAAAATATTTGTGTTTGAAAGAAATATTTGGCATTCCATTAAATAACTTGTGTTTTGAAATACGTGCTAGATTTTTGAAATTTGTGTGTCCAAAACGTTTATGCCATAAAAATGTATCATCTGGTGTAATCATTAAACAATGATTATTAGTGGAAATAGACATGCATAAGATATAAATATTATTCTTACGCTTACCACGAAATAAAATAGATGACATATCAGAATCATAAATGATGCAATCATTTTGTTCAAAACTATTTTGTAATTTTTATCGCATAACTGACTAATGAAAAGTAAGTTGTGTTTCAAACCATCAACCAGAAGAACATTTTAGATGATAGGCTGATTTGTATTACCAACTGTTCCAGTGCCTATGATTTTGCCTTTGTTGTTGTCACCAAAGGTAACTGTGCATCCTTGTTTGTACTTGACGGTTGAAAGTAGTTTGACATTTCCTGTCATATGTTTTGAACATCCACTATCCAAAATCCATCTTTCCTTTTTAGGTACCTGAAAGATAAGACATTAAGCATTGGTACCCCTTTTTGAGGGTCCTTGGGATTAGATTTTTGGAAGCCAAACCCAAGTGGAATTTGGCTTACTAAGATAATCACTAGAATAAACAATAGAATGCATATAATGAGAAATATAACTATTTCTAACTTTTAAACATGAATCCTTAGGAACCCATATACTAATTGTAGTAGGTTTCCTAGGAAATGTTTTTGAAATGTTAGTAACATTTCTTTGTGAGGAAGAAGTAGGAATGTTTACTTTCTTCGTGTAAATAAATGCATGATTCTTCTTTTGTGGTTTAACAAAAGTTGTTTTACCACAAGAGGAAGAAGTGTTATAAGTCTTGGGTACATCCTTTTTAGAATATCCCAATCCTTGTCTATGATTTGCTGGATATTGAATTTTAAGCAAATCATCGAGATTAGTCTTTCCTTTGTTAAATTTATTAACATTGGATGTCATTTCGTCGTATTTCATCTTTAGTGATGAAATACTTTTATCCATTTCGGATATTTGTGTATGTAATTCAAAATTCTTAGTTTTGAGAATATCATTCTCTTTACTAAGATCCAAAACATGAGAAGAAGTATTTTCAATGTTTTTAGAAGATGATAATTCTTGATATTTAGAAAGAAGATCATCATTATTCTGTTTCAATGATTTATGTTGACTATTCAATTTTTTGAAACGAGAATAGAGATCTTTTAAAGCATCAAGTAATTCTTCGTTATTAAAAGAACATACCTCATCTTCATCATCTTGTGCCATAAAGCACATGTTGGCACTTTCGTTTAGATCATCATCTTCATCATCTGAAGATTCATCCCATGTTGCTGCAAATGCCTTTTTCATTTTGTCAAACCTTCTTTCTCTTCTGGATTGATCATTGTTAGAAGTTTTGAACTTTGCCTTGAGAAGTGGACAGTCTTTCTTCATATGTCCTGGCTTATTGCAATTAAAGCAAAGAGAAGAATCAGTATTCTTAGATTTAAAATTATTATACTTACCTTTCTGAAAGAATTTTCTGAAGTTTTTGGCAAAAAATGCCATATCATCATCTGAATCTTCATTATCTGATGTTGCGTTGAAGGCAAGTACTTTCTTCTTTTGATCCGATTCTTCTTTCTCATCTTGTAGTGTAACTTCATGGGCCATTAAGTTACCAATAAGATCTTCCATAGTTAATGTGGAAAGATCATTGGCTTCCTCAATAGCGGTGATCTTTGGACGCCATACTGGAGTTAAAGCTTTAAGAATTTTGCGAACCTGTTCAAGAGAAGTGTAAGTTTTTCCAAGAGCACTTAAAGAATTTATAATATTAGTAAACCTGGTGTTCATTTCTCCAATTGTCTCTTGGTCCTTCATCTTGAACAACTCGAATTTGTGAACCAAAACGGAAATCTTGGTTTCCTTCACTTTACTGGTTCCTTCATGAGTTACCTCAAGTATATGCCAAATTTCATTAGCACTTTTGGCCTGAGATACTCGATTAAACTCATGTTTATCCATAGCACAAAATAAAGCATTCATGGCCTTTGAGTTGTTGGTTTTTGCAGTTTTGTCGTTGGTGGTCCAATCAGCAACAGGAGTTGTTGGCTTTTCGTATCATGACTCTACGATGTCCCAAATCTCATAATTCATACTTTGGAGATGAATCTCCATTCGTATTTTCCAATATGAGTAATTTGAACCATCAAATAGAGGAGGACGAGTTTGAGAGTGCCCTTCAGGATGCTTATAGTAGTTGTGTGGAACTGCGTTCATGTTTGAGGAACTTGCTGCCATCTTAACCTTGCTCTGATACCAAATGTAATTTTAGCCTGTAAGGATCAATACACTAGAGGGGGGTGAATAGTGTATATTAAAAAATTGTCGCAAATAAAATGTTAGTAATATTTGCAAAGATGGCACAGAAATAAAATGACAAGTGCTGAAAATTAAACCAATCGCAAACACAGAGATTTATCCTGGTTCGGATCCTTGTGATCCTACTCCAGTCCTCTACCCCGTAGAGATTTTCAATCCACTATAATCACTTGCCCCGCAAGCACGAACTTACAAAAATGGCAACACTCCCCGTGTCCCAAACTTTGTACAATCTCTAAACAGAGATTCCAACCTGTTAAATAAGAAATAAAAAAACACCTATAGCCTTGTTATAAATTTCAGAGAATGAATTCAAGGATGGTGTTTAGAAGATGAACTTCGAGATGTAAAAGATATGTAATGAAGCGCAACACTTGAAGTTCTCTGGTTCATAAAAGAAGAGAGAGATCTATTGATATCTTCTTGCAATTATGAACACAAACAACTTTCCAAAAGTGATGTTGAAAATCCAAGTTCTTCCATTCTTAAATGAAGAGAGAAATCTAATGATTTCTTCTTACAAATAAGAAAAGAACAACTAATGGCAGAATTACTTAAGAAGATTAAGTTCTTGCTTTCAACAAAATCAGAATAAAGAAGAGGAAAGTGTGTGGAAAATGAGAGGGGGTACCCCTCCTTTTATAGGTTTTAGAAACGGTTGTGAACGGCTCTAAAAGAGACGTTGCACAACGTTCAGAAACTGAGAGGAACGTTGGAGAACGGTCAGAAACTGTTCTGGAAAATTTCAGTCCCAAAAGAATTTTGGCATGCTACGAAAATTCGTAGCCTGCCAATTTTGAAACGGTAATAAACGGTCACAAAATTTTGGTGACGTGGAATAGATAACGGATAGATTCTTTTCTGAAAGTATCAAGTCAAAATATAACTGTTTTGGTAGGCTAGGAAAAATCCTAGTAGGCTAATACTTAAAAATACGAATTTTGACTTAGGATCAAAATGAGTTTAGGAGATGATGTAGATTTGAGCTTTAGGGATATATGATAAGATATAACCAAGGCCCTGAAGCTATCTAAAAAGTAAAAATTACATCATTCCGTAGATACGTGTTTCACACGTAATTTGAGTAGCATGGTCGTTTTTGCAGAGAATCCTTTTACTTTGATCAAATGCGTGATGTGAATGAATTTGTGTTGTAGCTGCACATCTGCATGATAAAGTTAGTAACATGAAATATATTGATTTGTCACATCAAAACTTTATGGAAGAGATGATGGAATATACCAAGTTCCAACATTATTTATAGTCTCTTGTGAAATGGTAATTTATCGTCTAAAGGCGCTAGTTCGAAAGTTGCATTTTCCAACTCCGTTTCCATTTGATGTGACCGTCGCCTGCTAAAGGATATTCAGGCGCATGTGTATCCTTCTACAGTTGCATGTCATGGCTCAAATTATAGCCGTTGAGATTTTGATTGCCGTTAACCAGTTGATTATTAGTTGTTCATCAGTCGACTGTCTGTGTCGTAAACTGCATAAATATAGCCGTTGCAGATTTATTGTTTTGGGGTATTTATTTAGGTTTGAGGGTTCCTTTGGGCTTCCTATATATAGGAGAGGGCGGAGTTCATTAAAACTTCTTGGAACTATTGAAAATCATTTGAGAATCATTAAACCACTCTCAAACTCTCTCTTTTCCCTCTTAGAGCTCATATTCCTCTTCATGCATTGAAGTCAAGCTCAAGGGAAATCATCCAAGTGCTTTTAAGTTAATCTCATCACTTGTAGATCCTCTTCCATGCCTTCATCTTCATATGAGTAAGTTCATCTCAAGGCATAGGTAAGAGTCTTTTGTTTCAATTGTTTTCTTGAAACCCTAATTCTTTTTGTGGGAATTAGATACTCTCTTTGTGGGAGTTGATTGCTCTCTTGTGGGAGTTTGGTGTCCTAGTGTAGGACTAACCCTAATTCTCTGTGTGGGTGTTAGTAATTATCTGTGTGGGAGTTTGACCCTTTGTAGGTTGGTTTGGTTCTTGTGTAGGACAAAATCCTCTGTGTGAGAGTGTATTCCCTTCTCTTTGTTGGAATTATAGTGGATATTGGTGAGGCTAGATGTACCCAAGTTTGGAAACCCAGTGTAATATCTTGTGTTTACATTTGGATTAATTGTGTTTATTAATTTCTCTTGCATTTCTTATTCCGCATTTGCAAGTTAAATTTTAATTGCATAATTTATTGCCATTACTCTATTTACCCCCTCTACAGCGTTTGTTTTTAGTATTGCAAGGTAGACGGTCCTTACAATTGGTATCATAGCAAGTGTAACGGTTGCTTTTCGATCGTGTGTTTTGCAGCGCGTACTTTCTTTTTCGTACGCGTATTTTTTGTGACCTCCTCTTGTATCCTAAACATGCAAAGTTATATGTCGTTGTGACCCTCTGAGAGAGTAGTTATTTGTGGAATTTTTTATGAACGTCATTTCACGGGCCATTCTTCCAAAAATCAGCTTTGAATGAAGAATTGTTTTAGCTTTTAGACTTCGACGGTTGGCTTTTATTTTTTTATTATCATTTTTCGTGACCCTAGCTCGTGACCGACCACCGTACTCTGATCCTCTCGTCGCCACGATCGTCCCGATATTTTTCTTGTATTTCTCAGACATCGTTAAATGAACCCGCCATTCTTTTTATCTTACTTTGAATTTAGCCCTAAGCTAATTCAAATTCAAACTCTAATCCCTAAATCCTAATCAAATCTCATTGGATCCTATGTATCATGCCAACTTTATCCTAGTATATTTGCACACAAATCCTACCCTCCCCCTCATACACACTCTCTCCAATCTACCACTAAGTACACTCCTTTCTCCCTCTCTTTAGCAATTTTTCCCATCGATATAACACAAACTCAGCCCTAGAGATTTTTCTCAAAAACACAGACCCATCCGCCAACTCACGTTCCCCGTATGCGGCCTCCCTCCTCCCATCCTCCATCATCCATGCAAGAGAACCCACCGCTGGCAACCTCTTTCTCCAGCCTCCTCCACGCTAGTAGGCCGTGTAACCACCTCTTTCCTCTCCCCTTGACAGCTTGCAGAAGCTGGCCAAGCAGCAATCCGGCCATCTCCAGGACGAGACCCCCATGTCAACTTGCTGCTCCCCATACACTGCACAGACCTCCCTTCGGCCTCCCCTCTAAACCGTCGGCAACCCAGCCCCACTGCCACAGACCCCCTTCTCCCCTTGGAACTGTCGACCGGCCCTCTCCCCTTGAAGACTCACGGCCAGCACCCCACGTAAGAACCAATTGCTGTCGACCTCCTTCCCCACGGCAGCACAGTACTACCGGCCACCACCTCCCAGGCTGAGACCCCCACCTGCCTTCCCTCTCCCTTGCTCCACCTCTGCCATGCGCAACACCACCACTCGCAAAGCTGTCGGCCTTCCTTCACCCCGTCGACAGCCGGCCAAGCACAGCTCACGGCCTGCCATTCTCCCCACGACAATCCCATCCTGGCACCCCTTATGCCCTAGGAGCCCATGCACACAGCTGATCCACCAGCTCCCGATGTCGCTGTGCTCCCCTCGCTTCATCCCCATGTCGATCATCCTCCCGACGTTGCTGTCGTTACCGTTGTCGTAAGCCGTTTCTTTACGCTACTCGCAACCGAGGCGACCCCAACACCGTTATCATTTTTCTGCGCTACCTACAGTCGAGACGATCCCGAGGTGACCTCCTAACTGCGCTACCCGCAGTCGAGGAACCGGAGACGACGAGATCCAGCACTGTTTCCAGATCCGACGTCAGACTCGTGCGTGTTCGTCGCACTAGGATGGTCTTCTCACTCGTAGCAACCCAAAATTATGCCATTGAACCCTAACTAAAAATTGTCAACTTAACCCACTAAATTTATTTTTACGCTTCTTTAAAACGTTGTGAAACCGTAGATCGACGATCCGACTTTTTAACTGTGCACATAAGATAGAATCGTCGAATAGGATGAACTTTCAAACTTGACTTGAAACTGATAGGATTTCCACGATAAACTTAGAAACAACCTAATAGGATTTCTAAATCGGTCCTGACACCGCCATTGACTTGTGACAGCGGACCCTGACCGACGCGCCGCCAGAGACGAGATGCTTCCGACGAACGTTTTTCTTGCCACCGCATGCAAGTATACCCACTTGCGTAGTTACGGCCACGTCTAGGCCACTTCCTTCTTAAAATTGTAAATTGTTGAACAAGAGAACCGGCCGTGGAATGATAGCGTCCGAGACCCCTCACGATAGCCTAGACTTGACAACGAAGTCTAGGTACAAAATTGATATAAATGTCATGCTAGGAATTATCTGTGTGTGTGTGTGTGGACACCCTAGAATGAACGAATATACTATACTTGTGTCATGCCATGTAACATCATTCACGAAATTTCTTGCACAGCCTTCAGGCAATAGTGCACTCTCAAGACAGAGAGAGTGACCCCTTATACAGATACACGACCTGCGGGAAGCCCGACACTCATCGAGTGAGTGAGCGACCCTTGGCAACCTGAGGGAATTGATACACCTACCTAGTAGAGTGGGTGATCTTTGTTACGGAATGACCTACAGGAAGCTCGACACTCATCGAGTGAGTGAGTGACCTCTGCAAACCGTGGGTATGGAGTCACTCTCATAGCAGAGCGAGTGGTCCTCGTCCAGTCTTGTCTTGAGCACTTGGGGTGGGATAGGGTTGAGCGGCCACCAGTTAGAGAATTTGGCCACTTTCTAGCTGAAGGCATGAACCCTCTTGGTGTCGATTCGCTTGGTGTCACATGGTCTTGGTGTCGATTCGCTTGGTGTCACACGGTCTTGTCTAGTCTACTTTTGCCTTGTCACCGGTAGCTCATGCTACAGCGATTACCTGCCTCGTTTACTTTCGGCACAGTCTTTACTTTCCTTGCATAAATGTATAAATATCATACTTTTGCATCTCTCATGTAATCAACATTAAATTGTAGTCTTTAAATTTTCTTTACACTTGCAGTAGAGTCTTCTCACCATTCCCTTGTAGACTTACCTGATGTACATCTCCTTTTCTCTTGGGTGATGTATGTCAGGTACTGAGACAGAGTATACAAACGACCCGGCCTTACTCGAGGACTTGGAGTCAGAGGACGTTGATCCAGAGTACGTTTCAGATGAGGACCAGACCTAGAGGTTCCTCACCGTTGTTGTCATACAGAGGTTTACCGCTTTTAGTTTGGGTATGTAGCACCACTTTACTTTCTGTCTAGGTTGGGTGCGTCACACCATTAGTTTCCTTTTCCGCAGTTGTAGCCATGCTTGGTGAACACTCCATATTTTACACCTTTTTTCTGCAAGTTTTCATGACGTTTTGATCGCCCATATCACGTTTTTCACGATTATTCGACGATATCATGTTGCTTTTCACTATTTCTTGTGTTTGTCGTATTTCAGGAGATATGGAGCGATTTGGAGCGAAATTGAGATCAAAGGAGTTTCATGCACTTTGGAGTGTCGCCCACGGCTTATTTGAGGACTTATCAGCGATGGAGGATGAGCGAAAGAAGAAGGAATTCCATAAGAGCGACGTGGAGGCAAAAGGAAGAAGGAAAGTGTCACGACCCGCTTCCCACAAAATGGAGGCGAGACGTGAAAAGGTCCGCACGGGAGTGGAGCGGTGAAGCCCCAAACCCGATAAGCGTCAATTTAGTATAGCAGGTCCCTGTAATTGCAAACGAAACAACAACAATAATAATATAAGACGGATATGAAATACCAGTCCCACAATTGTCCACAAAGTATTCAACATCACAGAAAAGCCACCAGGCTAAAGGAAAGAGTCTAAGGGCCCAGAACAAGGCCAAACAAAAGCAACGACATAAATAAGTATAGGTGCCACGCACCAATAACAAAACAACTGTCTAACAAAAATAAAACACAACGGAGACACTAGGACTGGTCCCCAGTGTCCACGTGCTCCCCGTCAAACACAAGCTCGGGCTCGGCGTCAGCAAACACCTCGTCCTCAACGAGGTACTCGGGCTCAGGATCTAACATGTGTCACCCAAAAGAGTAAAGGGGCACATGTCAGCAAGTCTAAAAAGACTTGGGCAAGGAAACTGAAAGTGAGGAATCTAGCAACCTAGCAGTTTAGTATGCATGACATGGCAGTTATAACATGAGTGCACAATTTAAACATGGCAAGACAATTTGTACAAGAGAACAATCATCGGGACAAGACAAGAGTAGCCAAGCTACTATCAATTCAATCAATTCACATTTTGTAGGTGTTTAGGCCATTCGCTGAATGGCATAGCATTTCAGACCGATCGGCACTAAACACTACTCAATACCCACACGATATGGAGCCTGGGGTCCCTGCACATTGAGCTCATCTAGTGAGCCTAGGGTTGCCCCGCACATTGAGCTCGCATTCTTAGTTCACAATTCATTACATCGAGCGTTGGGGTTTCCAACTCATTATGCTCGCTTCTGGTCACGAGCCAGGAACACAAGTATGGCGTAGGGAACACCTAGCCGGAACACGCAATTCGGGCATTGGCTATCAACCAACACATGGCCCGCTTCTGGAACACGAGCCAGGAACACAACATTGTAGCGAAGCTACGCAATCACAGCAATACCTAAAGAATGCGAGATCATGACAATTTATTTGCGTACAGTTAATTAAATTAAACGTGACAGGCGAAATGCAATGACATGAACATATTGCGTACCTTTAATTGAAAGTAAACATGACATGTTAATTGTGCAACATGCTAAAAGTCGGAACTAGCTTCGTTGTCAAGCTAGTTCCCCAATTTGCGCCTAGGCGAGTATCATTTCGTCGCCTAGCCTCTTTTACGCCTACAACAAGCAAATGGCCTAAAACATGGCCTAAACCCTAAGTGGCAAGTTTCACTTGCCTAGCACCGGGGATTGACGATCACTTCGTCACACGGATGCTATCTACGGGGGAAATCGCTGTTTTGGGGGAGACAAACATCAAACACATAAAATTAATTAGGGTTTTCATAAAATTATAAATAGGTTAAGAAAACAACGGTAGAACGATTTCTTACCAAGAGGAGACGGAAGAAACACTCCGGGGAACCCTAGGATCAGATCTGGAAAAGATTGGAGAAGTTTGGGGAAACTAGGGTTTTTGGGGATTTGGGGATTTTGATGGGTTTTGATGGAGATTTGGGGAAGATGAGGGGTAGATGGAGTGAATGGATGGATTGGATGATGATTCTAGGGCTTGGAATGGAGAAATGGAGCTTGGAGGAAGATGGGGGCTGAAGGGGGAAGATTCTAGGGTTTTGGGTCGTGTTGGAGAAGAAGAAGTCGTTTGGGAGGGGTATTTATAGGTTGGGCTGGCGGCTGCCCAGAAATTAGGGTTTTAACACAGACTAGTCGGTCAAAGAACAACCACTGACCGACTAGTTTGGCAACTAGTCGGTCGGTCGACCAACGCAGACCGACTAAGTGTAAACAGTAACTCCTGAACGAAAATAGAATTTAGAGTTAGTCGGTCCATGAACAAGTACTGACCGACTAGTTTAGCATCTAGTCGGTCGATGAACGTTCTTAGACCGACTAAGAGTAAACAGTAGCTGATACAAAAATAAGATGATGAGTTAGTCGGTTCAAGAAGCATTGCTGACCGACTAGTTTGCAACCTAGTCGGTCAACAACTCTTCTTAGACCGACTAACGATAAACAGTAGCTTCCTCAGAAATTTAGATAGCCCACTAGTCGGTCCAAGAAGGATTGCCGACCGACTGGATCGTCATCTAGTCGGTCGGTGGCCCTTCTTACACCGGCTAATGAGCACAGAAAAGTACCGATACGGAGCGCGAGGCCCCGGCATCGATTCCTAAGACTCCTAGGCTTGATCTAACAGTTAGATATGACCGTTATGAAGTCCGTCACGAGTGACATACTTCGAAATCAACAATCCTAAGGAAGGAGCGAGAAAATACGACGAATCGATCGAAAATGAAAACTACGGAGACGAAAACCACACAAGAGGAGAAAATCCACCAAAACATAAATTATATTATAATAAATTCAGATACAATGAAACCAGTCGTTACATCCTCCCCAACTTAAGAAAAATTCTGTCCTCGGAATTTCCGTATACTCACGAGTCCGGAAACAAAAGTGAGAAACGCTCTCGCATCTCATCCTCATTCTCCCAAGTAGACTCTCCAGATGAACCGTGTCGCCACATCACCCTCACAAGATTGACAATCTTGCTCCGAAGCGATTTCTGACGCCTGTCTAGAATCTGCACTGGATGCTGGTCATACGTCATATCAGGGCGAACGGTAATCTCCGAAAAATCCACCGCATGAGACGGATCGCTAATGTATCGACGAAGCTGCGACACATGGAAAACATTGTGAACTCCTTCCAAAGATGGCGGCAAGGCCAAGCGATAAGCTACCTCGCCAACCCTCTCCAAAACGTCAAATGGTCCAATGTATCGCGGGCTCAACTTTCCACGCTTCCCGAAACGAATCACACCACGATTCGGGGAAATCTTCAAGAACACATGGTCGCCCGGCTGAAATTCCAAAGGACGACGTTTAGCATCCGCCCAATGCTTAAAACGGTCCTGAGCAATTCTCAACCTCTCCCGAATATTCCTGACGATCTCCACGGCCTCCACGATCATCTCAGGTCCCAACAACTCTCGATCACCAACGTCATCCCAACTCAATGGCGATCGACATTTCCTCCCATAAAGAGCGGCGAAAGGCGCCATACCAATACTCGCCTGGAAGCTGTTGTTGTAAGAGAACTCCACCAGATGTAGATGGTCCTCCCACGAACCCTTGAAATCCAACATGCACGCCCTCAGCATGTCTTCCAAAATCTGAATTGTCCTCTCGGACTGGCCATCCGTCTGCGGATGGTACGCCATGCTGAAACTCAGACGCGTACCCAAGCTCTTCTGCAAACTCTGCCAAAACTGAGATGTGAACCTCGTGTCTCTGTCCGACACGATACTCACGGGGACTCCATGAAGTCGCACGACTTCCTCCATATATCTTCTCGCTAGCACCTCCGTGGACTGTCCCACTCGAAATGGAATAAAGTGCGCAGATTTGGTCAATCGATCTACGATCACCCAAATCGCGTCATTCTGCTTCGGACTCCGAGGTAGTCCAGTCACGAAATCCATAGTGATGTGTTGCCACTTCCACTCCGGAATCGGAAGTGGTTGTAGCAACCCGGCCGAACGCTGATGCTCCGCCTTCACTTGCTGGCAAACCAAGCACTTGGCTACACTCCGAGCCACGCTCCTCTTCATACCATGCCACCAATAATTCAGACGAAGATCCTGGTACATCTTGGTGCCACCAGGATGCACAGAATACGGCGAACTGTGTGCCTCCACCATCAGCTCCTCTCTGATATCCCCAGCTGGCACACACAACCTGGCTCCAAACCTCAGCGAGCCATCCTCATGAATCAAAAAGTCAGTCCGCAGACCGGCTTCCACCTGCTCCCGAATCCTCACCAGCTTCGGATCCTCAGCCTGGCCAGCCTTAATCCGATCCACAATCGTCGACTGTACCTGCATGTACATCAACGAAGAAGCCTCCCCAGGAAGAACAATCTCCACGCCAGACTCACAAAAATCCTGCTGCAATCTCCACTGCGAGGTCAAAATCATCACCGCTGGAAGCCTACTCAAAGCATCCGGAACCACATTCACCTTGCCAGGGTGATACTGCAAATCAATCTCATAATCCGCCATAAGCTCCAACCATCGACGCTGTCGCATGTTGAGCTCCTTCTGAGTGAAAATATACTTCAAGCTTTTGTGATCGGTGAAAATCTTCACTTTCTCACTCAGCAAGAAGTGCCTCCAAATCTTAAGAGCAAACACAACGGCAGCCAGCTCCAAATCATGCGTCGGGTAGTTCTTCTCATGAACCTTAAGCTGACGAGACGCATACGCCACAACATGCCCGTGCTGATGAAGCACGCAACCGAGACCTTTGCCAAAAGCATCGCAAAAGATCTCAAATCCACCGCTGCGATCAGGCACGACAAGAATAGGGGCACTCGTCAACCTCTCCTTCAGAATACCAAAAGCACTCTCGCAATCACCCGACCAAACATAAGCAACATCCTTCCGCGTCAACCTGGTCATCGGCTCAGCAATACGAGAAAAGTCCTTAATGAACCGACGATAATATCCCGCCAAACCAAGGAAACTCCGAATCTCAGATGCAGACGACGGAACAGGCCACTCCATGATAGCCCTAATCTTCTCGGGATCCACAGAAATACCATCTCCGGTCACCACATGCCCCAGAAAAGCAACTCGATCCAGCCAAAACTCGCACTTCGAAAACTTAGCATACAAACAATGCTTCCTCAAAATTTCCAACACCGTCCTCAAGTGCGATGCATGCTCTTCCTCCGACTTCGAATAGATCAGAATGTCGTCGATAAAGATAACGACAAACTTATCCAAAAAGTCGTAGAAAATCAGGTTCATCAGATTCATGAAAACTGCGGGCGCGTTAGTTACGCCGAAAGGCATAACCACAAACTCATAGTGTCCATACTTCGTCCTGAACGCTGTCTTCGGAACATCATCCCTCTTCACCTTCAACTGATGGTAACCACTCCTCAAATCCAGTTTAGAAAACACCCTCGAACCTCCAAGCTGATCAAAAATATCATCGATGCGAGGCAACGGGTATTTATTCTTAATGGTCACCGCATTCAACTCCCGATAATCCACGCACATGCGACGCGAACCATCCTTCTTCTTAACCAACAGCACCGGTGCTCCCCACAGAGACACGCTACGATTAATATAACCCTTCAGCAACAGCTCATCCAACTGCTTCCGCAACTCTTCCAATTCTGCAGGTGCCATACGATACGGCGCCTTCGAAATCGGCTGCGCACCTGGAAGAAGATCGATAGAAAATTCCAGAGCTCGATCAGGCGGCAAACCAGACATCTCCTCGGGGAAGACGTCGCCAAAATCTCGCACCACAGCTGGCCACTCCAGCTCCATCTGCATAGCTACAACCTCCACCGGCCTGGCCCGAAATCTGACAGGACCAAGCGAACTGCTACCACGACTGAACTCAAATACTGGATGTCCGGGAATCTCGAACACCACCTTCTTCCTCCTGCAGTCGATCGTAGCATAGAAGCTCGCAAGCTAATCCATCCCAAGGACCGCATCGTAGTTGATGATGTCGTGGACAATGAAATCAGCACAAAGCTCACGTCCACAAACCACCAACAGGCAAGAATTGCACCCACGATGCACCGAGACCACACCGTTCCCTGTGACGATATTCCAACTCTTAGGAAGAGAGGACGTCGACAAGGAATGCTTCTCCACGAAGCTCCGGGCCAAAATGCACATCGACGCACCAGAGTCAAAGAGGACTCGTGCAGGAAATGTGCAAACCAAAACCACACCTAACAAGCAATTAACAATCAAATCCTAGTCTAGCAGCACACATGAGCAAGCAACCAACATAATCAAAGATCAAACCAACTAAGGAAGATAAATAGCTAGAATGAGCATTACCTGTAATAACCTCATCCACGGCCATGCTCTCCTCCTCAGTCATCAGAAAGGCCTGCCCTCTCGGCGGAACAGTCTGCCGGAAAGCCTGTCTCTGTGGAACAAGAGGCGCTCCACGTCCAACGGGTACAGGAGCTCGCTGCTGCAACGGCTGTGCTGCAATAGGAGCCCGCCAAGGCTGCCTCGACTTCGGACACTCCCGGATGGTGTGGGCAGGATCTCCGCAGACAATGCACTGTCCCAGAAACCTCCTACACTGATCCCTGAGGTGTCCAGTCTTGCCACAGAAATGGCAAGTCTTCAGAATAGGCCCTCCTGGCCTCTTGAACTGAACAGGCTGGTTCGGCCTGAATCCAGGTCGAACCACAGCTCTCGCCTGCTCCACAGGCCTCTTCCCAGCACCAACAACAGACCCCTTCCTCTGGTTCACAAGTAGCTCCTGCCTCTTGGCAGCGACCAAAACCTTCTGATAAGATTCCCGGTCAGAAGAGGTCACTAAGCTCTGGAGCTCTGAAGCAAGCCCCTGCAGAAATCTCTGAGCTCGCTCCTCAGCGTCCTGCACCATCCTTGGTGCAAACCGACTAAGCCTCATGAACTCCTGGTGGTACATGTCCACCGACGAGTTCCCCTGCTTCAGATCGATAAAACGCTGCAGCATCTCTTCCCTGGCAGCCTTCGGGAAGAACTCACCATCAAATTTGGCCTTGAAGGTAGCCCAGACGATCGGCTCAACCAACATCTTTTCCTCAGCATCCCACCAATTCCTGGCGTTATCCTTCAGCTGGCGCTTCGCCAAGTCAACCCAACTAACTTCGCTGACCTTGGACATCTTCAGATTGTCCTCAATATTCCTCATCCATTCATCAGCAGCTAGGGGACCTTCGGTTCCATCAAAATACGCAGGACCCAGCTCTCTGAACTGCTTCGCCCCGGGCTCAGGGCGAGGGGTTTCCACCACCCGGGCAGCTCGAGTCACCGGAGCATTCTGCACCTGCAGAAGCACACCCTGCTGAACCTGCATCATTTGCAACATCATCCTCATCATCTCCCCATTAGTGGGCTCCCGCTCTGGCTCCTCGTCATGAGGGGGCGCACCACTACCACCACCTCGGGTGATCCGCCTTCCTGTCATCTAATGACGCAGAAAACGAAACAATTAGACTCATAGCTTAGGGCTCAGAGGTCGAATTTATTTGTTGGACAATCTTGCATTATTATCGTTATCTCGATAATCGCAGTTACAGAGGACCTGCATGGGCCACCACTAAAACCTGTCACGACCCGCTTCCCACAAAATGGAGGCGAGACGTGAAAAGGTCCGCACGGGAGTGGAGCGGTGAAGCCCCAAACCCGATAAGCGTCAATTTAGTATAGCAGGTCCCTGTAATTGCAAACGAAACAACAACAATAATAATATAAGACGGATATGAAATACCAGTCCCACAATTGTCCACAAAGTATTCAACATCACAGAAAAGCCACCAGGCTAAAGGAAAGAGTCTAAGGGCCCAGAACAAGGCCAAACAAAAGCAACGACATAAATAAGTATAGGTGCCACGCACCAATAACAAAACAACTGTCTAACAAAAATAAAACACAACGGAGACACTAGGACTGGTCCCCAGTGTCCACGTGCTCCCCGTCAAACACAAGCTCGGGCTCGGCGTCAGCAAACACCTCGTCCTCAACGAGGTACTCGGGCTCAGGATCTAACATGTGTCACCCAAAAGAGTAAAGGGGCACATGTCAGCAAGTCTAAAAAGACTTGGGCAAGGAAACTGAAAGTGAGGAATCTAGCAACCTAGCAGTTTAGTATGCATGACATGGCAGTTATAACATGAGTGCACAATTTAAACATGGCAAGACAATTTGTACAAGAGAACAATCATCGGGACAAGACAAGAGTAGCCAAGCTACTATCAATTCAATCAATTCACATTTTGTAGGTGTTTAGGCCATTCGCTGAATGGCATAGCATTTCAGACCGATCGGCACTAAACACTACTCAATACCCACACGATATGGAGCCTGGGGTCCCTGCACATTGAGCTCATCTAGTGAGCCTAGGGTTGCCCCGCACATTGAGCTCGCATTCTTAGTTCACAATTCATTACATCGAGCGTTGGGGTTTCCAACTCATTATGCTCGCTTCTGGTCACGAGCCAGGAACACAAGTATGGCGTAGGGAACACCTAGCCGGAACACGCAATTCGGGCATTGGCTATCAACCAACACATGGCCCGCTTCTGGAACACGAGCCAGGAACACAACATTGTAGCGAAGCTACGCAATCACAGCAATACCTAAAGAATGCGAGATCATGACAATTTATTTGCGTACAGTTAATTAAATTAAACGTGACAGGCGAAATGCAATGACATGAACATATTGCGTACCGTTAATTGAAAGTAAACATGACATGTTAATTGTGCAACATGCTAAAAGTCGGAACTAGCTTCGTTGTCAAGCTAGTTCCCCAATTTGCGCCTAGGCGAGTATCATTTCGTCGCCTAGCCTCTTTTACGCCTACAACAAGCAAATGGCCTAAAACATGGCCTAAACCCTAAGTGGCAAGTTTCACTTGCCTAGCACCGGGGATTGACGATCACTTCGTCACACGGATGCTATCTACGGGGGAAATCGCTGTTTTGGGGGAGACAAACATCAAACACATAAAATTAATTAGGGTTTTCATAAAATTATAAATAGGTTAAGAAAACAACGGTAGAACGATTTCTTACCAAGAGGAGACGGAAGAAACACTCCGGGGAACCCTAGGATCAGATCTGGAAAAGATTGGAGAAGTTTGGGGAAACTAGGGTTTTTGGGGATTTGGGGATTTTGATGGGTTTTGATGGAGATTTGGGGAAGATGAGGGGTAGATGGAGTGAATGGATGGATTGGATGATGATTCTAGGGCTTGGAATGGAGAAATGGAGCTTGGAGGAAGATGGGGGCTGAAGGGGGAAGATTCTAGGGTTTTGGGTCGTGTTGGAGAAGAAGAAGTCGTTTGGGAGGGGTATTTATAGGTTGGGCTGGCGGCTGCCCAGAAATTAGGGTTTTAACACAGACTAGTCGGTCAAAGAACAACCACTGACCGACTAGTTTGGCAACTAGTCGGTCGGTCGACCAACGCAGACCGACTAAGTGTAAACAGTAACTCCTGAACGAAAATAGGATTTAGAGTTAGTCGGTCCATGAACAAGTACTGACCGACTAGTTTAGCATCTAGTCGGTCGATGAACGTTCTTAGACCGACTAAGAGTAAACAGTAGCTGATACAAAAATAAGATGATGAGTTAGTCGGTTCAAGAAGCATTGCTGACCGACTAGTTTGCAACCTAGTCGGTCAACAACTCTTCTTAGACCGACTAACGATAAACAGTAGCTTCCTCAGAAATTTAGATAGCCCACTAGTCGGTCCAAGAAGGATTGCCGACCGACTGGATCGTCATCTAGTCGGTCGGTGGCCCTTCTTACACCGGCTAATGAGCACAGAAAAGTACCGATACGGAGCGCGAGGCCCCGGCATCGATTCCTAAGACTCCTAGGCTTGATCTAACAGTTAGATATGACCGTTATGAAGTCCGTCATGAGTGACATACTTCGAAATCGACAATCCTAAGGAAGGAGCGAGAAAATACGACGAATCGATCGAAAATGAAAACTACGGAGACGAAAACCACACAAGAGGAGAAAATCCACCAAAACATAAATTATATTATAATAAATTCAGATACAATGAAACCAGTCGTTACAGAAAGAGCTTAACATCACGCCACTCGGCCGAGCAAGACTGCTCATTCGGCCGAGTGAAGGATCACACTCGCCCAAGTAGCACGGATACGCACCGAAGATTTTAGACGTTCACTCGGCCGAGCACGGAAGTCCATTCGACCGATTGAGAAAGCTCACTCGCCCGAGTGGTACAGAGAAATCAGACAGAAAAGAGCAAAAGTTACTGGAAATCCTGAGGAAGCTCACTCGGCCGAGCATGATTGCTACTCGGCCGAATGAAGAAAACTGCTCGGCCGAGTCACGCCGAGAGACGGACCCCTGAGAACCCCGAAGTTACTGTTTTTTACAGGTTTGTCACTCGGGCGAGTGATAAGTGTTACTGGGCCGAGTGACCCTCTCTGACTGCTGCTAGGCATGCGAATTCTGGGCTGCGTAGTTGCAGTTTTGTCACAATTTTTTGGACGATTTTGGCTTGTATTTAAACCTAGTTTTAGACCTAGTTTTAGGAGAGACTTGAGTTATTTTTAGTGACTTCTTTTAGGTTTTTGACGGCTATTCTTTGGAGAAATCTCAGCTGGAGGTCATTGGCTACGTCATTGGTTTGTTCTTTCTTGTTAAAAAACTCATTTTTATGAATTGTTTCTTATTTGCAATGAATTGTGTCATGATTATTATTGTTATTTCTGAGATCTTCATGATGATTAGTGAGTAGTTCCGTCATTCTAGGGCATGTGGATGAACCCTATGGACCTTATCTTTGAATTGTGATGAATTCATGGATTTGTTGCTAGAATTGATAATGGTTAGGTTGTGATTGATATATTACGAGTAGCTAGGAATTTATATCGATTAGGATTTGCAAGAGATTGGATCCCAATTGATAGGAAGGCCTAGATATTCGATTTAGATTAATAATTGGAACTCTCTAGAATTGGTTTGCAAGAGATTGGACCAAAGCTAGGATTTTTAATTATAAATCTTTACCAATATTCGTTTGCAAGAGATTGGACGAATAAGAACTATCATAACCTAGATCGTAGCTCGAGTTTACACGAGAGTGGGATCGAGACACGATTGGACAATGATGTCGTTCTTCACGCTAGCGGCTTAGGCTAGGGTTTGCACGAGAGTGGGCTTTATCCTAGGTTTGCTATAGACCGGCAATAGAGAGAGAGCGTGAGCTTGGTTCTACATTTAGTTGCGACTAGTTTACCTATATCCAAGCTTAGCAACAATGAAATTTATGATTCACAAGGATGAGAGACGGTCCGTAGTGGGGATTTCCTATCCCTAGACGCTTTATTATATTGATATTTCTTGCTATTTGAACGATTGTGACAATTACACCAAAATTACCCTTACTCTCTATCTCGATAGCTAGGTAATTAAAGTGAGATATTGTCATTTGTCCTCCCTGTGTTCGATACCCACTCGTCGCTACACCGTGCGCTTGCGGTAAAACTACAATTCATTTTTCAGGTGTATATCCGGACGCGATCAAGTTTTTGGCGCCGTTGCCGGGGAACGCCATTTGACAGTGTTCGACTTTTCTTACCAGGTTATATCTCACTTCCTTTCTTATTTGCTTTTTTTTGCTTTGTATGATGCCCAATTTATGTGCTCTCCCAGTACTTTCCACAGAATCTTAAGCAGGTAACATGGGAGATGCGATGATGAGAACTGAGTCTAGCCCGGGAGATGATGATTCCTTCACAGCTCTTCTGAAGGAGCTTGTTGATGAGGTCCAACCCACAGGGGCTTTTGCAATTGATATCGAGGACCCCTTAAGCAACTATTTGCTAGATTTGTTATCGATCAAGTCTCTCCGGAAGGGACTATCAAGGGCAATATTAAAGTCGATGTGAGGGACGGCGGGTTATTCTTTGAAGACCGTAGAGCATGCATCAAAGAGTACTACACTCCTGAGGAGTCCGCTTGGCATGTCGATACTCAGGGAAGTACACTCTATGACCCTCCCTCCTACATTTATGAACCCACTGACATATCTCTTGATCTCAGGTGTGGACTGGAGCAAAGTGGTAGCCCCCTCGATGTCAACACGGAGCTATGCAGTGTCTATTCCGATGCATCGTCCTCATCAAGAAGCGAATCTGAGCCCGCATACGAGAGCCCACTCCTAGAGCGGGAACTAAACTCAGATGTTGTAGAAGAGGCCAAGATTTCATAAGAGGAGGGAGTATGGGGTACAGCGCCTCCTGAGGTAGAACTGAAACAATTACCTCCGAATCTAAGGTATGCTTTCTTGGGCAATAAATTGACCTATCCGGTAATTGTTAATGCCGCCCTCAACCATGACCAGCTTGAAAGACTCTTAGATGTCCTTAGGAGTCACAAGGATGTCCTTGGCTACACCATCTCTGCTCTAAAAGGAATAAGTCCTAGGCTTTGCATGAATAGAATCCACTTAGAAAACACTGAAGCCATCTCCATAGAGCCTCAAAGGTGGTTAAATCCTAACATGAAGGAGGTGGTTAAGAAGGAAATTCTTAAATTGCTTGAAGCTGACATTATCTATCCTATCTCTAATAGTAGATGGGTTAGCCATGTTCATGTCGTCCCTAAAAAGGGGGGATGACTGTTATAAAAAACGATAAGGGAGAACCCATTTCTACACGCACTGTCACGGGATGGCGGATGTGTATTGATTATAGGAAATTAAATAAAGCCACCCGGAAAGACCATTACCCATTGCCCTTCATTGATCAAATGCTAGAGCGCCTCGCTAAACATAAATTCTTTTGCTATTTGGGTAGGTATTCAGGATTCTTTCAGATCCCCTTGCATGAAGATGACCAAGAAAAGACTACTTTCACATGTCCTTATGGCACATATGCCTACCGTAGAATGCCCTTTGGTCTTTGCAATGCTCCCGCCACCTTTCAAAGGTGCATGACGTCCATCTTCTCTGATTATATTGAAAACATTATGGAAGTCTTTATGGATGATTTTTCTGTCTATAGAAGTGAGTTTGATTCTTGTTTGGCTAATCTTACTAAAGTTCTTAAAATATGCCAACAAAATAACCTTACTCTTAATTGGGAGAAATGTCATTTTATGGTCATCGAGGGGATAGTTCTTGGGCATCTTGTTTCATCTAGAGGGATTGAGGTTGATAAGGCAAAAATTAAGGTAATCGAAAAACTCCCTCCTCCTATTAATGTTCAGGGCATTAGGGGCTTTCTTGGTCATGCTCGATTTTACCGTCGCTTTATCAAGGATTTTGCCTTAATTGCCCGACCTCTTACCGCCTTACTTGCTAAAGATGCTCCATTTGTCTTTTCAGGGGAATGCTTGCAAGCATTTAATACATTGAAGGAAGCTCTCATTTCCACACCCATTATACAACCGCCAGACTGGAGCCTTCCTTTTGAGCTTATGTGCGATGCAAGTGACCAAGCTATTGGAGGGGTGCTCGGACAAAGGAAAGACAAAAAGCTTCATGCAATATTCTTTGCATGCAAAACATTTGACGAGGCACAGAAAAATTACACCACTACCGAGAAAGATCTCTTAGTGGTTGTCTACTCCATCGAGAAGTTTCGCTCCTACCTCCTTGGATCCAAAGTCATTATGCACACCGACCACGCGGCATTGAAGTATCTACTAAGCAAAAAGGAGGCCAAGCCGAGATTGATAAGATGGATACTTCTATTGCAAGAGTTTGACTTGGAGATTAGAGACAAGAAGGGAACGGACAATGTTGTGACGGACCACCTGTCTAGGCTTGTTCGTGATGAGAAGGATGAAAGCCTACCAATTGATGACACATTTGCCGATGAGAGGCTATTTGCCATTAAACCCGGAGAGGTGCCTTGGTATGCGGATTATGTGAACTATTTGGCTTGCAGAATAAAACCATGCGGGATGGCCATGCAACAAAAAAGGAGTTCATGCATGAAGTCCGAAATTATTTCTGGAAAGATCTGTACCTCTTCAAGATATGCAAGGATGGTATTATACGGAGGTGTGTTTCCAAGGAGGAAGCCACATCTATCATCTCACATTGCCAAGACATGCCTTGCGGTGGACATCACGCCACCTCCAAAACCACCGCAAATATATTGCAAAGCGACTTCTTTTGGCCGATCATGTTCAAGGATATGCATGACTTCGTCAAGCAGTGCGATAGATGCCAACGGACCAGAAATATATCGAAACGGAATGAGATGCCAATGAAGACCATTTTGGAGATTGAGCTATTCGATTGTTGGGGAGTGGATTTCATGGGCCCTTTTCTGTCAAGCAAAGGAAACAATTATATCCTATTAGCGGTGGACTACGTCTCAAAATGGGTGGAAGCCATTGCCACCCCAACTAATGCTGCAAGAGTGGTATCCAAATTCTTTAAGCAAAAAAAATTTTCCGCGCTTTGGAGTGCCACGTACCTTGATAAGCAATGGAGGGAGTCATTTTATAGAAAACAAGTTTGAAGCCATGTTGAAGAAGTACGTGGTAAATCATAGAATCGGTATGGCATACCACCCTCAGACGAGTGGACAAGTGGAGGTGTCGAACGGGAGATTAAACAAATTCTAGAGAAGACCGTCGATAGATCTAGAAAGGATTGGTCCATGAAATTGAACGATGCATTATGGGCATACCGCACGACCTTTCGCACTCCCATTGGCATCACCCCGTACCGGCTTGTTTACGGAAAGGCTTGTCATTTGCCAGTGGAGTTGGAACACCGTGCATATTGGGCCGTCAAGACCTTTAATTATGACTGCAAGAGTGCGATGGTGAGGTGTCTCTTAGACATCAATAAGCTTGACGAGATTAGGAGGGACGCTTACGGGAGCTTAAGAATATAGAAGGAAAGGACTAGAATTCTCCACGACGCACGCATTACCGTTACGGACTTCAAGGTCAGAGACAAGGTCCTCCTATACAACTCTAGACTCTGAATTTTTCCCAGAAATCTAAGATCGCGATTGTCGGGACCATTCACCATTAAGCACATACAACCGGGGGAGCCTTTGAGTTGGAAGAAAAAGATGGTGCCACCTTCAAGGTAAATGGACAATGGCTCAAGCATTATTCTAAAGGGGCCCCTACTGGTGAAGTGAATCGCATATATCTACTCAAAGGGTGGTCCCATAATCTTTCATACCTCCTTGATGAGGTGATTGATGACGCTATACCACATTCTATTGGCACCTTACAGGATGACGGCCTTGAAGAAGGCCAATCTTCTAGTTATGGAAAAAAGTTAGAGGACCCGCCAGACTATCCCGTGGTTGATGACAAGGACGACGCTGATGTCACGAAAATAAGGGAGCTATGCAAGCTCTCCGCGACCAACAATTTGAAGAAAGCTCCTCCGAATAAGAGATCGGCATCACCGGTGAAGAAAAAGAATGGTACAAGCTCTAGCTTGGGGGACTTATCCCCCAACTCTACCCATGATGAGGGGAAGCAGAGGAATGCCCACGAACATCAACAACTAAATCCAAGTGGCATTCTCGTCAAGTTTGACGGGCGCATCTCACATGCGCCGAATATCACGCACTAAACGAATATCTTAAGGGGTCGAGCTCAAGACCTTAAATGAGCGCTTGTCGGGAGGCAACCCGATGGTTTTACATTATTTTTAGTTGAATTCTATTTTTTGTTTTAGCTTTTTCTTAGTGTTTAGAGTCTAGCGTCTTTAAAAATCGTGACAACGGGCTCTATTTTCTCATGACAGGAGATGGAGAACCAGAAATCATTCATACGGAGGATGACCATGGCAAGGGAGAGCGCTCCAGGAACGCGCTCAGCCCCAGGGGAAGGACGAAACTGACGGGGACGAAAAAACAGAGAATGGAGCAAAAACAGAGAGCCGAGGCTGAAAATAGCAAGCCACTCGGCCGAGTGTACATGTCACTCGGCCGAATGAAGACTCTACTCGACCGAGTAGAGTACCGATCAGGGAAGATCCTACAGACCCACTCTCTGTTATTTTCTGTAGTTTACAGTACTATTGCCACTCGGCCGAATGACTATGTCACTCGGCCGAGTGAATCTGATACCCTACACGCTTAAAAATCGCTGAGTGGCCTTACCCCTCGGTTGAGTGGAACCTGTCCATTCGGCCGAGTGGAGAAAGTTACTCGACCGAGTCGTAAGTATATGGAGATTTTCGAAAAAAATTTCACATATGTCATTCGGCCGAATCAACGCGTCACTCGACCGAGACGCCCATCCTTATATATGCCATCGGGCGCTGTGCGATTTTCGAAACCACAAAAATCCCAAATTTTCTTCCCATCGCCCGAGCTGTTTCATCTCCCATCACCCAAATCCCATCTTCCTTCGCCCGAGCATCGCCCATTGCCGTCGTCGACCGCCACCCCCTGGTCACCAACGACCCGCTGATGCTCCCCACCGCCGGTCACCACCGGCGCCGCCGCCCCCCTCGCCGTTCTTCCCCCAATTCGCCCAAATCTCTCATTTCTCCTCCATTTCTCCAAATCGTATGCCCCATATGCCCAATTTTGAAATTAAATCCTATATATATCTACTATACCCCATCTCCCCCCATACATATTGATATACATCGCTGATTTGATTGTTTGCGTTTCAGGATAGCTTGGGGGAGCTTGGGGGAGATTCTGGACGCTTGGAGCTTCGCAGAGGAGGCGATTCTTCGCACTCTTCATTTTTTGCTCTCGCGGCGTGCTCAGGTATACACGTTCCATTTTATAGCGCGTCGCATTTTCACTTGGGTGGGCACGTCTCACGGGCTACATGCCCCCACGACTTAGGCCACGCGCTCGGGAGCCCGCTTCCAAGCGGAAGAAGTCAGGTGATCCTGGCTCCTCTTCTGCTAGGACGAACTCCCCTCCACCTATCCCACCACCACCTACCCAGTCGCCTCCTGCTACACCCATTCCACCACCAGCACAGACCGCCCCACGTTCGATGCAATGGGGATCACATTCAGGGATGATGCTCAGCGCGCCAGATTTGAGCATATCTCCCATCGCTCGATCGTACCCACTAGGTTCGCACACATAGCTAACCTTGAGCGCCTAGGGGTACTAGAGGGGCTACTCCAGTTGTATGACAATGTGGGGTGGCATGATTTCTTGTCGGTATCGGCAGACACTTATATCTGCCCGACTAGAGGTCCTTAGTTCTATTGACCGGACCCCTGGAGGATGCTCTTTTCACCTGATGGATCAGGAGTGCGAGGTCACTCTTGACATGCTCCGAGCATTCTTCCAGTGGCCCGTCGTCCCGGACCCAGACCGAGCTTACAGCCCCACACACATCCCACCACCGTCATTCGACACCCACGCTTTCTGGACACGGATCACGGGATCTCCCCTTGCCTTTGACCCTAGCCGGGCCAAGGCCTCTGCCGTCCTCCACCCGTGCCTCTGCATTGCACAGCGCCTTATGGCGACCATTTTTCTTGCGAGGTACGAGCCCGGGACGTTGTCGACGTCATAGCTTTACATGCTCAATGCGATGACACATTCCAGGGTCTTTGATGGAGGAGACGATTTGGTCCCCACCGTAGAGATTGATATCGCCAGTTGGTACATCGACCGAATCATTATTTCTGTCGACGCTCGGACGCCTATCTGTTGTGGCAGGCTGATTACCCTCTTGGCCCTTTTGTGCAGAGTTGACCTCCCTGCTGGATTGCTGAGACCCCCGGGCCCCACTTCTCTTTCTATAGATGTTATGGTCCGGATGAGGATGATTCGTCCTCATGTTCAGTGCCACTGGGTGTGGCTACATGGTCCCCATGGTGCCGATTACATGATTCTACCGAGCCCTGCTCGAACACATATTGGACCTACGGGCGGGGAGTGGATTCCAGAGAAGGATCTCCTCATGCCTGTCGCGTACGTGCTAGAGCCTGAGGGTGCTCAGCAGGAGCCCCTCCTTCCACCACTTGACCCCGTGATCCCTCAACCTGCGCCTGATCTGTTTGCACCTCCCAACACCTCTGTCCACACATCTGTTAGTGTCGGGAGCACTTTAGCTGAGTCCACCCACACTACCACCACCACTGTACCCATGTCCATTGATCCTATTTCTGCGGCTAGCCCCGAGCGTCCCCCCACCATAGTTGAGAGCGGCGAGCCCTCTTTTGCATACGCGGTGGACCCCTTTCCAGTTTATTGTTCTTGACTTCTGGGGAGTCATTTTCTGCACACTTTGCAACCTCCCCAGTCGTCGACCTTTCTGTCTCCACTGTCGCTGTATACTCTGAGAGTGTCATGATGTCTGTCCCCACGTCTGTGTCACTGACCTCTCTACCTGCCTCATCGTCTGTCATCACCTCCGCTTCTACTGCTGCTCCATCCTCTTCGACCATTCCCGCGTCTCAGCCCCCCACTGAGGCTGAGCGTCACTTAGTGAGCACCGCACCACCGCACCACCCACTGTCGCACCTATCCTTTACAGTAGCCGTGCGAGACAGCACCACTCTTCCCCTGTTCGACCCATTCGACCCTCTGCTCCACCCCCCCCCCTGACGCCCTAGTTCAGCACATCCGTGCTCTAGAGAGGGCAGTTAGTGGACTTAGAGGAGATTTTAGGGCTCTCTCTGCTAATGTCGGTGTCGTGCAGAGGCAGGTCGCTTTACTGCCTGGTATTCAGTTCTGCCTGAGCCAGATCCTTGCACGACTGCCTCTGCCACCCTCACCCACCCAGCTGCATCCACGACCACCACCTCCGCCACAGGACGGTGCTGGTGCACCACCACCCGCCTAGGCACACACTGGATGCCTTCCATATTGTTGATGCTGTTTTGCTAGATATTTGGATCTACTGATTTTGCACCCCTCCTCCACACACTTTTTGGTCACTTCTTGGTCATACATGTCTATATCTTTTTGGGAGTGAGTGAGTATTTTTGGGGACACCTGTCTGGTACTATTTTGATCTCTGCATGCATCACTCGCATTCGCATCACGTTTTTTTATTTTTATTTTCTATTTTCATCATGCATGCATCCTCACCCACCCTACCAATTCTTGTCTCTCGGTGTGCCACACTTTGCACATTGAGGACACTGTGCACTTTAGCTTGGGGGAGTGAGTTCTCACGCACTTATTATTTTTGTCGCCTTTTATTTTTATTTTTCCCACATTTCTTTGTTTTTACACTTATTTTCACCCACTCTTTCATTTTTTTCATGCATCACGTCTTTTCTTACTTTTTATGTGTGCTGCATTGTACAATAGTTTTTATTTACTTTTCTATCCTTGTTTCTTTTATCCTTTTTGCTAAAGATGAATTTTCTGTGATGATGATGACATGTTGTTAGCTTATCTCTATATGCATATTATCTTGTCATGCCATAGTTTTTATTTCAGATATCATATGCTATGTCTTGCTGTGCATTCGAGATAGTAACCCGCACTTTCATGTATGTATATGGATGAAACTCTGTTATTAGCTGAGTCTGATGTTTTTTACTGTATACTCTTCATAGAAAACACACCAATCTTCACGCATTGATTGCTTATATCTGGAGTACTGCTTTCTTTTCTTATATCGCTTCTTATTGCATGAAAATTGTACGCTTCACTTTCAGGTTGATTGGTTGTATGCTAGGTTACTGGATTAGTTTACTTTCTGAGATTAAACTGAGTAGATTACATTCCTCTGCTGAAAGTTGTCGTGCACATTCTATAGAGTGAACCGAGTGTTACATATATTTCTTTCTCCACATATCTTGAGCATTATTTCTATACATAGAATCATTGGTAAATCTCCCTTTAGCGAATCCTATATTGGCATTTTCCCTGCTATAAAAATCCATGCTCCAACCCCCCAAAATCAAAAGGAAAAAAATACATGTATATCTTTCTATCTTTTGATTTGGGATCACAGTTGTATATATGAAAAAAAAATTGAGAAAAAAAGAAGAAGAAAAGAGAAAAGAAGTTTATAGATGATCACATCTCATACTCTTTCTCTCTTTCTCCCCTCTTTTACTTTTGTTTTTTTTTGGCTTCAAAAATGGGGAATAAGCTTATTGATTTATCTTAAAGCACCACGCTTATAGATAAGCTTGGGGGGAGAGGATCCATTGATGTGTGAGAGAGTGACTACTTGATTGTACATGACAACCAAAGCTAGCCAATTTTGTATACTCGGTGAGATCACTAAAAGTTTGACGAAATCCAGGATTTGAAACTTAGCATGCATCTCATGAAAACCACTCCTTTCTATTCTTATTGCTTCACATTGTGTGATATTTCTTATACTCCAAATAGAAAGCATTCAATTGAAAAGTGAGTGGTCTATGATTATGTATACCGCTTTAGATGCTTGAGACGATGTTAATTCTAGAATGATTCCGTATTTCATACTATTTTGATAATCTTGGGTTTTCTATGTTGAATGCATCCTTATATAATGATATCGAGATAAAAGTCTTTGGCATGTGTTTTATATTCTCCGTGTGTTATATGAGTGAGCAAAACCCACGTCCTAAGAAAATGATCTAGCGCCTCCCTCTTTGTTTTCTTTCCTATCTTCGTTTTCATTTTTATTTTTATTATTTTTACCCATCGGCTTCGCCTTTTACTCATCTTCCTCGAGGATGAGTAAGAGGTAAGCTTGGGGATTTTGATCACTCCATATTTTACACCTTTTTCTTCATGTTTTCATGATGTTTTGATCGCCCATATTATGTTTTTCACGATTATTCAACGATATCACGTTGCTTTTCACTGTTTCTTGTTTTTGTCGTATTTCAGGCGATTTGGAGCGATTTGGAGCGAAATTGAGATAAAAGGAGTTTCATGCACTTTGGAGTGTCGCCCACGGCTTATTTGAGGACTTATCAGCGATGGAGGATGAGCGGAAGAAGAAGGAATTCCATAGGAGCGACGAGGAGGCAAAAGGAAGAAGGAAAGAGCTCAACAGCACACCACTCGGCCGAGCAAGACTGCTCATTCGGCCGAGTGAAAGATCACACTCGCCCGAGTAGCACGGATACGCATTGTAAGGGTCGCCTTACCCTTGCAATACTAACAACACATACTAGAGGGGGGTGGGGTGAATAGTGTAATGGCAATAAAATTGTCCAATTAAAATTAAACTTGCAAATGCGGAATTATAAATGCAAGAGGAATTAAAGGCACAATCAATCCAAACGCAAACACAAAGTTTTACCCTGGTTCCCCAAACTTGGATACATCTAGCCACACCAATATTCACTATAATCCCACAGAGAGAAGTGAATACAAATCTCACAAGGAGATACCCCACAAAGAGGATTTATGTCCTACACAAGGACCCAACCAATCCTACACGAGGATCAAGACTCCCATACAGAGAATCACTAACTCCCACTCAGAGAATTAGGCTTAGCCCTACACTAGGACACTAAACTCCCACAAATAGAGTTACTCCCACAAAGAGAGTTATTCCCACAAAGAGAATATCCTAATCCCACAAAGAGATAACCTGCCACAAAGAGAGAAAGAGCTAATTCCCACAAAGAGAATTAGGGACACAAATTCACCAGGTAAAATAAATACTCTTACATATGCCTTGAGATGCTTAATCATAAATGGATGCAAGGCATGGAAGAGGATTTCCAAGTGTTGAGATATGCTTGAGAGCACTTGGATGAATTCCCTTGAGCTGGACTTCAAGGCATAAAGATGAATGAGAGCTCTTGAGAGGGAATTGAGTGAGTTTGTGAGTTGCTTATAGATCTCTTGAGATATTCAATAGCATCAAAAAGTATAATAGATGGCATCACACTCATATATATAGGAGCCCTATATCAAACCCCAAAGCCCAAGAAAATAGCCAAAGAATCGATTCTGCAACGGCTAGAAACTGGGCGAAAACAACAGGAACAGTCGACTGATGATCAAAAGACAGTCGACTGATCAACGGCTAGAAATATCCAACGGCTATAATCTGAGCCAGGACAGTCGACTAATGAAGACAGTACAGTCGACTGAGAACAGGACATGCGCCTGTAAATCCTTCAGCAGGCGACTGCTGCAGGGGATGTAATAAAACAGAGAGCTGCACTCTTTCTCCAGTTAAGAACATAGGCGACTGATGTCAATAATACAGTCGACTGTCTATTAGTCAGGCGATTGTAAAACCTTAATCAGTCGTCTACTGAATAAGATGGAGAAACGACAGAGAGATGCAGAGATTGCACTTACGCTACTCAGGCGACTGATGACCAATCTACTGGCGATTGTAAATATACATGCGACTGTAAACTGACCAGTAGTCAACTGTGCGTAAAAATTAAGTTTGAGTCAATTGAAATGTTGACTTGAGCTGTGCATATCAGGCGACTGTAGAAGGATCTACAGGCGACTGGAAATCACCCAGTCGACTGTTATTCCTTCAGCAGGCGACTGATGGAAATCCACAGTACTCCAAGTGAGTCTTTGGACAAAGTGAACCCATTGGGTTGGATTCTATGATAATCCTAAGGCTCACTAAGATGGTTAAATGCATATGCATGAATGAGTAAACCATCTAACAAGGCATTACATTAATCCTAGACTCAAAAGATATAGAAAGCAATAAAGTAAATTACATGGATTACAATGCTTTCCTTAGAGTCTAAGTCTTCAAACTTGATGCCTTGATTGCTCTCCATCATCTCCAAGCTTTGGCACTCCTTGAGTCCAAGCAATGGTCCTTCTTCACATGATGTCCATCCTTGCACCAAGTGATTAGTCTCCAAGAAAGATATTCTTGAAATAAAACTGAGAGACTAAAACATGAGAGTCATTAGCAACAACATAATGTTGTGATCATCATCAAAATAAGATTGGTATGGAACACCAATACTCAACAATCTCCCCCTTTTTGATGATGACACAAATTATGTAAAATACAAATAATTAAAGCACAACGCTAATGAGCTCCCCCTACTTATATGCACCAAATAAAAAATGAGCTACACAATAGTAAATACTCATTCTACCAAATAAGATCATAGTGACATATAATAGGCAAGGATTACATAAACCAATTGTAATAGACAATATCATGCAAACATGAATGGTTTATCTAAACCCATATATCTCTCCCTATAGATATATCTCTCCCCATATGCATATGCATATATCTCCACATATATATTTACATAATGCATATATCTCTCCCCCTTGACATCGTCAAAAAGGTGGACATCAAATATATCCCCCTCTGTCATCTTCACTAAGATGTGACAATATGCAAGAAAAGAAAGAGATGTATGATACCAAATTGAAAATTTTAGTGGGTATCAATTCACTATCCCATGCTCCACTTACATCATAGAAATGGTCAACTTTTGACTTCTAGGATCTAATACCAATATTGGATGTAACGACTGGTTTTCTTGTATCTGGAATATTATATTATATTATATGTTTTGATGGATTTTCTCCTTATGCGTGGTTTTCGTCTCCGTAGCTTTCATTTTCGATCGTTTCGTCGTGATTTTCTAGCTTCTTCCTTAGAATCATCGATTTTCGAGTAAGTCATTCGTGACGGGCTTCATATCGGTCATATCTTAATGTTAGATCAAGCCTAGGAGTCTTAGGAATCGATCCCGGAGCTTCGCGCTCCATTTCAGAACTTTTGGTGCACATTAGCCGGTGTAAGAAGGGGCACCGACCAACTAGATGACGATCCAGTCGGTCGGAAAACCTTCTTGAACCGACTAGTTGGCTTTGTAAATTTCTCTGGAGTTACTGTTTATCGTTAGTCGGTCTAAGAACGTTGGTTGACCGACTAGGTTGCGAACTAGTCTGTCAGCAATGCTTTTTTAACCGACTAACTCATTAAATATTTTTTTGGTACCAGTTACTGTTCATTCTTAGTCGGTCTAAGTTCATCTTTCGACCGACTAGTTGTTAAACTAGTCGGTTAAGTTTTGTGCTCAGACCGACTAATTCTTAGTTCTTCTGTACAGTCGAGTACTGTTCACTTTTAGTCGGTCTAAGAACGTCCATCGACCGACTAGATGTCAAACTAGTCGGTCAGTTGTTGTTCCTTGACCGACTAACTCTTAGTTCAGGTTTTCGCCAGGGGTTACTGTTTACACTTAGTCGGTCTGCGTTGGTCAACCGACCGACTAGTTCCCAAACTAGTCGGTCAGTGGTTGCTCTTTGACCGACTAAACAGTACAGGAAACCCTAATTTTGCCCTAGCCGCCACCAAACTCTATAAATACCCCTCCAAACGTTTTCTTCTTCTTCTTCTTCAACTCTAAACCTAATTTCTCCCCCATTGAGCTCTCATCTTCCCCAAACCCTCAAACCTTCATTCCAAGCTCATCCTCCATCATCCAAACCATCACTTAACACATTCTACCTCTCATCTTCCTCAAAATCTCATCAAACCCCCAAAATCCACATCTAAACCTATTTCTCCAGATTTTTCCCTAATTTCCAGATTTGAGCCGGATCGTTCTTCCGTTGCCATGGTTGCTCGGCATCATTCTTCCGTTTCTGATACGGTAATAATCGATCTCTTAATGTTTTCATAACCCGTTGTGTTTTTGTGAAACCCTAATAAAATGAATGTTGTTTTGATGATTGTTTCTCCATAACAGCGACTTCCCCATAGATTAGCGTCTGTAGGACGAACCCTCGTTGATCGTCATCCTCGGTGCTAGGCAAGTGAAACTTGCCACTTAGGGTTTTGGGCCATGTCTTAGGTCATTTACTTGTTGTAGGCGTAAAAGAGACTAGGCGACGAAATGATACTCGCCTAGGCGCAAATTTAGGAACTAGCTTGACAACGAAGCTAGATCCGACATTTATCATGTTGCACAATTACCATGTCATGTGAAATTTCCATTAACGGTATGCAAACTAATTGTCATGTCATTGCATTCCTTAAGTGTTCCCATGATTGCGTAGCTCCGCTACATCTTGTGAAATGATTGAGGCTAGGTGCACCCCTATGCCAAATGGAATACGCTCCTGGTTGTGATCCAGGAAACGAGCTCTTGTGCGGGGCAACCCTGGCTCATTTACTGAGCTCGTGTGCAGGGACCCTGGCTCGTTCACATGTGGGTATTGGGGGTAAGAGTTAAGCGGCCAATCAACTGGGAGTCTGCCCGATCAGCAACTGCAGTGGTAAGGCGTAAACTCTGGGTTCTGGGGTAGTGTTAAGCGGCCAATCAGCGTGAATGCCAAACCGTTCAGCTGTAAGGCGTAAACATCTACAAACAACTTGAAACGTGACTAGTGAAAAGATTGAGATTGTTAGTGGCTTGGCTACTCTTGACTTGTTCCGATAATTGTTCTCTTGTACTTATTGTTTCACCATGTCTTGCTTGTGCACTCATGTTATAACTGCCATGTCATGCATACTATAACTGCTAGGTTGTTAGTTTGCCTTACTTTCAGTTTCCTTGCCCAAGTCTTTTAGACTTGCTGACATGTGCCCCTTTACTCTTTTGGGTGACACATGTTAGATCCTGAGCCTGAGTACATTGTAGAGGACGAGGTGTTTGCTAACGCCGAGCCCGAGCCTGTGTTTGGCGAGGAGTACGTGGACACTGGGGACCAGTCCTAATGTCTTCGTTGAGCTTTCCCTTTTGTTTAGACTGCTGTTTTTTTGTCGGTGCGTAGCACCTATACTTTGTTACGTTGTTGCTTTTGTTGGCCTTGTTCTGGGCCTTTAGACTCTTTCTTTAGCCTGGTGGCTTTTCTGGATGTTGAACTTAATTTTCATGTTGGACAAATTATGAGATATGAGATTTTATTTCTGTCTCTCCTTGTGTTATTATTGTTGTTCCGTTTGTGGTTACAGGGACCTGCTTATGTTTTATTGACGCTTATCGGGTTTGGGGCTTCACAGCTCCACTCTCGTGCGGACCTTTTCACGTCTCGCCTCCATTTTAGGGAAGCGGGGTGTGACAGGTTTTGTTGGTGGCCCATGCAGCCTCTCTTCTGTAACTGCGATTATCGGAATAACGATAATAATGTTAGAATGTCCAATAAACTAAGTTCAACGTCCGAGTCATAAGCTATGAGTCTAATCTGCTTCGTTTTCTGTGACATTAGATGGCAGGAAGGCGATTCACCCGTGGTGGAGGTAGTGGTGCGCCCCATCATGATGAGGAGCCTGAGCGGGAACCCACCAATGGAGAGATGATGCGGATGATGCTCCAGATGATGCAGGTGCAGCAGGGCGTGCTCCTGCAAGTCCAGAATGCTCCACTTGCTCGAGCTGCCCGGGCACTTCCGGATGCCCCTCGCTCCGAGCCGGGAGCGAAGCAATTTCGGGAGCTGGGTCCCACATATTTTGATGGGTCTGAGGGTCCTCTGGCTACCGATGAGTGGATTCGGAACATAGAGGATAACTTGATGATGGCCAAGATCACCCCGGCTGGATGGGTTGATTTGGCGAAGAGGCAACTCAAGGATAACGCTCGGAACTGGTGGGATGCGGAAGAGAAGATGCTGGTGGAGCCGATAGCTTGGACTACCTTTACATCCAGGTTTGATGAGGAGTTCTTTCCGAAGGCTGCTAGGAAGGAGATGCTGCAGCGCTTTATTGATCTGAAGAAAGGGAGCTTGACGGTGGACCTGTACCATCAAGAGTTCACTTGGCTGAGTCGGTTCGCACCGAAGATGGTGCAGGATACTGATGAGAGGGCTCAGAGGTTCCTGCATGGACTTGCTTTGGATCTCCAGAGTTTTGTGTCTTCCTCTGATCTGGACTCTTATCAGGAGGTTCTGGTCGCTGCGAGGAGGCAGGAGCTGAACCTGAGTCAGAGGAGAGGACATGTTTCTGGTGCTGGGAAGAGGCCTATGGAGCAGGCCAGGGCGGTGGTTAGGCATGGTTTCAAGCCTAATCAGCCAGCTCAGTTCAAGAGGCCAGGAGGGCCTATTCAGAAGACTTGCCATTTCTGCGGCAAGCCTGGCCACATCAAGGATCAGTGTAGGAAGTTTCTTGGCCAGTGTTTGGTTTGTGGTGATGCTTCCCATGTCGCGAAGGATTGTCGGCATGCAAATCAGCTGCGGAGGGCACCTGTTGCAGCACAGCCGTTGCAGCAGTGAGCGTCTGTTCCTGCTGGACGTGGAGCAGCTCTTGTTCCACAGAGGCAGGCTATTCCGCCGAGGAGGCAGGCTTTTCTGATGACCGCTGTAGAGAGCGAGGCTGTGGATGAGGTTATCGCAGGCAATCCTCAATCTAGCCGTTACTTTCCTAGCTGGTTTTGATTGTTAGATTGTGTTGTTTGCTTGAACATGATTGTTTGCTAGACTAGGGTTTGATTGTTAATTGCTTGTTAGGTGTGGTTTTGGTGTGCACATTTCCTGCACGAGTCCTCTTTGACTCTGGTGCATCGATGTGCATTATTTCTCGGAACTTCGTGGAGAAGCATTCCTTGTCGACATCCACTCTTCCTAAGAGTTGGAATATCGTTACAGGGAATGGCGTGGTCTCGGTGCATCTTGGTTGCAATTCTTGCTTGTTGGTGGTCTGTGGACATGAGCTTTACGCTGATTTCATTGTCCACGACATCATCAACTATGATGCAGTTCTTGCGATGGATTGGCTTGCGAGCTTTTATGCTACGATCGACTGTCGGAGGAAGAAGGTGGTGTTCAAGATTCCCAGACATCCAGTATTTGAGTTCAGCCGTGGTAGCAGCTCGCTTGGTCCTGTCAGGTTTCGGGCCAGGCCGGTGGAGGTTATGTCTATGAAGATGGAGTTGCAGAGGCCAGCTGTGGTGCGGGATTTTGATGACGTCTTCCCTGAGGAGATGTCTGGTTTGCCACCTGATCGAGCTCTAGAATTTTCTATTGATCTTGTTCCGGGAGCGCAGCCGATTTCGAAGGCGCCTTATCGTTTGGCACCCGCTGAGTTGGAGGAATTGTGGAAAAGGGTTATATCAATCCTAGTGTGTCTCTGTGGGGAGCACCGGTGCTGCTGGTGAAGAAGAAGGATGGTTCGCGTCGCATGTGCGTGGACTATCGGGAGTTGAATGCGGTGACCATCAAGAATAAATACATGTTGCCTCGCATCGATGATATTTTTGATCAGCTTGGAGGTTCGAGGGTGTTTTCTAAATTGGATTTGAGGAGTGGTTACCATCAGTTGAAGGTGAAGAAGGATGATGTGCCGAAGACAGCGTTCAGGACGAAGTATGGACACTACGAGTTTGTAGTTATGCCTTTCGATGTAACCAATGCACCCGCGGTTTTCATGAATCTGATGAACCTGATTTTCTACGGCTTTTTGGATAAGTTTGTCGGTATCTTTATTGACGACATTCTGATCTATTCGAAGTCGGAGGAGGAGCATGCCTCGCACTTGAGGACTGTATTGGAGATTTTGAGGAAGCATCGGTTGTATGCTAAGTTTTCGAAGTGCGAGTTTTGGTGGGACAGAGTTGCTTTTCTCGGGCATGTGGTGACTGGAGATGGTATTTCAGTGGATCCCGAGAAGATCAGGGCCATCAGAGAGTAGCCTGTTTCATCGTCTGCGTCTGAGATTCGGAGTTTCCTTGGTTTGGCGGGATATTATCGGCGCTTCATTAAGGACTTTTCCCGTATTGCGGAGCCAATGAACAGGTTGACGCGGAAGGATGTTGCTTTTGTTTGGTCGGGTGATTATGAGAATGCTTTTGGTGTTCTGAGGGAGAGATTGACGACTGCCCCTATTCTTGTTGTGCCTGATCGCAGAGGTTGATTTGAGATCTTTTGCGATGCTTCTGGCAAGGGTCTCGGTTGTGTGTTGCATCAGCACGGGCATGTTGTGGCTTATGCTTCTCGTCAGCTCAAGGTTCATGAGAAGAATTACCCGACGCATGATTTAGAGTTGGCTGCTGTTGTGTTTGCTCTTAAGATTTGGAGGCACTTCCTGCTGAGTGAGAAAGTGAATATTTTCACCGATCACAAAAGCTTGAAGTATATTTTTACTCAGAAGGAGCTCAACATGCGACAGCATCGATGGTTGGAGCTCATGGCGGATTATGAGATTGATTTGCAGTTTCACCCTGGCAAGGTGAATGTGGTTCCTGATGCGCTGAGTAGGCTTCCAGCGGTGATGTTGTTGACCTCGCAGTGGAGATTGCAGCAGGATTTTTGCGAGTCTGGTGCGGAGATTGTTCTTCCTGGGGAGGCTTCGTCGTTGATGTGTATGCAGATACAGTCGATGATTGTGGATCGGATCAAGGCCGGCCAGGCTGAGGATTCGAAGCTGGTGAAGATTTGGGAGCAGGTGGAAGCCGGTCTGCGGACTAACTTTTTGATTCATGAGGATGGCTCGCTGAGGTTTGGAGCCAGGTTGTGTGTGCCAGCTGGGGATATTAGAGAGGAGTTGATGGTGGAGGCACACAGTTCGCTGTATTCTGTGCATCTTGGTGGGACCAAGATGTACAAGGATCTTCGTCTGAACTATTGGTGGCATGGCATGAAGAGGAGTGTGGCTTGGAGTGTAGCCAAGTGTTTGGTTTACCAACAAGTGAAGGCGGAGCATCAGCGTACGGCAGGGTTGCTACAACCGCTTCTGATTCCGGAGTGGAAATGGCAACACATCACTATGGATTTCGTGATTGGACTACCTCGGAGTCCGAAGCAGAATGACGCGATTTGGGTGATCGTAGATCGATTGACCAAATCCGCGCACTTTATTCCATTCCGAGTGGGACAGTCCACTGAGGCGCTAGCGAGGAGATATATGGAGGTAAATTCTTTTACTCTCCGTTTTTATTTCCTTTTCCTAGTTTGGATAGTGATGTAACGTGAATCGTGCAGGAGGTCGTACGACTTCACGGAGTCCTCGTGAGTATCGTGTCGGACAGAGACACGAGGTTCACATCTCAGTTCTGGCAGAGTTTGCAGAAGAGTTTGGGTACGCCTATGAGTTTCAGCACGGCGTACCATCCGCAGACGGATGGCCAGTCCGAGAGGACGATTCAGATCTTGGAGGACATGCTGAGGACGTGCATGTTGGATTTCAAGGGTTCGTGGGAGGACCATCTACATCTGGTAGAGTTTTCTTACAACAACAGCTTCCAGGTGAGTATTGGCATGGCGCCTTTCGCCGCTCTTTATGGGAGGAAATGTCGATCGCCATTGAGTTGGGATGACGTTGGTGATCGTGAGCTGTTGGCTGAGATGATTGTGGAGGCCGTGGATATTGTCAGGAACATTCAGGAGAGGTTGAGGATTTCTCAGGACCGTTTTAAGCATTGGGCGGATGCTAAACGTCGTCCTTTGGAGTTTCAACCGGGCGATCATGTGTTTCTGAGGATTTCCCCGAATCGTGGTGTGATTCGCTTTGGGAAGAGAGGGAAGTTGAGCCCGCGATACATTGGACCGTTTGACATTCTGGAGAAAGTTGGCGAGGTAGCCTACCGCTTTGCCTTGCCGCCATCTTTGGAAGGAGTTCACGATGTTTTCCATGTGTCGCAGCTTCGTCGATACATTAGCGATCCATCTCATGCTGTGGACTTTTCGGAGATTACCGTTCGCCCTGATATGACGTATGACCAGCAGCCAGTGCAGATTCTGGACAGGCGTCAGAAGTCACTTCGGAACAAGGTTGTCAATCTTGTGAGGGTGATGTGGTGACACGGCTCGCCTGGAGAGTCTACTTGGGAGAATGAGGATGAGATGCGAGAGCGTTTCCCACTTTTGTTCTCGGACACATGAGTGTTGGGAAATTTCGAGGACGGAATTTTTCTTAAGTTGGGGAGGATGTAATGACTGGTTTTCTTGTATCTGGAATATTATATTATATTATATGTTTTGATGGATTTTCTCCTTATGTGTGGTTTTCGTCTCCGTAGCTTTCATTTTCGATCGTTTCGTCGTGATTTTCTAGCTTCTTCCTTAGAATCGTTGATTTTGGAGTAAGTCATTCGTGACGGGCTTCATATCGGTCATATCTTAATGTTAGATCAAGCCTAGGAGTCTTAGGAATCGATCCCGGAGCTTCGCGCTCCATTTCGGAACTTTTGGTGCACATTAGCCGGTGTAAGAAGGGGCACCGACCGACTAGATGACGATCCAGTCGGTCGGAAAACCTTCTTGAACCGACTAGTTGGCTTTGTAAATTTCTCTGAAGTTATTGTTTATCGTTAGTCGGTCTAAGAACGTTGGTTGACCGACTAGGTTGCAAACTAGTCGGTCAGCAATGCTTCTTTAACCGACTAACTCATTAAATATTTTTTTGGTACCAGTTACTGTTCATTCTTAGTCGGTCTAAGTTCATCTTTCGACCGACTAGTTGTTAAACTAGTCGGTTAAGTTTTGTGCTCAGACCGACTAATTCTTAGTTCTTCTGTACAGTCGAGTACTGTTCACTTTTAGTCGGTCTAAGAACGTCCATCGACCGACTAGATGTCAAACTAGTCGGTCAGTTGTTGTTCCTTGACCGACTAACTCTTAGTTCAGGTTTTCGCCAGGGGTTACTGTTTACACTTAGTCGGTCTGCGTTGGTCAACCGACCGACTAGTTCCTAAACTAGTCGGTCAGTGGTTGCTCTTTGACCGACTAAACAGTACAGGAAACCCTAATTTTGCCCTAGCCGCTAACAAACTCTATAAATACCCCTCCAAACGTTTTCTTCTTCTTCTTCTTCAACTCTAAACCTAATTTCTCCCCCCATTGAGCTCTCATCTTCCCCAAACCCTCAAACCTTCATTCCAAGCTCATCCTCCATCATCCAAACCATCACTTAACACATTCTACCTCTCATCTTCCTCAAAATCTCATCAAACCCCCAAAATCCACATCTAAACCTATTTCTCCAGATTTTTCCCTCATTTCCATATTTGAGCCGGATCGTTCTTCAGTTGCCGTGGTTGCTCGGCATCATTCTTCCGTTTTCGATACGGTAATAATCGATCTCTTAAGGTTTTCATAACCCGTTGTGTTTTTGTGAAACCCTAATGAAATGAATGTTGTTTTGATGATTGTTTCTCCATAACAGCGACTTCCCCGTAGATTAGCGTCCGTGGGACGAACCCTCGTTGATCGTCATCCTCGGTGCTAGGCAAGTGAAACTTGCCACTTAGGGTTTTGGGCCATGTCTTAGGCCATTTGCTTGTTGTAGGCGTAAAAGAGAGTAGGCGACGAAATGATACCCGCCTATGCGCAAATTTAGGAACTAGCTTGACAACGAAGCTAGATCCGACATTTATCATGTTGCACAATTACCATGTCATGTTTAATTTCCATTAACGGTACGCAAACTAATTGGCATGTCATTGCATTCCTTAAGTGTTCCCGTGATTGCGTAGCTCCGCTACATCTTGTGAAATGATTGAGGCTAGGTGCACCCCTATGCCAAATGGAATACGCTTCTGGTTGTGATCCAGGAAACGAGCTCTTGTGCGGGGCAACCCTGGCTCATTTACTGAGCTCGTGTGCAGGGACCCTGGCTCGTTCACATGTGGGTATTGGGGGTAAGAGTTAAGCGGCCAATCAACTGGGAGTCTGCCCAATCAGCAACTGCAGCGGTAAGGCGTAAACTCTGGGTTCTGGGGTAGTGTTAAGCGGCCAATCAGCGTGAATGCCAAACCGTTCAGCTGTAAGGCGTAAACATCTACAAACAACTTGAAACGTGACTAGTGAAAAGATTGAGATTGTTAGTAGCTTGGCTACTCTTGACTTGTCCCGATAATTGTTCTCTTGTACTTATTGTTTCACCATGTCTTGCTTGTGCACTCATGTTATAACTGCCATGTCATGCATACTATAACTGCTAGGTTGTTAGTTTGCCTTACTTTCAGTTTCCTTGCCCAAGTCTTTTAGACTTGCTGACATGTGCCCCTTTACTCTTTTGGGTGACACATGTTAGATCCTGAGCCTAAGTACATTGTAGAGGACGAGGTGTTAGCTGACGCCGAGCCCAAGCCTGTGTTTGGCGAGGAGTACGTGGACACTGGGGACCAGTCCTAGTGTCTTCGTTGAGCTTTCCCTTTTGTTTAGACTGCTGTTTTGTTGTCGGTGCGTAGCACCTATACTTTGTTACGTTGTTGCTTTTGTTGGCCTTGTTCTGGGCCTTTAGACTCTTTCTTTAGCCTGGTGGCTTTTCTGGATGTTGAACTTAATTTTCATGTTGGACAAATTATGAGATATGAGATTTTATTTCTGTCTCTCCTTGTGTTATTATTGTTGTTCCGTTTGTGGTTACAGTGACCTACTTATGTTTTATTGACGCTTATCGGGTTTGGGGCTTCACAGCTCCACTCTCGTGCGGATCTTTTCACGTCTCGCCTCCATTTTAGGGAAGCGGGGCGTGACATTGGAGCCATAGGCCTAAAGTGTATCAAAGCAATAGATATGGAAAAATCAAGATTCAAAGATACACAAAGAATATTGCCAAAACAAATATAACAAGAAATATGTTTGCAATGAACAAGAGGTTTGGTTTGAGATCAAAAATAACCAAATGTAAATAATGATATCAAATAACCTCCGAAATGAGAGTTAAAATATGTCTTAAAATATTTTAAACATATAACATATTAACTCCCCCATTGACATACACATGGATAAAAATGCATGCATGTCAATAAACCCCAAGGTCCCCATTTTCATGAAAAATAAGTTTGAAAATATTTTCAAAATCATGAAACACACACAAACAATGGGTATGCAACAAATAAACATACAAGCACAATACCCATGCAATATGCATATGTGTGGGGAACCTAAACATTAGGCAACCAAACCCAAGAGGAGTTTGATTTCCTAATGTAATCACATGAGGTGATCACATCTCTAACTAAAGAGTTGATGTAGATATCCCTCTCTTGAACACTAACCTTAGTGGGAATCCATAATCTCAAGGATTTCCTAGGCAAGGGTTTTGCCTTTGCAAGAGGGGTGGATGTGGCATGCTTAAGTGTAGAAACGAATTTCTTGGCATGCAAAGAATGAGGATTTTTCTTCTTAGCAAAAAATGAAGATTTTTCATTCGTCCTCATTACCTCGTGATCTCCATGCTTCTTGTTGATGTTATTGTTGTACACGAAAGCATGGTGATTCTTCTTAGGTCCTTTAGCAATATTTCTTGTATTTGCACCATAAGAGGAATTAGAGGTAACATTTTGAATATAACCCAACCCTCCTCTATGATTTGCCGGATGTTGTTTTTCCAACAAATCATGGAGTGAATCCCTAGAATACACAAAGCTTATGAGCTTACGTGATTCCTCTTCACATTTCAACGTAAGTTGTTGAATGTGAAATCATAAGCTAAGGTTTTGAGCAACAAGTTTTTCATTTGTAAGGCTCAATTCCTTAACTTGAGAGAGTAGTGTGTCTCTCTCACAAGTTGTCATAAACATGCCTTTCATCATGAATTACACTTGCAATATCTAGTTATGCAATCTACTCTTAGCAATCTTATATTTTGCTTTTAATTTATTGTAAGAGTTGATGCACTTACTAGCCTTTTCGGAGACCAAGTCGAAGTTGTTCTTGAGCTCCTCGTATGAGATTTTTTCTTCCTTGATCTCAACATCATCATCATCCTTGGTAGAGCTTGATGATGACTTCTCCTCCATAGCCATGAGGCACGAATCCTCATAGGAGTTGTAAGAGTCGAGCCATGCATCCAACTCTTCTTCATTCAAGCCAGAGGGGATAGGAGTAGGAGCATTGATTGCTACAAAACATGCATGAGCATCGTCCTTTGCATCCTCCTCTTCATTACTCGATGTATCCTCACTTGAATCATCAAAAGTCCCGACAAGTCCCTTCTTGTGATTTTTGGACTTGGACTTCCCTTTCCAATGTTTCTTCCCTTTACCCTTGTAAGCTTCTTTATTAGGTTTGGAAGGGCATTCGGTGGACAAGTGACCTTTTCCACTGCAAGTGTAACAAGTAGGAACCTTGTTAGAATTCGAGGCAAACTTTGACATAGACTTACCTTGCTTGAATTTGAGGAATGCTTTGAATTGCTCGGCAAGCTCCTCAATTTCATCTCCACTTGCATCTTCTTGCTCATCTTCTTCACTAGGAGCTTCTCGATGAAATTTCCTCCTCAACTTGATTGGCTCCTCCTTGGCATGGAATGCAATCCCCTTTTTCTTCTCCGGCTTCTCGGGCTTTAATGGTTGAATCTCCTTCTTGTGTTGAAGCTTCACTTCATACGCCATGAGATTACCAATGCACTCCTCAACGGTGTATTTGGACGTGTCATATGACTCCAAAATTCCGTTGGCCTTTGACTCCGAACTAGGTGTGGGAGAGTCAAGGATCTTCTCTACACGATCCTCTTGGGAAATCATCTTCCCGAGTCCCTCCAAAGTGTTCACGATATCAGTGAACCTTGTGAACATCTCTGAAATGCTTTCGCCTTCCTGCATCTTAAACATTTCATATTTAGATCTAAACACAGTTTGTTTAGATTTCTTTACCTTTGTTGTCCCTTCATGACAAATCTCTAAAGTATGCCAAATTTCGTTGGCCGTTTTGCACATGGAGATGCGGTTGAACTCATTTGCTGAGAGTGCATAATGGAATTCATTCATAGCCCTCGCATTATACTTGATCGAGTCCTTCTCCGCCTTTGTCCTTGAAGCCGCAGGAGTAGTGGGCTTCTCAAATGGCACCTCCGTGATGTCCCATAGGTCTTAACCCTCCAAGTAGATCATCATCCTGATCTTCCAACTAGGATAGTTGGTTCCGTTGAAGAGTGGGGGTCGAACGATTGAGTGACCTTCTTCATGAGACACAGATGATGCGTTGAATGCCATTGTTGCAGTATGCTTTAACCTCGGTCTGATACCAATTGTAAGGATCGCCTCACCCTTGCAATACTAACAACACACACTAGAGGGGGGTGAATAGTGTAATGGAAATAAAATTGTCCAATTAAAATTAAACTTGCAAATGCGGAATTATAAATGCAAGAGGAATTAAAAGGCTCAATCAATCCAAATGCAAACACAAAGTTTTACCCTGGTTCCCCAAACTTGGGTACATCCAGCCACACCAATATTCCCTATTATCCAACACAGAGAAGTGAATACAAATCTCACAAGGAGATACCCCACAAAGAGGATTTATGCACTACACAAGGACCCAACCAATCCTACACGAGGATCAAGACTCCCACACAGAGAATCACTAACTCCCACTCAGAGAATTAGGGTTAGCCTTACACTAGGACACTAAACTCCCACAAAGAGAGTTACTCCTACAAAGAGAGTTATTCCCACAAAGAGAATATCCTAATCCCATAAAGAGATAACCTCCCACAAAGAGAGAAAGAGCTAATTTCCACAAAGAGAATTAGGGACACAAATTCACCAAGTAAAATAAATACTCTTACCTATGCCATGGGATGCAAGGCATGGAAGAGGATCTCCAAGTGTTGAGATATGCTTGAGAGCACTTGGATGAATTCTCTTGAGCTGGACTTCAATGCATGAAGATGAATTAGAGCCCTTGAGAGGGAATTGAGGGAGTTTGTGAGTTGCTTATAGATCTCTTGAGATATTCAATAGCATCAAGAAGTATAAGAGATGGCAGCACACTCATATATATAGGAGCCCTATATCAAACCCCAAAACCTTGTGCAATAAGGAGGATTGAGTCATTGGTACTCCTCTGTGCTTGGACCGTGCAACAGCAAAATTGGAGCGGATTACATATGCCAGATGCTTGGTGGAGGTGGATGCTAAGACGGCTTTACCAACGGCTGTGGATGTGGAACTGGATGATGGTGCTTTTATTCCCATTGAAGTCAAATATGAAGGAGAGCCACCTCGCTGTTCCCATTGTATTTGTTTCGGGCATTCTGATACTCAATGCCCCCTGCGAAGCAAACTGGACTCGGAAGATGGAAATATAGAAGCTGCAACCATTCCTTCACAACAACTAAAGGGCAAAGGTGCCTTGCCTACAACAAATAAAGCCGTCCAATTTGAGCCTGGGCAGTGCTCCAGCGCAGAGCTTGGAAGTGTGGACAAATCAGTAATTGGAGATGCCCAGATCCAGCAAATGGGGAGTGCCAACAAAGAGGTGCTGTCAGTGATGAAATCTGGCATTTTAAAAATGCGTCTGCTGGGTAATTTACTAAAAGTTATTAATATTCTGAAGCCTAGACAAAAATCTTTTGCCAACCTCAGCAATTCTCAAACTGTATCCCTGGAGGGAGAGCACCCGGGTGCAGTTTCATTTGCAAGCCTCAGCAATGAAGGTGAAATTGTGAAAGATGATACGCACTTGCTCATGCCAGGAAGTGAAAACGTTGAGGAAGAAGATTCGGCCTGTGAAACTGTGAGCATGCATGAGAATGAAGAGGCCGGGGCACCAACTGTTGAACATGAAGATGGCCAAGCTTGCGACATTTCAAATCTTGATGCTGACAAGCTACCGGAAGAGCCAACTTATGTTAATCCAGAATGGGTTGAGGAGCACAACAAATTAATTGAAGCAGCATTACATTCAAAGCTAAAGAAGCAGGAGGCATCCATTCCAAATCATCCTCCGACAATTAGGAAGAGCAGCAGGCTTAAGGATGGAGGCCAGCCGCGACAATCAACTCCCCTTCATCAATGACGGTTTTTATATGGAACACAAGAGGCCTTAACAATTCGGTAAGGCGGCGTGATCTAAAGGACAGGTTAAAGAAATTGAAACCCTCTGCAATTGTTCTTTTGGAGACCAAGTTAAAGTCGGAGCAGATTGTTTGTAGATCATGTATCCCGAAGAATTGGAAAATCTTTGATAATTTCAACTTGCACAAGGGTGGCCGAATTATCATGGGGTTCGATCCACTTGTATGGCAAGTAAATCTACTCTCTACCTCTAAGCAACATGCTACTGTCCATGGACAAAATGTTGGGGGACTTAAATTTGCATTCACTGGAGTCTATGGCTGTAATTCCATTTTGGAGAGGAAGGACTTATGGGCGAAACTGGAGAGTGACTCTAGGCAATTAAAGGATGTGGCTTGGTTGGCGGGAGGCGATTTCAATTGTGTACTTTATGCCAAAGATAAAGTTGGTGGACGCAGATTGGATGATAATATGTTATATGACTTCAACATGTGTGTTGCAAATTCCCGGTTACAGGAGCTTAAAAGCACTGGGCAGCGTATGAGTTGGAGTAATAAACGTTTGGGCAAGGCACGTATATCTGCAACCTTGGGCCGCGTTCTTTGCAATGATACTTGGGCGGATAAGCTTCCGGAATCTTTTGTCACTTATTTGGATCCATCCACTAGCGATCATTCGCCAATGACTGTAAATCTCCATAGCCAGGTACAATCTGATCCCAAGCCTTTTAAATTTTTCAACCATTGGGTACGACTTTCAGGGTACCAAGAAATCCTGCAAACTTCATGGAGCCAACCTGTGATTGGGAGCCGAATGTATTGCTTGGCAATTAAACTTCGGCAGGTGAAATCTAATTTGCGGGTATGGTCACATTCACATGTCACCAGCACCTCTATTGAAACTTGCCGGTTCCAGCTAGAGGAAATAAGAAGCAACAAATCCCTATCCTATGACTATGAGCAGCAGTTGAAGGAGCTAAATCTTGCTAATGATCTTGCTAACTTTCTTGCTTCAGAGGAAGAGATGTACAGGCAAAAAAGCAGGCAGGATTGGTTAAATTTGGGTGATAGAAACACCAAATTCTTTTACAACTCTATGCGGGCATGACAATTACACAACAATCTATTGCATTTAGTGGATGAGGATGGCAATCAAAGCAAATCCTATGAAGAGCTAAAATCAGAGGCGGCCACATATTATGAAGAACTTTATAACCAATCTGATTACTGTAGAGTTTTTCCTAATTTGATTCCAAAGAGGAAAATCAAAAAAAGTACCGCCAGGTGGTTGGAAAGACCAGTTTCTGCAGTGGAGGTTAAAGAAGCGGTGTTTCAAATAAATCCATCAAAAGCTCCGGGCCCGGATGGTTTTAATGGGTATTTCTACCAATACAATTGGAACCTAATTGCAGATGATGTTGTTGGTGCAGTACAATCGTTCTTCATATCGGGCTGGCTACTTCGTGAATTTAATCACACTTTCCTTACACTGGTACCCAAAAATTCAAATGCTAGTAATCTGGGTGAGTATAGACCCATAGCCTGTTGCAACGTCATTTACAAGATTATTAGTAAAGTTATTTGTAACAGGCTAAGGAAGATTATACATGACCTGATATCCCCAAATCAAGTTGCATTTCTCCAGGGAAGATTACTGTCTGATAGCACTCTTTTAGCTCATGAGCAGATCAGGGATTTTAGCAACCCGATGGGATCAAGGGCATGCTTGAAACTTGATCTCAAAAAGGCTTTTGACAGCGTCAATAGAGAGTTTGTATACTTCTTCCTACATCAAATGGGTTTTGGCTGCACCTTTATTACTTGGATCAAGGAGTGTATCTCAACGGCGACGTTCTCAGTGATGGTAAATGGCTCCCCAGTGGGGTTTTTTGCAGGGAACAGAGGTCTCAGGCAGGGAGACCCTTTGTCCCCATATCTATTTGTCATGGTAATGGAATCATTCTCGCTACTTATAGAGAAGGCTATCTTAAAAGGAAGTATTCAGTCTATGCGGCGGACGGGAGCAATATCACATTTACTTTTTGCCGATGATCTGTTGGTGTTCTGCAGAGCCAATTGCAAAACATTCCATGGCCTCATGGCCCTGCTGGAGGACTTTAAGAACTATTCAGGGCTTGTGATGAATTGGGCCAAAAGCAATGCTATGTTTAGTAAGGGGACAAAGAGTCCAGGGGAGCTAGCTGAATTATTGGGTGCTAAGCTTGTTAATACATTTTCCACTTACCTGGGCCTACCTCTATCTACTAAATACCCGAAGAGTTGCATGTATAGCAGACTTATTGACAGATGCAGGAAGCGGATGAGTGGGTGGACTTCGTCAGCACTTTCCATATCTGGCCGGATTGAATTGGTAAGATCTGTTATTTACGGAATGATAGCTTTTTGGTCCCAAGTATATAGTATTCCCTCTACTGTGCTGCGTACTTTGACATCTATGTGTAGAAGGTTTATTTGGGGGAGTTCTAAAACATGGGCCTGGAATGAATGCTGCAAACCTAAAAATGAGGGAGGCGTTGGCCTAAGGCTCCTAAAGGATTTGAATATTGCGTCTGGGGTAAAGTTAACATGGAGAATGTTTACGGGTGAAAGTTTATGGGCAAAGCACATGAGGAGCAGGTACAAAGAAATAAACTCTTTTTATGAAACAAAAGGGAATGCATTGCAATCGGGAACATGGAAGTTCCTGCTAAAATGCAGGGATGAGTCACAGAAGATTATTGAGAGGAAAGTGGGCGATGGTAAAGAAAATCTATTCTGGCATGACAATTGGTTACCGTGTGGCCCCCTTAACAAATTATTTCCTGTTCCAGATGGGGAAATTGGGAAGCGAGTTAGTGAGTATTGGGATGGCTCTTCTTGGAAGGAGGGTGCGGTTTTACAAGCTATCAAGCCTCTTCTTCAAAATGTGAAGCTTAGCACAGTGGAAGATTATTGGGGATGGAAGCTTGGAACAAAATTCAAATTCTCGGATGTGTGGCAATCAGTCCGTACCAAATCAACTCCTTTCAAGTTTTGCAACTTAATATGGTTCAGCAAACATGTTCCAAAAATGTCCATTGCACTCCTGCGTGCATTCAAAAGCAAATTACTCACAAAAGACCGGATTGCTATGTGGAGCCCTCAAACATCAATTGATTGCGTGCTGTGCAGGGAGGGAAGGCCGGAGACTCATGAACATCTATTTTTCGCCTGCTCCTATTCCAAATATCTACTTAGCCGAGCTATGTTGAGAATGGGAGTGGGGGTCTTGCAAAGCCACGGCTTGCTGGAAGTAGGCGAGCTGATATTGGGGAAATTTGGGAAAAAAAGAGCTCTTGGCCGACTAGCAAAAACTGTCCTCTCGGTAATTGTATGGCACTTGTGGAAAGAGCGCAATAGGCGCGTGTTTGAGAATGCGGAGAAGACTAAAATAGCGCTATTTGAGGAGATATCTGCAGACATTAGAATTACTCTACGAGATGAGGAGGTGGATGAGGAGGATGCTGTTGAAGCGTACAAAAACTGGGATATCCTTGACAATGGGTGATGGGTGATCTGTAATATTACTTTAAATTTTGCCTCTAGTTTGGTGTGATGATTTGGTGGTGGCGGACGAGTATAGGTTGGAATTGATAGTGGCGAGTGACGACGCCTGTGTCCTCTCCTCTCCCTATTAACACCAACTATACGATTCCCCCCTGTTGTAATTTTGCATATTACTCAATATAATTTCTAACTTATCTTTCAAAAAACCCCAAAACCCTATAAAACAGCCAAAGAATCGATTCTGCAACGACTAGAAACTGGGCGAAAACGACTGGAACAATCGACTGATGACCAAAAGACAGTCGACTGATCAACGTCTAGAAAATATCCAACGGCTATAATCTGAGCCAGGAAAGTCTACTGATGAAGACAGTACAGTCGATTGAGAACAGGACAGGCGCCTGTAAATCCTTCAGCAGGCGACTGCTGCAGGGGATGGAATAAAACAGAGAGCTGCACTCTTTCTCCAGTTAAGCACACAGGCGACTGATGTCAATAATACAGTCGACTGTCTATTAGTCAGGCGACTGTAAAACCTTAATCAGTCGTCTGTTGAATAAGATGGAGAAATGACAGAGAGATGCAGAGATTGCACTTACGCTCCCAGGCGACTGATGACCAATCTACAGGCGACTGTAAACATACAGGCGACTGTAAACTGACCAGTAGTTGACTGTGTGTAAAGCTCAAGTTTGAGTCAATTGAAATGTTGACTTGAGCTGTGCATATCAGGCGACTGTAGAAGGATCTACAGGCGACTGGAAATCACCCAGTCGACTGTTATTCCTTCAGCAGGCGACTGATGGAAATCCAGAGTACTCCAAGTGAGTCTTTGGACAAAGTGAACCCATTGGGTTGGATTCTATGATAATCCTAAGGCTCACTAAGATGGTTAAATGCATATGCATGAATGAGTAAACCATCTAACAAGGCATTACATTAATCCTAGACTCAAAAGATATAGAAAGCAATAAAGTAAATTACATGGATTACAATGCTTTCCTTAGAGTCTAAGTCTTCAAACTTGATGCCTTGATTGCTCTCCATCATCTCCAAGCTTTGGCACTCCTTGAGTCCAAGCAATGGTCCTTCTTCACATGATGTCCATCCTTGCACCAAGTGATTAGTCTCCAAGAAAGATATTCTTGAAATAAAACTGAGAGACTAAAACATGAGAGTCATTAGCAACAACATAATGTTGTGATCATCATCAAAATAAGATTGGTATGGAACACCAATACTCAACACGCACTGAAGATTTCAGACGTTCACTCGGCCGAGCAAGAAAGTCTATTCGGCCGAGTGAGAAAGCTCACTCGCCCGAGTGGTACAGAGAAATCAGACAGAAAAGAGCCAAAGTTACTGGAAATCCCGAGGAAGCTCACTCGGTCGAGCATGATTGCTACTCGGCCGAATGAAGAAGACTGCTCGGTCGAGTCACCCCGAGAGACGGACCCCTGAGAACACCGAAGTTACTGTTTTTTATAGGGTTTGTCACTCGGGCGAGTGACAAAGGTCACTCGGCCAAGTGACCCTCTCCTACTGCTGCTAGGAATGCGAATTCTGGGCTGCACAGGGGCAGTTTTGTCACGATTTTTTGGACAATTTTAGCTTGTATTTAAACCTAGTTTTAGACCTAGTTTTTGGAGAGACTTGAGTTATTTTTAAGAGACTTCTTTTTTGTTTTTGACGGCTATTCTTTCTCAGCTGGAGATCATTGGCTACGTCATTGGTTTGTTCTTTCTTGTTAAAAAACTCATTTTATGAATTGTTTCTTATTTGCAATGAATTGTGCCATGATTATTATTGTTATTTCTGAGATATTCATGATGATTAGTGAGTAGTTCCATCGTTCTAGGGCATGTGGATGAACCCTATGGACCTGATCTTTGAATTGTGATGAATTCATGGATTTGTTGCAAGAATTAATAATGGTTAGGTTATGATTGATATATTACGAGTAGCTAGGAATTCATATCGATTGGGATTTGCAAGAGATTGGATCCCAATTGATAGGAAGGCCTAGATATTCGATTTAGATTAATAATTGGAACTCTCTAGAATTGGTTTGCAAGAGATTGGACCAAAGCTAGGATTTTTAATTATAAATCTATACCAATATTTGTTTACAAGAGATTGGACAAATAAGAACTATCATAACCTAGATCGTAGCTCGAGTTTGCACGAGAGTGGGCTCGAGACACGATTGGAAAATGATGTCGTTCTTCATACTAGCGGCTTAGGTTAGGGTTTGCATGAGAGTTGGCCCTATCCTAGGTTTGCTATAGATCGGCAATAGCGCGAGAGCGTGAGCTTGGTTCTACATTAAGTTGCGACTAGTTCACCTATATCCTAGCTTAGCAACAATGAAATTTATGATTCAAAAGGATGAGAGACGGTCCGTAGTGGAGATTTCCTATTCCTAGATGCTTTATAATAGTGATATTTCTTGCTATTTGAACGATTGTGACAATTACACCAAAATTACTCTTACTCTCTCGATAGCTAGGTAATTAAAGTGAGATACTGTCATTTGTCCTCCCTGTGTTTGATACCCGCTCGCCGCTACACCGTGCACTTGCGGTAAAACTACAAGTCGTTTTTCGGGTGTATATCCGGACACGATCACTTGGGCTTCTTTTATTAGACTTGATATATTGCTGGATATTGTCTCTTTTATAAATGAATGTAGTTTCCTTTCGAGTACTTTTATCTTATTGTTATGAACTTTTATAATGCAAGAACATGTAATTAAATGGTATCTCTACAGATGCTTATTGGGCCTGAGCCTCACATCTCCGGCCTATGTGGACCTTCGTCTCGTCCTCGCACCTGTTTTGGAAAGCGGGGCGTGACAGGTTTTAGTGGTGGCCCCATGCAGGTCTTGCAAAAAGTTCAGAACAATAAAAGTACTCGCATTCATTTAAATATCCAGTTTAACATGTGCAAAGTCTAATAATCCCTGGTTAGATTAGTGACTCTAGTGTGACCTTAGCTTTATCTTTTGTATCTTAGGCACCATTTTAGTGTTGTCTTACCCGGCCTTAACCTTGTTTGACTCAAGTGCATCTATGTGCGTCATAACCAGGAGATTCGTAATAGAGCACTCAATTCCCACCCATAAACTTCTAATGTGTTGGGGATATCATTACAGGTAACAGAGTGGTGACGGTTAATTTGGGATGTCTCTTGATTCCGGTAGTGATCAGTGGACACGAGCTCTATGCCGACTTCATTGTCCATGATCTGCCATATTTCGATGTTGTTCTTGGCATCGATTGGTTGGGAGATTTCCATGCATCGATCAATTGTCGCAGCAAGAAAGTGGTGTTCAGGATTCCAGGCCACCCGAAGTTCGAGTTTCATAGCATAGAACGATCGCTTGGGCCCGTTAGATTTCGGGCCAAGCCGGAGGAGTCGATCATTGTCGCCATGCAGATGGAGACCAGTAGACCAGTAGTCTTCAGGGACTTCGACGACGTCTTTCTGGATGATATTTCAGGTTTGCCACCCGACAGCGCATTGGAGTTCTATAGATCTTATGCCGGGAGCGCGACCTATTTCGTAGGTGCCGTATCGGATGGCTCCTGCAGAGCTTGAGGAGTTACAGAAGCAGTTGGACGAAATATTGCAGAAGGGTTTCATACACCCTAGTGTGTCACCTTGGGGTGCACCAGTTCTGCTGGTGAAGAAGAAGGATGGATCACATAGGATGTGTGTGGACTACAGAGGGCTGAATGCAGTGATTGTGAAGAACAAGTATCCGCTGTCTCGGATTGATGATATTTTTGACCAGCTTGGAGGTTCGAGGGTTTTCTCGAAACTGGATTTAAGGAGTGGGTACCATCAGCTGAAGGTGAAGAATGACGATATTCTGAAGACGGCCTTCAGGACAAAGTACAGACACTATGTGTTCGTAGTCATGCCGTTTGGTGTGACCAACGCTCTAGTAGTGTTTATGAACCTGATGAACTTGATTTTCTACGACTTCCTGGATACGTTCGTCGTCATGTTCATCGACGAAATTCTTATTTACTCGAAGTCGGAAGAGGAGCACAACCGTCATCTGAGGACAGTGTTGGAGACATTGAGACGTCACAAGCTGTATGCCAAATATAGTAAGTGCGAGTTCTGGTTGGACAGAGTCGTATTCCTGGGACACGTGGTTTCTGGTTATGGCATATCTGTAGATCTGGAGCAAGTTAGAGCAGTCAACGAGTGGCCGACCCTGCAGTCAGCATCAGATATCAGGAGATTTCTTGGATTAGCTGGCTACTACTATCGGTTCATTAAGGATTTCTCGAGGATTGCAGAGCCAATGACGAAGCTGACGAGGAAGGATGTGGAGTTCATTTGGTCGGAGGATTGTGAGAAAGCCTTCAGTATTTTGAAGGAGAGATTGGCCACATCACCGGTATTAGCTGTACCGGATCGAAGCAGAGGCTTCGAGATTTACTGTGATGCATCCGGCAAGGGTCTCAGATGCGTATTTCATCAGCATAGTCACATGGTCACGTACGCTTCTCGACGGTTGAGGAATCATGAGAAGAACTACCCGATGCATGATCTGGAGTTAGCAGCGGTGATATTTGCATTGAAGATCAGGAGACACTTCCTGCTGAGTGAGAGTGTGAAAATTTTCATCGATCACAAAAGCTTGAAGTATTTTTTTGCGCAGAAGGAGCTCAACATGCATCAGAGACGATGGTTGGAGCTGATGGCAGACTATGAGATAGATCTGCAGCATCACCCGGGGAAGGTGAATGTAGTGCCAAATGCTTTAAGCAGACTCCCCGCAGTGATGATGCATACCGCCGACTGTAGACTATATCAGGAGCTGAGAGGGATGGACATTGAGGTTGTCCTACCAGGAGTAATTGTTTCGTTGCTGAAATTGCAGATTTAGTCAACGATCGTGGATCGTATTAAGGCAGCTCAGGCAGGAGACCTGAAGCTGCAAAGGATCAGAAGACAGGTGGAAGCTGGACTTCGGACGGATTTTATTATTCATGAGGATGGATCGCTGAGGTACGGTAGTAGACTGTGTGTACCTGCAGGTGACATTAGAGAGAAGTTGTTGAGTGAAGCTCATAGCTCGCCTTATTCCATACATCCTAGAGGCACGAAGATGTACAAGGACCTCCGTCTGAACTATTGGTGGATTGGTATGAAGAGTAGTGTGGCACGGAGCGTTGCCAAGTGTTTGGTATGCCAGCAAGTGAAGGCAGAGCACCATCAGACAGCAGGATTGCTACAACCACTTCCTATTCCAGAGTGGAAGTGGCAGCACATCACGATGGATTTCGTGACATGCCTACCTCGGAGCCCGAAGCAGAAAGATGCAGTCTGGGTGATCGTTGATCGGTTGACCAAGTCTACGTATTTCATACCTTTCCGAGTGGGACAGTCCACGGAAGTCTTGGCGAGGAAGTATTTAGAGGTAAAGATACTTAACTTCTCTATTTATAGTTCCTCCTTGAGTCTAGTTCGTGATGTGGATCGTGTACGTGCAGGAGATTGTGCGCTTACATGGAGTTCCGGTGAGCATCGTATCCGATAGGGACTCGAGATTTACATCTCAGTTCTAGAAGAGTCTGCAGGAGAATCTTGGTATGAGTCTGAGCTTCAGCACGGCGTACCACCCACAGACCGATGGCCAGTCAGAGAGAACGATTCATATTCTGGAGGATATGCTGAGATCTTGTACGCTTAAATTGAAGGGTTCGTGGGAATCATCTCCATCTAGTGGAATTCTCATACAACAACAGCTATCAGGTGAGCATTGGCATGTCGCTGTTTGCTGCCTTATATGGAAGGAAATGTCGATCGACACTCAGTTGGGATGACATCGGAGACCAAGAGCTATTGGGTTCAGAGATGATTGTAGAGGCTGTGGATGTCATGACAGAAATCAGGGATAAGCTCCGGATTGTGCAAGATCGTTACAAGAATTGGGCAGACACTAAGAGACGACCTTTGGAGTTTTAGCCAAGAGATCATGTCTTCCTGAAGATTTCTCCGAACCGCGGAGTCATTCGTTTTGGAAAGAAGGGAAAGCTGAGTCCGAGGTACATTGGACAGTTTGATGTGCTGGAGCATGTGGGAACAGTGGCTTATCGCCTTGCTCTGCCACCATCTTTGGAGTGAGTTCATGACGTATTCTATGTATCTCAGCTAAGTCGATACGTCAGTGACCCATCACACATGTGGATTTTTCAGAGATAACGGTCTGACCGGACCTGACCTATAAGTAGCAGCCAGTGTAGATTTTGGACCATCGACAGAAGCAGTTGAGGAACAAGGTAGTCGACCTGGTGAGAGTAATGTGGCGTCACGGATCACCTGGAGAGTCCACTTGTGAGCGTGAAGATGAGATGAGAGAGTGCTACCTGCATTTATTTTCTGAGCAGTAGTTGATGTAGATTCCGAGGGCGGAATCATTCTTTAAGGTGGGTAGGATGTAACGGTCTCTTTTCGATCGTGTGTTTTTCAGTGCGTACTTTATTTTTCGTACGTGTATTTTTTGTGACCTCCTCTTGTATCCTAAACGTGTGAAGTTATATGTCGTTGTGACCCTCAGAGAGAGTAGTTATTTGTTGAATTTTTTATGAACGTCATTTCACGGGTCATTCTTCCGCAAATCAGCTTTGAATGAAGAGATGTCTTAACTTTTAGACATCGACGTTTGGCTTTTATTTTTTTAATTATCATTTTCTGTGACCCTAGCTCGTGACTGACCATCATACTCTTGATCCTCTCGTCGTCATGATCGTCCAGATATTTTTCTTGTATTTTTCAGACATCGTTAGACGAACCCGCCATCCTTCTTATCTTAATTTGAATTTAGCCCTAAGCTAATTCAAATTCAAACTCTAATCCCTAAATCCTATCAAATCTCATTGGATCCTACGTATCATGCCAACTTTTTCATAGTCTATTTGCACACAAATCCTACCCTCCCCCTCTCACACTCTCTCTCCAATCTACCACTAAGTACACTCCTTTCTCCCTCTCTTTAGTAATTTTTTACATCAATATAACACAAACTCAGCCCTAGGGCTTTTTCTCAAAAACGCAGACCCAGCCGCCAACTCACGTTACCCATAGGCAGCCTCCATCCTCCCATCCTCCATCATCCATGCAAGAGAACCCACCGCAAGTGAACTCTTTCTCCGGCCTCCTCCACGCTAGCAGGCCGCGCAACCCCCTCTTTCCTCTCCCCTTGACAGCTCACAGCCGCCGACCAAGCAGCAGTCCGGCCATGTCCACGCCGAGACCCCCCACGCCGACCTGATACTCCCCCTACGCCGCACAGACCTCCCTCTGGCCTCCCCTCTAAACCGTCGAAAACCCAGCCCCACTGCCACGGCCCTGTAATGCCCTGCTAAGCTACTGCACAAGTACTAGAGGGGGGTGAATAGTACTTTAAAATAATTAAGAGGCTAATTCCTAATTACCGTGTAAACTCTACCAATTAATGCGGAAATGCTGAATAGTAAATAATCGACAACAAATAAACAATCGCAAACAGACGATATTACTGGGTTCGGATCCACCCAAGTCTCCCCGACTTGTTTCCGGTGATCCTACGTCCCAAACACCCGGATCCCCTCCGGATACTTGAGTTAGAAACCCTAACTCAAGATTTCCACTATGAAATACTTGTGAAGAACATTCACCAAGTCAAATCATGCACAAAGTAATTTGTGACTCCCACAACCCGGGATCACAAACACAACTCTCACAACCGAGAGTTAAACACTTACAAAATGAAAGTAAATGAAATAGAATAACTTACCACAAAAAACCTATGCCTTGAGTATACTTACGAATTAGGGCAAGGATGATTTTGAGGAAGAAGAAGGCACCAAACCCTAGCTCCAAGATGTAGATCAGCGATGGAGAGTTATGGGGTTGTTGGTGACCTAGGATCAAGTACTTGGCTTGGAAGGCTCTCAATCAATGAAGATCTCTTTTGAAATGAATGAGGAAGAGATTCTTGAGAGGGAAATGAATGAGCTTTAAATGAGAAGAATGATTTCTCTTTGATCTCTAAACTTGTCATAATATCAGCCTTGAGTGCAATGAATGCGGCTCAATAAGTATATATAGGTTAGAGGAAAGAGAGAGAGAGAAACGTTTCAATTAAAGCTCCAACGGCTCTATTCTGATCACAACTAGTCGGTCAAAGAACAACCACTGACCGACTAGTTCATCAACTAGTCGGTCGATCAATCAACGTAGACCGAATAATGAGTGAACAGGGAATAGGTCGAAGTTCAGACAAAAGAAACTAGTCGGTCCAAGAAGACTAGCTGACCGACTAGTTTCACAACTAGTCGGTCGGTTACTCAACTGAGACCGACTAAGAGATAAAACTGAAGTCTGAGCACAAATTGATTTAGTCGATCCAAGAACAAATGTTGACCGACTAATTCATCAACTAGTCGATCGCCAAATGTGCATAGACCGACTAATGATAAACAGTAAGTTAGGTGAAAATTTGCTTGTACATGAAAACTAAACTAGTCGGTCTAAGAAGGAAAGTTGACCGACTAGTTCATCAACTAGTCGGTCGATCAATGAACACAGACCGACTAATTATAAACAGTAGCTCAGGCTCAAATTGGCATGTACAGGGAAAGCTCAACTAGTCGGTCTAAGAAGCATCACTGACCGACTAGTTCACAAACTAGTCGGTCGGCGAGTCAACGTAGACCGACTAACTGTAAACAGTAAAGAGCTATGAATTGAGAAAGCAAACTAGTCGGTCCAAGAAGGATTACCGACCGACTAGATCACCATCTAGTCGGTTGGTTCTTCTTCTTAAACCAACTAACATGCACAAGAAGTCGCGAAACGAAGCGCGATGCTTCGGGAAAGTTTGTATGGACTTCTATTAAGATCATATGTCTAAGATAGGAGCGTTATGAAGATTAAAACGTAAGACCTACTCAAGGCTTAACATTCTATGAAAGAAGCTTAAAAGACTATAAATAAAACTTGACGATACCGTCTTCAAAAGCTTCATTCGAATCTTCATGACTTCTAAAATGGTCCAAAAGCTTCAACGAAGCTTTAGGCATACGATCACATGCTTTGAGAAGTCTCGAGACGTCGCTTTGGATGTTCAAGTGAATTTGGCGACGATCTCCATAACTGCGCTCACAAATTGTTAGTTCACAATATATTTATGTTTGTTCATCATCCAAAACCAAATCCGAGGAGTCCAATATCCAACATTCTCCCCCTTTTTGGTGATGACAAACCAACATAAATAATAATCAAAAATAATGATTCAAATGAAATTTACTTACTCCCCCTGCATTGATGACACGTTAATTCCAAAATGAATAATAATAATACGCATCAAGCAGACGAGTAAAGTATAAAAATGATAATCCATTATTGAAATATCGGATTTGAAATCCAATTTATATCTTAACTTCCCCTGAATCTAACATATCAAATTAGATTCTTGGAAAAAATGCTTAAATTATCATTTAGCACATGTCATTATTATATCTCTCCCCCTTTGGCATTAGAAAAAAGAGCGGGAGGAGATCAACGACAACAACAATGGCTTCAAATAAAATCATGGTAGTCGTAGAATACGACCACGGTCTAAATGACACCAAAGGGAAATACGAATTAAATCAAGGCGTGTCAATGAGACCAAAGTCGAAAATCGATAAATAAAATCATCAAAACTCAAATTAATTTTACGAATTGAGTTATGGAATATACTCTCCAATATCAATATTCTTGGTTAATTTAGTGCATGGAAAACAATTCTATGTTTTCATAAAATGAATTCTATTTAACCAAGTTAATATCGTCGAGCGACGAAATCAAACATCAGAGACATATAAAAAATTAAATGTGCACAAGATAATGAAATGTCAACATCGATGTATATATATAAAGCATGAGTACATCAAAAGATACATCCGTCAACATACAAAATGCGATCCAACGATCGAAGCACAAAAGATACAACAGTATATCACACACATATCATTATCAGAGTACACCAAAATATATGAAGATACAACAAAATACATCAAAATGTCAAAATCACCCAGAACCCCACTCTATCCTACCCAAACTCTCTCACACTAGACATATCATCCAAGGAGCATCGAAGAGTCCTCAAGGAAGCTCAAGAGGAAGTGGCAGGATCTGCAACAGCAGCAGGCTCTGCAGGAGTGGAGGTGGTCACCGGGTCATCAGTAGTCTCCACAGGAGCGACGGAAGTGGTAACCTCTGGAGCAGCAACAGTAGTGGCCTCGGGAGCACCAGTCGGAGCATCCACCGCAGGAGCGGTGGCAACAGGTGTGCTCTCGGGGACACCAGCAGACGAAGCAGTAGCAGCAGCACCAGAAGTGCCCTCGGGGGCACGAGTAGAAACATGCACAAGCTCCTCAATATCCTCCTCATCCAACTCCTCCTCGTCAGAAAATGACGGGGGGATCTCAATATCAAGGTGACGAGCGATACGGCATAGAATCTCCTCAGAACGAGCCTGACGAGACTCCAAACGTCGCACAGCACGAACGAGCTCGGCAAGAGTGGAAGAGGGAGCAGCTGAGGCAGAAGCAGAGGCTGACGCTGAAGGTGTCGTCCTCTGAACGTGACGGAACGCCGCAAGAGACTTCTTGACGGCAGTCGCGTTCAGGGGAGGACCAAGTGGACGCTCATCGTCAGGAGGAAGTATGACACGGAAGTGGCAAAATACCAGAGTCAACAAGCATGGGAAGGGAATATGCGCCGACTTCGTGGACTTGCGAATACACTCGAAAGAATCCATCTTATCGAGTATAATTCGAGCCCAGTTAATCGAGCTTCCCATGAAGATGGCATAAATAAGCTTCAAGAAAGGCTGGGACGGCAAAGAGGAGGAGCCGTACTTGGGAAGCAAGCACGACTTCAGAATCAAATTCAGGACCCAGGCAATAGGCTTGAAGGACTTAGAGGGAACGCCAATCATGGCGGGGGGAATTTCATGGAAAATCTGAGAAAGCACGACCTGATCAAGTGAGGATATGTCATCAACAGAAATGTCAGACGGTAGAAGGCCAGACGAGGAGATACCCAAAATCTCTCCTAAGATTTCTGCCGTGAGGACTATCGGAGTCCCCAAAACAGTCGTCTCAATCGAGTGGGACTCGTCGTACTGACCACGAATCCTATTGGCATAGAAGAGCTTCACGAGGCGAGGGTAAGGGTGTGGGTTCGCCTTCGGGTCATATCGAAGGTAATCGAGAAGACCGGACGACGAAAGAAGATCGGCGAGGCCTAGGAAGTCACTAAACTGGACAAAATGCTCCAGAAGCAGTGGGCAGTGTTCGATACGGTTGTAAGCCGCGAGACACATAGGGTCGTCACGACACAACAAGATATCGACACCGCCGACCAGCATCAGAGCCTTTCCCTTAGGCTGATGGGTACGGGGACGTGAGCTAGACTCAGGCTGCCTAGGAGGAGGTGAGGGTTCCATACGAGTCTCAGTATCGGGAATATACTCGGTGTCGGAATCCGAAGCACTGGGTGGAGTGGGAGCACGAAAAGTCACTGTCTTAGGCTTGGGCTGAGATTGGGCACGGGGTTTCGAAGTCGCAGTCCTCTTACGCTTAAGAGGAGGCGAAGACGAAGAGGGTTGGGTGGTTTTCGAACGGCGTTTCGGAGGGGTTCGCGTAGGTTGTGGGGGGTCCGAGGGTGGCGAATCGACAGTCATAGGCGAAGGGCCAGATGGAGTGATCAGAATACGTGTACGAGCCATAAGTGCGACACGACCCGTCGCAATCAAACGAGATAACCCTAGACACAAACCCAAGAAATCGAAAGAACTAGAAACCCTAACCCTAAGATCTGAAAACTAACCCTAGACAGCTAGACCTAACCCTAGGAAGCTAAGAGAGGAGAGAGGATCACCTAGGAGGAGGATCGACGGTCGACGACGGCGGGGATGGCCGAAAACAGGCCGGACACGACGGAGAGGGATGAGGGAGACCAAATGGCACGGGGAAAATTGGGCTGGAGAGATATTTTTGATCGACTGGAATGAAAGATAGTCGATTGAAATGAGTTTAAGTCGGTCGGGAGCTCAAAAGACAAATCAGTCCCTGGCACTACTAGTCGGTCACAGTTCAAGCACTGACCGACTAGATCACGATCTAGTCGGTCGGTCAATGAGCTTGAACCGAATAGTTGTAAACAGTAACTGAAGGCAAATTTCCTGACAAGAATTAGTCGGTCTAAGCTCACGCACTGACCGACTAGAGCAGAATCTAGTCGGTCGGCCAATGAACTTGGACCGACTAAGAGAGTCCAAAAATTGAAAAATTTTGAAATTTGATTTCTCTCCTAATCACACTTCGAAGAAACATCAAAATACTCTCATTAATCATTATACTACCCCCATTAAACATCGAAAATCTGAAATTTGACGATTACGCACAAATCGAGCGAAAATTCCGAAAATTCAACAAAAATCCAGAAAATTTCAATTAATCTAGCATGAGCAAATATAAAGAATTGAATAGCATGCAATATTATTGGAAACATATGAATCCTAAATCTCGGATTCACCCATAATCCCCAATTCTCGACGCAACCGCACAAAGGAGTCTTCCTTTAGGGGTTTCGTGAAAATATCGGTGATTTACTTCTGGGTTTCAACGTACACTAATATGATGTCCTTTTTAGCAACATGATCATCTAAGAAATGGTGTCGGACATCTATGTGTTTCGAACAGGAATGGTGTACCGGGTTCTTGGAAAGACATATTGCACTTTGGTTGTCAACCATGATAGGGCAAGTATCATAGTTTATACCAAAGTCTTTAAGTGTGTGTCTCATCCAAAGAACTTGAGCACACGCGGCACCGGCGGCAATATATTCCGCCTCGGTGGTTGAAAGTGATACGGAATTCTGCTTCTTGGAAAACCAAGAGACAAGAGAATTTCCTATAAAATGGCAAGTGCCACTAGTACTTTTCCTGTCGGATTTGCATCCCGCATAATCTGCGTCACTATATGAGATTAACTCATACGTGCTAGTTTTTGGATAAAGTAATACAAAATCAAGTGTGTAACTTAGATAACGAAAAATGCGCTTTACCGCTACTAAGTGAGACTCCTTAGGTTGAGACTGATAACGAGCACATACACATACGACAAACATAATATCGGGCCTACTTGCGGTAAGATAAAGTAAACTACCTATAATACCTCGATATAGACGAATGTCTACATATTTTCCGTCCGCATCTTTATCAAGATGTGTAGTCGTGCTCATCGGAGTCTTTTTCCCGGAGGCATTCTCCATTCCAAATCGCTTTAGTAACTCCACCGTATACTTCGTTTGGTGGATGAAGATTGCATCGTTCATTTGGCGAATTTGGAGACCTAAGAAATATTTGAGCTCGCACATGTGGCTCATCTCAAATTGATCCTTCATCACATTAGAAAACTCTTCGCAAAGAGCAAAGTTAGTAGCACCAAAAATGATATCATCAACATAAATTTGAACTAAAATTATATCATTATTCGAATACTTAACAAATAATGTGGAATCAACTTCTCCCATTTTAAAACCTAAATCCAAAAGAAAATTCTTTAGACGGTCATACCAAGCTCGAGGAGCTTGTCTCAAACCGTAAAGAGCTTTCTTAAGTTTAAAAACATGATTTGGAAATTTTTCATTTATAAAACCCGGAGGTTGAGAAACATAAACTTCCTCAAAAACATCTTCGTTTAAAAATGCACTTTTTACATCCATTTGAAATAATTTAAAATCCTTATGGCATGCAAAAGATAATAGTAATCTAATTGATTCTAATCTAGCTACCGGAGCAAAGGATTCTTCGAAATCGATACCTTCCTCTTGCCGATAGCCTTGAGCTACTAACCGAGCTTTGTTCCGAATGACGACTTGGTTTTCGTCGGTCTTGTTCTTGAAGATCCACTTTGTCCCTATGACGGTGTGGTTCTTCGATGGCAATGGAACAAGCTCCCAAACTTCATTCCTCTCGAATTGAATGAGTTCCTCCTCCATGGAAAGGATCCAAGCGCTATCTTCGCAAGCTTCATTAACATTCTTTGGCTCTATCGAGGAGGCAAAGGCACAATGAGCGAAGTGGTTGACTTGAGATCTCGTCTTGAAACTATCATGGATATTGCCAATGACTTGCTCATGAGGATGGTCACGAACGGTATGAAGCCGTTTGGGAATTCCTTGATCACTAGGAACATTCTCAAAAGCTTCATTAGTCGGGTTAGTCTCAATAGAATCAATATAATTAATAGAGTTAGAATTACCAATTGAATCACATAAGACTCCATAGAGTCATCATCATTAGTAATTCTAGTTGGAACAAATCCTTCATTAAATGAAACATGAAGCGATTCCTCGATCGTTGAGGTTCATTTGTTGTATATTCGATAGGCTTTGCTACGTGAGGAATACCCAACAAAAAATCCCCTCATCGGATCTTGGATCGAATTTGTCCAAACTACCATACGTGTTCTTAATAAAACATTTTGAACCAAAAACACGAAAATGTTTAACTTGAGGCAACCTACCAAACAACAATTCATAAAAAGTTTGTTTAGTGCCGGGCCTCAAAAGTATTCTATTAAACACATAGCAAGTGGTGTGTACCGCTTCCGCCCAAAATTGATGGCCAAGTTGGCTATCATCAAGCATAGTGCGAGCACACTCCACTAGCGTCCTATTCTTTCTCTCAACAACACCATTTTGAGGAGGTGCGCGAGGGAATGAAAAGGTGTGTGTAATACCAACTTCATCACAAAATGTCTCAAAAGACTCATTCTCAAATTCACCTCCATGATCACTACGAATAGTGACAATGGTGGTTCCTAAGAGATTTTGTACTTTCTTAACAAAAATTGTGAAGTTTTCAAAAGCTTCATTTTTATTACATAATGAAAATACCCAAGTAAACCTAGAAAAGTCATCAACGATGATAAGTCCATATCGTGCATTTCCTAATGAAGCAACTCTAGTTGGCCCAAATAAATCTAGATGTAATAGCTCTAGTGGTCGCTTAGAAGAAATGCTTTTCTTAGGTTTAAACGACAATTTTGGAAGCTTGCCTCGTTGACACGAGTCACAAAAGCTTTTCTTTTGAAAGACAAGCTTAGGGAAGCCTCTAATAGAATTTAACTTGGAAAGCTTAAATAGTGTTCCAAAGTTCACTTGACCAAAACGTCGATGCCATAAGTGTTGTTCACTTGTGTTGGCAATAAGACATTGTTCATGTGATCTTGGAAGATCTAGGATGTATATATCCTTATGGCGTGTGCCGGAAAACAATAATTCATTATTATCTTTTCTTAAAATATGGCACATTCCTTTCGCAAAGCTAACTTTGTAACCTTTGTCACAAAGTTGACTTATTGAAATGAGATTGTGATTTAATCCTTTAACAAGGTAAACATCACATATAAGGGGTTTAGAAGGATTACCCACTTTACCAACACCTATGATGGTTCCACTCTCGTTGCCTCCAAAGACGACGCGGTTTCCATTAGCGATGGGAACCACTCCGGAGAGCAATTGAGCGTCACCCGTCATGTGTTTTGAACACCCGCTATCGAGTATCCAATTCCCCTTGGAGCTAAATTTAAATTTGTTGCTCCTTTTCTTTTTCTTTTCCTTGAGTACCTAAAGATAGAAAATTTCATATCATGGTACCCAAGGTCATTGGGTCCAAAAGATTAGACCTTTGGAAGCCAAGTCCAATTGGACTTAGACTTCCCCACATAATTAACATTGTCCACAACATCCGAAAAATAAGCATTCATGTAAACTTGTTTTTCATTCATGCTTGTGTCCTTTGGGCTCCAAATTGTGAATATTTTCGGAGCCCTCATCCTATTGGGTGCATGCATGCGTTGTTGGTTTCTACGAGATGCATGACGTGGATAGGCATAAGGAACATGATGAAATGGTGCATGTGGATAATTATTCATGCGATGATGTGGGTGTACATATGCATGTGGAGGAACACGTGCATGAGGGTTTCTCACATTGTGTGCACGTGCCCGTGAACGTGTAGCATAGAAATCATCATATGTGTGAACCGGTGGAGTAGGACGTGTGTTCCTACGTGGCATAGTATTGGTGTACATGTATGCATGGCCCTTCTTTGGAGGTCCACCCAAAGTGGGTTTCTTTCCGAAAGAGGGTGTGGACGAGGTGGAAGCACCATTGGTAGATGAACTACCAATAGAGTGTTTGCTAACACTCGTTGAGTCACTGGAAGTTGGCCTAACAAAAGTTGTGGCCGATTTGGATGAACTTTCCATCGTATACCCCAAGCCAATGTGGTGATTGGCTGGAAGTAAGTCACTTAGGATTTTATCCAAATGGTTCTTACCCTTATTGAATTTATTAATTCGGCCTAATGTGTTCTCATATTTCTTGGTGAGAGAACGCATAGAAGCATCCAAAGTGGAAACTTGCGATATGAGCACATAAACACGAGATTTAAGATTCTCATTCTCAATACTCAAAGTCGAGTTTTGAGAAGTCAAATCCGCTATCTTGTGTTCCTCCGGATCCTCAATGCTAACATGTTCAATTTGAGTCTTGAGATTAACAATCTCATTCTTCAACCCTTCAACAACGGTGTCGTTGTTGGTGATGATAGTTTTAGGCGAGGTTTGAATGCTAGCTAAGTCATCTTTTACTTTAGTATACCTATTTACTAATTTAGTATACTTAGACCACAATTGAGAATTAGCATTCCTAAGGTCATCCATAGTTACATCATCGCCTTCATTGTCGCTATCATCGAAAGAGGAATCTTTATCTTGCTCCTCTCTAGCCATGAAGCACATGTGTGCTTGCTCCACTTGCTCATCATCCGACTCTCCGCTTGAGGAATCATCGGAGTCGGTGAAAGTCCCGACAAGCCCCTTTTTGTTCCCTTTCTTGTACTTCTTGGACTTGTCGTACTTCGGCGCCTTCCACTTCTCCTTGTGCTTGTTTTGAGGACACTCCGCTTTCATGTGTCCGGGCTTGTTGCATTGAAAACACAAAGGAGAGGAGGCGTTAGAGGAATTAAACTTTGACTTGTTTTTGAAGTTACCTTTCCGGAAGAACCGGTTGAACTTCTTGGCCATGAGTGCCATGGACTCCAAGTCCAACTCGTTTTCTGAGTTTTCATCATCGGTCGATGTGGAAGTAGATGGAGCGGCCTTGAAAGCAATCGCTTTCTTGTTTGGCTCGTCTTGTTGTAGGTAAGACTTCATCTTTTCCTGCAACTTCAACTTGCTATCCTTGCGTACCTCATAAGACATCAAGGTACCCATTAGTTGAACTACGGTTTACTTGTTCATATCGTTACCTTCCTCGATGGCGAAGGTACGCTTTTCCCAACTAGAAGGAAGTCCTTCGATAAGCTTCGAACATTTCTCCTTTTGGGTGTAGGTTTTACCGAGAGCCTCTAACTCGTTTATGATGTCGACGACGCGAGCATAATACTCCTTCATCTTCTCTCCCTGTAGCATATGAAACATCTCGTAATCTTTATTAACTACAACGAGTTTAGAGTCTCTTACCCTACTCGTCCCTTCATGTAAGATGAGGAGGGAGTTCCAAATTTGATATGCACTCTTACATGTGCATATCTTATTGAAGTCCTCGGGCTCCAATGCGCATTGCAAGGCATTCATTGCCTTGGCATTGCTTACCTCCGCGGCGACCTCCGCGGGAGTCCATTTCTCGAAATCTTCTTCGGCGGGCTCGACATACTCCTTCATTGTGGTCCTCCATAGTGAAGCACGCCGGAGGAAAGTTTCCATCCGGCATTTCCAGTACCCGTAGTTGGTACCGTTGAAGAATGGAGGCCTCGTTGAGGAATGTCCTTCCATCACCGAAGACGCTCCTTCACGGTTCTTGAAGGTGCTATAGTCGGAAGGTGGACGAACGGTCTTATTGTCGTTGGCAGACATAGCTATAGACTTGGCTCTGATACCAAATGTAATGCCCTGCTAAGCTACTGCACAAGTACTAGAGGGGGGATGAATAGTACTTTAAAATAATTAAGAGGATAATTCCTAATTACCGTGCAAACTCTACCAATTAATGCGAAAATGCGGAATAGTAAATAATCGACAACAAATAAACAATCGCAAACAGACGATATTACTGGGTTCGGATCCACCCAAGTCTCCCCGACTTGTTCCCGGTGATCCTACGTCCCAAACACCCGGATCCCCTCCGGATACTTGAGTTAGAAACCCTAACTCAAGATTTCCACTATGAAATACTTGTGAAGAACATTCACCAAGTCAAATCATACACAAAGTAATTTGTGACTCCCACAACCCGGGATCACAAACACAACTCTCACAACCGAGAGTTAAACACTTACAAAATGAACGTAAATGAAATAGAATAACTTACCACAAAAAACCTATGCCTTGAGTATACTTACGAATTAGGGCAAGGATGATTTTGAGAAAGAAGAAGGCACCAAACCATAGCTCCAAGATGTAGATCAGCGGTGGAGATCTATGGGGTTGTTGGTGACTTAGGACCAAGCACTTGGCTTGGAAGGCTCTCAATCAATGAAGATCTCTTTTGAAATGAATGAGGAAGAGATTCTTGAGAGGGAAATGAATGAGCTTTAAATGAGAAGAATGATTTCTCTTTGATCTCTAAACTTGTCTTAATATCAGCCTTGAGTGCAATGAATGCAGCTCAACAAGTATATATAGGTTAGAGGAAAGAGAGAGAGAAAAACGTTTCAATTAAAGCTCCAACGACTCTATTCGGATCGCAACTAGTCGGTCAAAGAACAACCACTGACCGACTAGTTCATCAACTAGTCGGTCGGTCAATCAACGTAGACCGACTAATGAGTGAACATGGAATAGGTCGAAGTTCAGACAAAAGGAACTAGTCGGTCCAAGAAGAGTAGCTGACCGACTAGTTTCATAACTAGTCGGTCGGTTACTCAACTGAGACCGACTAAGAGATAAAACTGAAGTCTGAGCACAAATTGATTTAGTCGGTCCAAGAACAAATGTTGACCTACTAGTTCATCAACTAGTCGGTCGCCAAATGTGCATAGACCGAATAATGATAAACAGTAAGTTAGGTGAAAATTTGCATGCACATGAAAACTAAACTAGTCGGTCCAAGAAGGAAAGTTGACCGACTAGTTCATCAACTAGTCGGTCGATCAATGAACACAGACCGACTAATTATAAACAGTAGCTCAGGCTCAAATTGGCATGTACAGGGAAAGCTCAACTAGTCGGTCTAAGAAGCATCACTGACCGACTAGTTCACAAACTAGTCGGTCGGTGAGTCAACGTAGACCGACTAACTGTAAACAGTAAAGAGCTATGAATTGAGAAAGTAAACTAGTCGGTCCAAGAAGGATTGCCGACTGACTAGATCACCATCTAGTCGGTTGGTTCTTCTTCTTGAACCAACTAACATGCACAAGAAGTCGCGAAACGAAGCGCGATGCTTCGGGAAAGTTAGTATGGACTTCTACTAAGATCCTATGTCTAAGATAGGAGCGTTATGAAGATTAAAATGTAAAACCTACTCAAGGCTTAACATTCTACGAAAGAAGCTTAAAAGACTATAAATAAAACTTGACGATACCGTCTTCAAAAGCTTCAATCGAATCTTCATGACTTCTAAAATGGTCCAAAAGCTTCAACGAAGCTTTAGGCATACGATCACATGCTTTGAGAAGTCTCGAGACGTCGCTTTGGATGTTCAAGTGAATTTGGCGACGATCTCCATAACTGCGCTCACAAATTGTTAGTTCACAATATATTTATGTTTGTTCATCATCCAAAACCAAATCCGGGGAGTTCAATATCCAACAGGCCCCCTCTCTCCCCTTGGAACTGTCGACCGGCCCTCTCCCTTTGAAGACTCACGGCCAGCACCCCACGCAAGAACCAATTGATGTTGGCATCTTTCCCCATGGCAGCACAGTACTGTCAGACACCACCTCCCAGGTCAAGACCCTCACCTACCTTCCCTCTCCCTTGCTCTACCTCTGCCGCGCGTTATACCACCACTCGCAAAGCTGTCGGCCTTCCTTCACCCCCTTAACAGCCGGCCAAGCACAGCTCACAGCCTGCCCTTCTCCCCTCGACAATCCTATCCCAACAACCCCTTGCGCCCTAGGAGCCCACGCACGCAGCTGATCCACCGGCTCCTGACATTGCTGCGCTCCCCTCGCTTCATCCCCAGGCCGATCATCCTCCCGATGTCGCTGCCGTTACCGTTGCTGCAAGACGTTTCGTTGAGCTACTCTCAACCCGTTTCGCTACGCTACCTACAGCCGAGACAATCCCGAGGTGACCTCCTTATTGCGCTACCCGCAGTCGAGGAACCGGAGACTGCGAGATCCAACACTGTTTCTAGATCCGACATCAGACTCGTGCGCGTTCGTCGCACTAGGTTGGTCTTCTCCCTCGTAGCAACCCAAATGTTACGTCATTGAACCCTAAATAAAAATCGTCAACTTAACCTACTAAATTTATTTTTACGCTCCTTTAAAACGTTGTGAAACCGTAGATCGACGATCCGACTTTTTAACTGTGCACATAGGATAGAATCGTTGAATAGGATGAACTCTCAAACTTGACTTGAAACTGATAGGATAGCCACGATCAACTTAGAAACAACCTAAGGATTTCTAAATCGGTCCTGACACCGCCGTTGACTTGTGACAGCGGACCCTGACCGACGCGTCGCCAGAGACAAGAAGCTTCCGATAGACGTTCTTCTTGCCACCGCGGACAAGTGTACCCACTTGCATAGTTACGGACATGACGTGTGTTTATATTTTATATATTCACGCACGTTTTCTCCGTCATTTTCCGTCGCTTTTCGTTGTTTCATATCCGTTCCTTTGTGTTCTTAGTTTCTTTTTACTTTCGTTGTGTTTGTGTGCATTTACAGGACATTGCTAGTGCAGGGGACATATACGACCAACATCATGGGTCACCTGAGCAGCGGGAAGTGTCACACGAGATCTCGAGAGCCATTTGTCAAGAAAAAACCATGTATCATCTCTCAACCGATCGGGTGGAACAGCCACCCGATCGGGTCATGCAGTCCGTGTCAGTATGCTTATTCATTTTCTTGGTTTGAGTAGAATCATAACCAAGTCTGGTTTTTCTAGATGATGCTTTTGACTATTGATTAGACTATCTAATTTTACTTTTCCTTTATTGAAGTTTTCGACAATCTTCATCATAGAATCGTATTTGTCTTTGATAGACACGAGAAGATTATCCACACCCTGAATTTTTTTATGTAATGCATATCTTTTTCTAGTGATTCGTTCTTTTCTTTTAGTGCGATGTTTTCCTTAAGAATTTCTTCTTTATCTTTTGCATCATTTTTAACTAATCTCAGTGTTTTTCTATGTTCTTTAATGAGCTTTTCATGTAGTGAGCAAAGCTCCTTATATGCACCCCTATAATTCATGTCTTCATCATCGCTTGATAATGAATCATCTTCACTAAGTGATGAATTATGAAATGAACTTACCTGAGATGATGTGGAAGCTAGGAAGCACATATGTGATGATTCTCTTCTATCTTCTTTGTCGTCTGATGTTGATTCGTCAGAGGCTGAATCATCACTTTGATCGAAAGCTGCATATGCTTCCTTCCTTGGTCATCGAAGCCTGTTTATTCTATCGTTATTTCTCTCATTGTTCTCGCTGCTTTTGCCACGGTCTTTGGTGTCTTTGTTCTTCTCCAACGGACAATCTCTTTTTACGTGGCCTGGTTTGTTGCAACCAAAACAGATAATATTATTAGTGGAACAAAAAGATCGTTTACTATACTTACTTTTCATGAAGTCCTTGAAGGTTTTTCGAGATGAAAGCAATGTGATCTTCTCTGTCAGTGAAATCGGAGTCTTCTTCATTGGCGTTGAACGCTAGGTTCTTTTTCTTTAGTTTCTCATCTATCTTCTTGTCTTCATCGAGCTCAATCTTATATGCCATGATATTTCCCATCAATTCTTCAACGGTGAGGTCTCTTACATTGTGAGCTTCTCGAATGGCCGGTGTCTTCCCTTTCCATTCGGGTCTGAGCGATCTCAACATCTTCATTACCTGATCATATTCAGATAACTTTTTGCCTAGAACTGCAAGCTCATTTGTTATGTTAGTAAAATGAGTATTCACCTCGGTAATACTCTCTCATTCTTCCATTTTAAATGATTCAAATTTTGAATGTAAAACATTTATGCGAGATTCTTTTTCCTTCTCGGTTCCTTCGTGACTTACCTAAAGAGTATGCCAAATATGGTGTGCCATCTCACATTAGGAGACACGGTTGAACACATGACCTATTACCGCACAGAATAATGCGTTCATTGCTTTAGCATTGAGGTTGGCTTTCTTCTTTTCATCAGCAAACCATTTTCCGGTGTCAACTTCAATGGGTGCTTTGTATGGATACTTGGTGACGATCCATGCCTCAATGTCCAGCGACTCTAGATGTGTCTTCATGCGTATCTTCCAGCTTGCATAGTTTGTTCCATTGAACAATGGTGGTCGCATGGTGTTAAGTCCTTCGTAGTGGAAAGATGTTTATGCCATCGTCTTTTAGCCTCGCTCTGATACCAAGTGCTGGATCATGTGGATGGCAAACAACATTAAAAGGGGGATTGAATAGTGTTTTTTAATTTAAAACTTTTTCTTTGATTATTAGAACACAACAGATTTCCCTTCCTATGTTGCCTAATGAACCAAGTAGAGTGATCAATGCTTGGTCCTTAATCAACACGATAAACTTGAAAGAATATAAAGATTAATGACAAGCAACAAAGAAATTACAATCAGAGAGATTTTATACAGCGGAATAAAAAATAATCTTTGCAATAATAATATATTAACAAGGAATTACAATTGAGACTATATTAAAGACAATGAATTGCTTGCACAAATAAATAAGAGATACAAACACAGAAAGCACACAGAGACAAGCGATTTTATCCTGGTTCCCTACAACCTAGGTACGTCCAGTCCCCGACCAATCCGGTACGAGATTTAATATACTATTGCCTTATCAATACAATTACCTAACTCCACTTGTTAGGATTTCCAATGACCTAGTATCCCTACCAAGATTTCCAACCACATAGTCTTGACTAGGATTTTCCACAACCCTTATCACAAAGGGATTCCAAGTAAAAGATCAAAATCTAATTCACCGCAATATTTGGCGGAGATTGATTTACACCCAAAATAATTCTATAGCCAAGATATTATCGCAATTGTGATTATGTGGCTACAAGAATTAAAATAGTTCTTAGATCACATAAAGAATATAAATGAATTCAATGTGATCTAGAATCTTGAGTTTTCAAAAATCCTTTGAAGAATATGAAATCAAAAAGAGGATTTAAAAAAAAACAATTTTGCAATAGCAAAAAAGAAAATGATCGCAAATGAATTTAGATAAGAGCAGTAAGATCAGAAATTCAAAACCAGTTTTTGGCTACGACGATTGTTGAGAGCGATGAGAACGATTGAGAATTCACGAGAGTTTTTGCTTAGCTCAAGAATGAAAGAATTAGTATATAGAATAGTTCTCATAGGATCTCTATTTATAGAGTTACAGAGGAGAATTTGAATTTCAAAAAGGTTTGACTTCAGTCCCATATATCAAGCAACGATTAAATGAAGGAGCAAAATCTGGGAAGTCAAAACGCTGCTGGTAATCGACTCCCAAGGGAGGTAGTCGATTCCCAGAGAGTTTTCCAGGAAAACTCTGTGCTCACAGCAGGTAGTCGACTCCCAACTTTGGTAGTCGACTCCCAAAGCAGTTTTCAGTGAAACTCAGCTATGAAAGAGAGTAATCAATTTCTGGGTGTTTGGAGATTGACTACATGAGTTTGAATCAAATAGCTTAGCTCTCAAGAGATTTTAAAACGAGGTTAAAATTTTTTTCGAAAAAAAATGCTCTGTGTGTGTGCAATGTATCTTGGCTAAACATATTCCTAAAAAGAACAACTCATACACTTAAACTTAAATGAATACTTTGAAGCCGATAAGATCTTGATGTAGATGCACGCTTCACTTTGAATTTGTGCTCCTATTTATCTTAAGCTTGAGTACGTTCTATAAGCTTCATCTTGTGCTTAACGTAGAATGTGAGCTATCAAATTCATGTTCATCTTCTGAGTGTGGTTGAGCTTCTTCTTTTCGGAGTATGCTTAGAGATTTCATCAGTTGATTGCACAACCTACACATTTAAATAATGCTATTAGTATATTAACAACATTTGGTGTGTTCATTATCAAAACTACTTAGGGGTGTGACTAGATTTCCCATCAAATACGAGTTTTAGATTAGGATTTTGATCTAAAACCTAATCTAATCAGACGGCGGAGATTCCTCACGACCCATGGAGCTATTTAAACCCCTCTTTTGGTTTATTTTGGATAGAGCATGTCATGTGCAGTCATCAAGTTTCTTCTTACTCGCGTGTCTTGGAGCTTTGGAGCTTGATTTTGGTGAGTGAACTTCTGGAGAATTCTTTGCAAAACTCATTGTAATCTTCTTCTAGTTATCTCTCTTTTTGGGTTGAGGGATTTGGGTGAGACCTTTTGTTTTCTTCTCTTTTGGTGAGATTTGAGATCTCCATTGGGTTTGTGAGAAGAGTTTGAACTCCACATGTGGAGTTATTGGTGCTCTCTATTGTTGAAGAAGATTGAAGAAGTCGGTGTAATTCTCTCTGATCATATTAGTGGAAACCGTCATTGGGAAGCTGAGGTACGCCATTAGTGGGCCGAAGTAGGGTAAACTCTGTGTCGCTTGATTTTTTGTTTTCCTGCTTTTGTTACTTTTTCGTATTACTTGGTTTGGTTGAATATAGTGCTATTTGTGGTGTATCTTTAAAAGATCGCGGCATATTGGGTAGCTATCTGCCTTTTATAGGGGACCTTTCGCTTCCGCTGTCGGCCTCCCATTCGCGGGGTTCGTTCGTATCCCAACAGAAATATCTAACAATATTAATGGAGACGTATTAGAACACTGTAATTTTCTTGTCAATTCACATGTCCTCCCCACATTCTTATTAGATCGACCCTGAAGTTCTAATCTCAGTGGCACTTAATTTCATGTACTTGTTTAGAATGGAAGAGTCAGCTTGTCCTACCAACCTCGTACTTTCAAGAGCATTCAAGAGCACAATAAGGTGCTTGAAAGTGTAGAACTTGTGTTACTTGTATTGCATTTAAGCTTGCTTTGCTACAAATGCCTCTCCTTGTCCCATACTTTATGTGAGGCTCCCATACAACAAACAAGTAAGCTTAGGCTTTTAGGATCTTCCATGATCTGATGATCATGGTTGAGTCTTTAAATTCTTCTCCAAAAATATCTACAAAGATCCATTGGATACATTTCTTATTAATTAATAGAAGAACGTTAAATTTTATGAAAACTGTCGAACTATACTGAATTATTACTGAATTATTGATTGATGTTGCTATTGAAGCATTAAAGATGTTGCTGAATTTTATGAAAACTGTCAAATTGTTAAATAAACTTAAAGAAGGAGTAACCATGGCTCATAGCCATGGTTCTCTATATATTCATATCCATGAAATACCAAAGGTCCACACTACTAAGTAGTGGGGAGTAATGGAGGGATAGAGAGGTGGGGAGGCCAAAAGCCTCCCTCACTCATAACACTCCCCCTTATCCATCCATTTCTTTGGTCTTAGCGTATAAAGCTAAGTGGGTGGATACTTCTGGATCCATAGTAATCGTGTTTGCCTCGTTAAAACCTTAGCTGTGGAAAACCCAGTGGGAAAAACCAACAGCTTAAGGGAAAAAGAGTACAACCCACAGGTTACTCCCCCTGAACCATACAAGCTTCAGGCTTGTAGATTTCCTATGTATCTATACACCAATATCCTAAGTATCTATACATCTTCCACGAAATTCCAAAAAGAAAAACAAAATACAATAATCACTCATCTATACAAGTTGCACTCATATCTGGAAGCCGCTGAAACAAAAGGGGGCTCTGACGTGGTATGCTCTGCAAAACTTGGCAGATGGCTACATGTCTGTAGACTTTGACCCAGTCGTCACTGTATCTGCAAGGTACTGTAGGACCTGGTTGTGCATATATTCGATTTGATTCTTGGATGATGAGCTTCTCGGAATAGAAATTTGATGTAGACTTAGGATGATGCTGTGTATATCTTCAGGAAATGGCTGTTCATTTTGTGCGTAGTCATCGCAATGATCTTTAACCTGCATATGCAAATATATTTCCATGGTTTCTGATCCTTGACCCTTGGAGAGCGCAGAAGATATGTATCCATGGTCCAGTGTTGCGCTACAGGCACTGCACTGTATCTGGCTAACAGCTTTACTGCAAACATTCTATAAAGACATGTGTAGTTAGCTAGATAAAGGAGTTGGGTACTTCAGGACCTAGGATATTCTCCCCCTCTTCCAGCTAGGGGAAAAGGTCTTCAATATGCATACAGACACCCAGTTGGTGTATATAGTGGAATGCAATTGTCCATGTTTCTTCATCAACTTCGGGTTAATGAAGTTCTCATCTGCAGGATGATGAGTCATCTTCAGGATGATGTTTTCATTTTCTGGTTGATTATTCATCTTCTGGCTGATTATTTCATCTTCAGTATGATGGTATAATCATAAGGATGATATTTTCACATTCGAGATGTACAGTCATCTTCAGGATGATGTTATCGTGTTTAGAATGAGTATTTCATCTTTAGGATGATAGTTTCATCTTCACGATGATGGTATCATCTTCAGGATGTGTACAGAATGTGTATTTCATCTTTAGGATGATAGTTTCATCTTCAGGATGATGGTATCATCTTCAGGATGTACATTCATCTTCAGGATGATGGTATCATCTACAGAATGAGTATTTCATCTTCAGGATGATGGTTTCATCTTCGGGATGATGGTTTCATCTTCGGGATGATAATTCATCTTCAGGATGATAGTCTCATCTTTAGTATGATGGTCTCATCTTCAGGATGATGGTTTCATCTTCGGGATGATTATTCATCTTCGGGATGATGGTTTCATCTTCAGGATGATAGTCTCATCTTCAAGATGATGATTTCATCTTCAGGATGGTAATTCGTAAGGGTATGTTGTCACAACATCCATAGCAACATAGCCTAAAATTTTCTTTGCCAATCGTGTGGTTTTCGCCATATGACCAGAGAGCCTGATGCATCAGTTTAAATAATTTTGTAAGTGAGTTAAGCTCATCTTACATGGTTACTTCCTGGTTTCTGCGAAATAAACCTTTAAGCTATAGCGTTTTGCTTATAGCGTATTTATTTATACAATACTCGGCAACCCACAGGTTTGATATCTTTTGATATCAGGACTTCAGGTCCAAACACTTCACATTTCATAAGTGAGTCCAGCTCAACTTATTATTGCCTCGTTCCACATAATTTGGCCAAATTTCTGCGTTTGCTTCAGGAAACGGAGATTGGGAACGGTATCAATGGCAAAATGAAATGTGAGTAATTGTCGACAAGTGTGTTTTATCCAAATACCTCTCCGTATACATACATTATTCAATTTATTCCAGATTCATCTCTTCTGGAGGTTCTGGAAAGGAAGAGGATATGGAGATGAGCTCACTTTCCTGTGGTGGTATTGTTTTAGGGTCTCCAGGAGTTATTTCTCGTTTTGGAGCCTCGTGGTATGTCCTCTCATCCGTTGAGGATATCCACTTCTGCTACTGGTGGATTGCATCCATTATATTTGGTATGTCAATCCTAGCTGGATTTTTAGTAGCAGGGATGTGTGAATTTGACAATATTTATATTGTTAGTAGCTATGTCTGATAACTGTTTAACAGTTTCATAAGTGTGGATCTTCAGGATCTCATCACTATTCATGATAATCAGATCATAGGTATTAATATTTTAAATGGTCAAATTGAGCTTCAGGCTCATGGATGATTATAGTATTTTTGTTAAACCTAATACTGGGGAATTAAGGTTATGAAGGATCTTCAGGATCACATCAAGTCTTTAAAAGAGGGCCCATCAATGCACGTCTTAGGAGAAGTGATTTTAAATGCTTCCCCTGTTTAGAGTGCTCAGAATCTATTTATCTGGGGTAATTACTTTCGATAAATAGTTCTGTATTATGATGGTTCATAGTGGTGATATGGGGATGTATACTCATCATGACGCCATCGATAAGATGTGCTCTAAACGCTTCCCCCGTTAGGGGTTCTCAGAAACTGTTTATATGAGGTGATCAGGCTCATATAAATAGGTTCTAAGGAGGCGTTGCGATGGTTTGCATGTTCCCACACGATCACCTACAACTGGATTTTTAATGGATAAGTAATCCGTTTGAATCATTTTGATGATTTATATATAACCCATTTCTGGGTGTGAACACAAAACTTCAGGGTGTTCAATTTTCTTCCAGTTGTTAAATATAATTGATTTCCCAGTGTTATCCACAAAAAAATCCGCAATAAGCTCGACTTCAACGAAGTCGAGCATAGAACTGGGGATATGAACCCGCCAAGGCACAATCTATAAGATGTGCAGTAATGCCTCCCCCGTTTGGGGATCTCAGAATATATTCATACAGGATGGTTAATCCCGATGAATAAGTTCCACTGTGTCATTTTTGAGGGTTGTATGAGGGTAAGTAACAGCCCAACCAATATCCCAGTAAGGTAACATGTCCGTTGTGATTAATAATAATCTGGACTGCGATTGGATAACAAAGGTTTGATTATGACCATTTTAAGAGGATATATAGATGAGTACACTCATGTACATCATTGGCCCTATTAGGGAGTGAAAAAGTTTAACTTTTATCCCTAAAATACTCTCAAGAGACCAAGAGGTCTTCATAATTTAATGATGATAGTAAAATATATCATATAAATTCTATTAGAGGAAGTATTGAGATTCAATATCCACGTGAAGTGGAGATGTTCTCGTAATCATTTTTCCCGTTTAATGGGATAATGAAAATGTCACCATATTTGAAGAAACTTATAGTTCTTTGTTTATATAAGATTGGTAAATGATGTTTTGCATCAATAACAATCCAAGGTGGCATATTATATCGTGCCAAAAGTAAGATTTGGACGAAAGAGAGCACTACAGGTGTTCCTTTATCTTCCTATGTTTGAATTTATTTGGGAAAAAGCTTCTGGCTTTACTGATTTTTAATATTTGAGAGTACGAGCGTATCCTTATATAGAGTATTCAGGCTTTGTAAAGCTTGAACCTCAAGTAGACGTCCCAAAAAATAATTATCTTCTGGATAAAATTAAGGGTGAAATGCTTTTTAAAGCATACGTCCGATGCTATTTTTGAAAAATACTCACTAATAACTATGGTCTGGTACTAGATTAAATTTTATTTTCATAAATTTATTTGTCCTCGTAGAATATCTATGTATACAAAATAGGTAGATCGACAAACGTCGTCTAGACTAGATATGTACATATATTTTCAATGGCATAATCTAATGACCTATCATATTACAAAAGCAATATGGGACTTTTCAGAACTTCTGGGTCGGATATAGGTCTGCCATTGATTATTCCAAGTAGAGGTATATCATATCTTCCCTTCTATATTTATGTCCAGGACATTATAAGTCATGGTCTTCCCCTTTTTTTAAGTATTCCACTAATCTAATTTATGATAGACTTTTCAAAGTTCATGTGAATGTTCTAGTATGGTCTTCAGGCCATGTTATTGAGTCATTCTGGATTTATGTGGATAGAGGAACATGAATATTGGGAGTTAAGATACGTTGATGCGAAAAATTTAGTTCTCACTTTTATGCATGCACGACTTCAGGCGCGTGCATTATGCAATGCTAGATTCAAGAATCTTACCTAGTAACGTGAGTGTACTCAATAAATTAGTGGATTTATGGCATCTTCGGGTGCGCCTAATATTATATATTAAAATAGATATGATATATCTATTTACTGCGAAGTACGCATCATTTAGACATATGTCCAGAAGATGGAAGCATTAATGGTCGCATAATTCCAACGTATTTTATTTGGTTAGAAGGGTATTGACATTCTATTTGAACTTCAGGTTCATTTGTCAATGTAGATATGATTTATAAAATTTTTATTTTGAAAAATTATTATTGTACCAGAATCATAGTTTGAGTACAAAAGCATGAATAAATCATGCAAATAGCAATTAAACATGTAGTTCATATATAATACAAGCAACAACATATGCAAAAATTATGAAACTACCAGATATAACATGCATACGATGTATTTTCAACATAACAAGCAATTTATATAAAAATTACATTTAATGATTACTTGGACCACGGGGAAACGTCATTACCCGTTAGGTTAGGTAACTAACGACAGAGCGGTCTCAGGGTATTTGTAATTATTAAATCGTGACGAATTAAAATTAAATCCAATTTTTATATAATTTGTATTTTTGTTGAATTTAACATAATATTAAACAAATAATTAATTTTATGAACCAAATCAACTAAAAAGTTGTCAAAACTAATCAAGTCAAAACTAATCATTTGATGTTTCCGCATTTTTACAAAATTTTCCAGCAATATTCTGGATTTTTTCTGCTAATTTTAAGGAAATTATAGTGGAAAACTGATATAAAATCTGTTTTTAATTATTTTAAAAGCCTATTGGGCTTATGTTAGAGCTTCAGGCCCAAAACATCCAATAACACTTAAATATTTTAGTATTGGGCAGCAGGCCCATGGGCCCAAGCAGCTCCCCCCGCCCTCACCTTTTTCCGGATAGACAGAGTGTAAGGGGGAGGGGACGGCCTGAGAAGACAAAGTTACATATGGGACCCGAAAAACTCTTTTCACTGAAGCAGATTTTACAAGACCGAAAAGAGTCACCATTAGAAAAGTTATAGCATCAGCAGATCATAGTCTAGAGTAATCATATAAATCATGCACAATTTCTTATGTTCTGGCATTTGTTAACTTCTCGGTCTACCAGAAATAAATAATTCTTGAAAGCACTAATTATTAGGGAATCAAAAACACAGATTACATCAAATGGCAAATACCTCAAACAATGCTGCTAGCCCAAGATTGTGGCTGATTATGGTCATATATTTGATATCATGATCATACAACACAACAGCAATTAAAAGAATTGCATCTGCACCTTTTGACCGAGCATAATAAATTTGCCACACATCAATATCCCCATCGGGTCGCGGCCAGGGCAGGGGAGGGCCGTACAGCGACTCCACATGCCCCATCTTTGTACATGCAGGAGACGGCCATGCTTCAGGCATGCCAATCGCCGCTGCAGGGGCGCCGATCAATGTCCTTCGGGTACGATCGAAGCCAATCGAAATCCGTGCCAGATTCCGATCTAGCGGCGTCAGAATCACGGGCTTCAGGCCGACACAAATGGCCTCAGATTCCATTCAAATAAACCCATAAACAAATAGCTTAAACATTTTTCTATATTAAATATATGAAGGGTAAGAGTTAAGTGTATGGCTTTTGCTCATAGATCCGATATTACAGTAACACAAAGGTTACGTCGTACACAAGTCCATACATGAAGAATTATGCAACAATGTTGAAGATTTTAAACTTCATACCAACAGTGCATGAGATAGATGCATGCTCACAATTGATCATGCCTTAAAATTGTTTCAATGATTTTTAAAGCATCAAAAGAACAAATTTATCAGAAACTAAAAGCAAAACATGTCGCCACATAACAAACATTACAAATCAAACAAAAAGAAATCCATCCCAAAATTAGGGACACCACAATTTGACTTTGATATGATAATATTATTTGTCCAATAATATTAGATCTAAACAAATTCATTCTAATCTAGTTTTAGATCTAAAAATTTATTATGGATCGATGAATTACCTCTAACCGGAAAAATCTGGAAAAAGAGATCCGAAGAGAATAATATGATCCACATCCTTGCGACGTCGGCGAAAGAGCCGCCAACGAGAATAGATTCCATAGCACAACCTCCATGCGATGATGGCTATCAAAATAGCCAAGAAATTGATTCCTTCGCTTTTAGAAGAAAAGAAAATTTGATGTGTAGAAATTTTTCTTAGAGCAAGGTGCTGATAACGTGTTAAATAAACTTAAAGAAGGAGTAACCATGGCTCATAGCCATGGTTCTCTATATATTCATATCCATGAAATACCAAAGGTCCACACTACTAAGTAATGGGGAGTAATGGAGGGATAGAGAGGTGGGGAGGCCAAAAGCCTCCCTCACTCATAACACAAATTACTACTATTCAATCTACTTGGAAAATAAGGCAAAATTATTAACGACAACTTCCCTTTTTATCCTCCATTATCCTGATAAGAATAGACTTTGATCTTATTGGTATCTTTATGGGATACCTTGATCTTGTTCAGTGCTCTTATCCAAGTCGTGGCCCCACATAACCCTGAGAACTCGGAGCAACTCTACTGCTGACTACATTGTCTGTATCATAAGGCCCGCTAGGTTTACTGCATGCATAGCTGCAGTATCTTCATCATTAGGACATGAAAGCCCCACAAGAGATCACGATGAGATCGGCCTTTGTCTTCTCTTCTTAAAAGTTGCCTTGATCACTGGATTCAATGCAGACTGATCATTAGGTGGGTTTGTTCTCTACATGATGAGATTGCCTCATGTTCAGTTCTCAGGGCCCTGCCTCCTCCACATTCTCCTCATCATTTACATGGTTATCACAACCAATTTCATACAGAGATGCTAACTACTTCAACTTTATTACAATATCAACCTTCTTCCCCATTTTAAACCGGTTTCGTGTGTTATAAATTGCTTTGATTGAGGTGTCACTGAAATTTTTATTTTCCTTCAAGACTTTCAAAATTTTAGCTGGCCGCACCTTACTATTTTCCAAGTCTCTCACTGTTTCCATCTCCATTCCCGGCAACTTTCCTGCATCGGAATGACCCTCGACATATTTAGCTGCTTGATTGTTGTGCCTGTCATAAATAACTGTTAACTTCTACTCTTCAACACCCACCATATTACCACGCAAAGAGAACGGACATCGACACTTCTTGGTTTTAACTGGCATGTCGGTCTTTTTTTCCTTTTGGTATCCCCTATAATCACCGCTTCTTTCACATGCAAAATAAACAGTTGGAATCCTATTGGGCGTTTTACTCAAACTCGTCGACTTGGTAACAATCGCATGCCCATTTTTAGCCCGAAGTTCTTTATCCACTGAAACAGATCGTTTCTATTTTTAAAAATTTGCATGGTTGTAAATTCGTTTGTAAACTCCATATTATCATATATCAAACAATTTATACAACTAATTGGACTTGGAATTAAAAATTTACTGCATTATTGCCGAAAAGATACATCAATATTACCTTTGATTTTTGTACATTCTCCATCAAACTCAACCGTATTTGCTTGCAGGTAAAATCAAATATTTTATACATCAATTTCTACCCATTTGAATAAGAATGTCAACTAAAATGTATTTAAAAGTATATACTTACCAAATGTCGATTTCGACAAATTTAGGTAAAAAAAACCCTAAATCAATCGCTCTCTCTTCACCAATTTGTTAGATTGCTCCAGTTGACACTGTGATGAATCCAGCGAGCCCAGAAACAAAAATAAAATCTTTGGAAATTCGGTCTGTGCGCCTTGAGCAATCATTGAAAACCTTTCCGTTTGATATTTCGCCTTGAGCAATCTTCGAAAACCTTGCCGTTTGATATTGTGGAAGTATCTGTCTATGCACTGCAAGCAGACTTTATCAAGTGGTACTATCGGGTCCTATTGGGCCCTATTTTTTACCAGTTGTGTGCGTTGAGTAAAAAAGTTTAGTTTGAAATAATATTACTCAGCTCGCACAACGGTTATAACTTTAAATGATTTGAACTGTTTTGCACGCTGAGTTATCTTAAAAGATTGCCCGGTTTTACTACATGCGCAAAACAGTTCACATCAGGAGTAATTTTAGATGCCGTTGTGCGCAGGGAGTAATATAAATCCATTGTAACTAGGGAAGGTAATTCTTCCCGCGGGTACGGATACCCGCGGATACCTGCCCATTTGGTTACAGGTACGGGTGGACTTTTATACCCCCTGGGTACGGGTATGGGTACCCATTGTTTACCCACGGGAAAAAAGGAATGGTATGGATATTATATATAATTTAGCCCTCTAAGAAAATATGGTTTATCATGTGTGGTTACATGGTAGGAGTTTGATTGTGAAGATTGAAAGCAATATATGCATTCCTGATGTCCATGATAATGTAGGCACACATGGCCACAGTTGTTTAAAAGGTAACAGCCACTCAGTTCACAATCGGGACTACTTTTACAAGCCGTTGTACGCTTGTAGTAATTTTAATCCAATGTAACCGTTTTCAGTTGACGCACACAACAGGTATTTAACGCTCACAACTGTTCTAGATGTGCGCACTGAGTAATAATACACCTCTCTACCCTTTTTCACTTACTGCGCACTTCACGTTTTATGGTAGCCTATTGTGCGCGCTGAGTTACGTTTTATCGAGTGCATTAATGTTACTAGCCGCGCACAACTGTTCAAATCTGGAGTACCTTTACGTTTTTACATCCCGTTGTTCGTGATGAGTAATTTACTCAATGAAACAATATTTTTACTCCGACGTAAATACACGTACATCATAACAGACCCGATTGCAAATAGTGTTGTGACCAAAGGCGCGAAAAGCTAATGATCTAGGGTTTGATGTTGGACAAAGAAATTATGCAAATTCACTGATCTATAGAAAATATAAGAGTTCCTTCTTAGATCTAAAGAAGATCCCAAAGGCAGAGCAAAATATTTTTGGCATTGTGGTGCCCTAAAATAGTGGACTGCGTACGCACTGCATCATAAATTCGATAAGACATTAAATGATACTAATTAATTTGGTATTTATTAATATTACGAAGATTGACATGAATGCATAGAAATTACGAAGATTGAGATGGACTTGGTACACTTTGAGCGGCGCTTTGAAAAAGGACAAATAAGCAAAGGTAAGAAATTTTTTCGCTTTTGTTAACTGACTAATTTACTAAAAAATACAGTAAAATTTAGTGATTGTTGGTATGTGTTAATTAATGCAAGGTAATGTAGAAAGATCAGATGTTAATGAAGATTTTACAAATCAGTTCACAACTATTAAAATGTTCGCCAGTATAGAAGAGCATGTTCAATGGATAAAGTTAGTCGGTGAGAAAACAGGGAATGTGGTTGTTACAAAATAATCAAATATGAGTACAACGGCAATATGGTCCCCACTCATTATTTTTGTTGTGAAGGAAGTGGGACATATCAGCAGTGTTCTAAAAATCGGCCTGTGCGGCCGCCTAGGCGGCGCCTAGGCGGCGCCTAGGCGGCGCCTAGGCGCTAAGCGGCCAGTAAACGCCTCGATTATGGCCTGGGCGGTCAATCTGGGCGTTTTTGGGATTAATCGGCCGCCTAAGCGTTCTGGGCAGTGTCTGGGCGCTTTGGGCGGTTCCTAGGCGGTTCCTGGGCGGTTCCTAGGCGGTTTCTGGGCGGTTTCTAGGCGTTTTTGGTAAATGGCTTAATTGCACAAGAGTATTTTTTAAATTTTATTTTGTTGCACACAAATACTCTAAAGTAGGTAAACTGGATTTGATTTAGTATGTATTAATTATTTGATGTATCTTAAATAATATATATATTTATATTTATCTATAAACATAAATATATTATATAAAAATAAATAAAATAATTAAAAACTGCAAATCTGCCTAGGCCGATTAATCCCCGATTAATGCTCTGGACGCTAGGCGCTAGCAATCCGAACGCCTAGCGCCTAGCGTTTTTTACAACCTTGCATATCAGCCACACAGGCAGGATATAAAGGCCAAGAAAGCAACTGGAAGCAAGAAGTGTCTCTGTCCCTTCTCCTTGAGGGCTACTGGGGTTGAAAAAGATAAGTGGAGTTTGACAGTTGTATGTGGCAATAACAACCATAAACCCAAGATGTACCTTGAGGGACATCCATATGAAGGGAGGTTAGGAGTAGGGAGATGGAAATAATGATAGACTTGTCAAATAGATTGTTTAGGCCAAGGGAAATCTTGAAATACATGCAGGAAAAGGATAAGTCCAAACTACCACAATCAAAACCATGTATAAAGCTAGACAGGGGATGAATGCACGAAAAATGGCCGAGAGAACAGAAATACAGCTCCTACTGAATCTATTAGGAGATCATAATTACATTGTGTATCTTGAAGTTGATGAAGATACAAATGCAGTGAGGAATTTATTTTGGGCACATCTGAAGTCGGTTGAGTTATTACGTAGATTTCAGAGATTCTGGTTTTGGACTGCGCGTTTAAGACCAACCGCTGCTGGCCACCATTAATGGAGATGGTTGGGGTGACCGCCACAGATATTCCGTTCGCAGCAGCATTTTGTTACATAGAGGCCAAATGGGATGATAACTACATGTGGGCATTGGAGAAGTTGAGCCCATTACTACAAGGATACATGATGCCGCGTGTAATTTTGACAGCACAGGAGCTTGCACTTATGAATGCCATTGGCAATGTATTTCCCTCTACGGTGAACCAATAATTTAGAATGCACATATCCAAAAATATATTGAACAATTGCAAGAAATATTTTTAAGATAACGAACAATGGGTATGTTTCATCTCTAGCTGGAATTTATTGGTGGGGGCACGTAAAGAGGAGGACTATGTTGCAAAACTGAAGGCATTGGAGAAAGAGTACAAAGATTAACCAAGGGCCATGAACTATGTGAAGAAATCATGGCTGGACAAGTACAAGGAGAAGTTTATTATTGTATGGACTTTGGAAATATTAGTACCAATAGAGCGCAGTTTGAAAATTCTAAGCTTAAAAAGAAATTAGGGTCATTGGCCCGCAGTTTCACCGCTTCTTGGCCAGCCATACATGAATCATTAGAGGGGAAGCATATCGAGATCAAGACCTCATTCGAGAAATCAAAGATCTCGATGCAACATAAAGTATATGGATACTTGCTCAGTATGCTGAAATGATTTACATCCCCTGTGGCGTTGAAGATAATGTCTTTGGAAGTTGAAAAATCTGACTCTATTGGTACAGACCAATGCGCATGTGATTGTCTAGCAAGAAATATTTATGGAGTACCATGTGTCCATGAGATTGGCGAATTCACAAGGGAAAATCATCTGCCCTTAGATGCCGTAAATCCTCATTGGAAGAAGCTAGACATGGAGGCTATGAAGGAATTGATGTCCGAAGAAGATGTGCTTATACATGCTGAATTAGAGCGCATACACAAGCTTTATGAGCAACTTGATGGGAGGAGGAAGAAGGAGTTGTTAATAAAGTTGAAGGAGCTAGCTACCCCAGAGACAAATCTGAATAAGGAGCCACAAGTTTAGGTCATTGTGAGTGGTGGTAGAAAAGGGGGGAGTTGAAAAGTGCAGATACATCCACCACCATTGATCTATCTCATTTTGATCATGTCCAATCCAAGGAGGTTATTTTCTCCGCTCTAACTCTCATTTTGAAACAAGAAATCTACGGCCGTGACAATCCGAGACGGTCCCATAGAAACAAAAATACAAATGCAGCTCCATCTTCAGCAGTAGATAGCACTTATGCTCCACCTCCAACTCAACGTGTTAGAAAGAAACCAACTATCAAACGGCCTTCTACCACTTTAGCTGCCTTTTCCGCCACAGCTCCAATTGCAGCTGCAAATTCTTCGGCTAATGACGTTTTAGACATTGATGCAGGCATACCTTTTATTGATCAATTTCCAGCTGCAATCACAAAATATATATGGAACGTCAAAGATGTGAAGGCAGATGGGACCTGTGGTTACTGGGCTGTATCTTCTCTACTGGGCATGGGAGAGGACAATTCGAAGCCTGTCAGAACACATTTGATTGGAGAGCTAAATTCACACTATGATATGTACATCAGTATGATGGGTGATGAAATGGCACAACAACAGAAAGTGGCAAGTGCATATATGGAGGACCACCCCGGCCACCATATGGGATGACCTTCCCAGAAGTTGGACATCTAATCTCAGGTTGTTATAACTATGTATTACATCTGCTATCAATGGGACAATGTCTAACATTTTTTCCTTTAAGAACAGGACCATCCCAAGGTAAGCAACGTGCACCCATCACCATGGGCTTTGTAAAGATTCAACTTACAGAGGGAAGCCTGGTTCCACCAGCAGTAAGCCTTTGGACGAAATACCATTTTACTGAGGCAAGAGGATTTGAGGAAGGCCTTAAAGAGAGGATGCGACAACTCACGCAAATAATCGGTAACGATGTAGTCAAAGAGGATACTTTATGTGATGTATCATCACATGATTGATTGTATACTTTGGTGCTAATGTATTATATACTGAAAATTTTGGAATATGTGTACAAAATTTTTGGTATCAGTCCGTATGATTATGTGTCCGTATATATGTATCAGTATGAATGTGGTCTATTTATCACGTTGAATGTATCAGTGTGTAATAGTGAAGGCAACTTTATCAGTTTTGATCTGTATCATTTTGTACATTAATATCTTTGAATGGTTGATTTTGAATATGTCATCAGATTGAATATGTTTAAGATTTAATGTAAACGTTTGTCATCGCCTACAAATCTGCTTAACCCGCACAACGGTCATAATTTTACACGTTGTGCGTGTAAAACAATTTTGTTAGACAGTACATTGATTGCTCAACGAGCCATATTGGCTTTGCCAGTTGTGCGCATTGAGCATTTATGTTATGTGATACAAAATTTCTAAATGCGCACAACTGGATTAATTTTTCCAGTTGTGCGCTTTCAGCAATTTAGTTACACCGTAAAACCTTACTCACAGTGCACATATTTGGTTCCAGATTTGCACCCGGAAGTACGAATTTTACCGCAAGCACACGGTATGTGTAAATATCGGCAAGCGGGTGTCGTATCCACAGGGAGGCGGTGTCACACTACCGATCGATCCTAGGCTAAGTTAGGTTTCGAATATGTTTTATTAGGTGGAGATGGATTATGGAGTGTCGTAATGGTGGTGGATGTGGAATGCGAGGGTGTCACTTGGCAAGGCACTTCAAGACACAAAAGAAAATAAAAGGGACAAAGAGAAACAATCGAGGGAAATATCACTAGGGTATCGAGAATCCTCGCTAGGGCTTTCGGGTTTGGATAACAGGTTAGGGGTTCCTTCGTTAGACAATGGATGAGGGTAGGAGTGTCACATCCGGAGATGGGAACGAGTACTTAACTTTCGTTGTTCATACTCGTCTAATGCATCCCTAAGCAAAGCCGTGCTCTCGTAGTCAACTTCGCATGGGAATGCGTGTATTGAGCTTGACACTTGGCTGTCGTACCATAAATCTGTATCCACTCTCGTGATCTACGGACTGGGATACCACGCTACGGTTGGTTCGAGCAGTCGGGCTACTCTCGTAGTCACCGACTAGCAGATCGAGGATTAGTGATCGCTCCTAACTCTCGAGTCACTCTCGTGATTGTGAGCCCTAGAAAAAGTCACTAAGCCCAAATCAGATTCGTGGGGATCATCCCTAGAACATGTAGCTACTTTAGTAATCCTCCAATTCTAGGGATAATCCCCCAAAACACGTGTTCAAATCACCATAGGGCAACCCTAGATTCATCAAACTAAGGTTTAACCTGTCATCCAAACTCTAAAATCCTCGTGTTCATTCATAATCCTAGCAATAGTTCTACTCAATCATATGAAAAGATATAGGAACAATGAAATCAACATCACAAGCAAGATTGAAAGATTCGACAACAAAATCAATTGAGAAATACAATAAAGAGGGATTCAATAAGAAAAACTTAGCTTAATGAAGATCCATTACATAAATCAGCGAGGAGGGGGCCTCGGGCGTAGCCTAACCTCCTAAAAGAGTCTCCAAACCCCTAAAAACTATCTATCCTAACCAAAGAGAAGATAGCCCCCAAATGGTTGCTCAAATACACATATATATAGCCCCAAAACCCCCCAAAATAACCCTAAATCGAGTTAGACACGTGCTCTCTGCCCAGGTAGCTCGGGCTGGAATTTGGAGGTCGCTCGGCCGAGCTATGACACGTGTCTGCCCGAACACAAATTCCAGCACAGATTCGCCAACTTGCAGACATTTCCTAGGGCTCATCTGACCTCCGATTGGTGCGTTCTTGGTGGCATTGGAACCGTTAAGAAGTCTAATATCTGGAAACAATATGAGAAAAATACTGTAAAATCTCTGGTGATAACATAATGGGAAAGAGTGAAGGGCTGTCCATTTTCCAGCTATGTTGGCCATTTCTACTCCGCTCGTCCGAGCGACTTGGGTCGCTTGCCCTACAGAGAGTTGAAGGCACATTTTTGGTCTCTTCTAATAGCTGGCTCGAGTGAGCGACTTGGTCGCTTGGCCGAGCGAGCCAAGTTGCTCGCCCGAGCACTTGAGCTCGTAGCATCTCCTTCAATTCTTCTCTTCCTTCTCCTCTTTCTCTCTTCTCTTCCCTTCTTCTCTCCTTTATTGCTCCCCTCCAACAACATGAGCTCCTCAGATATGATGCAATTGATGCTCCGATGATGACGATCACGTCATCCTCTCCAACATGCTCCAAATCGCTCAATATTCCCTGAAATGCATCAAAACGCTCTTGAAGTCAAATAGTTCCATTTATCGACATTAAATCATATAAAATTGGGATTAAAGCGATCATTTTTGACGTGTAAACATGTAAATAAAATGTGGAACATTATGGCACATCAAAATCCCTCAAGCTTACCTCTTACTCGTCCTCGAGGATGACTAGTAAGAAGCAAACCTGGGACATGAATACGATGAAGAGTTGAGGCGATGATGTGTGATGGAGACAAGGGGATCATTCTTAAAAATCAGCAAAATATGAAACCAAGGAATAGAAGATTTACGTGAACACACATCAATATGAAAAAAGAACACACATACACACAAAATACTTATTATTCTTAGCATCACAATATTTATGCAAAATCTTTTGATATTTATCAAATAATTGCTTAAGTTCAATTCTAAGATCATCCACTGTTACCTCTTCACCGTCGCTATCACTTCCACTCGAATCACTTGATTCGTCACTAGAGTCGTCCTCTCGTGCCATCAAACCCATGAATGAATCTCTTTCATCATTGGAGGAAGAACACTCCGAGGTGGACTCTTCTTGCTCCGCTAGCATGTGCCATATTTAATATGCCGTTGTTGCCTTGGACACACGCATAAGAATATCATAAGTTAAAAAATCAAGCAAGATATTCATTACCTCATCATGTTTCTTAACCAATTCTTTTTGCTCATTTGTCCACTTATGTACGGAAGTGGTAGGTGCGCGAAAGGGCTTCTCCACAAGCATCCAATACTCCTCATCGATGGATTGAATATGGGCCTTCATCTTCACACACCAAATTTGATAGTTGGGCCCAAGGAGATATGGTGGAAAAGGGGTTCGTGCGTTGTTGTTGTTGGTTGCCATAGCAATAACCTCGCTTTGATACCAATTGTAGGGACCCTGTGCTATGAGGAACAAACACTAGAGGGGGGTGAATAGTGTTTTATAGAATTATAAGGAATTTACACCAAATAAAACCCTACTTAACCAACAAATGCGGAATGAAAGAAGTGAACAACAATCCAAGCAAGAATGCAATGCTAACAAGCAATCTACCCCGGTTCGGTGCCACCCAAGTCTCCCCGACTTGTTACCGGTGCCCTAATCCGACAACACCCGGATCCCCTCCGGATACTCTAGCAAACCGCTAGAGATTTCCTTTAGCCCACTTGCGGAAACCTCACAAGTGCAATCGACCTACAATCGATGTCCGTGTATCCCACAACCCAGTAACATGCAAAGAACCTTAATCCCACAACTTGGGACTAAGAACACTCACACACACCGAGAGCAAAACGAAATCTTGACTCCCACAACTTGGGATCAAGCCAATCCTCTCACCACCGTGAGTATACAACAAATATGAAGTATAAAGAATGAAATATAAAACTTCTTACCACAAAATCCTATGCCTTGAGAAATACTTACCAATATAGGGAAAGAATGGATTTTGAGGAAGATGAGATCACCAAACCCTAGCTCCACCAAGATGAGCAGCAATAGATGGCTAGGGAGAAGTTGGTGACTTGGATTCAAGCTCTTAGCTTGAGAAGCTCACAAGAAATGAGAATCTCTCTTGAGGAATTAGTGCGCAAAGAGTGAGGGAGAGATTCTTGTGAGAAGAGAGAGCTTGGAAAAATAGAGTTGAATGGCTCTTCTCTTAGATGTGAAAATGTGTCTAATTTCAGCCTTGGATCCCTGGTTTGAAGCACTCAAACTTATATAGGGAAGAGACAAAACGGTCACAAAAATCGTGGCATTAAATGCCCCAACGGCTCTATTCTGAAGCTGCTTAATCAGTCTAAGAAGGATCACTGACCGATTAGTTTTGCAACTAGTCGGTCGGTGATTCTTCTTGGACCGACTAGAAGGAAGACATCGAAATCAAGGTGTGAAGAACTAGTCGGTCTAAGAAGAGACGCCAACCGACTAGTTTGACAACTAGTCGGTCGGTGAACCTTCTTGGACCGACTAGAAGGTTGACAGCAAAGATAGTGAAATCAAGAGATAGAAGAACTAGTCGGTCTAAGAAGAAACATCAACCGACTAGTTTGACAACTAGTCGGTCGGTGAGCCTTATTGGACCGACTAATTGATCAACAGTAAAGAAGTCGAATTTCACTAGGAGAACTAGTCAGTCTGAGAAGATACACCAACCGACTAGATCGTCATTTAGTTGGTCGGTGAACCTTCTTGGACCGACTAATAGGTCAACAAATAGTCTTGAATTGATTAGAATAACTAGTCGGTCTGAGAAGGATTTCCAACCGACTAGATCGTCATCTAGTCGGTCGGTGAACCTTCTTGGACTGACTAATTGACCAACAATGAATGTGCTGAGTATAACTAGGATGTCTAGTCGGTTCAAGAAGAATTTCCAACCGACTAGATCGTCATCTAGTCGGTTGGTTCTTCTACTTGAACGAACTAAGATGCATACAAAGCCAAGAAATGAAGCGAAAAGCTTCGGAAAAGTTTCTAAGGGCTTCTAAGGCAATCCTAGAGATAAGATAAGATAGTCATGAAGATTTTTAGGCAAGTACTACTCAAGGCTTAACATTCTACTAAACCGAAGCTAGAAGACAATAAAAGTAAACACGACAAACCGTCTTCAAAGCTTCAACATGAAGATTCTGAATCCCTCGACTTCAATAATACTCCTTGAGCTTCAACGAAGCTTCAGGCACAATGATCACGCGTTCTGAGGAAGTCTCTTGAGATGAACAAAGTACTTTGGCGACGATCTCCATATTTCTTCAAGGTCGTGAGTCTTTTAGTTGAATGACTTGAACGTCAATCCGTCTTCAAAGCTTTTGACTCAATCCATTCCTTTCTTCTCTTTGGATTGAATCTCCATTCATTTGTTGATGCCATTGGCTTGAGGTTTGAGGTATCCTTTGAGTTATTCAAGCCAATGCTTCACTTTTGTTGATCTACCAAGTTCCCCACTTGAATCAATACGTGTAGTCACTTTTGATCTTCTTGAATTTAATTGGTGACTATTTAGCTAACTGCAATCACAAGAGTTAGTCACAATGATTTGTGTTTGATCATCATCAAAATCAAGGTGAAGAGTCCAATACTCAACACTGACGACGCATTAGGGTTATTCAGTGGTGAAGGGGTGGCCCCTTTGACTTACGGCTGACGAGGCATTAGTGTTGAAAGCAACGATCTAGGATCTCGGTTTGATGATGACAAACATGTCGGTATATCTAATGTGTGTGTTCAGTGTGTTTCAGGCTTGGCGAAACAATATATTTGCACTATTTGGCGGAATTGCTACTTATATAGCATCTTAGGAGAGGAAGGAAGTGTGTGCGCAAAGAAGTTGGACTTGGTCAAATAGGAGATTGGATCAATTCAAATCTTTTTGAATCACACATCATATCCCAAGTTGGTTGATTCAACCCAATCCCTAGTCAAATACAAATTCCCTAGTTGGTCATCCATTGCCAAATATTAACTAACCCTAGCCCTATATAATCACATCCTCCCTAGGGTTGAAAATTGCGGCAGCAATCAATAGTTGAGGGGCTACAATATTTTGTGCGGCTATACAAAAAATTAAGAGAAGCTACTATTTATTTTTTGTGTGCGGCAATCAAACAAAACAGGGGAGCAAGCCACGAAAAAATAAAACATCAAAATCCACTTGTTCCAATTCTTAAGCCTCCAGCATTAACGCACCAAAAACCCATCAACGAAGAACTAGCCGGCGTCGAGCACACGAAGAGAATACGACGACGACAACGAGATCCAGCCACTGCCTGCTGTTGCACCGTGGTCACCGTCACCAAGAGCTCACCGCCCGCTGCCTGTAAGAGGTCACCGCCCATCGCCGTCGTCACGAAGACCGCCGTAAAGAAGAGCTCGAAGGCATCGCTGTCTGAGGAACCACTGAAGCCGTCGTCATCATCAACGTCAAAGAGCAAGCCGCCATTACCATCTCGAAGAAGCCCACGACGTCGGAGCAAAGCCATCGAAGGAACCAAGACTCGCCGCTGCCGTAGAAGCACGCCGCCGCCGCTGCTCGTCGAAGAACTCTCGAACTCATCATCGGAGCAGCCGCCGTCATCTGCCTAGCCATCGAAGAGAAGCTCGCCGTCGAAGCTGCCGTTGCTCTTATCACTCCGACGTCGAAGCGAAGTCAGAGAAGCCGACTGTCGCCTCCGCTGCTGATTCAAGCCGCCACCATCTCCGTTGAACGAAGAAGACGAAGACAGCCGCTGTTGCTGTCTGAGAAGCCCACATCACCGGAGATCGCTACTGCAACCCATTTCCAAGAAGGAGAGCTCGCCGTTGGCCAACTCATCACCGTCGAACATCGTGATTGTCACGCCCCGCTTCCCAAAACGGCGGAGGCGAAGCGTGACGAGGCCCGCTTAGGCCAGAGCTGAGGAGCCCTGACCCAATAAGCGTCTGTGTGGTACCAAGACAAAGGCACAGGTCCCTGCATGGTTAGTACAGAACAATAAAATACAAGAAGGGAAAGAACATCACAGATTTTATTCCAACATATCAAAGTGCCAAGTCTCAACGCCCGAAGGGCTACAACAGCAGAAAAGTAAACTAATGGTGCAAGCACCCAACCTAGTCAAAGAAACATAAAAGGTGCTACGCACGCCCCCAACAAGAACAATATCGCCTCTGGTATCTGATACCAACAGTCACTAGCTCTGATCCTCCTCAGGGTCGTACTCAGGATCGACGCTCTCTGGCTCCACGTCGGCTGGCAAGTCAGTCTCCTCCACGTACTCTGGCTCAATCCCTGACGTACAGGTAAGGTCTACAAGGAAAGATTAGACCAAACTACAAGTGTACCAATTACTTACAACATTTTACTGGTTGATTAACATGCTGAGGTTCTTACAACAGAAAGAAAAGCACAACAGACAAGTAAACAAGACCAAGTGGTAGTCACAACGAGTGCTATGGACTACGGGACTAGCCTACAGGTGTCAAGACAAGACGGAACACGGGAAGCCAGACACGACAAGACAAGACAAGACACGAAAGGGTTCACGCCTGATCGGTTCGAGGGGGATCAATCCCTCTTGCCGCTTGCACGCTCAACCCTACCCCATAACCCCAAGAATCGTGACAAGACTTGGGATCACTTGCTCTAGCTTGACAAGTGCCCAATTGCTCTCTGAGCTGTGTATCGGTACATGGGATCACCTGCTCTAGCTTGACAGGTGCCCAATTGCCCATCGGGCTGTGAACTAGTACAAGGGATCACTCGCTCTGCTTGGCGTAGTGCCCTATTGCCCATCGGGCTGTGCAGACGGTAAGGGACAAGACCACGACAAAACAGGGAGGGGTTGTACTAGGGTGTCCACAACTCACGCACACGCATGTCCAACCTATGAGATCAGCATTTGTTGTTTTTGACTCAGATTTCGTTGTCAAATTCTGAGCCTTCAAGGGCGTCCCGGACACTATCATTTCACGTCCGGTTCTCAAGTTCCTAAATTAACAATCCCTAACAAGATGAAGGCCTAACATGGCCAAGAACGCAAGTGATACACTTGCCTGTGGTGGCAAGCGCGTCGTCTCCCTGGTACGCCTCGTCCAATCGTCCTTGTTGGCGGGAAAAGGTCTGTAAATCGTGACACGGCGACGGTGTCAGATCATGATTCATTATCCATATTAGGGTCGTGTCTACATTATCGGGACTATCCTATTCAATCAAAATCATATTTTTAATCATAATTAACCTAATCGACGATCTATCCTACGTGTACATGCATAATGTCCATTCGTCGATTTCTACAGTTTGTACAACGTTTTAAAGATCAGCGGAAAATAAACTTAGTTTGATTAGGTTGCTGATTCTAATTAGGGTTTGATCACCTATGGTGTGGGTTACTACGAATTTAGGGCACCAACCTGTTTTTGACGTGTTGCACGAAGATCCGGCGTTAAATCTGAAAGGGGTGAAAGCTTTACGTCGTCCGAAAATTCCCAAGGCCGCGGGTAGCGCAGCGAGGAATGTTGATCGTCGGTGGTGGTGAAGATATTCAGCGTCTCCCGGCGTCGTTGCTGTTGGATCTGAGACGAGATCTCCGCGCTAGGGCAAGAGAGGGGAAAAAAGAGAAGAGAGAGAAGAGCTTTGGGAGGTTGGAAGGCGTAAGGATGGAGGAATGAACATAGGGGGAGGACGTGGGTGGTAGGAGAGTAGGATTGGGGAAGAGGGAGACTGAAAATAATCTGAGGAAATGAGAAAGAGAGCCTCGTTTAAATAAGAAACAAAACGGCGGCTAGCACAGAAATTAGGGTTTCGGGGGTCAACTAGTCGGTCAGAGAAGGGTGGTCGACCGACTAGTTTGGGAACTAGTCGGGTCGATCATATAACTGTGACCGACTAAAACCCAAACCGTGAACAGGGCTATTTGTAAAATTATAGAGTTAGTCGGTCTGTGAAGGCTCGTCGACCGACTAGTTTGCAACCTAGTTGGTCGGCCAGTGTTCATCCTCGCCGAGCTGCTGCCATCGTAGCAAGTTGAAGAACTAGGAGACATCCGAGCAAATCTCTCCCCGTCATCACCACCGCTGGGAGTCGAAGACGAAGCCGCTGCCACGAAGAACTCACTGCCATTTTCGAGCTGCTGTCGCAAAGGAAGAGCCACCGCCGTCGACACCGTGACATCGGAGCTGCTGACGTTGCCACTTGCTCGAGTTTTATCGACGTCGTCGTTGCAAAGCCGGAGAACATCGCGAAGCCGCCTTCGTCGTCAATTTCCAACTGCATGCTCTTGATAAATGAGAGCCGCACGATCACGAGAACCAACGGCTGCGATTGCATGCGAATCAAATCGAAGCCCGGTTTAATTGCTGACGTGGCGAGGATTTATTATCAGGATTGCTTTGCGCACCGACCGAGTTTAAAACGAAGAGAACTGCACTTGCTGTGCACACCGACAGTCAATTTAAAAGGAGTTGCTGAGCGCACAGACTGCCCAAATTTAAGGATTTGAACTGAATTGCTTTGTGCACAGACCAGTGCATAACTTGACATCCAGGAGTCAGATTGAGACACCGTTTGCGTCAGATTGGAGCTGACGACGGGCTGATTGACAGAGACGCCTACACAGACACAAACTGAGCATTTCTAAACTCTAAACTCCTTTATTTGTGTCTTAGTGTAACGTTCTCTGTATGGGAAACTTTTACCTATTTTTGGTGACTATTTTGGGACTTGTCTAGCTGGGGCTAGACAAGTGGGACCCAGCTAGTTTGGGACTAGCTGGTAGAAAGCTTTGCTAGGATTGATAGTGAGAGAAAACACTGTGTGTGGGGTACTGAGAGTCTGGCGAGTGTAGAGACGTAGAGGGTGCTCTGAGCGTGCTCTAACTTGTGACTTTGTACCTATTGCACTATTCAATCTAGTATTTGCTTTGGGGGCTGGAGTAGGTCGTTGGGACGACCGAACCAGGGTAAATCTGCTGTGTACTCTGTGTCTGCATTTTAGTTACTCTGGTTGTGCTATAACTGCGTGTGATTTCTCGTGAGTTGCACGAGAATTTTTTATAAGCCTATTCACCCCCCTCTAGGCTAGGATCCAGATCCAACAATTAGGGTCGTCCAGTGGCGAAGTGGTGGCCCCTCCGACTTACGGCAGATGAGCATTAGGGTCATTCAGTGGCAAAGGGGTGGTCCCTTCGACTTACGGCTGACGATGGATTAGGAGAATCGTTCAGCGGTGAAGGGGGTGGCCCCTTTGACTTACAGCTGACGACATTGTCTGGTCGTTCAGTGGCGAAGGGGTGGCCACTTCAACTTACGGCTGATGACATGTCAGGGTCATTTGCATGAATCTCATCAATAAGGATTCGGCTTATCCAGGCCTCCCCAAGGATCGGATCCTTTTGGTGGAGAGCATGATGGGATAGCTCTCGTGACATTCATAAATGCTTGGTTTCGAAAAGGATGCAAAACTTTATTTGATGAGAAAACAATGAATGGAATAAACAATAAAAGGCGTACAGGTGTTTCCGAACTTCATCGGAGTTGCTTTCGTCCCACACCTTTTTATTCGCTCTTGAGTTTGGTGGCTTGCTAGTCGACCACCATGGTGACAGGCGACCCTGTTATCTTGCCCTTCTGCTTCGAGGATCCCTCCTTGCTAGGTTGATCGATGGCCAGGTTTTTGGGATGCCCTCGCTTGACCAATGCATCGATCTCTTTTTTTAGAGTCCAACAGTCATTGGTATCGTGCCTATAGGCATTGTGGTACTGGTAAAATTTGAGGTCATCCCTCTTCTCATACTTGCCTTTCTTGGCAGATTCTTGTACCAATTCTTCCCGTGGGGCATAAGCGAGGACCTCCATCTTGGGAGCGCTTGGCTTTGCATAAGTAGGATGCTTTTTTACTTCGAGGGCTCCTTTCTCTTGGTCTCTTGTCTCGAGACTCTTGGTGAGGGGTTCCTTGGGTTGGTTTCTCTCGCATGGTGTCTCCATGGTGGGTGGGAGTGCCTTTTCCATTAGTTACATCCGGTTCCTCCGCTTCTTCGGAGATGGTGAACCGATATATTATATTGAACATCTATGTGAGGTTGTTAGGGGAAAACTGGTGGAGTGCCCTTCTCAGGTGTTTTTTCCGTACTGCTTGAGTGAGCGACGCTATGACGGTTACATCCGGCGTCTCATCAACATCGATCCTCTCGTCATTGAATCTTTGGACAAATGCTCCAATTGACTTGTTCTCGTTCTAATTGAGCGAGAAGAGGTGGGAGGACTTCTTCTTAGGACGTTAACCCGCGACGAATTGCTTGCAAAACATATCAGCTAATTTGTTGAATGATCCGATGCAGCCATCGGGTAACCCTTCGTACCAGCCTTCTGCCCTCTTGAATAGGGTAGTGTGGAAGGGTCGGCAAAGGCATGGCTCATCGGGCCTGTGAAGCAGCATCACATTTAGATATTTATAGATCTGCGACCATGGGTCGCCTCTGTCAGCATAAGCTGGTAAGGCATGGAGTTTGAACTTCGGAAAAGGAGGATCGGAGGTGATGTTCTCCTTCAGTGGGGTTCGCCGAAGCGTGGACTAGATGAGTAGAGATCTCCCCTTTTCGCCTTGCATGTAATTAGCTCCCGAAGATCGGTTTAGGATCTCATCTCTTCTCCCATATCCACCTGCGAGATTGAGAGGGTAATAACCGGAGGAAGCCCCGCATATTACCTGATCCAGGATGTGGCGGGTCACTTCCTTATAGTTGGAAGGTGCGGGTTCTCCCTGGAAACTGAAGACATGATTGTCAATCTCCATGTCGCCGTAGTGGTGGGACGTGGGGGTTGTATTGTGCAGGCTGATCTCCTGTAGGTCTACTCTCGGATCTCCTTGTTGTAATGCCCTGATAGCTACAGCACAAGTACTAGAGGGGGGTGAATAGTACTTTAAAATAATCAAGAGTAATTATTCCTAATTATCGTGCAAACTCAACCAACAATGCGGAATGAAAATATTGACAACAATAAAAGACAATGCAAACAAACGATATAACGGGTTCGGATCCACCCAAGTCTCCCCGACTTGTTCCCGGTGATCCTACGTCCTAAACACCCGGATCCCCTCCGGCTACTTGAGTTAGAATCCTCTAACCCAAGTTTGCACTATGAAATTCTTGTAGAAAACCTCTACAAGATCAAATCATACACAAAACGAAATGTGACTCCCACAAACTGGGATCACAAACTTCTCTCACAACCGAGAGAAAAAACTTGCAATATCAAAGTAAACACTTACCAACAAAATGCTATGCCTTGAGTAAAACTTACGATTTTAGGGCAAGAAGGATTTTGGGGAAGAAGAATGTCACCAAACCCTAGCTCCAAGAAGATGAACATCGATCGAAGGCTAGGATGGAGTTGGTGACCTTGAATCAAGCTCTTGGCTTGAATGGCTCACAATGAAGAGAATCTCTCTTGAGGAAATTAGGGCTCAAGGAGTTTGGAGAGATTCTTGTGAGAAATGAGTGAGCTTGGAAATGAGAATTAAATGCTCTCTCTTTGATCTCTAAAACTCAATAATGGCATCCTTGAATGCTATGAAAAAGCATCACAAGTATATATAGGATAGAGAGAAGAGAGAGGAAAAATTCGTGCATTTAATGCTCCAACGGATCTATTTCTGAAGCAGTCTAATCGGTCTAAGAAGGATCACTAACCGATTAGTTTTGCAACTAGTCGGTCGGTGATTCCTCTTGTACCGACTAAATGGTTCACAGCCAATAAAGTGAATTCAAGGAGATAGAACTAGTCGGTCCAAGAATACTTGCCAACCGACTAGTTTGACAACTAGTCGGTCGGTGAGTGTTCTTTGACCGACTAAGAGTTAAAAATCAATAGGCTGAATTCAAGGAGAACTAGTCGGTCTAAGAACAAATTCCAACCGACTAGTTTCACAACTAATCGGTCAACGATTGTTTTTTGACCGACTAATGATAAACAGTAGCTCAGGCTGAAAAGTGAAAGACATAACTAGTCGGTCTAAGAAGGATTCCTAACCGACTAGTTTGACAACTAGTCGGTCGGTGAACCTTCTTGGACCGACTAATTGGTCAACAGTGAAGATGCTGAATTGAGCAAGGTAATCTAATCGGTTCAAGAAGGATTCTTAACACACTAGATGACAATCTAGTCAGTTGGTTATTCTTCTTGTACCAACTAAGATGCACCAGAAGCTGCGAAATGAAGCGTGAAGCTTCGGAAAAGTTTCTATGGGCTTCTAAGATAATCCTAGCTCTAAGATATGAGCGTTATGAAGATTATAATGTAAGTCCTACTCAAGGCTTAACATTCTACGAAAAGAAGCTAGAAGACTATAAAAATAAGCTAGACGAACTGTCTTCAAAGCTTCAATCCGAATCTCTTGACTTCAATAAAACTCCTAGAGCTTCAACGAAGCTTCAGGCACACGATCACGTGCTTTAAGAAGTCTTGAGACGTCGCTTTTGATGTACTTAGAATTTTGGCGACGATCTCCATAACTGCGCTTACAAAGAGTTAGTTCACGATATTTATGTGTGTTCATCATCAAAACCAAATCTGGGGAATCAATACTCAACATTCTCCCCCTTTTTGGTGATAACAAACCAACATAAATAATAATCAATAATAATGAGTCAAAAGAAATTTACTTACTCCCCCTGCATTGATGACACGTTAATTCCATATTAAATAATAATCTTACGCATCAAGCAGACGAGAAAAGTATAAAATGTGAATCCAATTATTGAAATATCGGATTTGAAATCCATTTTTATATCTTAACTCCCCCTGAATCTAACATATCAAATTAGATTCATGGTAAATTGCTTTAAATTATCATTTAGCACATCGTCATTATTAATTCTCTCCCCCTTTTGGCATTAGCAAAAAGAGCGGGAGGAGATCAACGACAACAACAATGGCTAAAATAAAAGCACGAGAGTCGAAGAATACGACCACGGTCCAAATGACACCAATGTAAAATAACGAAGTAAATCAAAGCGTGCCAATGAGACGATAATCGAAAATTGAAAAAAGAAATCATTAAAACTGAAATCAATTTCACGTATTGAGTTATGGAACATACTCTCCAATATCAACATTCTTGGTGAATTTAGTGCATGGAAAACAATTCTATGTTTTTATAGAAAGAATTCTATTTAATCAAATATAATCGTCGGGCGACGAAATCAACATCAGAGACAAAAATATAATGTGCATACTGAAGTAAATGGCAACACGATGGATATATATATAACAGGATACACAAAAAGTATACATCCGCCAACAAACAACACAAATATAAACGATCATCAGATCGGTGCACAACATACAACATATGTCTCAACAGACATCAAAACGAATGTACATCAAAATGTATCATCAAAACATCCAAAAATGCATCAAAAAGACATCACCACCCAACTATCCTACCCCACTCTCTCACAACAAATATATCATCCAAGTGCACATGGGAGAGTCCTCCAACGCAAGCTCAGGAGGCGGAGGGAGGATCAGTAGCAGCAGCAGTCTCTGCAGAAGAGGTGGTGGTCTCGGGAACGACAGGAGTGACAACCGACGGGATGAGTGGCAACAGGAGTGGTCTCGGGAGCACCAGCAGAAGCATCCACCGAAGGAATGGTGGCAGCAGGTATGCTCTCGGGAGCACCAGCAGAAGTAGCAGCAGCAGACATACCCTCGGGGGCTGACGCCCCCCGGGTGTGGCACGCTAGATGTGTGCAATAATACGATTGGGGGGTCGAACTCAGGGAGGGTTGGATGTGCTTGTGTCAAAGAGGATCAAATTCACCCCATGGGTGAGCTAGCCCGGATCGAATGATGTGTTGTCATGGTAAATGGAATGCAAAGTATAGACAATATAAAGGAAAAACCCGGGACTTTGGTTTCCACCCTATCGAGCGACTCTCGTCGATACGGCCTACAGGTAGGATAACGATCGGAATTAGGGTCTAATGGTGAAACGTTGCCTCTAAGAGTGGTACCAGAGTCCCATGGGCCCGATATTCCGTTCGGTGCCCAGGATGATACCCCGGACTTCACGGGTTCGATCAGTGGGTACTCCCGTGTCCATTAACACTGATCGACTCCGGGAGAACTAAGCTCACAACGATAACTCCCAACGTCTCATCCTGCTGCTCCCGCACGCTAGGTTTCGACGTCTACGCTAAAGGTGTGAGCTATGGCTAGGGAGTCAACCGCCAAGTTTATTCCCCCTTGGCCCAACGGTCAAAGGCGGTCTTTTTCCCGCCGATGACAATAAAACACCCCGCGTAACCGTTAGATTCCTAATCCCTATCGATTTCCTAGCCCTATGGACGCATCGGGAAGAGCCCACGAAGGGGTTTCCCCCAAAATCCCAGATTTGGGAACTACTCACACATATTTAGTAAAAAGCGATCTAAACAGAAATCGACCGTAAAAATCATGATCAGACAATAGAAATGCGATGGTAGTAACGCAATTAAGATAATACTAAATTTTGACAAAGATCTGAAAACTTACAAAAACTGGAAAATTACAGCCGTCACAAAATGAAGAAAACAGCAAAAAATAACCAACTCTCGTTTCTGGAAAACCTAGGGTTCTATATATAGGAAAAGATATCACCCGATCGATTGACAAGTCAACCGATCGGGTGATCAGCTTCAAACTTTGGCAGCGAGATGCGGGACTTCACCCGGTCAGGATGAACCGGTCGGTTGAAACATGGATGTGACCGGTTGGATCTTGGTGCCGACCGGGTGAGGAGGCCGGTTGGATCTTCGTGTCTTGGCTTTTGAGATTCAGCTACAGGTGAACCGATCGGGTGAAGGTCACCCGATCGGTTGGCAATCAGCTTCGAATTCCAGAGAGTTTGGGCTTTTGACCCGGTCACTGAACCGACCGGGTGACTTCTTGTGAGCTCCAAGCTGCATCCGGGTGGTGCACGCGTGCATCACCCGATCAGTTGAAGATGACCAACCGACCGGGTGAGGGGCTGAAGGATGATATCATCGTCGTTTGACCCCCTGGATCACGCGTGACTCCTCCCGTTGCTCCGGGGACTTGCGATATCGTCGTTTTACGTCCCCTATGCCAGTAAACTCCTGCAAAATACGGAAAACACGGAAAAGGGAAAGAAAACAAGAAAACACGAGAAAACGAATATAAGACGACGGTAAAATACGGAAAAACACGGAAGAAAACATGCGCAAATATATGAAATATAAACGCACGTCAAAATCCTCTAAGCTGAACTCTTCCTCGTCCTCGAGGAAGACGAGTGAGAGTAGGAGATCGGAGAGGAAAAATAGAGAGAAAGAGAGAAAAAGAAAACTCTATATCTTAGATCACCCGTCAGGGCCAACAAAATCAAAAACGACACACCAAGCAAGAAAACGCCAAATCACATCACTAAACCAAGGAATACGAGTCCAGACAAGTGCCGTGGGGCCACGCGGTGAAGCACGAGTGAGTGTGGTCGTGTGCTAGCAGTCCGTGTCACTATCTACGATATGCGATAAAGCTCGATATACACAAATCCAGGAAATGACCCAAATATCGATTCGAATTGAATAAAGCGGTGAATATATAGTTCAAGCATGCATGAGAATAGAGAGAGAATCGAAACATATCATGCGTCAGGGACTCCACAACTAGGGTTAAGGAAATCACCCCACTATAGCCTAGATAATAGCTAAAAACTTCCTAAGCCAAGCGTTTTCGAAACCGATGGGGGTTGAGATGATGTGGAGTAGAACACTGGGTGCAAATTCTCGCCTTCCCTTTATTCTCGGCAAGTAGGAAAGATATTCACACGGGAATTTTTTTTTCGTTTTGGGTATTTGTATATTTTTTTTGGATTTTTGGCTATACAATATTTTTTTTCTTTTCTCTTCTTTTTGGGTTTTTCTTTTCTTTTCTCTTTTTTTTGGATTTTTGGGTTTTTGGTTATACACATGTGTACTCTCCCAAGTGGGAGAACGGTACACGACGAGGGGATTTGCACCAAGTAAAACGAAAAAGAAGTCGGAATCTAAACACTTGGGCAAAGGAAACTATTCTCGCTAAATAGAGCATGGGCTAAATGGGTTATCCTAGTCCTTAATTGTGGAATCCCGACACATGCGAAATGAAGCGTACAATATATATAGCATGCAGAAGAAGCAGACAATAGAAATAAATACCGCATATTCATATCGAAGCGTGATAATCTAGGGATCATTCCTGGACAGGTATATAAAGTAAAATCACAAAGCAGAAGCACATCAAACGGCTAGGCACGACACACGACTCACAAAAAGCTAAGTGGACCCACGATGCGTGAAATGTAGGGGGACTCGATATCCTAGGGATAGTGAGTGTAATTATCGATGCTATGCTAGGTGTGTGTGATTTTGTGGCAATTCATCATAGGGTTCATCCCTAGGAGAAAGAGATAAAAAGAAGAAAAGAAAAAAGAAAAAGAAAAAGATGAAGGAAAACGACTCAAATACGAAAAAGAAAGACTCAAATGACGCACAAAGTGTGACTCCCCCAAGCTGAAGCTTGCATTGCCCTCAATGCAATAAGAGTGAGTACGGGAGGGCAATGAAAATAGGGGGAATACGCACTGACACAAAAAAAGAAATGAAAAACATGGAAAACACAGATACGAAACTGAAAATAAAGAAAAATCAAAATCAAACCACACGACATAAAAATAGAAAAAGAAAGAGAGAAAATGATACGACATGACAAATGAAACAGGCACACACACAAAGAAAACAAAACACGACAACACAGCAAAATAGACTTCCCCAAAACTAGACATGACAATGCTAGCAAGATGATGTGATCGTGAAAATGCAGAGATATGCAAGGGGGGTCAATAAAAGAAAAGAATGGAAAGAAGGGACACGACACGTGAATGGGTCCTCCCCCAGCAGTGGTAAAGCAGGGCCCCGTGAAGACAGATGGGCACAAAAAGTAGGGGGGACAAAAACTGGATGGGAAAATATCAAGCAGAGGCACCACCCTCTGGGGGTGGTGGTGGGGGCCTGTGCTGAGGACCGGGAGTGGTGGGGGTGGGATCTGAAGCTCGGAGTCACCGGGTGGGTCAGTGCGAATGTGGCGAATGAAGCTTTGAAGAAAGGGCAGGTCTCGGTCGATGGACTCCTGAGTTGCCCGATCACCATGTCCAGCTAGGAGGAGCATGGCCACGAACCGGTCGGATTGGTTGTCGTCCTGGAATGACACCCCGAATTCGGCATCGCCAATGTAAGCGGGGGAAGTGGTGCGTGGGGTGGTAGATGAATTGGTGGTGGTGGATTAAGCGGGGGGTTGTGTGCGACGAGCGCGACGGGTGGGCCTAGGGTTGGAAGAGCTGGCGTCGGTGGGCTTAGCACGGCGAGGAGGCATTATGCAGGAGTCGCGTGTGTGTGTGTGTATGCAAAAGACGATGAATACACACTAACACGGCCAACGAGCAAAATGAAATATTTAGGGCAAAATAAAAATTGAGCTAAGGATCGAGTTTACCCAAATGAGATGAAGATCGTTGCTCCGTAGACGCCCCAATGCTACTCGGCAGGAGCACGTGTGAAGCCGCAGCAATCCTTTCAGCAAGTTTCGAAATTGGGGGAGAATGGGTGAATGTTAGGGTTTTGTGTGCGGGCGAAATCGAGGAGGGTGGGGAGAAATCGATGAAGAGATGGATAGGGAGGGGGGATCGATTGGGATTGATATAGGGGAAGAACGAGGTCAGGCGCAAGAGGGGGAGTCGAAGCGTCAATCTGGAATTCGAAATCAGGCGAGGGCGGATCGAACGGTCGGGGGGCGGATATTTATAGGAATTTAAGTCGAACCGGTCGGGTGAGTTGTCACCCGATCGGTTGACCTAGTGGTCGAAAATTTTGGCTGAAAAGTTGCTACAGGTGAACCGGTCGGTTGACCGCTCCACACATTTTCCCGAGAATTTAGGGTTTCTCACCCGGTCCCTCAACCGGTCTCGCTTCTTGCCACCCGGTCGGTTGACAAATTTTTAAATTTTCCCGAGAGTTTATCCCAGGTCACCCGGTCTGCCAACCGATCTCTTCTTTCCTCACCCGGTCGGTTCATTTAGTGGCAGACACGGCCGTTAGCTGATACATCCCAACCGATCGGTTGAGTTATCAACCGATCGGTTGGGGCCTTGTTTTCTGTAAAAACCCACAAATCGCCTAAGTTCCACAACGGAAGTTCTTGCGGCTGGATTTATTTATAAAAATAGATAAAATAAAGTTAAAAAATAATCCTAAAAATTGAAACAAAAGTTTAGAGCATGGGTTGCCTCCTATGAAGCGCTTTTGTTTAACGTCGTTTAGCTCGACGCCCGTTGATGATGTTCATGGTGGGCGATACGGGTGATGCCCAAAATCCGGCATCTCTTCAACTCCAGAGCTTGTGGCTTTTGGTGTAGTCGGCGGCTATAAGAAGATTCGCTCAACTACCCTCCCTTCGTCGACAAGATCCGGGGGCTTCTCTCTCAAATTGGCGTCTACCGCCATCTTTTTCAGGATCCGGACCTCATCACCGGTGAGGTCCATGGGTTCTTTCCCTTTTCTCCTCGTAGGAGGAGCCTTAAGGAATTCGGGAGGGGTCACACGTCGCGCGACCGCCTCATTAGCAAATTCATTCTTTGGGGAGCTAACTTGCTCTCCAAGGTCCCCCAGCTATCGAGGGGATTCCTCGAGAGTACTTCCCAGGCACTTGTTTCAACAGCTCTATCTTCTTCGTTCTCCAGCATACTGATACTAGGATCATCCGGGGGATTTGGGTGCTTCATCGACAACCCCAAGTCAAATTCGACTCTTTCTTGGCCGACATTGAGGGAAAGCTTCCCATTCTTCACGTCTATCAAAACTCCAGCGGTTGCCATAAAGGGCCGTCCCAGGATAATAGGAGTATGCTTGTCTTCCGGCATGCCCATCACCACAAAATCAAGTGGTACTTGTACTCCTCTCACATCGACGGGGAGATCATCCACTACTCCCACCGGGTACTTGACCGAACGGTCAGCAAGTTGTAATGTCAAGCCGGTGGGCTCTAAGTCTCCCATCCCTATTCTCTTGTACAGCGATAGGGGCATTAAGCTGACGCTCTCTCCTAGATCGACGAGCGCCCTCTGGATTTGCACTTCCCTAATAGAGAAAGGGATGGAGAAACTTCCTGGGTCTTTGAGCTTGGGCGAATTTGCGCGCTGAATGAGGGCGCTGCACTCCGCCGTTAACACGACCTTCTCTTTTCTAGATCCCAGTGTCACCAAGTCTTTCAGAAATTTGGCATATGAGGGAATTGTCTCGATGGCCTCAAGGAAGGGGATTTGTAAGCTCAGATCTTTCACCATGGCAAAGAATTTGACATACTTCTCATCAATCTTGGCTTGGGCAAGCCGTTGTGGAAAAGGCACAACGGGCTTGAATACTCTTAGGTTCCCTTCCTCATCCTTTTTCTTCTCCTCTCTATGAACTCCCTCCGGAGTAGTTGTCTTGGGCGACGAAGCACCGTCGTCATCTAATTTCTCAATTGGTCGTTCCACGACCAACGGTGCTTCCGGTCCTTTGGGGGGCATTCTCGTGGGTATTTGCGTTCCGCTCCTCAAGACGATGGCATACACGTTCTCATGCTCATGCGTGAGCGCCAAGGTCCGATTTACCCCCCTCGGGTTCACCTCAGGCTGTGGCGGTAAAAGATTCTGCGGTCTCTGAAGGTTCGCCACTTGCAACCCCAGCTGGGTCACCTGATCAGTGAGGACTCTTTGTCCCATCTCCAGCTTCAGATTTATCTTCTCCTGGTTGGCGATGTATTGAGTCAAGAGGGACTCAACCGGAGAGATGGCCCTCTGCTGGCCGTATTGCTGCTGGGTGGGCTGCTGATTCCTAGGAGCATACTGTTGATACTGTTGTGGAGGTTGTTGCTGCTGAAATTGTTGTTGCTGAAACAGCTACTGGGGCCTGGCCAGCTGATATATGTGTTGTTGCTGCTGAGTCGGCTGCTGATATGGTGCCCGGTAACTAAGGTTCGGATGACTCCGGTTGTTTAGAGAGTAGGCTGGGTTGGAGTTGGTTCGTGGTGGAAAAGGCATTCCATGTAGGATTGTAAAATAATGCGCTCGCCTGATCCAACGGTGGTGAGATGTCACCACCGTCGAACTCTCCAAAAACTTCGGACTCCACCGCAGCAATCTGTTGTGAACCGGCGCCACCGGCGCCTACCATCAATGCGGAGATATGGGTCGACATTAAGTTAAACTTGCTTGACAATTTGTCGACGTCCTCGACTCTGTGTATGCCCCCAGATCTAGGTGTGGCTCTCTTGTCACACCACCGCTCATTGTTGGATGCCATATTTTCAAGAATCTGTCCGGCATTTTCCTCGCTTCTCGACATAAAGGACCCTCCGGCCGCGGTGTCCATGGAAGATTTTAAATCGTCCCTCAACCCATTATAAAACAGATTTATGATCGGCCACTTGGGGAGCTCATGGTGGGGACATGTTCTCTGCATCTCCTTATATCTGGTCCAGGCTTCGTGCAGAGACTCGTGGCTGGCCTGGGAGAAGGAGGAGAACTCACTCCTCAGCTTCATGATCTTCCCCGGAGGAAAGAACTTCGTCAAGAAAGCATTTGAGAGCTTCTCTCAGGTGTTGAATGTATTTGGGTCCTTCCCCCTAAGCCACAGCTTGGCCTTATCTCGCAAGGAGAAGGGGAACGGCTTCAGTCGGATCGCCTCAATTGTGACACCGTTTATCCAGAAGGTGTCACATTTCTCCAAGAAGGAGTCTAAATGTTCAATCGGGCTTTCTATGGGTGTACCCGAGAATTGATCCTGCTGGATCCACGTCACCAAAGATGGCTTAAGCTCGAAGCTTTGGGCCGTAATAGCTGGAGGACGGATGGCGGAGGTGGACTCGATGGAAGACATCGAGTACTCCAACAGGGACTTGTGAGGCGGGGTGTTCTCCCCGATGGCTTCAGGATCCTCTCGTCTTCGCTTCTCGGCGGCCAAACGCCTTAGGGTGGCGTTTATCTCTGGATCAACGGGGATCAAGTCGTCGAGACTTCTTGAACTCCTGCGCATGAAAAACAACAAACACCCGTGAAGCGAAAAGTGGGAAAGAAACAGATAAGATAAAAAATAAAAATAAAAATAAAAATAAGAAGATAAAAAAGGAAAAAGAAGAATGCGAAAATTATCGCGAGGTGGGGATGAGAGCTAGACACAAGTGTTCATGAAATCCAAAAATAACAAGCACGTTGCCTCCCCGGCAACGGCGCCCTAAAGCTTGACGCCCCCCGGGTGTGGCATGCTAGATGTGTGCAATAATACGATTGGGGGCGTGAGATTTAAATATTTGTAACCGCAAGTGCACGGTGTTGTAGTGTGGCTTGGGAGTCGAATTCAGGGAGGCGTGGATGTGCTTGTGTCAAAGAGGATCAAATTCACCCCATGGGCGAGCTAGCCCGGATCGAATGATGGGTTGTCATGGTAAATGGAATGCAAAGTATAGACAATATAAAGGAAAAACCCGGGACTTTGGTTTTCACCCTATCGAGCGACTCTCGCCGATACGGCTTACGGGTAGGATAACGATCGAAATTAGGGTCTAATGGTGAGATGCTGCCTCTAAGAGTGGTACCAGCGTCCCATGGGCCCGATATTCCGGTCGGTGCCCAGGATGATACGCCAGACTTCCCGGGTTCGATCAGTGGGCACTCCCTGTCCATTAACACTGATCGACTCTGGGAGCACTAAGCTCGCAATGATAACTCCCAACGTCTCATCCTGTCGCTCCCGCGCGCTAGGATTCGACGTCTACGCTAAAGGCGTGAGCTATGGCTTGGGAGTCAACCGCCAAGTTTATTCCCCCTTGGCCCAACGGTCAAAGGCGGTCTTTTTCTCGCCGATGATAATAAAACCCATATCGATTTCCTATCCCTATGGACGCATCGGGAAGAGCCCACGAAGGGGTTTCCCCCAAAATCCCAGATTTGGGAACTACTCACACATATTTAGTAAAAAGCGATCTAAACAGAAATCGACCGTAAAAATCATGATCAGACAATAGAAATGCGATGGTAATAAAGCAATTAAGATAATACTAAAGTTTGACAAAGATCTGAAAACTTACAAAAACTGGGAAATTACAGCCGTCACAAAATGAAGAAAACAGCAAAAAATAACCAACTCTCGTTTCTGGAAAACCTAGGGTTCTATATATTGGAAAAGATATCACCCGATCGATTGACAAGTCAACCGATCGGGTGATCAGCTTCAAACTTTGGCTGCGAGATGCGGGACTTCAGCCGGTCAGGATGAACCGGTCGGTTGAAACATGGATGTGACCGGTTGGATCTTGGTGCCAACCGGGTGAGGAGATCGGTTGGATCTTCGTGTCTTGGCTTTTGAGATTCAACTACAGGTGAACCGATCGGGTGAAGATCACCCGATCGGTTGGCAATCAGCTTCGAATTCCAGAGAGTTTGGGCTTTTGACCCGGTCACTGAACCGACCGGGTGACTTCTTGTGAGCTCCAAGCTGCGTCCGGGTGGTGCACGCGTGCATCACCCCGATCGGTTTAAGATGACCAACCGACCGGGTGAGGGGCTGAAAGATAATATCATCGTCGTTTGACCCCCTGGATCACGCGTGACTCCTCCCGTTGCTCCGGGGACTTGCGATATCCTCGTTTTACGTCCCCTATGCCAGTAAACTCCTGCAAAAATACGGAAAACACGGAAAAGGGAAAGAAAACAAGAAAACACGAGAAAACGAATATAAGACGGCGGTAAAATACGGAACAAAATACGGAAGAAAACGTGCGCAAATATATGAAATATAAACGCACGTCAGGGGCACGAGCAGGAGAAGCATCTCGCTCCTCATCCTCATCAACGTATATGACTTCCTCATCAAAAAGCGTCGGAGGAACGTCAATATCCAGATACTCGCAGATGCGAGCAAGCATCTCCTCACAACGAGAAATACGAGACTCCTGACGTCTCAAAGAAACTGAAAACTGAGCGAGTGAAGAAGTGGGAGGAGGAGGGACAGCAGCAGCTGAAGCAGAGGGGGTAGTCCTCTGAACGTGACGCAAGGCCGCAAGAGACTTCTTGACGGCAGTCGCGTTCAGGGGAGGACCCAAAGGACGCTGGTCATCTGGAGGGAGAGGGACGCCAAAATGACGGAATACAAGAGGCAATAGGCAAGGATAAGGAATATGGGCAGACTTGGTGGATTTCCTTATGCACTCAAAGGAATCCATCTTGTCAAGGATGATCCGAGCCCAATTAATCTCGCTCCCCATGAAAAGAGCGTAGATAAGCTTGAGAAACGGCTGGGAGGGCAAGCTAGAGGAGCCGTACTTCGGTAGAAGGCAGGACTTCAGAATCAAATTGAGGACCCAAGCATTAGGCTTAAACGATTTCGAAGGGACGCCAATCATGGCGGGAGGGATGACATGGAACATCTCAGAAAGCATCGACTGGTCTAGATCGTGGATATTATCCACGGAGATATCAGCAGGGAGCAGGCCAGAAGAGGAGACACCAACCAACTGCCCTAAGATCTCTGTCGTGAGGACAATAGGTGTCCCTAAGACAGTGGTCTCAATGCAGTGAGTGTCGTCATACTCACCCCGGACTCGATTGGCATAGAACAATTTGACGAGTCGGGGATACGGATGAGGGTTCGCCTTGGGATCATGGCGAAGATAATCTAATAGGCCGCTATAGGAGAGAAGATCTGCGAGATGTGGAAAGTCAGAAAACTGAACGAAGTGCTCCAGAATCAACTGACAGTGCTCGATACGGTTGTAAGCCGCGAGACACAACGGGTCATCGCGACACAACGAGATATCGACACCACCCAAAGGCATGGGAGCCTTCCCCTTAGACGGACGAGACGAAGTACGAGGAGGAGGAGTAGGAGCCCAATCGGTAGGCTCAGTCTCCGGAATATACTCTTCGTCAGAGTCATCGGGAGGAGTGGGAGCACAGAAGGGGCCTGGAGTCAAAATCTTTTCTTTGGCCTTGGTTCGGGGCTTGGATTGAGATTGAGATTGGGGTTTGGGCTTGGACGTCCTCTTCTTCTTGAGGGGAGACGAGGAAGAAGATGGAGAGGTAGGCGTACGAGTGGATTTAGCACGACGTTTGGGTTGAGGAGGGTCGGTAGGAGGAGACTCGACGGTCATGGGAGACGGACTCGAGGGACGGATAGGAATACGTGTCTTCGCCATGATATCGAGACGAGACACCACACAAACCAACGCACGAGATCAAACGAGATATTGAACGAAATAAACCTAGAAGTGAAACCCTAAGTTGAACGAAATCGAAGTAGAAATTGAGATTGAACCCTAAAAACACTGAGAGGGAGAGAGGAGATATACCCTAGGAGGATGGGAGATGGTCGGCGACGGCTGAAGGTGGCCGAAAATGGCGACACACGTCGGAGGGAGAGCTGAGGAGACACGGGTTAGGGTTTAGGAGAAATATTTCGCACCGATTAGAATGGATTCTAATCGGTGCAGAGAGATTAAAAATCGATACAGAATGCCAAAAGACACAGCTGCCCCTGCGTAACTAGTCGGTCTAAGTTCAAGTGCTGACCGACTAGAATGCAATCTAGTCGGTCGGCAGATGAGCTTGGACCGACTAACTGCAAACAGCAGCTGGAGACAAAAATAAGGGCAAGATCTAGTTGGTCTAAGTTCATTCACTGACCGACTAGAACTGAATCTAGTCGGTCGATGACTGAACTGGGACCGACTAAGAGAGTCCAAAAGTTTGAAAATCAGAAATTTTGATTTCTCTCCTAAGCACACTTGGACGATACATCGAAATACTCTCATACGTCATTATTCTACCCCATAAAATATAGAAAATCATAAATACGACGCGCACATCGAAAAACCAATCTTAAATCCAGAAAATCCCAACAATTCTAGCATGAGCATATAAAAACTTATAATCATGCAGGATTATATAAAATATGAATCCTAAATCTCGGATTCACCCATAATCCCCAATTCTCGACGTAACCGCACAAAGGAGTCTTCCTAGAGTGGTTTCGTGAAAATATCGGCGATTTGCTTCTGGGTTTCAACGTACACTAAAATGATGTCCTTTTTAGCAACATGATCATCTAGGAAATGGTGACGGACATCTATGTGTTTAGAACGGGAATGGTGTACCGGATTCTTAGAGAGACATATTGCAATTTGGTTGTCCACCATGATAGGGCAAGTATCACAGTTTATTTCGAAGTCTTTAAGAGTGTGTCTCATCCAAAGAACCTGAGCACACGCAGCACCGGCGCAATATATTTCGCCTCGGTGGTTGAAAGTGATACGGAATTCTACTTCTTGGAAAACCAAGAGACAAGAGAATTTCCTATAAAATGGCAAGTGCCACTAGTACTTTTCCTGTCGGATTTGCATCCAGCATAATCTGCGTCACTATATGAGATTAACTCATATGTGCTAGACTTTGGATAATATAATCCGTAGTCGAGTGTGTAACAACTTAAATAACAGAAAATACGTTTTACCGCTACTAAGTGAGATTCCTTAGGTTGAGACTGATAACGAGCATATACACATACGGCAAACATAATATCGGGCCGACTGGCAGTAAGATATAATAAACTACCTATCATACCTCGATATAGACGAATGTCTACATCTTTGCCGCCCGTATCTTTATCAAGATGTGTAGTAGTGCTCATAGGAGTCTTCTTGCCTGAGGCATTCTCCATTCCAAATCGCTTTAGCAACTCCACCGTGTACTTGGTTTGGTGGATGAAGATTCCATCGTGCATTTGGAGAATTTGGAGACCTAAGAAATATTTGAGCTCACCCATGTGGCTCATCTCAAATTTGTCTTTCATGACATTAGAAAACTCTTCGCAAAGAGTGAAGTTAGTAGCACCGAAAATGATATCATCAACATAAATTTGAACTAAAATAATACCATGATTCGAATTCTTAACAAATAGTGTAGAATCAACTTCACCCATTTTAAAACCCAAATCCAAAAGAAAGTTCTTTAGGCGGTCATACCAAGCTCTAGGAGCTTGTCTCAAACCGTAAAGTGCTTTCTTAAGTTTGAAAACGTGATTTGGAAATTTTTCATTTATAAAACCCGGAGGTTGAGAAACGTAAACTTCCTCAACAACATCTCCGTTTTAAACGCACTTTTTACATCCATTTGAAAGAGTTTAAAATCTTTATGGCATGCAAAAGATAACAACAACCTAATAGATTCTAATCTAGCTACCGGAGCAAAGGATTCTTCGAAATCTATACCTTCCTCTTGCCGGTAGCCTTGAGCTACTAACTGAGCTTTGTTCCGGACGACGTTTTGGTTCTCGTCGGTCTTGTTCTTGAAAATCCACTTCGTTCCTATAACGGTGTGGTTCTTCGAAGGCAATGGAACTAGCTCCCAAACCTCATTCCTCTCAAACTGAATGAGTTTCTCCTCCATGGCTAGGATCCAAGCACTATCTTCGCATGCTTCGTTAATATTCTTTGGCTCTATTGAAGAGGCAAAGGCACAATGAGCGAAATAGTTGACTTGAGATCTCATCTTGACACTATCAAGTATGTTGCCAATGACTTGCTCATGGGGATGGTCATGAACTGTATGAAGCCGTTTGGGAACTCCCTGATCACTAGGAACATTCTCAAAAGAATCATCAGTAGGGTTAATATCAATAGAATCAATAGAATTAGGATTACCAATAGAATCACATATAACTTCCATGGAGTCATCATCATTGGTAATTCTAGACGTGACAAAATTTTCATTGAATGAAACATGAAGTGATTCTTCGATCGTTGAGGTTCTTTTGTTGTATATCCGGTAGGCTTTGCTACGTGAGGAATATCCAATAAATATCCCCTCATCGGATCTTGGATCAAATTTGTCCAAACCACCATACGTGTTTTTGATAAAACATTGTGCTCCAAAAACTCGAAAATGTTTAACTTGAGGCAATCTACCAAACAACAATTCATAACAAGTTTGTTTGGTGCCGGGCCTCAAAAATATTCTATTAAACACATAGCAAGCGGTATGTACCGCTTCCGCCTAAAATTGATGGCCAAGTTGGCTATCATCAAGCATTGTGCGAGCACATTCCACTAGCGTCCTATTCTTTCTCTCAACAACACCATTTTGAGGAGGTGCGCTAGGGAAAGAGAAGGTGTGAGTAATACCAACTTCATCACAAAAATTTGAGAAAGAATCATTCTCAAATTCCCCTCCATGATCACTACGAATATTGACAATGGTGGTTCCAATGAGATTTTGTACTTTCTTAACAAATATTGTGAAGTTTTCAAAAGCATCATTTTTATTACTTAAGGAAAATACCCAAGTAAATCTAGAAAAGTCATCAACGATGACAAGTCCATATCGAGAATTCCCTAATGAAGCAACTCTAGTTGGCCCAAAAAGATCTAGATGTAAAAGCTCTAGAGGCCGTTTAGATGAAATGCTTTTCTTAGGTTTAAATGACGATTTTGGAAGTTTGCCTCGTTGACATGAGTCACAAAAGCTTTTCTTTTAGAAAGTAAGCTTAGGAAATCCTTTAATAGAATTTAACTTGGATAGCTTAAAAAGTGTTCCAAAGTTCACATGACCAAAACGTCGATGCCATAAGTGTTGTTCACTTGTGTTGGCAATGAGACATTGTTCATGTGACTTGGGGAGGTCTAGGATATATATATATATCCTTATGGCGTGTGCCAGAAAATAACACATTATTATTATCTTTACTAAAAATATGACACATTCCTTTCGCAAAGCTAACTTTGTAACCTTTGTCACAAAGTTGGCTTATTGAAATGAGATTGTGATTTAATCCTTTAATAAGGTAAACATCACTTATTAGAGGTTTAGATGGGTTACCAACTTTACCAACACCAATGATGGTTCTGCTCTCGTTGCCTCCAAAGACTACTCGGTTTCCATTAGCAACGGGCACCACTCCGGAGAGCAATTGAGCTTCACCCGTCATGTGTTTTGAACACACGCTATCGAGTATCCACCCATCCTTGGAGCTAAATTTGGATTTGTTGCTCCGTTTCTTTTTCTTGAGTACCTAAAGATAGAAATATCATTCCATGGTGCCCAAGGTCATTGGGTCCTAAAAGATTAGACCTTTGGAAGCCAAGTCCAATTGGACTTAGACTTCCCAACATAATCATCATTGTGCACGACATTCATAAAATAGGAATTCATGTATGCTTGTTTTTCATGCATGTTAGTGTTCTTCGGGCCCCAAATAGTGAATATTTTGGGAGCCCTATTCCTATTGGGAGCATGCATACGTTGTTGATTTCTACGTGATGCATGTTGTGGATAAGCATATGGCACATGATGAAATGGTGGTGGCGACATATGATATGGTGCATGATGGTAATTGTTCATATGATAGTGATGTGGATGAACATATGCATGTGGAGGAACACGTGCGTGAGTGTGTCTCACATGGTATGCACGTGCTCGTGGATGTGGAGCATAGAAATCATCATACGTGTGAACATGTGGAGTAGGATGTGTGTTTCTACGTGGCATGGTATTGGTGTACATAAAAGCATGACCCTTCTTTGGAGGTCCACCCAAAGTGGGTTTCTTTCCAAATGGGGGTGTGTATCTAGTGGAAGCACCATTGGTAGAAGAACTACCCATGGGGTGTTTACTCCCACTAGTTGAGGCTTCGGAAGATGGCCTAACAAAGGTGGTGGACGATTTGGATGAATTTTCCATCTTATACCCCAAGCCAATGCGATGATTGGTCGGAAGTAAGTCATTTAGGATATTATCCAAATGGTCCTTACCTTTATTGAATTTATTAATTCGGCCTAATGTGGACTCATACTTCTCGGTGAGAGAAAGTATAGAAGCATCCAAAGTGGACACTTGAGTAGTGAGTACACAAACACGAGACTGAGACTCTCATTCTCAATACTAAAAGTTGAGTTTCGAGAAATCAAATCCGCTATCTCGCGTTCATCCGATTCCTCAATATGAACATGCTCAAGTTGAGATTTGAGATTTACAATCTCATTTCTCAAACCTTTAACAACGGTGTCGTTGTTGATGATGATAGGCTTAGGCGAGGTTTGGATACTAGTTAGCTCATCTTTAATCTTAGTATATCTATTTACTAATTTAGAATACTTAGACCAAATTTGCTCGTTAGCTAATCTAAGGTCATCCATAGTTACCTCATCGCCTTCATCCTCGCTTTCATCGGAGGAGGACTCTTGATCATGTTCCTCTCTTGCCATGAAGCACATGTATGCTTGCTCTACTTGTTCATCATCCGACTCTCCACTTGAGGAGTCCTCTTCGGAGTCAGTGAATGTCCTGACAAGTCCTTTCTTGTACCCTTTCTTGTACTTTCGAGACTTGTCAAACTTTGGCGCCTTCCACTTCTCCTTTTGTTTATTTTGAGGACAATCCGCTTTGATGTGTCCTGGCTTGTTGCATTTAAAACACAAAGGAGCGGAGGCGTTAGTAGAACTAAATTTAGATTTGTTCTTGAAATTACCTTTCCGGAAGAATCGGTTGAACTTCTTTGCCATGAGGGCAATGGATTCTAAGTCCACTCGTCTTCCGATTCTTCATCATCGGTAGATGTAGATGGAGCGGCCTTGAACGCGATCGCCTTTTTCTTTGGCTCGTCTTGTTTCAAGTACGACTTCATCTTGTCTTGCATCTTTATTTTACTGTCCTTGCGTACCTCATAAGGCATCAAGGTACCCATTAGTTGAACGACAGTATATTTATTCATATCATTACCTTCCTCGATGGCGAATGTATGCTTTTTCCAACAAGAAGGAAGTCCGTCAATTATCTTTGAAACTTTCTCCTTTTGGGTGTAAGTCTTTCCAAGAGCCTCCAACTCGTTGGTAATGTCAATGAAGCGAGCATAGTACTCCTTCATCTTCTCACCCTGTTGCATGTGAAATAATTCTAATTCTTTATTTACAACAGTGAGTTTGGAGTGTCTTACCCTACTCGTTCCTTCATGCAAGATGAGGAGTGAGTTCCAGATTTGATATGCACTCTTACATGTGCATATCTTGTTGAAGTCTTCGGGCTCCAACGCACATTGCAATGCATTCATTACCTTGGCATTGTTTACCTCCGCGGCGACCTCTGCGGTAGTCCACTTAGCGAAATCTTCTTCATCGGGCTCGACATACTCCGTCAATGTGTTTCTCCATAGTGAAGTGCTCCGGAGGAAGGTTTCCATCCGGCATTTCCAGTACCCGTAATTGGTACCGTTGAAATAAGGAGGCCTAGTTGAGGAGTGTCCTTCCATCACCGAAGAAGCTCCTTCACGGTTCCTGAAGGTGGACAAATGGTTTTGTTATCGTTGGTAGACATAGCTATAAACTTGGCTCTGATACCAAATGTAATGCTCTGATAGCTACTGCACAAGTACTAGAGGGGGGGTGAATAGTACTTTAAAATAATCAAGAGTAATTATTCCTAATTATCGTGCAAACTTAACCAACAATGCGGAATGAAAATATTGACAACAATAAAAGACAATGCAAACAAACGATATAACGGGTTCAGATCCACCAAAGTCTCCCCGACTTATTCCCGGTGATCCTACGTCCCAAACACCCGGATCCCCTCCGGCTACTTGAGTTAGAATCCTCTAACCCAAGTTTGCACTATGAAATTCTTGTAGAAAACCTCTACAAGATCAAATCATACACAAAACGAAATGTGACTCCCATAAACCGGGATTACAAACTTCTCTCACAACCGAGAGAAAAAACTTGCAATATCAAAGTAAATGAAATATAAAACACTTACCAACAAAATCCTATGCCTTGAGTAAAACTTACGATTTTAGGGCAAGAAGGATTTTGGGGAAGAAGAATGTCACCAAACCCTAGCTCCAAGAAGATGAACAGCGATCGAAGGCTAAGATGGAGTTGGTGACCTTGAATCAAGCTCTTGGCTTGAATGGCTCACAATGAAGAGAATCTCTCTTGAGGAAATTAGGGCTCAAGGAGTTTGGAGAGATTCTTGTGAGAAATGAGTGAGCTTGGAAATGAGAATTAAATGCTCTCTCTTTGATCTCTAAAACTCCATAATGGCAGCCTTGAATGCTATGAAGAAGCATCACAAGTATATATATGATAGAGAGAAGAGAGAGGGAAAATTCGTGCATTTAATGCTCCAACGGATCTATTTCTGAAGCAGTCTAATCGGTCTAAGAAGGATCACTGACCGATTAGTTTTGCAACTAGTCGGTCGGTGATTCCTCTTGTACCGACTAAATGGTTCACAGCCAATAAAGTGAATTCAAGGAGATAGAACTAGTCGGTCCAAGAATACTTGCCAACCGACTAGTTTGACAACTAGTCGGTCGGTGAGTGTTCTTTGATCGACTAAGAGTTGAAAATCAATAGGCTGAATTCAAGGAGAACTAATTGGTCTAAGAACAAATTCCAACCGACTAGTTTCACAACTAGTCGGTCGACGATTGTTCTTTGACCGACTAACGATAAACAATAGCTCAGGCTGAAAAGTGAAAGACATAACTAGTCGGTCTAAGAAGGATTCCTAACCGACTAGTTTGACAACTAGTCGGTCGGTGAACCTTCTTGGACCGACTAATTGGTCAACAGCGAAGATGCTGAATTGAGCAAGGCAATCTAGTCGGTTCAAGAAGGATTCTTAACCGACTAGATGACAATCTAGTCGGTTGGTTCTTCTTCTTGAACCAACTAAGATGCACCAGAAGCCGCGAAATGAAGCGTGAAGCTTTGGGAAAGTTTCTATGGGCTTCTAAGATAATCCTAGCTCTAAGATATGAGCGTTATGAAGATTATAATGTAAGTCCTACTCAAGGCTTAACATTTTACGAAAATAAGCTAGAAGACTATAAAAATAAACTAGACGAACCGTCTTCAAAGCTTCAATCCGAATCTCTTGACTTTAATAAAACTCCTAGAGCTTCAACGAAGCTTCAGGCATACGATCACGCGCTTTGAGAAGTCTTGAGACGTCGCTTTTGATGTACTTAGAATTTTGGCGACGATCTCTATAACTGCGCTCACAAAGAGTTAGTTCACGATATTTATGTTTGTTCATCATCAAAACCAAATCTGGGGAATCAATACTAAACACTTGTTCCCTGATCAAGGCTGCACCTCTAATTGGCATCAGGGTTGGGTTCGGAGGCAGTAGTTGCTCATTTAAGAGAGATGGATCTCCCATGCTTTGGCATATCAAAGTCATCAAATCACCGAAACTCTTGTCGACCAGCTCTATGAATTGGGTGAATTCCTTCTGGGTCACTTTAGGCTCCTTGGTGGCCTTTGCTGGCTGCTTCGATGGGGACGTAGAGTCCAAAGCGTCCTCCACCAGGACGTTGTTCACTTTTTGTTTCTCCTTTGGACCTTGGATCGGTCCGATATTGGTGGGCTCAGCCGACATAGCTTCGACCGCTTCGGGATGTCAGGCTGGTTAACGTTTTTTCCACAGACGACGCCAAATTGTTGAGGCCAAAAATCACCGAGACAGTTGTCTAGCTGACGTTGACCCTTCGTGCTTAGTCGGAGCCTCGTCAGCAAGTTGAATGTGACCCTAGGTTGGTAGAACCAGGGTCGATTGATGGATGTTGGTTGGGATACGGTGCCCAATCGACCTTCGAGCTGTCTATAAGTCGATCGATCGAGGCTCGGAAGCTCGATGCCGTCCTTCGCAGGAGATTGAGACTCGTCGATCTACACCACACAGAAACGTCAGGGGGTCGGATTTGGATCCCGACCCTAATACCCTCCAATGCTTAAGTTAGTACGAAAACATAAGGAAGAGAGGGAGCTTGGAGCAGCGAAGATCGACCCACGGAGATCTGACGTCGCAAGCTCTAAAGTGGAAGAATTATTGGTTGAAAGAGTAGAGTCTATGTATTAAATCTCGTACCTTGGGAATTAGAGTCTATGTATCAAATCTCGTACCTTGGGAATTGAAACCATCTCGTATTTATAGAACTCATGGGTCCTTTTAGTGACGCTGGAGAGATAACAGTCACCCATTATTGTGCCATGATCTCCCCTCCTTAATAGGAGCGAACATTGCACACGTTCCTGCTATTTAAAATTTGGCTTTTTACTTTACAAACACACATGCATATTCCCAATTTACCCATATTTCTTTTTCCCCTCTCCTCTTCCGCGTCCTCCTCACTCACCTTTGTCACCACTTTCACCGCTAGCAGGCACCTCATGCCCATCTCTTCATCATTAGCATCCTACTCGTATGCATTTGTTTATGATTTTATTTGTTAAGGTGGTTGAAGAGGTTGAAGATTTGATGAAGAGGTAAAGAGGAGCTGGCGGGGTTGAGGGGAGGCGACGGCGGCAAGGAAGAGAAATAGGTCAGGTGATGAGGAGGGGGAGGAAGAGATGATGGTGGTAAAAAAGGTAAAAATTTGATTAGCAAACTTGTAATTAAAATGGATTGTGTGTGTAAAGCAATTAGGTCTGTGTGTATAGCAACTCACCGATTTGGGGACGTGCGGTCAAGGAGGATCGGGTGGCTATTTGGACGCGACCCAACAGGTTAATCCCGACAGCGATTCCTGTTTAATTTGTGTAAGAGCCCGACCCGAACCTAACCCGTACCCAGGCGGAGCCCTGAGTGCATTATACGATCAATTGATATCACAACGCTTATTAGCAACCGGAACCCTAGAATCGCATCGGCCATCGCCGGAGAAGAGACCGGACCTTCGCTGAGGGCGGCGGAGTTGGCTATGGGTCCCACCGCCTTTATACACCTCTCCGAATTCGTGGCCGCGATCCTCTTCTTCCACGTATCCGAGTACGCCCTCGCCATTTTCATTCACGGCCGATCCACTATTTCCGTCAGCTGTAAGTTCGAATCTCGCGCGCGCTCTCTCTCTCAGGTTTTTAAATATATTTGGAAGTATAATTGCTGAAATTAGCATACATTGGAGTTATATACCTTTTTTGGACGGAATTCTGATCGTCGTTGGCATTGGAGTGAAATTCATTTTCTTATAACGGAATTCTAATTGACATTGGCCCAAAAATTTCTTTTGGATATAAAAGATTTTTCTCCCTTTGATTAGTGTCACATTAATTTGCAAATTAGAGTATGTGATCACTCATGGTAAAACAGTTTCTGCTGTTGATGGACTATGAAGCACCCTTGGACTGCAGATAAATCGTACTCTTGTTTAGCAGTTCATATGTCCCGAATACGCTAGATTCCCATTATTTCACGTTTTTGGAAAAATCCTGTTTTTACCAGTAAACTTTATATTTTTAAGACTTGAAAGCATAACTATTCCCGAAAACTAAAACTTGCACATATTCGGTTCTAATTATTGTTACTGGTATCAGGGAGATCGGTGTCCAGTATCCGACATGGCTAAATTTTTTAAAAGAGGAGGATATAGGGATCTGGATGATAAGTGAGCATGACATGAGTTTAGGGATATAGACCGGATATAGGGACCCACCCACCCACCTATACCCCCAACAAAAAAAACACCTCCACCCACAAATAAGTGAGCATGTCCTGAGTTTCAATGATCATGGAATCTAAAAGAAACATACAACTCTTAACCTGTTTCACATCATCCATTATTCCCTTGTAGATTCCTCCTTGATGTTCTTTCTATTTCTTTTTGTTCTTTAATAGAATGATATCCTATTCTTGTTCTTTTTTTTGCATAAGTTGTGTTCGGCACGTCTCACAGTGACACGTGTTCATGTGTCTTGAAGTAACCGATTGTCTAACATAACAAAATTTCACAAAATGGAGTTTCATAGAAACAATGGTTTTAACCATTATGGCGACCGTAGGTAAAGAAATGGTTATCATATACCTATTTATATTTTAAAGGAAGCATTGTGACATTTCTCCACTTAATTTTTTGATAGTAATATTTAATAATATAAATAAATATATTTAAAAAAGACTAGTCTTGAACTTTTAGGAAGCATTGTGACATTTCTCCACTTAATTTTTTTGATAATAATATTAAGTAATATAAATAAATATATTAAAAACAAAAGACAAGTCATGAATGTATATTGCAGACATATTGGTGGGCTTTACCATGAAACCTTATGCTAAACATGACTTAAAATGAGAATGTTACTCTCAGACATAGAACATAATGAATCAATTGTATGCTATGCATGCAAACTTGATTCGTTGAAAGAAAACATCATAAGTGATGTGTTTATTGAGTTATCATAGCTCAGCAAGCACTTTAGTGTCAGTAATAAACCATAGGACAATGGGTGTATTATAATGTAACTTAGGAGTCATCATTCTTCCTACTTGCCAGGACAAAACCTTAAGTCTACATGATCACATTATACTTCCCAAGATTTGTAAGTATTTTTGTTTGTATTGTGGATTAAATGCATGGACCAGAAAAATTCAACAACCAATTGTCATCAGTTTTAGATCGGTGATATTTTTTGAACTATTGCTTTCAATTCTGATTTGGAATACTCAAACATAATAGTACCCGATCCTTCCAAATTCGTTCAACGAACTACTATAGTAGCCCCGACATACGATCATCCTATAGGATTCTCCCATTAATTCAAGCAATCAACAATCATGAACCTCTCTCGGGATTTAACAACCACATCAAATGATGAACCCCTTGGGTTCTAGCATGTACATTCAATCAAACAAAAACGATAATTGAAGGCCTTATCAAAACTACAATTTTTTGGTATAGTAGTTGTTTACTGGATTTTTTGTTATTTAAATACAAATCATTGTATAAAGTTAAAATGGCGGAAGAAGATGAAACTAAAGAAGTTAAAGGAGAATGACATTGAGTGATCGGGGATGAATTGTTGAGGTTAGATCTATGAGGCAATAAGGATGATCACGAATCTGAGATAGATGGTAGGAAACCACTGTAGACGACGACGACGACAAGGTCAGGGTGTTCAGAGATCATTACATGCAATGGTAACGAGGTCGGGTGGTTAGAGATCATTGCAAACAATGAGGAGGTCGGGTGGTTGGAAATCATTGTAGAAAATGGCGGCAAGGTCAATGATGTGTTAGATATGCTCATTTGAGACAACGTTTACAGATCTAGTCATAGAGAAATTTAGAATGAAGTCCTCGGCACTTGGTTGGTGTCGATTATTATCGAATTTGACGAAGAGGGCGATGGACAAAGTTCATATGGGTGAGATTTGTTGGAGGCGGTGATGGTGTATATCTTTGTTGAACGACGTGGTAATAGCAGTGATGTTGTTGAGCAACCATCATGATTAAGAGGCTGAGAACTAGGATTAATTAGAGGTTAATTACATTTAGGGTTAGACTTAAGGTTAGAGTTTACATTTAGGGTTAGAATTAAGGTTGGAGTTTTGGCTTTGATACCATGTGAAATCATAAAGGTATTTTAAGAGAAGGGTTAGATGGTTAGGAAATTTTTTCTTCCCCATAATATTATGATATATATATATATATATATAAATATATATATATAATATGTTATACTTTACAAACTAATCCTAATAATGTGTGTTTTGACAATATTTAAATGGTCAATTGGAGAAGTGAGTTATTAAGAATCAAGATGGATATGTTATCACAGGATGTGAAAATGTATGTAAATTAATTAATCGTTATGAAGTAAGCTCTTATACAAATGTTTAAGAAATTTAGTCAAGCTTTCAAAGGTTTTGGTTTTAATAATAACAAAATAGAAAGTTGTGCTTTTATCAGAATCATAGTTTGTAAAAATATTATTGCTCTTATGTTGATAATTTGCTAATCTTTTTGCTGTATTATTGATTTCATAGATTAGAACAAATGATATTTGACTTAATTTTGTGATTAAAGTTTAATGTTTAAGAAGGTAGAGGCAGGAGCAAAATGTCAGGCTTTACCTTACAAAAATTTGGATAAAATCATAAAAATTTGCAAAAAATTAGAAATATTCGAATAATGAAAAATAAAATTATAAGCATGATTTTCATTTGTACACAAGCAATACAAAGTATAATTAGGAAGCTGATGCAATCTGCAACTTTTGTAAATTTTCAATTTTAGAGGTTTTATGTAATTTTAGTTATTTTCAGATTAGTATTTATATGTGGTTAGGAGAATTAGGGGGATATTAAATTTTGAGAAAGAAAACATAGATCTTGGTGGTTTAGGTTTTTCCTTTGAACTAAAAGCCAGTTCTTGGGATATTTAGGCTTTGATTTCGAACCCAAATCTAGGAGAGTGAGTTACTCTTGAAAGAACTCAATGAATCTTGTATTTCCTTTTATTTTCAACTTATTATCAATAAAATTCCAACTTTACCCCCTAATCTTATCTTTTTAGCCATAAAAATCCCATCTTCACCCTAAAAATCCCAACTTTCCACCAAAAATACTCCATATATCTATCAAAACCACAGAAAATCACATCAAATTGGTACCAGAGTAACTACAATCCATGACGACGACAGATGCAAACAAAAAATGTAACTTTAGAGGGAAGACATAATGTTGAAGTAGCGGCTTTGAAGAAATCTATAGAGGAACTCAGATGTGAGGTTAGATCTGAGATTAGGGCACCGATTGAAGGAGGATACAATGTCGTACATGCAAAACCTAATGCGACAACTACCTTAAATAATCATGGAATTTCAGGCGACGAAAGGTTCTGATCTGGACGGTCAATCAGATCTGGGGCCAAAGGTGGTACCTTTGAACGAGGACAAGGTAAAGATCATTCCTTTAGAAGGAGGAGATCCATCCCAACGATGATTCGGCTTTAGATCTGAACCCCAACGACGACATCAACTTAGATCCGGCACAAAAGGTGCCAACATTGGCGAAAAGAAGGAAAAACGAGATCGGCAATGTAGATCTGGACAAAGGAGGGGCTGTCCACCTCAGACGGCCACCACAAGGGGCAGTGACCTCTATGGCCACCTCCAGGGGCCCCAGCAGCCACTGGCTTTGTAGCCAAGGGCCGTGGCCCCTAGACAGCAAACCAGGAGCCCCTATAGGCCTTGGCAAGCGTTGCAGGGCCCTAGTGGGCACTGTCTGGTGCGCAAGTTCCCCGTGGGGCCTGCTTGGGCATTGCAGTGGCCCTGTATGGCCCTAACAGGCCCTGTCTTATGCTGCATGGCCCTCGCAGGGCCTACCTGTGCGTTGCAGTTGCCCTGCAGGGCCCCAGCGGGCCCTGTTCTGCGTTGCCAAAGGGCACTGTCCTAGCACCCAGGGGCCCCACAGAGCCTCGGGGGTTGACGGTGGGTTCATTCGGGTCCCACGACTAGTTTCGGATCGTGACAGATCCCCAAGGAAGCTTGGTGATTGCCGTAGCTTCCTTTTGGGCTTCGTGGAGAACGATGGAGACCTTAGATGGCCATACGGTGGTGGTAGAGATATGCATGCAATATGCGAAACCAGAGGAAGCCCACAGGATGGTGATGGTCCTCTCGAGAGCAACGAGGACGGTGGAGGCATACCAAGCTTTGATCCAGAAGTGGACGAGCTCCATCATGCGAAGATGAGTGGTCCACGCACTTCATGCACCACCTTGAGGACACGATGGGTTTTTTGAGACGGAGTAATGATGCGTTCTGTAATTTGGGGGCTGCAGGGGTATTTTCGTAAATTTTCAGTTTTTTCTGTAATTTTGTTATTTTCAGATTAGTATTTATATAGGGGTTAGGAGAATTAATGGAATGTTGAATTTTAAGAAAGAAACCATAGATCTTGGAGGTTTAGACTTTTCATTCGAAGTAAAAGCTAGTTCTTGTTAGATTTTTGTTTTGATCTCGAATCCAAAGTTAGGAAAGCTAGTTCCTCTCGAAAGAACTCAAGGTATCTTGAATTTTCTTTTATTTTTAGCTTATTATCAATAAAAATTCAACTTTTTCCTCCAAATCTGTTTTTTTCTAGCACTAAAAATCCCACATTTATCCTAAAAATCCCAACTTTACTTTATCTATCAAAACCCTAAAAAATCACATCAGAAGCATACCCAAAAACTGTATTATGATTCTATCGTCCATGATTCATGTTACTTAAAAATCCAATCATCGATACATGAAAAAGATCAAAATAATGATTTATTAGTAACTAAAAACTAACAAGTAGTTAGTGACTTGTGAGTGATAATTTACAACTAATGAGATACTTTCAACTAATAATTTCATTTTAAAAATTAATGAAGTAGAAATATTTCAATTACTTGTCATATGATGATTGGAAATTTGGAATAATTTATACGTAGTATAATACAAAGCACATATCAAGCAAATTTGCATTCAACAAATGTCAACATAGTTACATGCAAAATACCAACAATGACGATAAACATAAAGCAAAAGAATAAATTGTCGATGCTACAAAATGAGAAAACAACATACAAATCTGGAGTCCAACGTTGACATATTGCCCATGTTTCTGAGTGTGGTGTGAGCCTAATCGGAATCCTCGTACTCAACTAATAAACCATGCTCCTTTGTGTATGAATGTCCTTATGGTTGCACAAGTTTATATCTGATAGGAAATTCTAGGGGTTTGAGTGGTAGAAAACAGATTTTATAGATATAAAGTGGAATACAAAGATAAGTTGGTTTCTTTCGAGAGGAAACTGCTCTCCTAGCATTTGATTCAAAAAAGCCTTAACGCTCCAAAGTCTAAGGGTTCTAATCTAGTCTAGAGGGTTCTCTCTTAGTTTCCCACCTGAACAACATTAATGCCAACCCTAAATATCTATATAGGACTGATTTGTCTAGATTTACAAAAATACCATTGAACACCAAAAATTACAATAATGCCCCAGGCATAGTTTGCCGCTCCACAATCCGTCCTTTGCTGCCTCCGTTGTATGTCACACTTTCATCATTACTCTACCCAGAAGAGCCACCTTGTCCTCGAGGTGGAAATCTGGAAATTGATGTGCAATGACTATAAAGGGATCCGAAGTAGTCTCATGCTCTGGAAGGCCCTTCCACTAAATCAACACTTCCCGGGTCTTTGCATTCTCTCGACGAAACTCTTTCAACTCTGATGTCTCCAAGATCACCTCCATATCCTTAGTCAGAGTCAAAGGTAGCGATGAAGAATGGGTTGTCTCCAATGATCTAGCAAAGCTATGACACGTAAAAAACCAGGTGTATAATGGATTCTGATTGTAACTTCAATCTGTAGGCCACCTGACCAATCTTGGCCTCAATCTCGTAAGGCCCAAAATATCGGGGTGATAGCTTCTCATTCCTCCGGTGTGCCAAAGATCGTGGATGGTAAGGTCGTAGCTTCAAGGATACGTTGTCGCCAACTACAAACTACACCGCTTTGTTAGTTCTTGGATTTAAGACTAACGTTGTTTTGATGATGATCAATACATTATGTTAGTGTGCTAATCAATCTTATGTTCTAGTCTCAGTTTATGTTAATGATTATATGTTGAAGAGACAAAGCATAAAGCTTGGAGGATGATGCAATTGTTATCTTAAAGACCTCCAAGAGTGATGGATTGCTCAAGCTTGGATGAAGTCATGAAGATCATCTAATGAAGCCAAAACTTGGAGATGAGGATGGACATCAAGAGGAACATTGCCATAGCTTGGAGCTTGATGAAAGGAAGCTCATTAAAAGGTGCCAAAGCTTGGAAGATGATGGAGAGAATCAAGACATCAAGAGCTTGAAGACCAAACTCTAGGAGAAGCAAATTGTAATCAATGTACTACTTTATTACTTGCTTTTCTCTTTTTGAGTCTAGGACATTGTAATGCCTTGATTAGATGGTCTACCATTCATGCATATGCATTTACCATATTAGTGAACCTTAGGATCATTATAGAAATCAATCCAATAGATTCCCCATGCCAAAAACTCAATTGGAGTTTCTGGACTTCCAACATGCGCCTGTTGAAGGCATGACAAGCGACTGGTGTTCACTAGGCGCCTGGCTATCCTTCAACAGACGGCTGTTTTGAACAGGCTCAAGTCAAATTTCTTGACTCATACTTGATCATTTGGTACATGTGACTGAAGTTCAATAGGTAACCGCCTGTCAACCATCAGGCGCCTGAATATTGTTCTTTAGTTGCCTGGTGCACCAATGTGCGTAACTTGTCATTCTGTGCTACTATCCATCTTGTGTAACATTCGACTGATATAGACTTGTCAGGCGCCTGTCAACGTTCAGGCGCTTGAACGATGTTCTATAGTCGACCGGTACACAAGTGCGTAAGTTGGCATTTTCCAGCTCACTTTCATCCATTATGGCAGTCGCCTGATGATACCTTTATAGGCGCCTGTACAGTGGTACATGCGTCTGTGTAGTCTTCTACAGTCGCCTGTCCGGGCTCAGATTATAGCCGCTGAGAAAATCTAGCTGTTACACCAGGCGCTTGGTATCTCTTCATCAGCCGCCTGTCCGAGCCGTTTTCTGTCAAAATCTAGCTGTTGCAATTCTGATTTCTTGGCTTTTTTGCTTGGGCTCTTTGCGTTATTTTAGCTTCATATATATATATATATATATATATATATATATATAAGATGGCTTAGTTCATTTAGAACTCCTAGATATCTTTGAAGTTCATTTAATCTCTTCATTAAGCCTATCCTCCCCAATTCCCTTCATAGAGCTTCATTATTATGCTATAGCATCTAAGCTACATGGAATTTCTACAAGTGATTTCAATCTCATTCCTTTCTTGGAGAACAACTTTATTCTCTTCATTCATACACTCAAGTGACAAGTGTTATGGTTCATTCCTAGAATAGAGAAAGATCAACAAGTGCAATCAAAGCTCATCTCAAGCACTTGCGCGCCTTCTTCACATTGATAAGATCATCTCAAGGCGTATGTAAGTGTTATTATATTTTGACATAATGGATTGTCATCATCAAAAGGGTGGAGAATGTTAGTTCTTGAGTTTAATAATAACGTTGTTTTGATGATGATCAATATATTACGTTAGTGTGCTAGTCAATCTTATATTCTAGTCTCAGTTTATCTTAATGATTATATGTTGAGACAAAACATAAAGCTTGGAGGATGATGCAATGGTTATCTTAAAGACCTTCAAGAGTGATGGATTGCTCAAGCTTGATGAAGTCATGAAGATCATCTAATGAAGCCAAAGCTTGGAGTATGAGGATGGATATCAAGAGGAGCATTGCCATAACTTGGTGCTTGATAAAAGGAAGCTCATCAAGAGGTGCCAAAGCTTGGAAGATGATGGGAATAATCAATGCATCAAGAGCTTGAAGACTAGACTCTAGGAGAAGCAAATTGTAATCCATGTACTACGTTATTACTTGCTTTTTTCTTTTTGAGTCTATGACAGTGTAATGCCTTGATTAGATGGTCTATCATTCATGCATATGCATTTACCATCTTAGTGAACCTTAGGATCATTATAGAAACCAATCCAATAGGTTCCCCATGCCAAAAACTCAATTGGAGTTTCTGGACTTCCAACAGGCGACTATTGAAGGCATGACAAGCGACTGGTGTTCACCAGGCGCCTGGCCTTCCTTCAACAGACGGCTGTTCTGAATAGGCTCAAGTCAAATTACTTAATTCATACTTGAGCATTTGGTTCAGGCGACTGAAGTTCAATTGGCAGCTGCCTGTCAACCATCAGGCACCTGAATATTGTTCTTCTGTCGCTTGGTGCACCAATGTGCGTAACTTGTCATTCTATACTACTATCCATCTTGTGTGACAGCCGACTGATATAGACTTGTCAGGCGTCTATCAACCTTCAGGTGCCTGAACGATGTTCTACAGTCGCCTGGTACACAAGTGAGTAAGTTGACATTTTCCAGCTCCATTCCATCCATTGTGGCAGTTGCCTGATGAAGCCTTTACAGGCGCCTGCACAGTGGTACATGCGCTTGTGTTGTGTAGTCTTCACAGTCGCCTGTCATGGCTCAGATTATAGCCGTTGTGAAAATCTAGCAGTTACACCAGGCGCTTGATATCTCTTCATCATCGCCTGGCCGAGCCGGTTTCTGCCAAAATCTAGCTGTTTCAAATCTGATTTCTTGGCTATTTGCTTGGGTTCTTTGGGTTATTTTGGCTTCTTATATATATGAGATGGCTTAGTTCATTTAGAACTCTTGGATATCTTTGAAGATCATTTAATCTCTTCATTAATCCTCTTCTCTCTCATTCCCCTTCACAGAGCTTCATTATTATGCTATATCATCTAAGCTCTAGGGAATTTCTACAAAAGATTTCAATCTCATTCCTTTCTTGAAGAACATCTTTCTTCTGTTCATTCATACACTCAAGTGAAAATTGTTAGGGTTCATTCATAGAAGAAAGAAAGATCAACAAGTGCAATCAAAGTTTATCTCAAGCACTTGTCACCCACACTTGCATGCATTCTTCTTCACATTGATAAGATCATCTCAAGGCATATGTAATTGTTTTTTGTTTCATCTTTTTGTATGAAACTCTAACTCTCTTTATGAGAGTTAGTTTTCTCCCTTTGTGGGAGGTTGTGTCCTTATATATGACTAACTCTTGTGTAGAGTTTGTGTTTTCCCTTTGTGGAGGTTTTCGTCCTTGTGTAGGACTAGCCTTTGTGTGTAGGGTTTGGTGTGTCCTTGTGTAGGACAAAATCCCTTGTGTAGGAGTATTCACTACCTTGTGTAGTATCATAGTGAATATTTGTGTGGCTGGATGTACACAAGTTGGAGAACCAGAGTAAAATCTTTTGTGTTTGCGATTGTTGTTGAGCGTACTCTTTAACTTTTGCTGCTTATTGTGTTTTAATTTCAGTAACTTTTAATTAAGCACTTTGCTTGCCTTTACACTATTCACCACCCACTAGTATATTGTGTAGCCCCGCTAGGTAGGTCCAAACACTCTTGTCTATCCACATCGGCCGGTGTCTTCATTATCTGTTGGGCCCTCGTCAGATGTCTCTTCAACTCCAGCACCATATCACTCTCCTCTAAATACTGCTCAGCCTATGAAACTGGTGTAGAACTATGGCCATAGCGAAGTAGATGTGGTAGATCATGTCCATATAAAACTCTGAAAGGCGTGGTCTGAGCGACAGTGTGAAAAGAGGTGTACAAATATTTAATACATGTCAGCCACTTCACACACTGCTTCGGAGCCTCTGAAATAAAGCAGCACAAATATGTCTCGATATTTTTGTTGGTGACCTCAATCTGGCCGTTTATCTAAGAATGATAAACTGTATTTATCTTCAAAACCGTCCCTTACATCTGAATAGCACCCTCCAGAAATGGCTAAGAAAAACCCGGTCCTGATCAGTCACAATAGACTCCAAAATCCTATGCAACCTTACCACCTCTCGTATAAATGTTGTTGCCACTGTCACTACAGTGTAGGGTTGTCAGAGTACCACAAAGTGTGAATACTTGCTTAGGCGATTCGCCACAATGATGAGTAAATACCCCTTAGATCTCGATAATTCATCAATAAAATCCCTGATCAACTCCTCCTAGACTTGATCTGATAAGGATAGAGGCTGTAGCAAGTCCTAGGAGCCATCACCATATATTTATTACGCTGGCAAATGTCACACTTCGCCACTATCTTCGCGACGTCCTCCTCATCTTCTCCCCAAACAACTATCTAGATAGGCACTGATAAGTCTTGAGAACTCCAGAATAGCCCCCAACTGCACTCCCACGGAACTCTTACAATATGTGCGGGATGTGTGTAGATGTCTGATACGATCCGGTGGATCGAATCAATAAAGTTCAGATTTTTAAAAGAGGAAAATGTAAAAAGTGGAATTTTAGGTGGAATAAAGTTTGCGAAGAACAAATATTGATTGATAATTGAGTCTCTTTCGAGAGGAGACTCGCTCTCCTAGCTTTGAATGCACGGATCAAAGCCTAAACACCCTCACACGATGCCTACAATTGTTCTTCACAAAATAAGCATAAAGAAAATAAAAGACGGCTAGCCCTAATAAATAGAAAATAGGGGATTTACTAATCTAGTCTGAAAAGACTAGAATACCCCTAGCCTAACCTCCACCTACGTGGTACCCCGCCTCCTACGTCGCACGTAAGTCACGAGAGGTGGGTGGGTCCCACCCATGTAGCCGCCGGCCCCTGAGGAATGCGGATGCGGATCCGCATCAATACCCCCCCTAAAAGAGCCACATTGCCCTCAAGGTGGAAGTCGGGGAATTGCTCCTGGATCACTCGATATGCCTCCTACGTCGCATCGCAGTCCGGCAGCCCCGCCCAGTGTATCAGCACCTCCCTCTGTCCGCGCGGCCCCCTGACGAACGGCTCGAACCTCCAGTGGCTCCAGCATCACCTCCATCTCCTCAGTAAGTGTGGGCGGTAGGGTAGAGGACACCGTCTGATCCCCAATAGCTCGTCGAAGCTGCGATACATGAAAGACGGGGTGTATCGTCGTAGTCGATGGTAGCCTCAGCCTGTAAGCCACCTAGCCGATCTTGGCCGAAATCTCAAACGGCCCATAGAATCTTGCTGATAGGTTCTCGTTCCGCCTCCTCGCTAACGATCTCTGTCTGTAAGGTCACAGCTTCAGATAGACCATGTCGCCCTCCTAGAAGTGCACATCTCGCCTATGGCCATCCGCCCTGGTCTTCATCACCTGCTGAGCCCTTAATAGATGCTTCTTCAGCTCCTCCATAATATTCTCCCGCTCCCTCATGTAGTCCTCTACCTGGGAGACCGGTGTCTGTCTCTCCCAGAATCGAAGTAGCTCTGGTGGGTCCCTCCCATATAACACCCGAAAGGGTGTCGTCCCTGCTGCTGAATGGTACGAAGTATTGTACCAATACTCCGCCCAGGCCAACCACCGATACCACTGTCGTGGTGTCTCCGACGCAAAGCACCGCAGATACGTCTCTATGCTGCGGTTCACTACCTCCGTCTGCCCGTTGGTCTGAGGGTGGTAGGCGGTACTCCTCTTCAGCACTGTCCCTTGGACACGAAATATCTCCCGTCAGAACCCACTCAGGAACACCTGATCTCTATCTGTGACGATGGAAGCTGTGATCCCATGTAACCGTATCACCTCTCGAGTGAAGGCTGCAGCCACTGAAACCGCCGTGTACGGATGCTTCAGTGGTATGAAGTGGGCGTACTTGCTCAGCCTGTCCACTACCACAAAAATCACTGAGTACCCCTCTGACCTGGGTAGCCCGTCGATAAAATCCATCGTCACCTCCTCCCAGACCCGCTCAGGTAGTACTAATGGCTGCAAAAGCCCGGCTGGCGCCATGGCCATGTACTTGTGACGCTGGCACACGTCACAAGCGGCAACCAAATGTGCGATCGCTCTCCTCATACCGGGCCAATAAACCTCCCGGGACATCCTCATGTATGTCTGCTGCACCTCGGAGTGTCCCCCAACCACCGAACTGTGGAACTCCTGAAATAATGCGGGTATGAATGCGGATGTCCGCGACAATACTAACCTCCCCCGGTATAACAGCCTCCGCCCCTCCAAGGAATACCCCTGCAGGGTCTCCCCGCCTCCCTGCAGCTGCTCACGAATCTGTCTCAACTCCGGATCAGCCTCGGCCTCCTGCAACATGGGCTCCCCATCTATCCACACGGGCAATGAGAGTGCCCTCAAGTGCACCCCCTCCTCTCTGCGCGATAAGGCGTCAGCCGCCTTATTCTCCAGCCCCGGTCTATACTCAATGACGAACCGGTACCCTACCAGCTTGGATAGCCAGCGCTGGTGCTCCTCTGTCACCATCCTCTGCTCCAGCAGATACTTCAAACTGCGCTGGTCTGTCCTGACCACAAACTCCCTGCCCATCAGGTAGGCCCGCCACTTCTGAATCGCCAGCACGATAGCCATCAACTCCCTCTCGTAAACAGACTTCAGCCGTGCTCTAGCTGAAAGCACCTGACTGAAGTAGGCTATCGGCCGCCCTAACTGCATCAGGACCACCCCCAACCCGACGCCTGACGCATCAGTCTCCACCACGAACTTGACGCTGAAGTCGGGCAACGCCAAGACCGGTGCTGTGGTCATCGCCTCCTTCAAGGCCTCAAAGGCCTTGGTCGCTGCCTCCCCCCACTGGAACCCATCTTTCTTCAGCTGATCTGTCAATAGGCGGGCAATGGTGCTGTATCCCCTCACGAATTTCCGGTAGTAGCCTGTCAAACCGAGAAATCTCCGCAGTGCCTTCAGAGAAGTGGGGACCGGCCAGTCCAACATCGACTCTATCTTGGCCCGGTCTGCTGCTACCCCTGCGGTCGACACCACATGCCCCAGATACTCTATCTGTCCCTGACCGAAACTACACTTCTTTCGGTTGGCATACAGCTGATGCCCCAGCAACTCCCGAAGCACTACCTCCAGATGGCCCACGTGCTCCCCCATGGTCCTGCTGTAGACTAAAATGTCGTCGAAGAAGACGAGTATAAACCTCCTCAGGTACGGCCGAAAGACATCGTTCATCAACGCCTGAAATGTAGAAGGAGCATTCGTCAGGCCAAACGGCATGACGAGAAACTCGTAGTGGTTCTCGTGGTGCGAAAGGCTGTCTTCGGCACGTCCTCTGGCCTCATCAGGATCTGGTGATACCCCGCCTTTAGGTCAATCTTGGAAAACACCTCTGCTCCATGCAGCTCATCCAGTAGCTCATCTATAACTGGGATCGGAAACCTGTCAGCCACTGTCTCCTTGTTGAGTGCCCGGTAATCTACGCAAAAGCGCCAACTCCCGTCCTTCTTCTTCAACAAAAGTACCGGGCTCGAGAACGGGCTAACGCTGGGCTGGATCACCCCGGCCTGCAACATCTCCCCGACCATCCGCTCTATCTCATCCTTCTGCACGTGGGGATAGCGGTAAGGGCGCACACTCACCGGTGCTGCGCCATCCCGCAGGACTATCGCATGCTCGTGCCCTCTCACTGGTGGTAGCCCCTGTGGGTCCTGAAAGACCTCTTGGTATTGTTCCAACACCTGCTCCACCTCCTCGGGAACCCCTGCGTGTGGCTCCTGCTCTGCCCCTGCTACACAGCACTCCACCAAGTACCCCTCCCCCTCTCTCTGTAAGGCCCGAGTGATGGCCTTGAA